>CM067891.1:3883559-4543946 GCA_034621355.1 Mycalesis mineus
AGTAAGTACTTCGGGGACGAAGTACAGTCAGTATGGCCGTGATAGATTCTTAGTTAAATTATAGTAGTCATGAATATCAAATAAGAATATAATTATTTGAAAGTTCTTGTTTTGAGTAAAGGTAAATACAACGATTGTATTTCATTATTAATTGTATAATAATTAAAGCTAATCAAGTTATAGTGTTGTAAAATATGGGCAAATAATATAACTAATTAAAATTATATTAACTTATTTTAGATGTATCTTATTATCTAGTCATATGTATGACTTATTTTTAAAAGCTACCCTATAAAAGGGCCGGCAATAAACAGTCGGGCGGATTTGCAATTCAGTCGCCGACCAGTGCGGAGCTACGCAAACAAGTTGAGTAAGAACTACTATTTTGGTTTCTAAGCATGTCAATTTATGTTTAATTGTAAAGTAACATAATTTTGTATATTGCTATTATTCCCAGCTTGAGACGCAGTGTTTTGGCGTTTCTATAATTAACACAAGATGTTACGTATCATTGTAATACCATAATTTGCCAGTAGTAATTCACTGTTAATTAAGTTGCTGTTAATTATTCTTTCAGTTATCTATTTGTGGTTCAGTTATAATTACTTGGAATACAAAGGATTACCCTATTATTTATTCACTATGTCCAATTCTCTTTCGATAGGAGAATAACTTGAACAGAGGAGGTGAGTGTTGACGGCCGTCACCAAGGGTACCCTTAAACCTACACCCGTGTCACAAGTCTCGGGCTCTGTTCGAAGTTATTCTCTCAGCCACGTTCCGAGTTATTCTGTATTTCCATTTGTATATAATTATTTTGTGTGTTCTCTTTGTGTGCAGTTATGCTGCCTGTTAATTTTGTTAAAAGTTAAAGTGTAATAAAATGTAATGCTAGTTAAGTAAATTATGTAATTACCGTCATATTGTTTCATTTTGATTTGATTTAAGAAAGTTTGTTATTAAAATGTGTTAATATTTTGGTTAATATTGTTTTCCTGCTCGTGCCTTTTAACCCCTTCTGATGATGTTTCTAATACGTGCGTTACATGATATATTTACTAAAGAACATTTAATTAACCCTAGAAAGATAATCTGCGTCAAATTGACGCATGCGTTTTAGAATAATTGCTCTGTCTCTCTAATCATCGTGAATCCATAGCTGTG
The DNA here is from genome assembly GCA_034621355.1 of Mycalesis mineus. Taxonomy (NCBI): domain Eukaryota; kingdom Metazoa; phylum Arthropoda; class Insecta; order Lepidoptera; family Nymphalidae; genus Mycalesis; species Mycalesis mineus. The sequence continues at coordinate 3,884,724 of CM067891.1, forward strand.
CGTTTAGGACATCTCATACGTCGCTAGGACCTACCATGTAGTATATGTGTCAATATGGTAAGTACCACCGATTTTGAAATATAACAACTGAGTGAGTCAAAATGACGCATGATTATCTTTAGTGTGACTTTTATGACAGCGGCTTATATGAAAGTTTTATTGTGTTTCGTATGTTTCAGTACTTTTTATCATAACTATTAATACAATTTTATTTTTGTATATAATTTGTCAAATATATAATACAATGGGGTGTAGTAATTTAGACTAGGACCAAATCCTGACCGCTCTTATGCAAAGTAACGACCAGATTCCGTACAAGAACTCCAAAAGTGGAGTAGCGGACCATAAAAGTTAAGATGGCATACAGAGCGACACAGAAGGGTTTGTAGACGAGTTTCAAGAAGCCACAGCCGACGCCGAGTGGAAATGGAATCTTCGAAAAGCAAAACAGTACTGAACAACCAGTCGTCTGAAAGTAATATATTGTGAGCATAACGTTCATATGTGTCATAGCTGTTTGTAACTTATTTTTATAAAACTTTATATTCATAAATTATAAGATAAGTTAAGTGTTCATTTTCTACTAAGACAAAGATTAATTATTACAATAAAAAGCAAGTTTTCATTTGAAAGAGTAAGTGTTATAAAATTTCTGTGATTTATGGAAGTTTAGGTTTAATTTGTTTTCTTAAATAAAAATAAATGAGTATAAAAATTTATCTGCATTATTTATGATACTAATATAATACCATACAAATCATTGAAATAAACTATAACACCCAGACCCACAGCTAATTCAAATACATGCGTCAATTTTACGCATGATTATCTTTCCCGTACTATAAAATATGATTATCTTTCTAGGGTTAAACAAGTTGTGTATATTGATATAACGAATGTATTTTTTATCTGTCAAGCAAATTAATCAAAATTAAAAATAATACAATAATTATGTTGTAATAGTAGGTATCTATTACAAAATAATTATTATATTATTTTAAAATAAAATAAGAGATATTTAGGTATTTATAACTAACTGTTATACCACGGTAATATTATGTATACAATAGGTATTCAAAACTTTATACAAGCGGACGAAGTGCGAGCTATACCACCGCGCCTCGATCTCGGTATGCGCTCGACATGCTAAACGGCATTGAAATTGAACTGAATGGGAACACTAAGTAGGCAAATTTAATTAAAATGCTGGAGGCGACAGCCCTAGCATGTTTACGGCATTCAAATTAAAGATAGGACGAGTTGAAATACTGTATACATACTATTACCGTGGTTATTCCTACCTAAGTAGATAGGTTTACTTACAGCGTTTTCAAAAATGCCGATGTCACTTAAAAAGAACCCAATGGAATATTTAGCTTATGTTTTGACTTCCAATAGCTCTGACGTCTAGTTTTAAAAAAGTACTAAATAAATAGCAGAAAATGATTTTGTAGGTATTTGCACTTTGCAGATAGGTACCTACATAGTGTACATGATTTTCAGCCGACGATCGAACAAACATCTTGCAAACCGCATCTCACACCCCGGGCGGCAAATTTTAACTGTGAAATTTCAGGAAAGAACAGCCGAGACCGACTGTTGTGGAGATCTTTCCAGGAGGCCCATGTCTATCTGATGATACTTCCGGTTGCAAAATTTTACAGTTTTAGACCCACATCTTAAAACTTCAAGAGGTTGTAGTTTTGCAAGAAAATATTCTCTTAATAACTTACAATTTGTTAGATATATAAATGGGTAAGTTTATATAAGTAAAATATTTTAATTTCCTATAAAATTATCTAAGCATCTATCTAATATAACTATAGAATACCTGTTCTAAGTAGGCTTTATGAATGAATACAAAGATATTTTCTTAAATCCAAGTGATATAAATTACAAAATTCGAAATCTCAAACTTAATAATTTGAGAGGGCAACACCAATGCTTTCAATCTGTATGCGCGAAGTTTGTGGCTTTTGCGCCTTGTGCCCAACAATCAATAATTATTTTGAGGTTGAAAACCCGTTTTGTTCTTATTTTTAATCTGAATTTTCGTGAATACAATTAGAATAAATTGTTACATAGAACAAAAATTTTCTTCTCAAACCTCAAAATATAACCGTTTAATATATACACCAAATCATTTTGGTAATTAATGTATACCTCACATAGTATGAGTTGGGCCAAGTAAATCCAAAGAGAATGTACCTTATTCATTTCTCTGAAAGTACAGTTTTAAAAACTGTAGGTACAGTTTTGAGCTCAGAGAAATGAACAGCAATTTCTCTGAGGTATAACAATCGTCTTGCTGCGTTGTCAGACAACCTGTTTCGCCGGTAGTCCCTTTTAAATTAAGTATTAACATTTACTGTTAATGGATAAATATTGTCTGGCGTTGGTTATCTAGTGTCCCCTTGGCTCAGCGTTTCGAAAATGTGTTTGTACCAAAACTCCACGGCTTTTCCCCAAGCGGCCAGCGTTGCTCCTTCTAGTTTTAAAACTTCGATGAACATCTTTACTAACACGTCCTTTAGGTCCTGTTGGTATTTAAGAAGAGAAGATATGTATATAAATCAAAACTTATTATAATTAATATTTTACTGCAGTTATAGATAATATAATTCTAATAACTGTATTAAACTAAACTTTCTCTAGTGAACTGGTTTGTTGTTCCCGTAGTGAGATGGAGAGGTTACGCCTAACAAGGTCAGGATATGAAGTATTAGGTTTTATTGGTTTTCAGTACCTAATTAAATATCGGTATCTGTCTAGAATTGGGAACGCTTGGGAGTCGAGCGCGAGCCGAACACTCGTGTGGACTGACTCGACTCGTGCTCGACTGTAAATTGTCGGTTTTTGGACGAACACGAAGATGTTTGAGGACAATGTTCGTTGGACGCTCGTTGTACGACTACACTTAAAGCCGTAAACAACGACAAACAGGTAGGCTCCGGTTGTGCTCGGTTCCTGAGCGTAGATGTGATCAGATACGTTCAATGACATCAGACAGTGATTGTCACAGAGTGACCCTAAAATATGACGCCTCTTCTATAGTTGAGACAAAAAAAAATAGCCCGAATAAATTTCAGCAATTTTACCAGTTTGAACAGTAGGTAAGATTACGCGACGTAATTACCTAAGCGTGATTGAACCACATTAATTATAACAATACTTGCTTACTGCGTCGTTAAATTAATTGAATGTTTCAATTAAGTAAGTAAATAATTTTTGCATTTTTTTTATTACTACGTAAAAGCCTACACGGGACTTTTATTGTCTTCTTATTAATGAAAGTATCGTAAAAATTTAAATTTGATAGTGACCGGGACTGACTGCTTAACGTGCTCTTCGAGGCACGAGGGTGTAACAGCATCAAATTCCCAACTTCGGGCTTCGACTTTACTAAAAATTTCTTAGCAAATTTCTTATTCCACAACCTGAAAGCAAATTTCCAGTTAAAGATACTGCATAAATACGTATTTTCGATTAAATGCACTTACATAGAAATGCTCCCGCTGAATCTTCCTTTTTCCGTGCGATTCTCCTAACTTGTTCATCATAGCTGCAACCACTTCAGGCTGGTTGAGGTTGTTGACTGCCAGGTTCAACGAGCTCATCAAGTTGATGACATGCGCCTTGAACTGCGGGTTGTTGGGGTACTCGTCTTCGGAGGCCTTGCGCACCATTTTGAAGAATTCTTTCGTTTCCGGGTATGCTCGAAACAACCTAAAAATCGATAGGAACTTTTTATGAATGTAACATTAATCTTCTCTAATATATACTATTTCCCTGTCACAATGTTAGTTACCGTACTCCGCCGAAACGGCTTTACCGATTTTTACCAAATTTTGTATACGTATTCAGCAGGTCTGGGAATCGGCTACTATCTAATATTCATCTAATTTTTATCTAAATTATTTTTTATTTTTTAATGCAAAACAACGTTTGCCGGGTCAGCTAGTAATGTATAATTACGTTGGTGACGGCGGACGGGGCGATTATTATAAAACTTAACTCGTTATTGTTTTTTTTCAGAAAATAAACGTTTCACGGACGAAAACTACTAAACATCAATTGATAGGTAACTATACTAAAGCCAAACTCGACGGGGAATGCTTATCAACAAACAAATTAAAAATTAAGGTAGAAAATGCAACACATTTTATACCTAATAAATTTAAAATTATGTTTTGTTTTCTTATAAAATCCTATTTAAAAGGTATTAATATATTATTAATTAGTTTTAAGCTTACTAATCTAATTTATTGTCATGAATTCGTCATTAACAAGTTAATCAAAAAAATTAGGCGTAAAATTACGAGAACAGGGCAGTGTTATACTCCGAATGAAACGTTTTTGTAACGCAAACCTTTACTTTGACATTGTAGGTATTTAAATGTGTCAAGTTTTATATGGTCATGTGTGAGATTTTATTTCATGAAAATGAATGATGATGAAATGAAGATTAAAGGTTGAAGAATCAGTTTTTCCGGAATGTCATATTTTTCTCACATAAGTTGGTAGTATTTGCACTTACAAAAATGTAGAGACAGACTGTAACCGTATTTGAGGTAGAGCACGAAGAGTGTCCAAAATAAAGTTTATTCAAAAATCAAGCTTCATTCCAAAAATACTCTTAAATGACTGTATTAAATGCGTTCTTTGAATTTGTCTCACCTTTTTAACAACTCTGTTCCATTAGCGACGGAGTTGGCATACACCGGTGCCCAGGACTGTTGCAAGGCGTACACCTCTCTTCTCGTTAGGCCTGTCAGAGGGTTGACCGCGTCAGGGTCGCCGCCCCACCAGAAGTATGTTAACCAGCTGCCCATCGCCACCTGGATGCAAGAAATATTCATCATCAGTCGATTTTAATGGCACACTGCCAATCCTCCTTATGAAAAGATATAATGAAGAGATTTGACTCTGAGACTGCCGACGTTCATTGTAGGCGGGATTGCCGTTACATTGCTTGAATCTGAAACTATAACTGTTAATAATAAAAAAGAGCAGGGTCGACGAATAAAAAGTGTTATGTCCTCTCAACCAATTACAAACTTCTGAAATCGGTAAATTACCGCATGTGGCAGTGTCTCCAACAGTCGGTATACTTTAACTAAATCATCATTATCTGCCTATTAACGGCACACTACATGGCCAGGTCTCCCTCCGTATAGGAAAGGGGATGCGGAGCGTTGGTCCACCACGCTGTTCCAATGCGAGTTGGCGGGCTTACTTTGATAATGTCATCTGTGATCACCATTAGAATGATGATGGTGATTATCCTCCGAGGTGCGGCGGTGTAACATCACTAGGGCTAACCACTTGACCAACGAGGGAGGTAATTAATTAGTAATAATTAATTAGCGAAAAACCAATTCCAATAGTGTTTGAGAACGTTACAATTTTGTTGTTTTTGTTGATTATTAAATGACCATTATCATGTCTAAGTAGTACATTATAAATTATGAATAGATTTCAATATAATAATATTAAGAATAGACTTCAAATAAAATTTTTTAACAAAAAATAGAACCGACTCAAAACGCACTAAAAAGTAAAAAATAACTGTGTCATTTAGTTGCTTTAATTTACTTAAGCATATCTATGAAGTCGGTGCCAGCCAAGTTTAAGGAACATTTATTTTACGTAGTAAAGCAGTTTGTGGGTTCTAGGTAACGTCCTTGAAAGTAGAAATCTTGGCTGGCACCGACTCCTAGATATGCTTAAGTAAATTAAAGCAACTAAATGACACAGTTATTTTTTACTTTTTAGTGCGTTTTGAGTCGGTTCTATTTTTTGTTAAAAAATTTTATTTCTTACTTTTTAGTGATTTATCGCCACGTACCGTACTCGTACTATACTGTCATAGTATATTATACGGCACTAATAGCCAAAAAGCTACCGATACCGAGACAAAAACCGAAATCGCTGTAAGCGTGCCTCCAAAATTTGAAGAGTTCCTTCAATTTCCCCAGGATATCATCATCAGATCCTAACATGATGACAATGGGACCACCTTGGAAGTATGCCCTTTCTAATAAAAAAAGAATAATCAAAATCTGACAACTTTGTAAAAAGTTATGCGTGGTCATATATAAAAAAAATATACGTGTCGAACCTCCTCCGTTTTTTTTCGTCGGTTAAAAAAGGTTCTCAGTTTGTTTGTTTGATGAGATTATGTCGCGTGTGACGAAATCTATTTGTATGCGGTTTTTCAGAGAAGTATTTGTTACGTTTAGGAGAGGATTCCAACAGACACGATATTAGTTTGAAAAAATATTTCTTTAAGTACCTATTTGGAGTTAACCGCTTGATAAAGAACGGTACATTGTATTGTATTTATTTAAGCTTCATGAGTTCAGTGTTATCAGTAAAGTTCTGCTTAAGTAGCAAGCTGTTATTGTAGAAATAGGTGCTTCGCAAATATCCGAGTTGTTGATAGACGTCTACAAATAAGATTACGGGCCGTTCTACATGGAATTGTGTAGCGGTGATTGTTGATTTTATTTACTTCGACATTTTTAACCCCTGACGCAAAAACGACGGGTTGTTATAAGTTTGACGTGTCTGTGTAAATGTATGTGTCTGTCTGTGGCATTGTAACTCCCAAAAGGATGATCCGATTTTAATGCGTTTTTTTTTGTTAGAAAGGTATATCAGTTGAGAGTGTTCTTAGCTATGTTTGGTGGAAATCGGTTCAGGTCTTCAAGGTCTTGTCGTTTGTTAGGTGTGACAGATATGTTACACGCTCAGTTTGCTTGAAAGCATGTGTGTCATCTGACATTTGAAACACATGTCTTCTGGAACCACTGAGCTGGTCTGATGATAAGGCTCGACGGTAGGAGACGTAACCCTGGTCTACCTCTTTAGTAAACCCATCGAGTTTGGGCTCGTTGAATTTGTCTTGACTGGTTCTTTTCATGTTTCTAATTTGGGTCGGGGGTTTTTTAAATTTTTTATTTATAGTTATGTTCAAGCTTTTTATTGGGTTCGTTTATATGTTTAACTAGCTTTTGGTAACTAAATGTATGACTTATTTTTTCGGATTTCGTTTCTGTATGCTTGATTAGATCCGAGTAGACAGTAAGCGTTAAGGCTTTTAAAGATCCATAAAGAGTTTATGAGAGCTTTATGATCTAATAATAAGTAATAAGCATAATAAGTAATGACGCATAAATAACGCACTAAAAAGTAAAAACCTTGGCTGGCACCGACTCCTAGATATGCTTAAGTAAATTAAAGCAACTAAATGACACAGTTATTTTTTACTTTTTAGTGCGTTTTGAGTCGGTTCTATTTTTTGTTAAAAAAATTTTATTTCTTACTTTTTAGTGATTTATTGCCACGTAACGTACTCGTACTATACTGTTATAGTATATTATACGGCACTTGAAGCCAAAAAGCTACCGATGCTTACACAAAAACCGAAATCGCTGCAAGTGTGCCTATAAAATTTGTAGAGTTCCTTAAATTTTCTCAGGATATCATCATCAGATCCTAAGATGATGACAATGGGACCATCTTGGAAGTGTGCCCTTTCTAATAAAAAATAATAACCAAAATCGGACAACTCTGTTAAAAGTTATGCGTGGTCATACAAAAAAAAATATATATATACTTGTCGAATTGAGAACCTCCTCCGTTTTTTTTTCGTCGGTTAAAAAAGGTTATACCTTGTAAATTTTTTAATATTTGACACAAATTATTTATTAGATAATAAAAAAGTGTTTCTTATTTTTGTTATTTATCTACCCAAACATAAATGTAATAAAAATTGAGTTCGTACACCTATAACTACAAGAATGAAAGCAAGAAAATAAAAGCAATACCTTTCGTCCATGCTTCTTTACTCTTTTCAAAACCACAAAAGCTGACATTAACACAAAAGAAGAGCACAGGTAAAAATAAAGCATTATATTTGTTAAGAGGACCTTTCTCTACTGGTAAACGTAAACAACTGATGCACATTAAATTTTGAGTTTGCTTTTTGTAATCACCCTTATCGGGATGGGTCTTTGTTTAACTGTCTTTCAAGGAATAATAGTTTGCAAATAGTTCGTGTGATAACTTGGAAACGGGCAGGTAAATGAAAATTACGTAGTCATCTGTCACATAAATGAACAGATGGAACCTAAATCTATACTAACATTATAAAGCTGAAGAGTTTGTTTGTTTGAACGTGCTAATCACAGGAACTATTGGTTCTAATTGAAAAATGTAGAGACCAATGTAGTCTCTGCACCTGATTAGACTTTGTTTATGGTCACGTATGACAAAAACTATAAAATCTCAGAAGACTTAGCTATTTTGACATCTAGACCGGACATTTTCCTTTTTTCTAAACAAATCAAACTTACTTGTTGAGCTTACAGTGCCCTGGGAAACAAATATTTCTAAAGACCATATATTCAAAGTGAATAAATATTATGACCTTACTAATGAACTAACTAAAACTGTGGTTAGTTTATGTAGTAAAAGTGGGTGCGACAGCTATACCAGCAAAATCACTATAACCTGCTAAAAGACCTTGGCCTTACTACAAATGCAAGTTCCATATTAGAACGAGTATCCAAAACTGCTCGAGTAGGGTCTTTCCAAATTTGGCTGGGCAGGGAGAATAACTTGAACAGAGGAGGTGATTGTTGACGCGCGTCACTAAGGGTACCCTTGAACCTACACCGGTGTCACAAGTCTCTGGCTCTGTTCGAGTTTTTCTCTCAACCACGCGATGAAACCGGCTCTCGCACGGTGAATTCATAGAATGCTACGATCGTCTCTACGAAATTACAATCTATTGTTATTTTAATTGATTTATGGTCGTTTAACAAATGAATTTGAATGTCAAGCGCTTAACTTGATGGTGAAAATAAATAAATAGGACATTTATGAGAAATGTTACTGCACATATACTGTAACGTGTTCTATGTTAATCAATAGTTTGTCATCAGCAAACAACTAATATTTGGTAGGCAAATAACGCCGTCCAGACTGTTTGCGAATGGAACGTAGCGCCAATTACGAGTTTCATTTGGAATTGGTATTTCATTATTACGATGAAATGTTCCGATAAGTTAAACTAAATTACAAAAATTAACTTAGAGGCTATTTTTGTAAAAAAGAGTAGATGACTATTCATGTTTAGTTTTTTAAATTATAATTAAATATAAGACAGTGAAATTCTTTATATGTATGTCATTACCATTATCAGTCAATTAACAGCCCACTAACCAGGCCAGGGCAGACCAGGGATGGAGGTAAGACCCACTACGCTGTTCCAATACGGGTTGGCGGGCTAAGGGTGATAATAGTTAAATTATTAACGGTCACTATCAAATGTAGATGATAGTGAGTGAGACCGACGGCTTAACGTGGTTTCCGAGGCACAGGGGTGTAACACTACCAATTTTCCGACTCCAGGCTTAGAATTTACTGAAAATTCCTAAAAGAAAGAATAATTCAGAATAATTCACGACCCGATCTAGGATTTGAACCCTTGTGATAGCAGCCACATCAGCCTGGATCGCAAATTAGTTGCATAGGTTGCAAATTGCATCAACTTCTGTGTAACTATCGGCAATATTTTAGAGATATTTTTTAAGATTGCAAAGTTTAGTTTTATATGCTACAACAATAACTGTGAAATCCTTTGATCAACATATTAATAACACCTAGTGCTAAATATTGGGTTTAAAGCCTTAAACTTTGTCCTATTATTTATTCTTTGCTTAAACTGTATTATCTGTCTGCTGTTTTTTATTTGACCACGTTTCACGTGATTTCTTTAACATGTGACCGACGATGTTAGTTCTATAAAATACATATAAAATTATGTTTTTATCAAATAATTACACAAAATATTACTACAAATACTTGTAGTAAACTAGCGGAAGCGACATCATTCGTATGGAATTCGTAGTTTTCCAGCTGTCGAACGTTTAGGTACGGGCTTACCTGTCAGATTTTAGGTCATAGCTCATTACATACACCCGTGACCCGACCCGCACCGCTTCCTAGATATGCTTAAGTAAATTTAAGGAACTAAATGACTTATTTTTTAATTTTTAGTGCGTAACCAAAAATAGAACCGACACAAACGGTTCTATTTTTGGTTAAAAAATTTTATTTCTTACTTTTTAGTGATTTATACGTAAAGTACTCCTACTATACTGACATAGTACTTGGCACTTGTAGCCAAAAAGCTACCGATACTTTCACAAAAACCGAATTCGCTGCAAGTGTGCCTATAAAATTTGAAGAGTTCCTACAATTTTCCCAGGATATCATCATCAGATCCTAACATGACAATGGGACCACCTTGGAAGTGTGGCCTTTGTAATAAAAAAAGAATTATCAAAATCGGACAACTCGTTAAAAAGTTATGCGTGGTCATACAAAAAAAAAATATACGTGTCAAATTGAGGACCTCCTCCGCATTTTTTTCGTCGGTTAAAAACATTCCCAGTCGGCTTGATTACTTCTGACACATTTTAATAAACAATATTGAATTGTACGTGTTTATATTGATCATCTATATATATAAAAGAAAGTCGTGTTAGTTGCACCACTTATAACTCAAGAACGGCAGAACAGATTTGGCTGAAAATTGGTAGGGAGGTAGCTTAGAGCCAGGAGACGGACATAGGATACTTTTTATCCCGTTCGACAGCGTTCCCGTGTGACTTGACATGAAACGTCAGTCACTATAAAACGTGGTATAACAAAAAAGAATCAGACTTGGAATAACAAAACGCAAATGACAGCTATGTAATTGACGTAAAATGACAGCTATGTAATGACGTATGGATGACAATTTGATATTTGTAAGAAATCAACATTAAAACTATTTCTATTAAATAAATAATTAACAAGTGGATTGAAGTGAAGTGAAGTTTAATTAATAATGCCGCGACCAAGACGATCGAATCTTTCCCGACAAAGCCGTAATGCAAGAAGAATACAAAATACTGCAAATGAAAGGACTGAAGAAGAACAAGAAATTGCACGTGAACAGTGCCGCGATAGTATGGCTCGACTTCGTGCTTCTCAATCACGAGAGCAAAGTGAAGCAGCCCGTGAAACAGCTCGGTTGGGAATGCAGAATCGTCGAGCGAACAACAGAAGTCAACAAATAGATAATTTGCGACGCAGAACAAGATATTTAGCTGATTTGAATCGAGCAGCGTTTCGATACGATTGCAGCAATGATTACAGCTTGCATCCTAGCGTTTGCATTGGGCAAATGGACGTTGTTTGCGAGTATTGTGGTGCATTAAAGTTTTCCGGAGAAACGCCTGGATTATGCTGCCTTAATGGTAAAGTGAAATTGCCAGTGTTGACTCCGCCACATGAGCCATTGTATTCATTGCTTTGTGGCGAAACACAAGAATCACGCCACTTTCTTGCAAATACTCGAAAATACAATAGTTGTTTCCAAATGACGTCATTTGGGGCAGACATTATCGAAGAAGGAGGATTTAATCCGACATTTAAGGTATTTATTTTTGTACTTACATAGAATGTAGTTAAAGAATAACTTACTTTATCTATTGGTATGTATTATATTTGCTAATACTGAACTCTACTCTCCCACAGAAAAAGTGTTTATAACCCAGTTAATACTGTCTGGTTTTTATTTTGTAGATACAAGGACAGATTTACCATCGAATTGGATCATTACTACCTTTCGAAGATACACAGAATAAATTTTTACAAATATATTTCATGGGCAACATGGAAGAACAACTTGATCGACGCCTAGGGATCAATGCAGGAATGAAGCGAGCAATTCTTCAAGACTTGCAGTGTCTGCTTCAGGAACATCATGCGTTGGTCAGGTTGTTTAAGAGTGCTTTAGAGCGCATGCCAAATGATGACTATAAAGTTGTCATCAAAGCAGATAAACGACCATCTGGAACACACGAACGCACATTTAATGCTCCAACAGTAGACGAAGTTGCCATCCTGATTGTTGGTGAACAATTGGAAAAACGCGATATTGTGCTTACACGTCGCGATACTGGGCAACTGCAACAAATATCTGAAACTCATCGATCATATGACGCATTGCAATACCCACTGATGTTTTGGCAAGGAGAAGATGGATATTATTTTAATATTAAAATGATAAATCCATTGAATGGTAAAGTATCAGTATCTTAATAATGGTTAATGTCTGTATTATTTGCCTTTGAAATGGTTAATTATCAAATTTTTAATTTCAGGTGAAGAAACTACAAAAAAAGTTAGCTCAATGAATTATTATGCATATCGTTTGATGATTCGTCAAAATGCTGACAACTATTTGCTGCGGTTTCGTCGATTGTTTCAGCAGTATTGCGTTGACATGTATGTAAAAATAGAAACGGAACGTTTAACATTTATTAGGTTGAACCAAGCCAAACTGCGTTCTGAGGAGTACATCCATTTACGTGATGCAGTTAGTACTGAAGGAAATACAGCTAATATTGGTCGATTAACTATACTGCCGGCGACGTACATTGGTAGCCCACGTCATATGCATGAATATGCACAAGATGCAATGACATATGTGCGTCATTACGGCCGGCCAGATCTCTTTATTACTTTTACCTGTAATCCAAAATGGATAGAAATTACTCAATTGCTGCTTCCCGGACAAACATCAAATGATAGACACGACATCACAGCACGTATATTCAGGCAAACAATTCGGTCCGTGATGAACTTTATTGTTAAACAACGCGTCTTTGGAGATACTCGATGCTGGATGTATTCAATCGAATGGCAAAAGCGAGGCCTGCCGCACGCACACATTCTTATTTGGTTAGTGGAAAGAATTCAGCCTGACCAAATAGATGATATCATATGTGCCGAGATTCCTGATCATGAAGTCGATCCAGACCTACATGATGTTGTTACTACTAATATGATTCATGGACCGTGTGGTGCCAATCACCTTGCATGGTCGATGGAAAGTGCTCTAAACGATATCCACGGAAATTAACGGCGGAGACTGTCACTGGCAACGATGGGTATCCGCTGTATCGGCGTCGATCACCAGATGACAACGGTCGAACTGTCACAACGAAAGTGAAAAGAATGGATTTCGTTGTCGACAACAGTTGGATTGTTCCATATTCACCACTTATTTCTAAAACGTTCAAGACACATTGCAACGTTGAATACTGCAATTCAGTTAAGTCCATAAAATATATTTGCAAATATGTCACGAAAGGCAGTGATATGGCGGTTTTTGGATTGCAATCCTCGAATACCAACGATGAAATTTCACGCTATCAAGTTGGTCGTTATGTGAACTGTAATGAAGCGATTTGGCGTATATTCGCATTTCCCATTCACGAACGTCATCCTACTGTTATACATTTGGCGGTGCATCTGGAGAATGGTCAACGAGTATATTTCACGGCTTCAAATGCTATGCAACGTGCTAAAACACCTCCAGCAAATACATTGACCAGTTTTTTTGCAATCTGCCAAAGCGATCAGTTGGCAAGAACTTTGCTTTACTCGGAGATGCCACGTTATTATACTTGGAATGCTTCATCCAAGAATTTTCAAAGACGGAAGCAAGGTGATGCTGTTCCTGGGTATCCAGATGTGCGTTCTACTGATGCTCTTGGTCGTATGTATACAGTTCATCCAAAGAATGATGAATGTTTCTATTTGCGGTTGTTGCTGGTAAATGTGCGTGGGCCAACTTCATTTGAGACACTACGAACTGTTAATGGTGTTATATTCCCAACATATCGTGCTGCATGTGAAGAATTGAACTTATTAGAAAACGATACCCATTGGGATACGACAATCGCTGAAGCCATTATCTCTGCATCTCCAAGTCAGATACGCACATTATTCGCTATCATAATTTCGACATGTTTTCCATCAAACCCATGTAACCTGTGGCACAAATACAAGGATAGTATGTCAGAAGATATTTTACATCAAAGTCGTGTCAGTTCCAGAAATCACGATATTGAGATGAATGAGGAGATACATAATCGTGCTTTACTTTTGATCGAAGATATGTGTTACCTCATGTGCGGTAATTTATTAATCAGGTTAGGAATGCCAGCGCCAAATCGTGAAATGAATGACGCATTTAATCGAGAATTGGAACGGGAACGTGAATATGATCACCAGGAATTAGATTTAGTAGTTCAAAGGAATGTACCCCTGTTAAATTACCAACAAAAGGAAGTTTATGATACTTTAATGAAGGCAATCGCTGATGAAAATGGTGGTTTATATTTCCTAGATGCCCATGGTGGAACTGGCAAGACATTCCTTATGTCATTAGTTTTAGCAACTGTTCGGGCGAGATCCAACATAGCGGTTGCAGTTGCTTCTTCTGGAATAGCAGCCACATTGTTAGAAGGATGCCGTACAGCTCATTCAGCATTCAAATTACCGTTAAATCTTCAAACTATTGAAGAACCAACGTGTAATATTGCAAAACACTCAGCAATGGCCAAAGTTTTAGCGGCATCGAAAATCATCATCTGGGACGAATGCACAATGGCGCATAAACGTGCATTACAAGCACTTAACCGAACATTAAAAGATTTACGCAATGACTCGAGATGTTTTGGAGGAGCAATGATTTTACTGTCTGGCGATTTCCGCCAAATACTGCCAGTAATTCCAAGATCTACGGCTGCCGACGAAATAAACGCTTGCCTCAAATCGTCAAATCTATGGCGCTATGTGAAGAAACTGCAGCTGACAACAAACATGAGAGTTACATTGCTTAATGATACATCTGCTGAAGATTTCTCGGAGCAATTGCTGACTATCGGTAATGGTCAAGTACCTGTCGATGAATCGAGCGGATTAATTTCATTTCCAAATAATTTCTGTAATTTTGTCTCATCAAAAGACGAACTTATCAACAATGTATTTCCAAATATTGTTTCTAACTACAAAAATAATGAATGGTTGAGTGAGCGAGCAATTTTAGCGGCTAAGAATAAAGATGTAGATGACCTGAACTACATAATTCAAAATAAGATCATTGGAACAATGCATTCATTCAAATCTATTGACTGCGTCACAAATGAAGATGAAGCCACCAACTATCCAATTGAATTTTTAAACTCTTTGGACGTGCCTGGCTTACCACCGCACAATTTACGCCTAAAGGTTGGCTCCGTAGTAATCATGCTTCGAAACATAAACCAACCAAAACTGTGCAACGGTACGCGTTTGGTGGTTAGTAAATTGATGAACAATGTAATTTACGCTACGATAATGATAGGAAAATTCAAAGGTGAGGAAGTTCTCATTCCGAGGATCCCGATGATCCCAACCGATATGCCGTTTGAATTTAAAAGACTTCAATTTCCGATACGTCTTGCATTTGCCATGACCATCAACAAATCACAAGGCCAATCCTTAAAAGTTTGTGGTTTAAATCTAGAACATTCATGTTTTTCCCATGGTCAATTATACGTGGCATGTTCACGGGTCGGAAGACCATCTGCGTTGGTTGTTTTTGCGCCTGATATTAAAACAAAAAATGTCGTGTATCACAAGGTGCTTAAGTGAAGAGCAACCTATGTACCTACTAAAATACAGAAATAATAATGAATGATTAATGTAGTTATTAAATTTTTTTTTTGGATTTTTTTTCCAATAAAAAAAAAACTGCTTATTTATTGCCATTAAGGCGGAACAAAGTTCGCCGGGTCAGCTAGTAATTTAATATAAATTATATTCATGAAACACCGCATTAAAACCTTCAGCGTAGTAAAAAAACTGAGCGCAAACGAGTAGGCGACTTTGTTTAGATAATAAATTACAATAGTAGAGTCATTCGGGGTAACCGAGCGCAGTGGGTAAGTGAGCGCACCGCTTGTATCTCCAGGAAGGGGCGCGGGAGGCGGGGAGTTTGTTTTGGTCATTTGGGGGCGCCGGTAAGGTGAATTAGTTGCGACATGCCCGGGCGTCTTACTGCGCGCACTCTGTTAATAATTGTCATAAAAGTATTTTGGTTGATTTAATTTTGATTTTTTAGTGTGTTGGAAAACACGAATACTTCTAGAATTGTTGTGTGAAGACGGTAAGTTGCGTTTTCGTTTATGAAGTGCGTATTCTTCTTTCTATTTAATAGCATAATTAAAGTTTAAGTTGAGTGTTTGCAACTCGGCGGCCATTTGTTACATATTTAGCAGTCTGGGTAAAGTGTGCGCGGGTAAGTGTGCGCATGCGCACACTTACCCGCGCACTTATCATATGCTTACCTATTAACTAGAAATTTTAATATAGATATTATGTAGGTACGTTTTGTTAAGGTTTTTTTTTAAAGAATGCCAGCTCATTTGTTGTTATTATTTTGTTTTAGTGTTAATCGTCATGCCTCGAAATTATGAGAGAAAGAGACCTGAACTTGCCCCAGTTACTGAACAACTAATCGCGAAAGCTAAAGCTCTTATTCAAAATGGGAAAAGTAAGAGAGCTGCTGCAAGTGCTATTGGTGTAAGTGAGTCATGTCTAAGAAAACGACTAAAATTAAATAAAGCTGCTACTTCTATGGGCAGATTTAAACCAACATTTGATGAAAGTCAAGAAGCTGAATTTGCAGTGCATTGCAAACAAATGGATGACAGATATTTTGGTTTAACCATAAATGATTTAAGACGCTTGGCTTTTGAATATGCTGAAGCTAATAATATTGAGAACCGCTTTGATAAATCTTCGAAAATGGCAGGGCGGGACTGGGTAGAGTGTTTTCTAAAACGCCATCCTCAACTAGCTCTTCGACAATCAGCAGGAACAAGTCTAGCTCGAGCCATCGGATTTAATAAAACACAAGTTGAACGGTTTTATAAGAATCTAAAAGAGCTATATGAACAACATAAAATTCCACCTAGTCGCATTTATAATATGGACGAGACTGGAATAAGTACAGTACCAAAAAAAACGCCAAAAGTTGTGACAACTAAAGGAAAAAAAGTTGTGTCTAAAGTAGTGTCAGCAGAAAGAGGCATCACGATCACAGCTATTTGTTGTATGAGTGCCTGTGGTCATTACGTTCCTCCAGCATTGATATATCCACGTAAAAGACCCCGTGATGATTTGTTAGACGGTGGTCCCTTACAAAGCATTTGTATGGTTTCTGACAGCGGTTTCGTGAACACAGAACTATTTATAAATTGGTTACATCATTTTAAATATTCTGTGCATCCTACAGTTGAAAGTCCTGTATTGCTTATTTTAGACAACCATTCGTCTCATATAAGCTTAGAGGCAATAAAATACGCGCGCGAGAATCATATTATCATGCTCACGCTCCCACCACATGGAAGTCATAAGCTTCAGCCTCTCGATAGATGCATTTATGGTCCTTTAAAGGTCAAATACTCCATTGAGTGTGACAAGTTTATGGGCCAACATCCAGGACGAGGTATAACTCAGTATCAAGTGGCTCGCTTGTTTAACGAGGCATATAAAAAAGTTGCTACATTAGGAAATGCCGAGTCTGGGTTCAAAGTGACGGGAATTTATCCCTATGATGATGATCTTTTTGACGAAACTGACTTTGCTCCATCACTTGTAACAGACCAGTTACAAGGTGATGTAGAAATGAGAGAGTCAGATGACCAACAAAATAAACCAGAAAGTTATAAATCCCCGGACATTAGTGAAAGAATTGAATGTTCAATAGAAAAATTTGACCAATTACCAATGGACCAACAAGTGGAGATTCCTGCAACGGAAACTAGTAGGAATAGTGTAACTGTTTTAGAAGATGAGGTTCTTAACGTTGATTTTAGTAATAATTATCCTGGAGACGATAAAACACCAAGTCCTTCAATAATTGATGCTATTATTGCTAATTCAATAACTAACGTAACTGAATCTTCAGTTGAAGACCTTCCGGCCTTTAATTCATATTCAGGTTGTGTTATAAACCAACCTAGCACTGATAAATACGTACCAGTTTCACAGCTGTCACCTCTTCCTCACATGACAGAAAAAAAACAGGGTGGTAGAGTTGCTTTGAAATCACAAGTAATTACTGCCAGCCCTTATAAGCTTCAGTTGGAAGAAAAAAAGCGCCAAGAAGAGAAAAAGAAGAAACCTATGAAGAAAACAGGTTCAACATTGTCGTTAGATGCCAAGGCTTCGAAATCAGGTGTTAAAAAAAGGGCGTATGTATTAAAAACTAACAAAAACTCCTTTAAAGTTAGACCTTCTAGCTCAAAAACAAAAGACAATGAATATTATTGCCCCTTATGTCAAGAAAAATATATTGACCCACCAACAGAAGAATGGATACAATGCGTAAAGTGTAAGGATTGGTGGCATGAATTGTGCGCTTCTCAGGAAGGTGAAAATAATATATTTGTTTGTGATTATTGTTCCAAATTGATTTAAAATTCTTAAAAAAATATTATCATTCATATCAACAACGTTAATGTTTAACTATTTTATGTCTGTAATGTTGATTGTTATTATTTGTGTGTTAGAAAAGATTTAATCGTCAGATGAATAACCTATAGATCTCCAGTTCAAGACTTAATGTTAGATTTTAAGATACTTTTACGAAAACTAAATAAGTTCTGAAAATGGCTTTATATTTTTGTTTGATAATGTAAGTTTTATTTCAATTTCTTAGTTATTTATGTTGATTATTTATTGATGTTTGTACTGTTGATTGTTATTATTTGTGTGTTAGAAAAGATTTAATAGTCAGATCAATAATCGATAGATCTCCAGTTCAAGACTTAATGTTAGATTTTAAGATACTTTTACGAAAACTAAATAAGTTCTGAAAATGGCTTTATATTTTTGTTTGATAATGTAAGTTTTATTTCAATTTCTTAGTTATTTATGTTGATTATTTATTGATGTTTGTACTGTTGATTGTTATTATTTGTGTGTTAGAAAAGATTTAATAGTCAGATCAAAAACCGATAGATCTCCAGTTCAAGACTTAATGTTAGATTTTAAGATACTTTTACGAAAACTAAATAAGTTCTGAAAATGGCTTTATATTTTTGTTTGATAATGTAAGTTTTATTTCAATTTCTTAGTTATTTATGTTGATTATTTATGGAATGCGCTCACTTACCCTATTGCGTCTACTTACCCCACAAGGCTGCGTACACTTACCCGCAATACGGGTCAAGTGTCCGCATTCCGACTTACTGTCAAAATTTTGATTTTTTTTGTTAACTATGGAACAGGATGTTTTATTTTCTATTTCAATTTATAGGCTGATAAACAATCTTTCCGAAACATTTTTTTTATTTTCCAATTTCTGCTTCAGTTCTGCTCTGTGAGGCTGTAAACAGTAAAGTGCGCGCACTTGACCCGAATGACTCTAATCTAGCAGTCGCCCGCGACCTCTTAGGTACCATTTTAATTTTTAACCGACGAAAAAAACGGAGGAGGTTCTCAATTCGACACGTATATAAATTTTTTTATGTATGACCACGCATAACTTTTAACAGAGTTGTCCGATTTGGATAATTCTTTTTTTTATTAGAAAGGGCATACTTCCAAGGTGGTCCCAGTCATCATGTTAGGATCGGATGATGATATACTGGGGAAATTGAAGGGACTATTCAAATTATGGAGGCACGCTTACAGCGATTTCGGTTTTTGCGTAAGTATCGGTAGCTTTTTGGCTACAAGTGCCGTATAATATACTATGACAGTATAGTACGAATACGTTACGTGGCCATAAATCACTAAAAAGTAAGAAATAAAATTTTTTAACAAAAAATAGAACCGACTCAAAACGCACTAAAAACTAAAAAAACTGTGTCATTTAGTTGCTTTAATTCACTTAAGCATATCTAGGAGTCGGTGCCAGCCAAGGTTTCTACTTTAAGGACGTTACCTAGAACCTGCAAACTGCTTTACTACGTTAAATAAATGTTCCTCAAACTTGGCTTTTAGTGCGTTTTGAGTCGGTTCTATTTCTTGTTAATTTTTTTTTAATACTGGTTTGTAAGTTAGTCCTCTACGAACATTTAAAACGAGGGTAGGATCACCGCCAAAAATGCATGTGAAACCTGCGAGTAGGTATGTGTTAGGTCGCATGTGACGGTTAAAATCAAAACTCAAAATGGTAAAAAACACCTGATGGTAAGTGATGATGCAATGTAAGATAGAAGTGGGCTAATTTGTTAGGAGTAGGATAAAATCCACATTCTATCGGTTTCTACGCGACATTGTACCGGAAGACTAAATGTTACATTATTAATTTCTACAGTATTTAAAAGTATCTAATAGTACAATTTAAAGTCGTAAACTTAATTAAAGCTTTGATAGTTCCAAACGCGCTCAGCCTGAGAAAAGCATTAAGGCTTGTGTGCACCAAGATTTCGGTTATCCTAACCAACGGTTAACATAAGCTAAACGTAAAATTTACTGTTCACGACAACCCGTACACCGGTTAGGGACGTAAGCTCGGTTAAGATAACCGCCCGGTTTACGTCCTTACCAGCGTACGGTAAGGACGTAAACCGTAAACGTATTATAAATAGTAAATTTATAGTAAAGTTATGTTAACCGTTGGTTATGATAACCGAAATCTTGGTGCACACAAGCCTAAGAGTGCCTGTAAATTCACAGCTAACAAAACCCAGTCTGTAACAGCGATGCTTGGCGGCATTAACTAGCATGTCAGCAGTATTTCCCCGGACGAGCTCTACACAAAGAGTACTCAGAGGCGGATTAAATGTTGAGAGCGCTTTATCAAACACCACATCGGCTCTAGCAGTCGTAAATTATACATAACGAATACCTAATACTATAGTACTACAACAGTGACATTTTCTTTATTCTAGGAAATTTCCAATAAAAAAAGTATGCCTGGAGTTCAGAAATTGATGGTGCTACACCCTCGAGCCTCGAAACCGTGCCTGTCGGTCATTATCACCAGCATGTGATCGTGATGATTAAAGAATCAAACATTATCATTAAGCTCGCTAGCCCACATTGGAGCAATGTGGCTTACGCTTCATATACTCTCTTCTGCAAGGAGGGATTCCAGGCTCTGTAGTGGAACTTTAATATACTGATAATTTATTTATTGTTCAGAAAAATCAACAGCGTATCCAAAAAATACAAAATTAACAAGATAGTTTTCTTAAAAATAGGCCAATAACAAATTTTTCGAAAAAAAAGCAATAAACAACTACAAACTGAAATAACAATCAAATTCATAATAAAACTTATGCGTGTCTGTGTGTGTGTGAGTACGTTTCTGTGTGTGTGTGTGTGTGTGGGTGCGCGCGCGCGCGCGCGTTTGTGTGTGTGTGTGTGTGTGTGTGTATGTATGTTCGTGTATATGTGTGTAAGTCAGTGTTTTTTGTGACTAGTTCTGAAGCTTATGAAACACTGCAAGATGTCGCTTAAAAATACTTTTTGAAACAATATCTGTGTAATAATGACACTATACCTATATAACTCGAGAGCGGTTGCACCGATCTAGAGAAGAGATTGCTAAAGGGATAGACTATAGTCTGGAAAGACACATAGACTATTTTTATGGCGATACTTCTGCAAAAACAAACCACACGCCCAGCTAGTGAGAAACAAATTAATGTGTAGGTGTCCTATCTACATATATCCCATCGACGAGTCATCCAAAGTAATGCGGGTCACTCGTTTAACCAAATTGAGTCGCCGTAATTGCGTTAACCCATTTAACGAGGCGGCACCTTTCAGAACGTAACTACATGCTTACCAATGAAATGTAGAGAAATATGTACCTGTATGTAGTTTCTACTGGCGTGATGGTTATCTTATTAACACGTTCACTGCGAAGCGAGGCCTAAATCACCCCTGATGCAACTTCCCTGTGGTGCGGCAAGGAAAAACGTGAGTTTCTCTGTCGTGCGAATGGCATAGCTTTGGTTTGGTCCAGTGTAGGAAAGAGATAAATATATATTTGAGATGCTCTAATGGTTCCGTACTCGGTGGTGTACCTACCTTGGTACCGGATGTCTTAGGCCTCGTGCCGCACTGAATTAACATAATTTTAATGCAGTGCGGAACGAGGCTAAAACGTCCCATATCCCCCCTGACCTCGTACCGCACCCAACGCGAGCTTCCCGCGACCAGTGTTGTGCATCACGTCGATTGGAGAGCACGGCCTTTTACAGCGCCGAACATGTCTGAACGATGTCGGAAGAAGTTAATTTAAAAAAACTCAGAAACAGAGCGCGAGGCAGAATAAATAGGACAGTTTCTTTTCTACTTCTGGTTGCCTTTTTTTTCTATTCTGTGAACCGCATTAAGATTTTCATATACAAATAGATAGATAAACCTTATGCATAAACCGTGATCCATTATTTTCCAATAATATGTCTGTAATAGGTGCCTCTTAATGGTATAGAATGGAATGCTTCGTGCGCGAGTCCGACTCGCACTTGGCCGGTTTTTTTTTCTGTATGGCGCCTTTAAGCACAATTTAGATTATTAAAAAAAATGTATCCTTTGATAGCTTTGTGTTGTTTTGCCAGGTTTTGCCCTTGAAACGATCTAATGAGATATAATTGATCAAAATCGGTCAAGTCGTTGCGTAGTTAAGAGAGTTTAAAAACGTCGATATTATTTTTCCCATCACTAATCTCAGCGAAAATTTGCCCTATTTCAGTGCGTTACGAGGTGTATAAGATCCCATATTTTGTTTTGCTAATAATTCCTAAACTAGCCATCAGATCCCGGGGCGACGGTGGATTAGGGTTCATCAATTCACTGTCTATATCAATAAGGACCAAAATTCTCATTTATCTTTGATTTCGCGCCAGAAAATGGATTTTAGTCTGTAAAAGAAGGTGGGGTCTAATAGACCGCGTGTCGCCCTAACGTCTGGTCACGGTACGGGCCGATTATACCTCGTGCCGCAGGAACGGAAAGTATGCAAAAATTGGTGCCGCAGCGAACGTGTTAATGGTAATAATGGAATTGCCTTTTTGAGAAAACTCGTCTAAATAATGAATTGACAACTTAGGCTGAATTAGGAAAGGTGGTATTTCCTATAGAATTATAGAAAACATTTTAATGTAAAACAGGGTTACTAATGTACAGCAAGTTGTAATTTTAAAATCCAAATTATCAAGTATTTATTGAAGACGAGTTAGATTTGGATTTTCAGCATAGCTATAATTAATTCTGATTAAATGTATCTCGTCTAAGACACTGCGACGTACCTACAGTAGATTACCACCCCATACCTTTTTATAAATCGACGGACCAAGCAAATGGCTCACGTGACGGTAAGTGGTAACACATCGGCTTCAAACAGTCATACATTGCGGAGCATACAAGGAACACCTCCTACGTACCTCACTATACTAAAGCCAAACTCGATTGAGAATGCTTGTCAACAAACAAATTAAAAAATAAGATAGAAATTACTAGTCATTTTGCACCTAATTTTTTTAAATAACTTATTAATGACGAATTCATGACAGTAAATTAGATAAGTAAGCTTAAAACGAATTAACATATTCAATACCTTTTAAATATGATTTTATAAAAAAACAAAACATAATTTTAAATTTATTAGGCATTAAATGTGTTGCATTTTCTACCTTAATTTAAATTTGTTTGTTGACAAGCATTCTCAATCAAGTTTGGCTTTAGTATATGTAAGTGCCGCCTTGTGGCGCCTTATGTCTTTTTTTCTGACACCGGCCTCTCGAGACAGAGAACAGCAATGCTGCTTTGCGGCAGAAACAAACTCTGTCACAAAAAGCTCTAGGTAACTGGGCACTCTCTACTTTTAATTATTGTAGCATCCATGTTTAATGCCAAATGTCATTACACGTTGTAGGCAAACCTTTTTTCCCGGATGAAATGTAAAACTAATTATAGGTAAACACAGCATGCGATTAATTTACAATAATTTTTAACAGAAAATATATTAGAAATACTATCAACCAAGTACACCATTTTGTTATTTTCTTATTTACTACAAGTTAGTGATAATGCAACTTAAGTTGTAAGTGTTACGAGTAGAAACTCGTTAGCACGTTGAAATCTCAAAAACATTACCGGACTATTTAGACCTACCAGAATTTAGTCTATCAGAACTGAAAGGCTAGGGGGACCCAACGTTCTCCCTCCTGGGCGTCTCCTGTAAAACTAGGCCTTTGGCTTAGAAGGTCTTTAGAGGAGTTGGGAACCTTGACGTTGTTGGAATAAAAATTATCTTTTAGGCCAGCTCTGTAAACATAGACCTTATTGTTGTTCATCAGAAACGATTGGACTTAGTCAAACGCAAACGTATCTAGCACAAAAAAGCCAACAAAAGCTAGTTTATTTTAACTTGTAGTTTTCAGTTTTATGCTAAATGTAATAATTTGTCAAAGTACCTACGCAAACATTGCTGTTGTTTAAAGTAAATATTATGGCGCCGCCTTGACGTGTAGTTATATTTAACTAATAATAAAATCTCTGGACGGAAATATCTGTTCGGCCGTAACTGTTGAACTATGGAACAAGGAATATTGTAAGAAAACATTTATTATTTCGATACATTATTTTTCTATAATTTTTATTTTCCCAAATTTTATTATTTTTTCCCCCATAGTAAATGTGGCCTTAGATTAAACGTGGTTGATTAAAAAATAATACGTTATAATTATCTGGAAAAACAGACCTTGGAAGGATGACGCCAAACGCTTTGGTATTGGGACATCATATCCTCGGGTCATCATCGACATGTTGATAAACTCCCACCCCAAATCTTGCCTACAGGTAGAATACATAGAATGATTGATTATTGGTTATCAATTATATTAACTTTTTTTTTATTGAAAAAGAAGACTAGGAACTTAAGCTAACTTATCCTTATAACTATACAAATCATGCCCACGTGGAATGGTGGTAAGAATACTGGCTGCATTTGCGCGTTGGATAGCCAGGCTAATCCTTTGCGCAAAAAATGAGCCTGCCCTTCGGTCACCAGTTGAGGCAATTATGCGTGGTGAAATCTTACGGAAGAATTTTTTGGCACTGCGACTCCATGGCCCAAGGGTCTCCACGGCAAAAGGTACAAATATGTAACTCTCTATCAGAGAGGCATACATGTGCCACTTACCGGTTGCAGCCCGCTGCTGCGGCTCCCGGCCATGATTCTGTCTCCCTGATATGACACGGAGCCAATGTGTCAACGCAAGTAGCGTCCCACATTAGGGCCCATCCCACTTCCCAGGGAACCAGAGTTCCATCAGGTCTCTTGCCATCATCCCGGCTCAATTAATACATAAAAGTATCGTTAAAGAACTGGTATAGCGAATTTCACTTGTATTAAAGGCGTTAAGCAACCGTCGATGACCGCTTTGGAGATCAAATGATTCTTACGACCAGTTTTAAGAATTTAATAGTTGAATCCAAGTCTTAGCAAACTTGAAGCGTTGAAAAATTTGTCGTAGTCAGTTAGATTTGACAGTTGTTTGGCGTAGCATTAACAATTCAATGATCATTGTTTTCTTTATTAACCGACGAAAAAAAACGGAGAAGGTTCTCAATTCGACACGTATATATACGATTTCGGTTTTTGTGTAAGTATCGGTAGCTTTTTTGGCTACTAATGCCGTATAATATATGAGAGTATAGTACGAGTACGTTACGTGGCGATAAATCACTAAAAAGTAAGAAATAATTTTTTTTAACAAAAAATAGACCCGACTCAAAACGCACTAAAAAGTAAAAAATAACTGTGTCATTTAGTTGCTTTAATTTACTTGAGCATATGTAGGAGTCGGTGGCAGCCAAGGTTTCCGCTTTAAGGACGTTACCTAGAACCCAGAAACTGCTTTACTACTTACGTTAAATAAATGTTCCGCTGGCACCGACTTCATAGATATGCTTATAAGTAAATTAAAGCAACGAAATGACACTTTTATTTTTACTTTTTAGTACGTTTTGAGTCGGTTCTATTTTTTTAAAATATTTTTCAACATAGGAAATGCAAGCGAACCCAAGTCGCTGTATGAAGTATCCCCGTGCCAAAACGAAAACAAAGTTGTCGCTGAATGCATTGTAAAATGCATGTGTAGCTTTCTGAGCGATACTAAAATGTTGGATTTCGTCCAACACCAATGCAATCAATAAGTGCAGCAGTTTTATATTGAACTAGCTGTTGCTCCATGTTCTGGATTATTAGGTAGGTATATTCTTTCTGTTAAACCTGTTATTAAGGGCACATTGTAGTATCGTGTTACACGAAGAAGAAAGAACGTAGAAATTTTCCCCTTTTTACGTAACTCGAAAATTGGTTTATTAAAAAAAATTCCAATATGGACAATATATTTAAACTAATTAAATCTACAGACTGGTGGCTCTGGTTTCAAGTTCGATCTGTTTAAGCAAAAGTGTTAATGCAAGCCGCATATGCCTTAACTTACTTACTACTACTTAACTCCTCAACAAAATAAAAAGCTTGTAAGAAATGAGCTACAAGAAAAGTGAGCTTTTAAATAAGCAGAAGATTTTAATCAATATCAACTTATAAATCAATGGTTTAGTATTCCGTAGTGCCATCTTATGTTAAATGTTTAAAATATGCTCATAAGTTCACTCAGGTAGAAAGCTATTTTACGTAGAGTATGAAATTTTACCTTCCACTTAACCGTCTCATCGCGAACTTGACCTAGATATTGACCCCATAAACGTTTACGAGGAAGTTCAGACTCTTATTAAAGTCTACGAGCTTCGAAAAGTTCGTGGCCGGAAAATTTTCGGGTCGCCATTTAGGATTTAGAAGTTTTATTTGGATCGGTACAAAAGTTTCTAACACAAATCCTTTAAAAATTTGTTTAAGAAAGTTTTCTAAGGAACAATTTTCGTTACTCTTTTAAACCGACGAAAAAACGGAGGAGGTTCTCAATTTGAAGCGTTATATATATATTTTATGTACACATTAAAATACGATTTCCTTATGTTCTCTTACAGTTTAGTACGAATAGGTTTCCTAGGTCTTTGTTCACTGCCGACTACGTCTAAAAAGTAAGAAAAACATTTTAATAAAAAAATTGAACCGACTTTATATACATGCTTAAATAAATTAAAGCAACTAAATAGGGCAATTATTTTATATGTTTTAGTGCATTTTCATAGTTAAATTTTTTATGGGTCTCTATAGTATCGTAAGCATGGTTTTTCATTTTTAATTTTTAGGAGCGCTTCGAGCGAAAATTACAAATTAATAAAGTTGTGAAATTGAATTACGTACTGTTGTTTGTTTGTGGAATGGCGATTTATTTGTTCGCAATACTCAATTTGTTACACCTGTGTTTCCACTCAATGTTATCGAACAGCGATAAGGCTAAAATTAATTTGTAACTAACATTGATAGCGGTATACCTATTGCCTATATTTGCAACTTGTACTCCTAATTTGAAGAGTGTAAATAAATAAAATAAATGAAGCAGAAAATGAACAGGGACCATTAATGAGAATGGCATGTTATCCATGATAGTATAATTACGCATAAGCATCGTTATAAAGGATGTTTCATACCTACACGACATGCTATTCGCATTGCGAATAATTTTTACTATTTTCTTTCTACCAAAAATTTTTAACAAAAAATAGTACCGATTTAGAAGCACTAAAAAGTAAAAAATGTCTTTGTCATTTAGTTGTTTTAATTTACTTAAGCATATCTATGAAGTCGGTGCCAGCAAGTTTAAGGAACATTTATTTAACGTAGTAGAGCAGTTTGTGGGTTCTAGGTAATGTTCTTAAAGTAGAAACCTTGGCTGGCACCGACTCCTCGATATATTTAAGTAAATTTAAGCAATTAAGTGACACAGTTATTTTTTACTTTTTAGTGCGTTTTGAGTCGGTTCTATTTTTTGTTAAAAATTTTTAGTTCTCACTTTTTAGTGATTTATCGCCACGTAACGTACTCGTACTATACTGTCACAGTATATTATACGGCTTTTGTAGCCAAAATGCTGCCGATACTTATACTAAAACCGAAATCGCTACAAGTGTGCCTATATTGAGGAGTTCCTTCAATTTTCCCAGGATACCATCAGATCTTAACATGATGACAATGGGACCACCTTGAAAGTGTGCTTTTTCTAATAAAAAAAGAATTATCAATATCGTATAAAGTAAGTAATGAATCGTATAAACTTACGATTCATGAATTACCGCATAAAATCGCACCTCTGATGTTAAGTGGAAAATTATCACCTGTTACGCTTTTTAGTAAATTATGAAAGCACGATATGCAAGGACTTGGCATGTATCCAATAAACTGAAATATAATCGTAGGTGTTAGTCTCAAGTCCTTGTCACTTTATTCGTCAGATTGTAACAAAACCGTGCTGAAAGTTAGGTACCTAAGTACTAAGACACTTCTACGGATTTTCTTTTAAATGTTTCGCAAATCTAAAAAAGCGCTTTCGAAATGTATATAGGTAGAATCTCGGCGCTAGATGATAAGGCCACTTGAAACCTGGTGAATAAAACCTCACGACATCTCAATCTTACTCTGTATACATATCTACTGTGCCGATATTGTAAACAAGGCAATCGTACTTATAAGCATTATTATAATCAATAGCTTATTATCTTCCATTAAAAAGACAATCTCAAACTGTATTGTGAATGAAGGATGTCTTCACTCACAACTACGTATACGAGAATCTAGATTTTTGAACAATTCTGCGATATGGCTTGTTCATCAAAATCCATCCAGCCTCAAATAGATGAAAACTTAAAAAACTATACTGATATCATTTAAATTTCATAAGTTTTGAATAGGTATTTAATTAGGTATTTAATCGCTGCAAAGGGTCCCTAATGGTACAAAAGTACTCTCTGGGCACCTTTTTGTAAAAGACCTCGAGACAAGAGAGAGGTATAGTAGAGAAAATGTAGTTGGAGTCAATTAATAAAAGTGATAACTGTCGGTTAATAAGAGCACCGAATAATTAAAAAAAAAATTTAATTCTTTCACGGGACTGGCTAAAGTCATCACAATTTCATAAACGCAGACTGATAACCTTTCATCTGATAATAATGATCTGTGACTATAATTTTTTATCAATTCCTATATCGATAAGAAGTAGGAACGACTTTTCCTACTTTTTATGTTATTTGTATACCGATTATCTATACCATGTGTAAGGGGCATAAACATAAACCAACATAACAAAAACTTAAACCAGTGATTCAGTAAAAAATTCTCAGCGCTGGAATTTTTCGTATAATTATTTTTAATTCTTTTAAATAATTCCAGCACTGAATCACCTTCCCCCCATCTCATTAAGATTTTAAATTAAAAACCAACAAATAATAATTTTCAATTAAAACTAGCACTGTAAGAATGTTATTTTAAAACTCAGTTCAAAGAGTTCAAAACAGTTCATAACTATGTAGTAGAACACCGACACACTCTGTGCAAATGTAGACTGCGGAGCGTTGTTATCGTATTATCCGCAATACATTGCGCGCTGAGAAATTCAAAATCGGAAATCCCTCATTTCCGATATAAGTGATTTGCATTATATCGTTCTATGTAGTACCGTCTGCACGGTTTTCACTATATCGTTCTAGAGAATACTTGTAGCGTCTGCACGAAGTTTTCTTTATCATGCCTCTTGCACCTGGTATCTGTGGTAAATCGTACCATTGGTACACTTGGATGGGGTTAATTCTTTCCCACATCTTCAACAATTATCTTTATATTTCAGTCGATTCATAAAAACTAAATATCACGAGAAAACCGGATGATAAACTTAAAATCTAATAAATGAAATTCCGACTTAGCAAAACAAGTTGCACATACAATTTAGGTATTCACAATTCTCATTAGTCAGTCAATTTCAGGCAATCAATTTTATTAATTTGAAAAATGTATAAGACAGTTTTCTCATGAACCACTCATGGGACCAAAATATCTTATACATTTTTGAAAGTCATAAAATTGACTGCCTCATGGTAGGTACATAGGCTTCAGATTACAAGGTCCAGAGTTCGTCTACTCGATGGGGATTTAAAATATTGAGCTTTTCGTTCATTCAATAAATTCTGGGTTTCTCAATAATAGGTAGCTCAGAGTTGGAAAGTTGGTGGTGCCACCCACATGCTTCGAAGAGCAAGTAAGTAAAGCCGACCGACCTGATCATTATCTGATAGTGATCGCTACAGAGCCCTAAGCCCACTGACCCGCAATTAAACAGCGTATTGGGCCAAAGCTCCAAATCCTATCTTGTATAAGTGCCTGGTCTTCTAGTAATTTTCATAATTAGGAGGCTTATTTTATATTCAATTAATATCATAATAATTATAAGACACTAGTAAATGACCAATATATAATATCAGCAAATTTACAGTACATAATTACTGTACTCTTTTTACATGACACAGTGTATACCTTTTACATATGCGCCGTCTAATGTCACTTAATAGTGCGCCGATAATATTCCTCACACGTATCGTATACATAAACATCACATATTCACTACGAATAACCGCACTTATACTAAACGCCCTGTTAATTTAGTTGGAAATTAGTGCTTTATGATTGGTTTTGGATAAATTTTGCAATGTTTTATGGGTTTTTGGGAAAGTTTTCGC
Source organism: Mycalesis mineus (assembly GCA_034621355.1). NCBI lineage: Eukaryota > Metazoa > Arthropoda > Insecta > Lepidoptera > Nymphalidae > Mycalesis > Mycalesis mineus. The sequence continues at coordinate 3,915,288 of CM067891.1, forward strand.
GCGTGGCCGATGTATGGTCGGTCGTCGGGTGAAAGGTCGGATTGACGCGTGTTTCTTGGGCGCAGTCGGTCCGGGCACTAAACTGTGGTCGGGACTCGGGTGTTCGGTTGTTTACGTCGCCCCCGCCCGCCCTACGTCGTAGGGCGCGTACTCGTAATGCCGATTCCACACGCTTGGCATTGACCGCACACTCCAACCTGCAAATGGCATTAGGCGACTGTAATCACTCAGTATCATGTCACCCGTCTGCTTATTTACTTGCTAATTAAGCCATAAAAGCCTTCTTGAATGAAATAAAAGTGGCACAAAATAAAGATTTTAGGTCACGTACCATTTCTTAAAACAATAATCTATTCCGTCGCTGCTACACTAACTAAGAGTGGAGAAAAACTACAGACTGGCATTGGCTTAAGTTGTTTTTATCATAAAACAATAACGTAAGTGAAAAAAAGCAAAAAATACGACAAAGATGGGATGGATATGGGTTTTTTCCTTATGAGTTAGTTACGCCTTTGACGGCTATAACTTGTTGTGCAGAAACATATTTGTCATTTCAGAATGTTTGATTCGAAATCCAACATCACGCCAAATGCTTGCAGAGGTTCGGAGTTTGGCCAGTGCCAAGCGTGTAGGGCAGACTTAACGCCTAATCTCCACTCTGCCGTAGTGTGGCTGCGACGGAATAGTTTATTAGAAACGGTACGTGAGCTGAAACTTACTTTGTGTCATTTACATACAGCTAGGAAGGCTTTTTAGCCGTAAAAAAACCAACAGTATATTTGTCGCTGAAATGGCACGAGTACCTGCGTTGTACTAGTAGCCACTAGCTAATGCATTAATCTAAGAATGGGCGAAGGGCTTATTATTCGTCAGTATTATGAGAAGGTGGGTGTTAACCGGTCATAAATCACTACATCACCTACATCCGTGTCACAAGTATTGGACTCTTATTGGAGTTTTTCACTCTGCCACGCGATGGCCCCGGCGACTGTGCGGTGAATCTAATGGTAATATATTCGTCCCTAGCTTTAGCTAACAAATAAATGACCTTAACTTCGCTAGCGTCAAATTAGGTAGGTACACTTGTTCTCAGCGTTCCTAGGTTTTTAAACCTAGTAATAAAACCTAACCTTCTAGGTTGATTCATCCTATCCTATGCCTATGTACACTAAATTTAGTTTGAAGCAAATAATGTAACAGAACAACAAGCAACATTAAGAAGTTATAAATTTCATACTCCAACTTTTTGCCATACCGGCTTAGCAACTGAAGTTGTCTCCCAAATAATTTAATTAGTACGGACTATTATCTTCATGGCCTACATTCTAAAGTAGTTTGTTCTTCCAATTCTTAAACAACTGTATTAAATGCGACATGTGACAGTGGTATCAGAATTTTTAGTGCTTTTTTATTAATAGAGTAAGCGCTCGTGCAATAAATCCATATGATCTCTTGATATTTTAAACCGCGCAGGAATTTTACACTTGCTTGTGATAATACTATATTGTTGATTCTATTGTGGTGGAAGTTTATGTGTTGGCAGCATTTTAGAAGTTCAAAATCTGTAGTAGTTAATAAGCAAACTAGGGAGTTAGTGGTAAGTTTATATAGGTCCAAAATACAGTCATCTACTCTATGACAATTATCTACCTAGCTAGTGGTAGAGAGGCAGGTGTATCTATACGACACTGCCTCCCAGTTAATTTGTGTTGTCTTTTCTGGAGAGAAGACCATGTCTCACTAAACGTAACGTAGATAATAAATGCCCTACATCCAATGACCGCACGGTTTTAAGAAGGTTGTTAAAGGTTGAAGGTTTTAAGTTTATGAGAAGTGACTGGATGACGAAGGCGATTTTGGCGTAGTCTCCTAAAGTAAAGGTTAACAACCATTGAATTAGTTCAGTATCTTTTTAATTAGTTTCAATTAACAATAATTTTACTAATTTATATGACTGTTAAAGTACTTATCTTCAAGATGTAACATTTAATCCCACGATCAAATACCATACCATAAATAAGAAAACAAGAAAACGTGTGCTTGTATGAAGCATTGTTATTTGAGCTTGAAAATATTTTAAAGTGTTTAGCAAAAATTATCGAGGCCGTTGGCGCATCACATTCTTACTGTCCTGGACAAGCTCTGACACAAAGAGCTACTTGAACTCGAACTCAAAAGCCGAGTTATCGACGTGGCCTTGCCTATTGCCGATTCTCGAATCGCGCCTTGATTCGCCAGCGAATTTGGAGCGGACACAAGAAATTGTCTCTAATGCGTAACAGCATAATTTTATTATAACATTCACAACAATGTTGTACCAAGCGTAACCCTATTTGTTGTAGGTAGCTACTCCTTTTGCGTCATCAGACCCTTTAAAAGAATTGACGCTCTATACCATTGATTCCCAAAGTGATGCATATCGACGGGGCTCTACGTTGGTGTGATAAGAAATTCACAGCTGAAGGAAATTTATCTGGTTTTATAGTAAAGACCAAAAGTAAAAAGTACTTCACCTGTTATTGAAGGTAGATAATATTGAAAGAAGCCCAGCGACTGTTATTTGTAATAACTTGCATACTCCTCAGTATCTTCCATCCATCTTCCCATTTTTTGACCAGTTTTGGGAAATGTTAGAAATGTAGCTACAGGGAGTCCATCAGAAACAGCTATATTTTAAAACTAATCTATGAGAATAAAAGTTTGAGAATCTCTGCGCTATACCAAGAAGTATTTGTTTACTACTTGATTATCTCTATTGTTATGTGTATCTGATTCCTAAAAGACTACACGACCAATTCTTTAAATGCAGTTGCATATAAAGAATTGCAGTTGCATATTCACATGAGATACAATCGCTAATTTAGATACGTATCTAGACAATACAATCCATAAACCATAATCTTCCAGAGGTACGAAACATTTCAAACTAAAATGGCAAAATTATTGCAAAGAAAATTTTTCTTCTCGAAAATGCCATTATTAGAGGCTTTTCTTGTTTTTCTTCTCCATACAATTTTTGTTTTTAGTAAGGAATTCTTAATCTGTAATATAATATTCGAAATAAAAAATATGTAATTTATCTAATATTTATAAGCATTTTTTCTAAAATACTTAAGTCCTCAATAGGTTAAATGTACACCCTGATTTCATTTTTATATTATTTCAGGGAAATGTGTTTTTAAAAAAAAATATATATACTCGTCGAATTGAGAACCTGCTCCGTTTTTTTCGTCGTTTAAAAAGGCCTTTCTGAATCATCTACAACTTTTACAGTTTTACCTTTTAGTGACTGTTTTAACTTGATTAATAATAATAGTTATATGTTGACTCGACAATTATTGTACCTATAGTGGTTTCAGTTAATGGTCTTATAGCGAAAAGCTTCGACCAACATCTTAAGAAGCTTTCGCTTAGCTGTTAGATCAAGGGCCGGATACAGAAGGCGGTTATTCTTGAAACGGTGCGTATTGTGAGGAGGTTCCTCACTCTGGAGCCGGGTTGCTTGGACCCCCGGGCCCCGCAGCACAGGCGGACTGGATTTTTTTTATAAATTTTTAATAGTGTTTTTTATAATTGTATTATAAGCATTGTTGAAAATGAAAAAAAAAAATTGTAAATAAATAAATGATAGTCAATAATAGGTATTTATGTTTAAAACATTAATTTTTTTAGTATTTCTTAACAAATACATTGCATCAACGGCATGCCCTAAGATGATTAGTGAATTATGTGGGTAGTCACCTTTGCTTTTTTTTTGTTTTCGATAGAGTCCAGTAGATTTTGAATTTGTGAATACATCGGCTATTTAGTTTTTTTTTAAATATTTTTTCTGGTTTGCCATCCCTGCTCTGCCTTTATTATTCCTAGCGCGAAACCGTTGGCTCTAGTTGGTTAATCGATGATAACAATCCATAACGATCCATTGTCCTGTTTCGTGTGTTGAATTATAGTTAACGAGCAGAATACTGATCAAGGCATCGCATTCTTACTTGAAGGCAGCTTCTGTAGCTGGAAGTCTAGTATCTACTACTACATCCACTATTACCTATGGTTCAAAGTATCTTAAACGTTAGATAGATACAGGTGTTACTTTGCGGAAGTTCTTTATCAAAATTTAATAAATTTTGCTATTTTCTTCGAAGTGTTCACAACTGCACATTGTAGAGTCAACATCTCTTGAGGATGCTCAAGTTTTGGAGTGAAACGTATCGGAGTATTTTTTCGGTTCTGGGTGACTTTGTCGCTTAAAATTGGCGGCTTTTCGGAGAAAATACTAAAATAAATAAATTATCAGTCGAAAATAGCACTGAACGATGCTTCTACCACATAACCAATCGATGAGACGCGCTTGTTGTTATCTCTTAGACGAGAAATGTCTTCAGTCGTGTCATAGCCCTACTGGGTCAATGCTAGGAAATATTGAGCTGTTCTTTATTTCTAAAATATTTTTAGAAATAATTCTCAGTTAGTGGTGTTACATCCTCGCTCCTTGGAGATCACGTTATGCAGTCCCAGTCTTTATCATTAATATGTGTGATAGTCTGATAGATCGATACAGCTTGTATTATTATCACTTTAAGCCTGTGTGGTGCGCTTAAGCTCCATATCGTATCTCTTATAATAGCGGAGGCCTGGCCCTACAGTGGCCCTGTAAAATTGTCTGTCAATGTACGATTTGTGTGAAGGCATAAGTAGATACTTGCAGGCGAAATAATCGTCTTTTGTAGATCGATAGAGTCCCATAGACGGCGCATATTTTATTCATGGGAACGGATTTCACCTCAAGGTTTTGTTAACTTTAATTAACGTTGAATACGCTCTGTTTTGTTGTGTCTATGAATGGATCTGAGGCAATAGTCTAACGTAATAGTTGTAAGGTTGTAAAGTCAGAACAGTGGTAAGTATACATTTACCATCGCATGGGTACTTAGTTACCTAATTCCTGTATATATTATACTTAATAATAAAATCTGTAAATTAACGTAAAAGAATATCGAACCATCTATTACTGTTAGGTTAAAATAGAAATATCCGAAACTCACGTTACGAACACGTTTTGAACCCAGAGGGCCCTTAGTCATGAACTTGCTTGTTCATGCAACACGGCGTGAAGCAGGCTGCGATAAATGATTAATGTTAAATTGTAATATATCCTTAGATTATTCTGAGAATATACTATACGAGAAAATATATAAATAACTTTCTCGGTATTCTAGTGTTTAATAAATTGTATTTAGCGTAAAATTAATAAAACCGAGATCCATAGGTAATTATAAAAACAAAAAACCCGACTGCCTAGAAGTTATGAACTGAAAAGAGAAAAACAAGGATCACTATATCTGTATAAAATTCAAAATACTTTATGGTGCTGCAAACAGGGACAAAATACTTTAACCTGCGGGGAAAGAAAGATCTACCAAAACTACGTTTGTCCCCGCCTGCAGCACCATAAAGTACCTATTTAGAATTTTATACCGATATAGTGATGATTGTTTTTCTCTTTTCAGTTCATAACTTCTAGGCAGTCGGGTTTTTTGTTTTTATAATAATAATTTTATTTGAGACTTTTTAGTTTTAGCTTATGGTATAGAAATGAGACGGTATACTTGGTACACTTTTTGCCATTTTTTGTTAAAGAAGTAATATGAACATGATATAATATTTATATTTTTGAAATGGTCTTTTTACGACCTTTCAATTAGTACCCATATTGCTAAGATGAGAGAAAAAAATACACACATCCCCCCTTTCTTCTCCCATTTACAGCCGCCATTTTGAAAACTTATATAGTCTATGTCAATACCAAAATTTTGACAAATTCAACGACACCTCATATGTCAAAATCCGTACAGCCGTTTAGGCTGTAGCGCGTGCCGAAGAAATGGACATACATACATACATAGATACATACATACGCTCGCAAAACATAACCCTCCTTCTGACGCAGTCGGGTAATAATAAGCCTATGTTCAAACGGAACTTCTTCCAAAATACAATTTCAGAATTCAGGGGAGTTGACACGCCGAACGTGTTTAGGAAATGAGGCAGACGTGACTGTACGAATATGTTTAATATGTATGGGACCCCATGTACTCACAGACTCGCATTATAACCACTCGGAGTTGGAATTTTGTCGTACCTATGGTAACTGCTCTGTTGTCTATGCGGCCTCGGGTTTTGAAGTCCAGGATTTGAGTACTGGGTCGGGCTATGAAATATTCAGCTCTTGTTTCTTTAAAGAAGATACAGTATTACGAAGCCATATCTTTGCGAACATGTTAAGCTTTTGATCCTGGTAATAATCATTACCGATAGGGATCGTTTCAGTATTTTTTTTTTTCATCGACTACAAGTTGGCCCTTGACTGCTATCACACCTGATGTTAAGTGATGATGCAGTCTAAGATGGAAGCGGGCTAACTTGTTAGGAGTGGGACGAAAACCCCTTTCGGTTTCTACACGACAGCGTACCGGATCGCTAAATCGCTTGGCGATACGTCTTTGTCGGTAGGGTGGTAACTAGCCACGGCGAAAGCCTCCCACCAGCCAAGCCAAGACAAATTAAGAGAAACTCAATCTGCCCCGCCGGTAATCGAAACCCAGGACCTCCGTCTTATAAATCCACCGCGCATACCACTGTGCCACGGAGGTCGTCAAAAGTCTAATCAAGTTATCTATGTAATTCGACAACTCTCAAAGGAGTACAGTGGTTCTTAGTTCCGAATCCCGTCTCCTATAAAGAGGGAAATGAACTGTAGCTTCTACTGGGGGCCAGGGGTATCAAGGGTCTAAATAAATAATAGTTTAAAAAAACTAAAAACACGCTTTTTATAGAAACCCAAACTAAAAAATAGAAAATAATTTTAATAAATTTAAATTAAGAATAGTGTTAAAATTTTCATTAACTATAAATTAATAATAGTGTAAATAAAAAGAAATTATTTTATTTTAAAAAAGCGTGGGGTGCATGGTGTGAATATAGATATAAATATTTTATTGACAGATATGAGTAGAGTGATTATCATTTTGATAATATCTTAAAAAGCACCCCACGCTTTTTTAAAATAAAATAATTTTTTTTTATTTACACTATTATTAATTTATAGTTAATGAAAATTTTAACACTATTCTTAATTTAAATTTATTAAAATTATTTTCTATTTTTTAGTTTGGGTTTCTATAAAAAGCGTGTTTTTAGTTTTTTTAAACTATTATTTATTTTTTACTTTTTAGTTTGGTTTATTTATAAAAGCGTGAATTTTTAGTTTTTTTAAACTATTATTTGTTGATTATCAAAAATATTCATACTATGTTTCATAGTAAGCGTCGACATCGAATTCACATTCGATGTTTACAATCCTTATTTTTACTTACAATCTGTACCCGCATTTGCCTGTGCCCCACCCTTAGCACAGTGACCAAGGAAACCACAGAAACCTGGCCAGAGTACAGTCGGCACGGGAGCGAGCCTTGGAAGTCGCAGAAAAACTGCGACTGCCAGGGCTCGAACCCACGCCTGAGCGACTGTTGTACGGGCAGTTTAGCACTTAAACCGCTCGGCCACACAGTCGCTAGTAATTTATTTATTAGTGAGAATAAAATAATTATTTAATAAATATTATAAATACGGGGAATCAGAGTTCAATTTCGGAGGGGGAGCCTGAGAAACGGCTACCAGAACCAAGGAAGGCTGCAGGCGCGCAGAATACCCACGGAGAGTTACGTACTGACATACTGACAAACTGACATACAAGTGAAGCTAATAAAAAGCGTGTAAAAATAAAGTTTGAAGAGTTTCCTCGAGTTTTCGTAGATCTCATCATCAGATCATGACTTAGTTAACATTAAACCAACTGGAATCTTTCAAACTTCTCATTGAGACATATTAATCGAGCCCAATCACAAGGTAGCTACTGTAAACCGTTAAAGAGCTCCCTCAGCTGTCCTTCTTCTTCATCGCCAGACCCTCAATGACAGTCACAGCCCATCTAGATGTAAAGTTCTCATTGAGACAAATTAATTGAGCCCAAACACAAGGTAGCTACTGTAAACCGTTAAAGAGCTCCCTTAACTGTCCTTCGTTTTCATCTGCAGACCTTCAGTAACAGTCACAGTCCATCTAAATGTAAATTTCTCATCGAGACAAATTAATCAAGCCCAAACACACGGTAGCTACTGTAAGCCGTTACGGAGCACCCTTAACTGTACTTCGTCTTCATCACCAGACCCTCAATGACAGTCACAGTCCATCTAAATGTAAATTTCTCATCGAGACAAATTAATCAAGCCCAAACACAAGGTAGCTACTGTAAGCTGTTACGGAGCTCCCTTAACTGTACTTTGTCTTCATCACCAGACCCTCAATGACAGTCACAGCCCATCTAAATGTAAAGTTCTTATCAAAACAAATTAATCGAGCCCAAACACAAGGTAAATACAGTAAATCGTCAAGGAATTCTCTTATATGTAGATCGGCTCCATCATCAGATCGACTCCAGACCTTCATCGAATTGTAGTGCTTTTAAATACTTATCGGAAAAACTAGCAAACGTACTTGTTGTCCCTACAATTTTTGAAAGTTCCCCTCGGTTTCTCCAGGATCCCATCATCAGATCCTGGTTTCCTTGTCATGGTACTACCACCGGACTATCTATTTTCCAACAAAAAAGAATTATCAAAATCGGTTCATAAACGACGAAGTTATGCGCGAACACACATACAAGTTACATACTGACATACTGACAAACTGACATACTGACAAACTGACATACAAGTGAAGCTAATAAAAAGCGTGTAAAATGATAAATTTGGTAGCTTTTGCCTTAGTCTCCGGAGTAATTCTTAACACGAACCTTATAGTTGCGACGCGTGAACGTTATGCAGTTCGTCTAATATACACCTGATGAATAATCCGCGATTTTTATTACATAAATTCTGTCCGAAGGGTCCAGACCCCTAATCCCTCCACACCTTTATATTATACGTGGTGATCGTGATGATATCGGAGAGGCTCGCAAGTGCAGTTATAAAGTTTTAAATCGCAGGCATACAGGAAATAAGGACGTTAAACAGTCATAACAGCTAAACTCCACGTGACGCTCAATTTCACCGACCTACATATTTTATTACGTGTAAAATGAGTCAGCCTTTGAAGATTAATACCTACATAATATTGCTCTTTGATGTATGTAAGCGGGGATGTAATATACCCACATTCCGAACCGCACCTTTTCATACCAACACCCAACACGCCCATTTCTGGGTTTCGACACACTACACAATTTTATACTACTACTTTTTGACTTTACATTTCTGAATCAGCAACAAAGTCGTCCGTGTTGTTCGCTATCAACTTTGAAGACCTTCGTGGCGCAGAGGAATGCGCGGTAGATTTATAAGACGGAACAGGCGGAAGTTCGGGGTTCGATTCTGCCGCACTCGAGTGTTTCTAATAATTCTCTCTTGAGCTCTTTAGTTATCTGGTGTTTTTGTTTGCAATAAAACACTGCACGTTTTAACGACTTCATTTATTACTATAACAAATTTAAACTTAGAACGTAAAACGTACAAAATCAACCACATTTTTATATTTTTTTCAGGATATTTACAATAAAATTTATAAAGAAAATACAAAAATATTACAGGTCTTATTTTATCTATTTTAATTATGGAGTACCCACTAATTAAAAAACTACTTACTAAATATTTTGTAAACTTAATCTTTGGAAATAATATATTAACAATTACAACATACATAATTTTATTTACATTAGACATGTTATACAAAAAAAATCAAGAAATTAATAAATATTGGCCATAAATTTTATATGTATATTTTATATTCACGTGCATAGATAATAAAATAAATAAAATCAACTTATAATGATAGAGCTTTGGATGGAGGGCTTTAGTACAAAGTATATAAATTCCAAAAAGACAATAAAAATACCTTTTCCTGAATTCTAACAATAACGTAAATTACCATTATTACTATAATCTAATAGACACAATCATTCAAGAACTTCATTATCTATGCAAATTGGTAGTCAATTTTTAGCAAAACACATTACAATGTATAGCAAAAAATGCAAATTAGTAACGATAAGTGACATAGTAAGTGTTTGAATTCCTTCATATGTTATAATAGCATATACACTGTCGACTCTACATGTAAACTTTGTAATTATATCTGGCCATATATAAAAACAGCGGCTAAATTGAAAATTACAATAATTGCGATGATAAAGCAAAATATTTCCGTCATAATTCATACCTATATTAAGGCCTGTGTGCACCAAGAATTCGGTTATCATAACCAACGGTTAACATAAACTAACTATAAATTTACTGTTCACGACAACCCGTACGCCGGTTTAGGACGTAAGCTCGGTTAAGATAACTGCCCGGTTTACATCCTTAACCGGCGTACGGGTTATCGTGAACAGTAAATTTATAGTTAGCTTATGTTAACCGTTGGTTATGATAACCGAAATTTTGGTGCACACAGGCCTTAAGAAAGAATTTCAGTCATGTCCGTAAGATTTAAGATTTTACTAAAAAGATTCACTGTTTTTCGAAAGGACCTTTTATTTACGTAATTTAGACGTTCTCGTACATTATAGTGTAGTCGAGTTTTCAGTCAAATGCATATAGGTAAATAGATTATTTTATGTTTCCTTTAGATCTACCGCCATGATCAGTGTTTAAACTCTATCTACATTTTGATAACATGATTTGCACTTAATTAGAGTAAAGTACCTACGCGTACTTTGATTAAGTGCTTTATATTAATTGCAAAGACGACTTTAATGTCTTTTTGTCGTGTCTTTTAAGTATCATTAAATAATAAACTTTATTTGACTCATATAAGATGTAGGTACTACTGTATGTAGTTATATATGTTTCTTTTATAATAAAATAATATAAAAATAATACATATTTAAGTTATCCCTGTTATAAATTCAGAATAAAATCACATAATATTAAATACCTGTTAGTACCTTAGATCAATTATTTGGTCTTAGATTTCGAGCTAAACATTATCTCTGCTCGTCTGGGATTGATAAGGTTTGGAAGATGTTCTTGTACCAGAATCCGACTGTCTTGCCCCAAGCGGCCAGGGTTGAGTCGTTAAGTTTCAGTACTTCGACAAACATTTTTACTATGACGCCTTTTAAATCCTGCAAATAAAAGAAATCATGAAGAGAATCTTATGCTAATTCTGTTTAAAGTAGGTTTTTGGATGTGTAAAACTACTGTATGTAGGTACTGTAATGCATCTACATTTTTATCCGACTGGCAAGAAAGGTTATATGGATGCGTGTATTATTCTTAATTAAGCAGTTTGTGGGTTCTAGGTAATGTCCTTAAAGTAGAAACTTTAGCTGGCACCGACTTCATAGATATGCTTAAGTAAATTGAAGCAACTAAATGACACAGTTATTTTTTACTTTTTAGTGCGTTTTGAGTCGGTTCTATTTTTTGTTAAAAATTTTATTTCTTACTTTTTAGTGATTTCTCGACACGTAACCTACACGTACTATACTCTCATAGTATATTATATGGCATTAGTAGCCAAAAAGCTACCGATACTTACACAAAAACCGAAATTGCTGCAAGTGTTCCTATAAAATTTGAAGAGTTCCTTCAATTTTCTCAGGATATCATCATCAGATCCTAACATGATGACTATGGGACCAAATTGGAAGTGTGCCCTTTCTAATAGAAAAGAATTATCAAAATTAGACCACTCTGTTAAAAGTTATGTTAGACATAAAAAAAAAATGTGTCGAATTGAGAACCTCCTCCTTTTTTTTCGTCGGTTAAAAATACATTGAAACGGTTAGTGTTGTTGCGACATGATACTCGCTGCTGATGTCTGCGGCTACGAAATCCAACCTATCAAGATTTCCTGCGTAAGCGACAAACGTGTCGTGATGATAGGTGACGCGACACAGGTGCCCATAACGTCGCGTTCCGCCGCAGACTGCTACATAGAACTCAACTAAAGAATGCCGTTGTTTTGATCGCGTTCGTCGCTTACGCAGGAATCCCCTTAAATTACCGACTTTTGTAATACTTACGTGAAAATCTTGTTCCTGTATTTTCCTTTTACCATGCGATTCGCCGAGTTTCTGCATCAGTGCTGCCACGACCGCTGGCTGGTCGAGGGTACTGACGGCCAGGTTAAGTGAGGTCATCAGGCTTACTACGTGAGCTTTGAACTGGATGTTGCTGTCAAATTCATCTTCCGACAGGTTTCTTATCATCCTGAAGTATTGCTTCGCGTTTGGGTATGCTCGGAAATATCTGAGAAATATTAAATGGTTATTAAAAACAATGATTTATTCTTCAGCCCAACAGCATTTTTGTGTTTCTATTATAAGAGTATGGTTCCAAGTATAATTTCGTTATTTACTTAATAATTTTAATTAACTTAAACATATCTTTGAATTCGGTGCCATCCAAGTATTGGAAAGAGTAATAACCGAAGTTGCAGAGTACGTACTTAGATCTCATTTCATTTCATTAATTTCATAATTGGATTGTTTCCAAAACTATACCTAATCAGATTCGGGTATCGTTGCCTAAAATACGAGAATACACCGGATAATCGTATTTCACAATAAAAACACTGAATGTTTGTTTTGGCATTTGAAAATTTTTAATGTGAAAAAAATTGGCAGGATCTATTTTTCGGACTAAGACTAAAATATATAAATGCTGATTGATTTTTGACGCTATTGAACATTGATAAATTTTAGAAAATTATAACTAACTCTTAACTTATTACTCGACAGCGCCATAAGGTGAATATGTGTGTATCTATTTATGTATGTATGTGTCGTAGCCACATCGTAGATTTGCTCATATCATGAAATGTTTGAGTAGATCATAAAATGGTCGCGTTTCATGAAATGTTTGCCTGTCTATTGGCCACATCATGATATGGTTTTGGCAGATCAATGATACAAAATCGTTTCTCGATGTGGCCAACTTAACGCGCGACTATATCATTACTTCATGAAGTGGTCAAAATTATTTGATCATATCGTAAACTAGTTAGTATAGTTGCGGGATGGGGCGTTAAAATATTATGTTTAATGTCATTTATAAATTGCATATAATCTTTGGGCAAACATTACCTAGCCCCTATTTATATGATTCGGCTAAACGTGGATGACAAAATCGTGAAACGATTTAACGACCTGGTCAAATTGAGTTGGCCACATCATGAAACGCGGCCATTTCATGAAATTCGCGAGCATTACATGAAATTAGCAAATCTACGATGTGGCTACGACATATGCATTTCTATTTCATTGGCACGCGCTACAGCCTAAGTAGTATCTAAGTATAAGCTTCTCAAATTCAAATTCAAATTCAAAATCGTTTATTTCAAGTAGGCTTATTACAAGCACTTTTGAAACGTCAAATTGGACTATTTGTAGTGACTCTACCACCGGCTCGGAAGGCAGGCCCTGTTGAGAAGAGCCGGCAAGAAACTCAACAGTTGCTCTTTTTATAATATTATCAATTTTACAATATTAAGTGTGTTGTTACATAAAGTTATTTATTTTACTTCCTGTGTGAAGTTGAAAGCCTATCCAATTGCCTTTGAACATCTTTGTCGTTTAAAAATTCATCGATAGTATAATAACCCTGACTCAGTAAGTGAGTTTTAATACATTGTTTAAACTTATGCAATGGCAGATCCAAAACTGAATTGGGCATCTTGTTGTAGAAGAGTACACCCAATCCTACGAAAGATTTTTGTACTTTTCGGAGGCGATAAGCTGATATGACTAACTTATGTCCATTTCTAGGAAGACGGTCGTTTAAATCCTTTTTCTGTTTATACATATTTATATTTTGTTTAACATAAACTAGGTTATTGAATATGTATTGACAGGCTACTGTAAGAATTCCTATTTCTTTAAATTTGACTCGAAGGGACTCGCGTGGTTTAAGTTTATAAATCGACCGAATTGCTCGTTTCTGAAGTATAAAGACAGAATTTATGTCAGCAGCCTTTCCCCACAACAAGATGCCATAAGACATCACACTGTGGAAGTAAGCAAAATAAACCAGTCTAGCTGTTTCTACATCGGTAAACTGTCTTATTTTTCTCACTGCAAATGCTGCTGAGCTAAGTTTAGCTGTCAGTGACTCTATATGAGCGCTCCACTGAAGTTTACAGTCCAAGGTCATTCCTAGAAAGACTGTAGAACTCTCCACTTTTAGCGTTTCACCATTTATCATTAAAGACTTATTTATTTTTTTTACATTCGGTAAAGAGAACTCAACACATTTAGTTTTCTTTGCATTTAATAATAAATTATTAGCAGTAAACCAATGCGACACATGCGATACAGCACGGTTTACATCGTCAAAGTCTCTTTTATCTCTCTTTAACGTAACATATTAGTATATTAACTATGTAGGTTAAATCGTGAAAACTAAATTAGAAAATGACGTTGATAGACCTTAAATTTTATATGAATAAAAACCTCATTTCAATTTAGCCTTAACTGTAATCGAATCGAAATATCCAATTTCCTTTCGTTTTCTACCGGAACGTTAAATTACTTGGCAGTACCTAGGTCTTTGTTGGTAGAGTGGTAACTAGCCACGGCCGAAGCCTCTCACCAGCCAGAAGTGGATCAATATAGAATTTTTTTATCAACCAAGCTAGGAATCACACTCAGGACCTCCGTCATACATAAATCCACTGCGCCACGGCCCAAGGAGGACGTCAAAAATGATATAGAGAAATGTTGGTCAAGGTGTTCTGATTAGAGACTCAAAAGATAGCCATAGAAACATCTAAATTAAACAAAATGCGCCCATTAATATGATCTCTGGTGCATGATATTTTTTTTTGTAAAAGCTGATATTTATAAGTTCCATAAAATTTATTAGTAAATTAAATAACGGTTACATTATCATTACCAACCGATGGATATCCACTGCTAGACATAGGCATTTTAGGGACTTCCAAACATAACGATCCTTATCTGACTATGGCCACCGGCCCTCTGCGACTGCGACACGTTTCATGTCATCAGTCCACCTAGTAGGGGGTCGACCAATACTGCTCTTACCCGCGTGGGGTCGCCATTCTAGCACCTCGGCCCCCAACGTCCATCAGCTACATCATGGGGTTAATAAAATTCGAGTGCACTAATTTTAGAGTAAGAATTGAGGTGAATTATAACACGAGTAGCGTGGTCGATTTAAGCTCTAAATGTTCTATAGGAGATAGGACTATCATTGCCAGTAGTTGACTAATAAAAATTGACTGATGATAATGATGATTATGATGATGTTGATCATAATTATGATGTTGATATAATTATAGTTGCTCAATATCTGAATCATGTCATAGTGTGGATGAACCCTTAAATACACTCGCACAGAGACACACATTCTATTGTGTCCACGAGCAATGTAAGCAATAAAATGTAATTGAATCACTGCACTACGAGTATTGTGTGTCACTTGCTGAGATTCATTTAGCATCACTCGTGAATTGGGCGCAATAAAGAGTTTAATAGCAATCAATACCGTTACACGAGGCTTGACGTAATTGACTATTTAAATACATCATGATCATCATGATCAACCTATTAACGGCCTACCCTAGGGCCATCCTTGGCATCACTTGAAAGGACAAAATGAATGTATAAGAAGTTATTAGAGATTGCTCAACTACCCAGTCTCACTGCTCTGCTCAAGCAAGATGATTGAGATGGCTGATGGATGGAGAAGGCATGTTCATCGTATGCCTTCATATCGTTTGCTACGGCGCGTCATGCTTGGTGCTCTAGCAAACACGACAGAGAGAAGGTTAAAGTCCTTCTTGTTCGCGCCGGGCGGGCGATTTGACAGTTCTCGGCGCAAGAAATCGCGGCGCGCGCGCAAAGGGACTGTTGGACTCGCCGGTCAAGCTTCCCGCGGTTAATTAGTTGTCAACCTGATTCGCAAGGGGCGTGTCGTTTGCTAATTGTCACCCGAATTCGCGCGGAGTGTATTGTGTAATTGATTTATAATTGATGGTGTGATTTGAAACTGATTGTATTGTCATCTCCCGGAATCGCGCGAGCGTATCGTTGTCATCCGGAATCGCGCGGGGCTGGTTCTTTGCTAGTTGCTACCCGGAATTTTGTAAATAGGTTGATTGACGTGTGCAGTGAAATAGTGTAAACTCGGCCAGACAGACCAACACAACACTCACGACACACACACCCTAACACAACCTACAAGTGCTGCCGAGATAGCTGCCACGGTAAGTTTTTTGACCCTTCTCGAAGGCCCTTTTGGAGGTCAACCAGTCAGACGCGTATCGCAGATCGGCTGGTGAGTTCCCTTCGCGTGGGTTTAGCTTATGGGCCCCTAGACCCTTGTGCGCTGAAGGGGACCGGCCAAGACAATTTTTTGGTAGCAGAGCGTGGTTGCGCCACGCCTTACAATATTACCGGATTGTAGGTAGTTACTTAATTGGTGTGTAGGTAGTTACTTAGTAGGTACCGTTGTCAAGCGTGGTTGGGCATCTTTAAATTTAGGATTTATTTGATGTATGTTCTTTAATTCGTATTATTTTGAAACGATCTTTAAGTTACGTTCTAATTGTAATTGTTTGACTTTTATTAAGTTACCCACATAATTCGAATTAATTTGTTACTTAAGTATTTAATTAGGTATTTAATTCGAATTAAATTTAAGGCTTACATTGTTTACATTTAATTTTGTAGTTGTATTTATTTTGATTTTATTTAGTTACCTAATTTGTTTTGATAAATACCTAATTGTTTAGTTTACTTAATTTTTTTATAGGTATTGAATTGGTAGGTAATTTTGTAAATTAATTTGAAGAATTTTGTTAGCTTAAATAATTGACGATATTTTTTGTTAGATACCTTATAGATACCTAAGTTTCATTGAGTTTATTTAATTAGTTGTTGGTAAGTTAGTTGGAGATTGATTAAAGATGCCCAGCCTGCGAGAACTGGCCAGCCGGGTCAAATTAGAACTGCGTTGGGCTGCGACCGCCCACGCCTTAATAGGTAGGGAGGACCGCGTCGAGGCCTTGCACCAGCGGTGTAGCCAAGTAGCATCAAGGCAGGCCACCGCCGAGGAGGCCTATCGTTCGATTTTATTATTGGAAGAGGTCGATGAGGACGCGCTTGAGTCTTGTCAAAAGGACTTAAATCAGCTAGAAGAGTTTTGCGACGGGATTGTTGAGGAGAGTAGGAGGCTCACTCGCCAGGCGAGGTTCAGCCATATCTCGGACTCGCCCTTGCGGCCCCAGACCCATCCGGAACTGTTGGGCCGGCTACCCACCATAGAGTTGCCCCGGTTCTCCGGGTGCTTGAGCTCATGGATGGGCTTTGAGTCCCTTTTCAATGGGCTCGTTGATGCCAGGAGGGACCTCTCCCCCTCTCAGAAGCTGGCATACTTATTGTCCGCATTGGAGGGAGAGGCATTGGAGGTCGTCTCCCATTTGGACTTGGATCCGAGTAATTACCCCATCGCCCGGATCCTACTGACGAAGAGATATAGCAACGTGCGCCGATTGGCAGATGCGCACGTTACACAGTTGATCTCACTCCCCATTCTGCGGGATATGGAGAGGCTCAGGTCGGACCTGGTGAATCCTGTCTTGGTCGCATGCAATGGCCTGCGTAAACTGGATTTACCGGTCGACCAGTGGAGCTTTTTGCTCCTCCATCTAGTACTGGCCCGCTTGCCCACCGATTTGAAGTTGCGCTTTGAGCAAAGATACGGGGGCGATGGGGCTACTTATCTGCCTCTCTTCCAGGAACTTATACAGTTCCTGGAGCAGGAGTGCAGGTTGATTGAGAACGCCGGGGTGCCCAACCCCACGTCTCCACCGGGCCGTTCGGCCCAAGGCGGGCCTTGTAAGCATAAGGCATCCCATGGGGGCCCCCCTAAAGGGGGACGTGTTGAA
The DNA here is from genome assembly GCA_034621355.1 of Mycalesis mineus. Lineage (NCBI taxonomy): Eukaryota > Metazoa > Arthropoda > Insecta > Lepidoptera > Nymphalidae > Mycalesis > Mycalesis mineus. The sequence goes on from CM067891.1 coordinate 3,933,258, forward strand.
CCCAAGGGGGTGAACACCCGCCTTCGAGTGGCTGCAACGGGCGAGGTCCGTTGCAGCTATTGCAAACAGACAACCCACCAGGTGGTGAACTGCCCTGAATTTGGAGCTCTTTCGATCCGGGCACGGCGCTCTATCGCGAATGTGCACCGCTGGTGCTATTCTTGCCTGGGCCAGCACTTGCAGCGGGACTGTCCCAAAAGGAGACCTTGCCCCCACTGCCAGGGAGACCACCTAGCACTATTGTGTGCCAACCGGAGCGGACCGACCTCGACACCTCGGGATGACCGCCATCAGTCTACCTCTAGACGCGGGGTGGAGTCACCGCCCCTTCGGGCGGGGGGGGTTTCTAACTCAACTGTATTAGTCAAGGTGTTGAACTCGAAGGGAGAGTTTTTGTTTGTTCGGGCGCTATTGGATTCGGGTTCTCAACGCTGTATTGCATCGTCTTCTCTGGTAGCAAGTTTGAACCTACCTCGAACACCTTATGGGGGTCTGATGAGAGGTATTGGAGAATCAGTTCCACCTACACCTAGAGGAGAAGCGGAGTTGATGTTTGCACCTATTGAGGGTGACCTCCGAGTTTTGGTCAAGGCTTCAGTCCTTGATAATATTTTAGGTGACCTTCCTCAGGAGAGGATCGGGGACATTGCGGTCCATCTGACATCTGGCTTAACCCCTGCAGACCCTGACTGGTTTGTTCCTGGCCCTGTTCATTTGTTGCTGGGGGCCGACGTGTTAGGCTGCATTGTGACAGGTGGTCTTAGGCCCTTGCAGACCAAAGGATTAGTCGCACTCCCGACAATATTTGGATACAGTTTCTTTGGACCAGTCCTACCTATGACATCCTCAGATCAGCCATGCCTAGCAACAGGAACCGCACTTATTGATCTTGTTCAGCGGTTTTGGGAAATTGAGGAGCCCCCGCAGGCGTCTCGAGTGAACCCATCCGACCAGAATTGTGAGTTGTTTTACCAGAATAACACTGGTCGCCGTGTGGATGGCCGATTTGTTACTCGACTACCATTTTTGCCCTCTCGACCCCCACTTGGACAGTCAAGAGCCTTGGCGGAGAAGAGACTGTTGTCTATGGAACGTCGTATGCGGAGGGACGCCGCGTTCCGGGAGAAATACATTGAGTTCATGCGTGAATACGAAGAACTGGGTCACATGTCGATATCGAACTTCGATTGGCGCAGGCATGAACATTATTTCCTACCGCACCACGCCGTTTTGAAAACCCCTGACAGCAAAATTAGGGTGGTATTTGACGGGTCCGCACCCACATCTAACGGTGTATCTTTGAACCAGTGCTTGCACTCAGGCCCGAAACTCCTCAAGGACATCTCGGACATACTCACGCATTTTCGTCGTCATCAGGTGGTTTTTGTGGCCGACATCAAAATGATGTTTAGGTAATCGATTGTGCATCGCGATGACCGAAATTATCAGCTGATTTTGTGGCGTGAGAATGCGGACGATGAGATGCGGGTTTATGAGTTGAACACTACGACCTACGGTTTGAGATCGAGTCCTTACATCGCTATAAGGACTTTGGTGGAATTGGCGAACCGTGAAAGACTTAAATATCCTCGCGCAGCATCCGTCTTGGAGTCATCAGTGTATATGGATGACATTTGCACCGGAGCCTCAACCCTTGAAGAAGCACTTGTGTTGCGTGATGAATTGATTGCTATTTTGAATTCCGGCGGCTATGAATTGCGCAAATGGCTGTCTAATTCGCCAGACATCTTGAAGGATCTCCCTGGCGAGGACCAGCAAGATCCCACATATTTGAGAACCCTGATGATACGAACCTGCTGTCCGTGCTTGGAATACAATACCGGCCAGTTCAGGATGTCTTCACGTACAGGGTCAAGCTGGATCCCCCTCCAAAACATTGGACTAAGCGTTCCGTCTTATCCACTATTGCCCGCACCTTTGATCCGAATGGTTGGGTGACACCAGTCATATTTCTGGCTAAATGCTTCCTTCAGAAGCTGTGGATGGCTGAGGTAGGTTGGGATGAGCCGCTCCAGGGGGGTTTAGATCTTGAATGGACTTCGATTGTGTCCTCACTCCCTGAAGTTAACCGGGTCTCAATACCTAGGCGATTCTTGCCGCCAGGAAAATGCAAGACCAGCTTACACGGGTTTTGTGATGCGAGCGAAAAGGGATATGCAGCGTGCGTATACCTGCGCACCGTCAGTGAGCGCGGGGATGTAGCGGTACATTTAGTTTTGGCAAAAAGCCAGGTGGCCCCTATTAGATCAAGGTTAACCATACCGAAGTTGGAATTGTCAGGAGCCATCCTACTAGCCAGATTGCTGCATCATGTAAAATCGTCAATATCCTCTGTGGTGGAATTGACTCAAGTTTTTGCTTGGACAGATAGTGAGATCGTGCTCTGTTGGCTTCGGGCCTCCCCTCACAATCTGGAAGTATTTGTTGCGAATCGCATCTCGCAGATTCAGAATTTGCAAACGACCGTGAATTGGAGACATGTTCCTGGAGAGATGAATCCTGCAGACTGCGCTTCTCGTGGCTGCGATGGATCTTTGCTTGTCAACCACTCTCTTTGGTGGGGTCCGGACTGGCTGACTCAAATTGAGTCTTCTTGGCCGCAAAACAGATTTTCTCATCCCGAACCATTGCTGGGTTTGCGAGTTGGAGTGGTGACGGAATCTCCTCCTACAGCTTATAATTTTTTGCTAGAGCGATATAGCTCATTAGATAAATTGATTGGAGTTACTGGTTGGATCCGTCGATTTCGTCATAATGGGAAGAAACCTCAGTATAAGTTACGGAACCCAGTTTTGTCTCCTGCTGAACGAAAGGATGCTCTAATGCATTGAACCTACCTCGTGGGTGCGTTTAATACAAGCAGAGCAATTTTCATCCGAAATAAAGACCCTGAAATCCGGATCAACTTTGAAGGGTGCGCTTGCTCGCTTGAACCCATTTGTGGATCCTGATGGTCTATTGAGGGTTGGTGGGCGTCTGAGGAACGCCGAGCTGTCTTACGGGGCGCGCCACCCATTGTTACTTCCTAATGGAGGTACCCTTGTAAAATTGTTGGTGAGCCACTATCATATCCGCAATGAGCACGCTGGTTGTAATGCTCTTTCAGCCATTCTACAGCGTGAATTTTGGATTTTGTCGGCCAGACGCATCATTCGAAGCGTCATATTTCGCTGTATCCCTTGCTATCGGTTAAAGGCCACGACCCTCCAACCAATCATGGGGGATCTTCCTGTTGATCGGGTCACGCCCTCCCGTGTGTTCCACGGAGTAGCCACGGATTTTGCTGGGCCCTTCCTGGTGAAAAGCTCCCACCTCCGAAACGCCCGGTCAGTCAAGGCCTATTTGTGCGTATTTGTTTGCCTCGCCACGAAAGCCGTCCACCTCGAACTCGTGAGTGCCCTCAGCACTGAGGCCTTTGTAGCTACTCTGACAAGATTTGTTGCGCGTCGGGGACTGCCTGCCTTGATACGAAGCGATTGCGGCACGAATTATCGCGGAACCGATCGTTATTTGAAGGAAGTTATAGATTTTTTGGCTAATAATAAAACTTTGATTGACACCGCAGCGTCCAAGATGGGGATAACTTGGAAATATGATCCTCCGGCTTGTCCTCACTGGGGAGGGATATTTGAAGCTGTGGTGAAGATCGCCAAGACGCATCTCCGCCGTGTAATTGGTGAAACTATTTTGACTTTTGAAGAATTGGCTACCGTGTTTTGTAGAATTGAGGCCGTACTCAATTCTCGCCCCCTCTGTCCGCTCTCGTCTGATCCAAATGATTTGGAAGTATTAACACCCGGGCATTTCTTGATTGGTCAGCCACTTCGCGCGCTGCCCGAGTACCCCTTCAGGGACGTGAAAGTTTCACGATTGACTCGTTTTGAATTGTTGCAGCAGATGACTCAGAGTTTTTGGAAACGTTGGTCTCTTGAGTATCTGCACCTTTTGCAGCAGCGCGTTAAGTGGACTGATAAGTCAGATCCTCCAAAGGTCGGTGACTTGGTGTTAGTCAAAGACTCAAATTTGTTGCCTTTGTATTGGCGTCGCGCACGCATTATTAAATTGATGTACGGGTCGGACGGAGTGCCGAGATTGGCGGAGATAATGGTAGGAGATTCGTTTTTGCAGCGTTCGGTTTCAACCTTAGCGCGTTTACCGATTGATTAGCGAAACTAAAGCATTAGATTCGCGGGCGGGGGATTGTTCGCGCCGGGCGGGCGATTTGACAGTTCTCGGCGCAAGAAATCGCGGCGCGCGCGCAAAGGGACTGTTGGACTCGCCGGTCAAGCTTCCAGCGGTTAATTAGTTGTCAACCTGATTCGCAAGGGGCGTGTCGTTTGCTAATTGTCACCCGAATTCGCGCGGAGTGTATTGTGTAATTGATTTATAATTGATGGTGTGATTTGAAACTGATTGTATTGTCATCACCCGGAATCGCGCGAGCGTATCGTTGTCATCCGGAATCGCGCGGGGCTGGTTCTTTGCTAGTTGCTACCCGGAATTTTGTAAATAGGTTGATTGACGTGTGCAGTGAAATAGTGTAAACTCGGCCAGACAGACCAACACAACACTCACGACACACACACCCTAACACAACCTGCAAGTGCTGCCGAGATAGCTGCCACGGTAAGTTTTTTGACCCTTCTCGAAGGCCCTTTTGGAGGTCAACCAGTCAGACGCGTATCGCAGATCGGCTGGTGAGTTCCCTTCGCGTGGGTTTAGCTTATGGGCCCCTAGACCCTTGTGCGCTGAAGGGGACCGGCCAAGACACTTCTAGATCTATACTTTCTCGTGAGCTTTGTAGCAAGAAGTGTCGTACCCGAATTGCTCTTCATAGCCATTAATTCTAGAAGTGTCGTACCCGAATTGCACTTCATAGCCATTAATTCAAGAAGTGTCTTACACGAATTGCTCTTCATAGTCATTAATCCAGGACACAGACGTAAAGATCTTGACTGATTGACAGGGCCAGGCCTCTCTCTTTGTAGGAGTAGGGATTTGAAGAGACTTGCCACGCTGTTTCAATGAGGGTTGGCGGGAAATTGCTACAGTTGAGTGGAATTCGATATATCAGATATCATTTATACTGTACGTCTTTTTTCAATTAAATACGAATTAGCATGATCCAAAATCTTTATTATATCCAATGTCAAGTTTATTTATTGCATTTCTGGGGAATGCTTTAAATTCTTATTGTCTGTCTGTCTGTCTGTCCACACTATTATATGTTCCCTTACAACTCCCAAACGGCTTGGCCGATCCTCGATATAATGGCATCCCCTATAGGAAAAAGCCTGAAGAGTCTTTTTAGCTACTTCCGGTTGACCGAGGAAGTGCGTGTAAATTGCGAAAAAACTACTAACAATGCATATTTTTTAATGACATTTTTTAAACGAAAATGTTTCTAGACATAAAATTGTTTAGAATATAAAAATTAAAACCAAATAAAGTATAACATTGCGTTCAATACCTGGGGTCGCAGAAATGCAGGAGTCTGAACGGCTCGAAATCGTTCTCCGACCTAACCGAGTTGTTGAAAGAGAAAAGAACTCAAACCATACCTTTTTGGTATCATTGCAAAATTTAAAGATGGTGGCAACGGCCAAAGTCTGACAGACCAGAGCAAATTTACAAAAATAAAAGCCTAAATTAAGTCGATATGGAAAACGAATGGGTACCAACGACCCCGGGACCTTACTCGTGCAAGGCATTGCCAACTTCGTACGAAGGTACTTGCGACAACCACCTGATATGGTTGACTTCATTATGCAATTAACAGATAATCATGATAAACAATATTATTAATACATCGCATCCTTAATTAAAAAAAAGATATTCATTACTATAGGTAGAAAGATGTAGATAGAAAGAAATAAACAAACAATTAGAATTTGAGTTATTGTTTAAATCTCTATCTCTCTACAAAGCTCTATTTAGTTTTAAAATAACGAGATAAGTATTTTTTGCTCGTTAAGAAGTAGCCGCGAGCAACGTACCGAATGAATAGTACAATTTACTCGTACCTACAAACATTGTTGATCTAATTTATCTTAACGATTGTATATTTTGTTTATTTATTAGACAAATCAACAACTAAAGGTCATACTTGTATAGAAAATAGAAATATTGTAATAACGTGATAATAACTGGCGTTTTAAAATAAATTTACAAAGATTGAGAATAATATTAGTATATTTATTTATTGAGAGAATAGCTAAAAGCACTGTATAATAATGAATTTTGCATTAACTAATATTGTTCTCATGACTGATATGACTGGTGAAACAATTGACAGAAAATCTTCGACCAACAACTTAACAAGTTTTCGCTGTATAATTATTAATTATTGTCATAATTGTATTACCTTTTTAACAACTCAGTGCCTACAGCCACGTTGTTGGCGTGCACGGGGGCCCAGGACTTCTGCACGGCGTAGATGTCTCGTCTGCTTAGCCCCGACACCGGATTCACCTCGTCCGGGTCACCGCCCCACCATAGCTGGCTCACCAGGCTGCCCATTTAGACCTGGTGGAATTAAAATATAGATTATAACTAATATCAAGACAACAGAAACTGCGTGCTCTGTCTACACTATACAGACCAATGTTGCATGTCTTGTGGGAGTGCAGCGAATATGATGACTTTCGGCGCGTAATGTTGGATGGGATCGTTCGCGAAGAAGTGGGACCTGTGTACTACCAGGACCTCGTGAGCTCGGCGGCCTACTTCGGCAAGCTACGGGAGTTCGCGCACCATTGGCATAAGAGGCGGAGCGTCTCGGAGCGATGAACACTGTGCAGAGGTGATGTGGAGCTGCTACGGACCGCGGCGTCGCGAGCGAGTCGCGTTGTGTGACGTGCATGCCCCAGAAGGGGGAGAGTGTACATTAGGTACAAGGATGAGATGACAAAGAACTTGTAGGGAGTCAAGAAGGCGGCCCGGTGATGAAACCCAAATGACCGAGAAGTTAAAAGGGCCAGGGGTGGTGGTGGGTTGTCCCAGGCCAATGTTGCAGAATACCTTCATCTCACGGTTTACTATAAGGCCAGGACTCCCTTTTTATAGGTGAGGGGTTATGGAGCTTGGACCTTGCTCTGACGCGGGTTGGTGAGCTTCGGGTGATAATGTTAGATTATTTATCGCTCACTGTGTCACATCGCCTAATTCCCAACTCCGGATTTCGACATTTTTCTGAATCCTTCTTAAAATAAAATGTCAGTGTTCATAGCCGCACTCAGAACTCGATCCCAGGAATTTGTGATCGGAATCCACTAAGCCGACGAAGAGCTTCTGACATTAGAGTGTTGATGAATAAAACAGTTCATCATGGAATGATTAGATTTAAGTTGGAGCGCGTTGAACTTAAAGGTGTCTCTTTAAACTTGCCTTTTATTATAGGATGCATGAAACTGACGCCGTAAAACGTCACATGTTGTAGCTGTTCAGATTAGGTATAAAAAGTAGATGCAAACCTTTTAACACTGTCTCGATGTCTACCTCTTAGGAATGCACTCAATGTAATTGTATGTATCACTCAGAGTGCGTCGGTTTCACTGGAGACTCGTCATTGGCTAGGACTCAATGGAAGTGCCCAAACTGTGTAGCGACAACACGAAGAGGTGGTGATAATAGCAACACTCCCGTAAGATCAGAGAAGACAAACAAGTTATCACGACTGACTCTGGTGACATTGCGATTTCTGTCAGTAAAGCCCCAACTAACGCACTTAATGATAATTCATGAATAATCCAGTCAAAATGACTGGAAAGCTAGACTGAATTCCTAAAGGCACTATAGACAGGCATATCTATACTAATATTATATGTTGTGCTTTTCGCTTCTTTGATCTTTTTGTTATTTTTTATTTATCTACTACAAGTTGGCCATTGACTCCTGTCACACGTGATGTTAAGTGATGATACAATCTAAGATGAAAGCGTATATAATAACTAGGATTAAATCCATACCCCTTTCGGTTTCTACTTGACATCGTACTGGAACGTTAAATCGCTTGGGGGTACGAAAAAAAAGTAATGAGATATGTCTATAGCTCATTATATTAGACGTGGAACTATTATTTTTATAATACTGTTAATATCTTGGATCTATATTAGAAACTCACTTTTCCTATCAAAATTATTGTAAGCATACTTCATAACATATTTACAAGTTTTATCTTAAGTATTGCCCTATAATTGACTGTAGAAAGATTTTTTATATATTTACTTCCCATGATATACGTTAATGTTAATAGGTAGATACGAAGCGTCAGCTTAACTAAGAGCTAATGACACATGATTGCTTAAGCTTGGCTTAATTTCATCCCTATTATAGACGATACCTAGCTTTAATGTCAAGTTACAACATTTCACAATGCAGTAACATTCCTTTTGAATGTTTAGATTTTGTCATGTACCTAAAGGAAGTAAAACATAATAGGTATTGTTTCTTTTAAAAAATAACATACATTTTAGTTATATAAAACAAGCGAAGGCGAGTTCATCCGTGTAGGTACCATAATATCACTGCATTCTTTCCATATACGAGTACTATAGGTGTACGAGTGTAAACGTATCTCTCATCATCACTATCACGATCTATTCATGTAATCCATCCATTTACATCCATTGCGCTTAGAAGTTCAATCAAAAATCAAAAAAATCTTGGTAATGCTATATGACGCCCTATTATATACAATATTGTAAAATGGTGATAAAAAAATAAAACCCTGGCTGAGTTTGTTTGTTACTCACGTGATCTTTAGGTTAAGTAGGAAGTAAATTCACACACGTCAATACAGTATGAGTACTTGAAGTGGACTATTGGTAATTGTCGATAAAATTGCAAGTTCCTTGAAGATGTTTCGCTGATCGATGTTGACATTGTGACCTTATTATTGATAGATGCTACAGTCTGCAGACGATTATAAGACGATTGAAATGTCATTATTATGTGATCTTATTACTGTATTACTTGTACAATACTATTCCTTTTACATAACTTGAGTATTTACCTACTACATCTAATATATAAAATTCTCGTGTCACAGTTTTCGTTGCCATACTCCTCCGAAACGGCTTTACCGATTGTTACCAAATTTTATATGCATATTCAGCAGGTCTGAGAATCGGCTACTATTTAATTTTCATCTAAATTTTTTTTAAATTGTTAATGCAAAACAACGTTTGCCGGGTACACCTAGTATAATATATTATAGGCAACTGCTATTTCTTGCCGGCACTTTGAACCGGCCTACTGAGTCGATGGAACCGGTGGTAGAGTTACTACAACCGGTGGTATAGTCTAATTTAACTTTTCAAAAGTGCTTGTAAACTAAACCTACTGGAAATAAACGCATTTGAATATAATATTTTTTTAAAAACATTGCATTTTTTATGAATTTTATATTTGTCACTGTTGGTTGTTGTCCACATTGCGTATAGGGATGATACGTTACAATGTGAAATTGTCGACACGTTTAGTTGTTTAGTTTTGATAAGAACATCGAAATTAAAACTTGAAATCGCAGGAAAAAATAAGATTAACATGAAAGAATAGCGCTAGATCAGCCGTTGTTGCAATCTCTCCAAGAGGTGTGTCCATCAGATGATACTGTCGGGTTTTTGAGTTTTTGTTCAACCTCGTATAAATCCTCCTTAAAGGAGGGGATATGGCTTGACTCTGTTAATGACATTAAAATTCCTTGATTCTACATTTGTAGAGCGTATGAATGATTTTGAAGGAAGATATTTCTTCCTCTGTGTGCCTAGTGTAAGATTTTACCGCGTCGATATCGAGAACAGTAAACGCATATTTATTATATATATTATATGGAATTGGAGTAGCGCCATCTAGTTATAGTGAGAGTAAACGCTATTTATCTATATATTTTTCTATAGAATTTGACGTTAGGAGTGAGTACGTTTTTACACAGTCGCTTGGTAAAAAACTCACACTTGTCCCACTGATGTGTACACATAGTAAATTGGGATTCCCATTGGTGAATGAATTTTCCTTTGCATTATAGGGAAAACAATTACCGGTATACAAAAATGAAATGTTTTGGACCGTCTAAATTAAACCGCACTTTTCGACTCATCGATCGATCTTGGATCTTGTAATTATTTGAACGACATTATAAGTATACATCAATCGATAATAATAATCGATTGCCTGTTTTATTCGTAATCTTAACCTACTTTTAACTTTTTAACCTATATCTACTTATATAATTACAGTTTGACAAATAAATCCACGACTCCTTTAGGACGCATATCTTGTCCGCAGTGAAAATTATTTTTCAAGAATGATAAAAAAAAGTATAAAATAATGAAAAGTAAAATAATAAAATACAATGATCGTACCTGCCTACTTTAAAGATTTTTGCCCTCTTATGTGAAACGTGATAAAAGAGATAATGATTAATATGAATATTTTTCAACATAATACAGTGTGAAAAAGTGGTACATATAACTTGTAAATCAATTACGGAATATTTCGAGTTGACCAAAGAGTACGAACTTGATATCATCGTAAGAAAAAAATTCGAAAAATAAATTACGTCGAAACTAGTTTTAGAAAACACGTAAAACATGTGGGTCGAGTATATACTAACAAAGGAGACGGTTATTAAATAAAAAATATAGAAATGCGTACCGTCTGTGTATAATCCGGTCAATATGTCAACTTTCGTAGACAACAAACACGTGTTTTACTCCGACGCGCCCGAGCTGGCACGTGCAATACGGCACGAGTTGGTCGCGGCACTAACGAGTTTATATTGAATTATAGTTGATAGCTTATGCTTTCATATCAGTTGGTTCTTATTGATATAATCACAGAATATCGTGGGGAACGCGGGAGATAGCGCGGTGCTACGCCTGTTCTGTTTTACCTATCTGTTCTTTGCCAGCGATCTCAAGCAAAGCCCCGGATGTATGGCCTGCCCTCGATAGCCAAATTCATAGTATAGAATATACCTAGGTACCTAAATAGTTGTATTTCTTTGTATGAAAGAAGAACTCTGGATTTTATCAGTAGGTATCATCGTAGAATGTCTCGAGAACCGCAAGAGATAGATGTTTTATGTAACTATTCTTTGACAGCTATAGCAAAAGCATTTGTCTTAGATGGCAAGATTGTGATAAAAACTACTATTTATTTAAAAAAGTCCACCGTGTACTTAAAACTTTGAATTAGAGCCAGCGCAGAGAGATAGAGTTCGAGAAAAGAAGATACGATAAAGTTTTGAGAGTTTGTCTAATAGGTAATTGTAATTTTTCTTACATATTACTACCACATGGCTATAATCTGTTGAAAGCCGAAAAGGAAAAGTATTAAAATACTCACGAGATTAATGCCATGTGAAATGTTGTGTCGACGATTATTGTTCGACCAACAACTTAAAAGCTTTCGCTTGGCTGTTGGATCAAGGGTCGGTAATTCTGGAGACGGCGCGTCTTGTGATGAAGTTCCCCGCTCGCTTTGATCACCGGTTCCCTTAGCCTCAAAGGCCCCGCATGTGGAGAAGTACATTTTTTTACAAATTTTTAATAGTGTTTTTATATATGATTTTGTATTATCAAAAATTAAAAAAATATAAATGAAAATAAATGAGAGTTTATAATTTATTTGAAACGTTCACAGGTTCAGTCGTTAATCGTATATCTAGGATTCCCTGATGTAAGGACCTCGTGATCCGAAGACACGTAGGCTAAACATTGGCCCACCGAGGGAGTGTTCTGTTATAGATAGATATCGATGTTTTTACCCTACTGCGTCAGAAGGAGGGTTATGTTTTTCGAGCGTATGTATGTCCATTTCTTCGGCACGCGCTACAGCTTAAACGGCTGAACGGATTTTGACATGTGAGGTATCGTTGAATTTGTCAAAATTGTGGTAGTGACATAGGCTATATAAATTTTCAAAATGGCGACTGTAAATGCGGGAAAAAAGGGGGGATGTGTGTATTTTTTTCTCTTATCTTAGCAATATGGGTACCAATTGAAAGGTCGTAAAAAGACCATATCAAAAATATAAATATCAAATTATGTTCATATTACTTTTTTAACAAAAATTGGCAAAAAGTGTACTAAGTGTACCGTCTCATTTCTATACCATAAACTAAAACTAGAAAGTCTCAAATAAAATTATTATTATAAAAACAAAAAACCCGACTGCTTAGAAGCTTAGTTATGAACTGAAAAGAGAAAAACAAGGATCACTATATCTGTATAAAATTCTAAATACTTTATGGTGCTGCAAACAGGGACAAAATATTTTAACGGTCACGGTGAACAGTCGGGTTTTTTGTTTTTAAAATAATATTTTTTTGTATTTATGTGTTTAATCATCACTTGAACATCAGATCAATTGGTTATTGTTAAACGAATTACGAAATCGACTTTTGTAGATGTAAGTAATGTGTTAGGTAATAGATACTAGATAGAAACGTAGATTAACTGTAATTATATCTAATAGCTATTTACTGTCTTATCTTTGCTTGCAATAAACTACAGAATACATAGTAGAACAAGTACTAAACTAGTATTGTTGAAGTGGACAGCTCTATCAGGTAAAATACGAATGTATTGGAAATACGAATGTCGCGTTACTTTCTTTGTCCACCTAGTGAGGGTTAAACCAACTTCAGGAATTATACTTAATTAATTTGTTTTTCAACACTAGTTGATTTGAATATGTCTTCCATTTTACATAATTTGTGCAGCTTCGCGTACTATTAGTTACAAAAAATTATGAAAACCTCAATAGCAAAGTACATCAGGTATATCTCCTGTGACTCTACCTTACTATCAAGTCGTAACCAAGATGTAACTGCGTAGTTGTCATAAAAGGCTAATCATAAGTAGCTAAGCATTACTACGTACGTTGCCATTAAGTGCTGTCGATGTACTACAAAAGCAAGCTATAAAGAGTAAGGTTGCAGTAGGTACTCGGTTTTTACGCAGCATCGTTTTATAATTACAATCACTCTCAAATTAGGATTAAACCTTGTGTGAGGATTTGATACATCGATAGTACCTACAACGCCCGTGAATATAACCAAGACATAATTAAAATTAATAATTCGTTCTCATTTTTATTGACATGTGTATATAAAGTGACAGAATATTTATTGACGTAAAGGCATCGTTAGAATCATGAATTGTTTGGAATGACAGAGCTATTTCCAGTATTTTTAGTGATTTAAGGACATTGCAAGCTGTAATGCGGAATTTGGAAGAACCTATAATATTTAATAAGATCTCCATGTACTCAATTCGCAATAAATGAATTTGAATTTGAATTTTGAATTTGACATCTCGTCCTTTTTCAGGTTGGTCCCTTAACCGTGAAGGTATTGAGTATTTTTAAGGTTTAAAAAGATCCCCTCTCTTGTAAGAAGGAGGCCTGGCCTTATAGTGGGCCGTTAATAGGCTGATAATGATGATGAAATCTTGAATGTATTCACACGAATTGAACCTTTTTTTATTGACTGTAAGGTGGCCCTTGACTGCTATCACACCTGATGTCAAGTGATGATGCAATTTAAGATGGAAGCGGGCTAACTTGTTAGAAGTAGGAAGAAATCCACACCCCTTTCGGTTTCTACACGACATGGTACCGGAACGCTAAATCGCTTGGCGGTACGTCTTTGTCAGTAGGGTGATAACTAGCCATGGCGAAAAGCCTCCCACCAGCCAGACCAAGACAAATTAAGAAAAATCTCAATCTGCCCCGCCGGGAATCGAACCCAGGACCTCCGTCTTATAAATCCACCGCGCATACCACTGCGCCACGGAGGTCGTCTCAAACCTCCTTCTTGAACTCGGTTAAAAAGGCTCTATCGCTAATAGCTTATTCTAAGCTCAAACTGATAAACTCGGCTCAACAGTAGGTTTAATAATAATAAAAAATTAAATACAGTATTTACCTACTTCCTATAATAAATAACTTACCTACTAGTTACTGCCTATCATACTACGGCATAGGTTAGGACTACTAACGTAAGGACCGCAGTTAATTATCAATCCAAGACTAAAACACAAAAAAATTTTAACAAAAAATAGAACCGACTCAAAACGGGATGAAGTCGGCGCCAGCCAAGATTAAGGAACATTTATTCTTAACCGACGAAAAAAAACGGAGGAGGTTCTCAATTCGACGCGTATATTTTTTTTTTTTTTTTTTATGTATGACCACGCATAACTTTTTACAGTGTTGTCCGATTTTGATAATTCTTTTTTTATTTGAAAGGGCATACATCCAAGGTGGTCCCATTGTCCTCATGTTAGGATCTGATGATGATATCCTGGGGAAATTGAAGGAACTCTTAAAATTTTGGAGGCACGTTTACAGCGATTTCGGTTTTTGACTCGGTATCGGTAGCTTTTTGGCTACTAGTGCCATATAATATACTAAGACAGTATAGTACGAGTACGCTACGTGGCAATAAATCACTAAAAAGTAAGAAATAAATTTTTTTAACAAAAATAGAACCGACTCAAAACGCACTAAAAAGTAAAAAATAACTGTGTCATTTAGTTGCTTTAATTTACTTAAGCATATCTAGGAGTCGGTGCCAGCCAAGGTTTTTACTTTCAAGGACGTTACCTAGAACCCACAAACTGCTTTACTACGTAAAATAAATGTTCCTTAAACTTGGCTGGCACCGACTTCATAGATATGCCTAAGTAAATTAAAGCAACTAAATGACACAGTTATTTTTTACTTTTTAGTGCGTTTTGAGTCGGTTCTATTTTTGTTAAAAAAATTTATACGTAGTAAAGCAGTTTGTGGGTTCTAGTTAACGTCCTTAAAGTAGAAACCTTGTCTGGCACCGACTCCTAGATATGCTTAAGTAAATTAAAGCAACTAAATGACACAGTTATTTTTTACTTTTTAGTGCGTTTTGAGTCGGTTCTATTTTTTGTTAAAAATTTTTATTTCTTGTTTTTCAGTGATTTGTCGCCACGTAACGTACTCGTGCTTTACTGTCATAGTATATTATACGGCACTAGTAGCCTAAAAGCTACCGATACCGAGATAAAAACCGAAATCGCTGTAAGCGTGCCTCCAAAATTTGAAGAGTTCCTTCAATTTCCCTAGGATATCATCATCAGATCCTAACATGATGACAATGGGACCACCTTGGAAGTATGCTCTTTCTAATAAAAAAAGAATTATCAAAATCTCACAACTCTGTAGAAAGTTATGCGCGGTCATACATAAAAAAAAATATGTACGTGTCGAATTGAGAACCTACTCCGTTTTTTTTCGTCGGTTAAAAAGACATGATGAATCCGTATAGTTGCCTTATCTAGAATTTATATTAGAGAAGAGAGAATTTAATTATCAGATATTAATACTTATTACCATTTTTGTTATCGTTCATGTTTTTCATTCATCACATGACCGCACTCGGTAGGTATTTATATAAGAGATAATGTTCCGTAGTTAGCTGTTATATACGCAGTAATGATGACCCCGAGGTAAATAAGACACCGACCATTATATAACGCATGCGCGCTGCGAGTTAATCAATTAGGTTTTACTGCGATTACTTGAGCACAATTTATTTTTTTGTAATTTATACACAGGTTAGCCATGTGTATAATTTTTTATAGTACGTAATAATTGACGTACCAAGCAGATGAACTGACAGTAAGTGGAAAACTGTCGCCTATATTTCGCAGGATATGCAACGTCTTACAAAGGGCCACCCCATATCTATCATCTTGAGTTGTGTGTATGCATAACATATTCGGAAGAGGTATGATTTGGTTTTGATGACCTTGATCCGGTTTATGATGCATAGTACCTAATTAAAAAGTAATTAGGTAATTCACAGAAAATTATGATTACTGTAAATTACCTAGTCAATTAGTTAGGTAAATCAATAGATTCTGAACTCGAACTTGGCCGTCGTCGAGAATGGGTCTCGTCAGATGACTCCTAATTATTACTGCATGATCAAATCAGAAACGAGGAAACCCCTAGAATAACCAAAGTTACTGATAAAGCTTATCGAGTTGCAAGATCCAATGGCAATGTGTGGTGCACATAGGTCCAAGACGTTAACTTATGTTTTGAATAGAATTTGATGTCCTAGGATGCTGAAATGAGAACACGAACTAGCAGAGCTCATAGTTGATCGTGCCCACATGATGATATCAAGCTTTTCCAGACCGTGGATCTTTGCAAGAGGTCTTTATCTGCTAGCCTAGTCTATTTAAAAAATCAAAAACCCGAGTCATAAATTCAAACTACAAATATGGCGCCCTGATCTGTAGTTGCATATTTTTGCTCAATTAATTTACGTAACTGACCGGAAGAGCTTTTAAGTAAGTACTTATAGTAGATATTTAGTTCGTCCAGGCAATCATGCTTATTTCTCTCGCCAAGCATTATTGCTGTGTACCAGTTCGAAGGATATGGTTACCGGAGTAGGTAGATACTTACAAATTACATGCCTAACACCTAAACCTCAGGTTGATGGACACTTGACGGCACTGTAGGTTAATAGATGTACACAGTAGGTTCATACGTACGTCTACCATGCAGACCATGCTGTGTGGTTTTACACTTATCATCAAGTGGGTCGTTTGATTTGTGCAACAATAAGTATTATTGGAAAGAAGTCCACAAATATGTACTTAGTACTTACTTTATGCTCCATAATATCCCCCCCTGGCGGATTCGTTGTAGTACTATTAATAGTTCCATTATGAAACTATCGATGGTTTTTCTAATTACTAGTTCCATTTTAAAAGTGATCTGAAAATAATGGCACTAATGTTGACGACAACATAGAGCTCTAAAACTCCTAAATAGTAATTATGAGACAGGTCACAAAGAGTGTAGGCGGGTGATGTTTTTAGATAGAAAATCTCGCGTCGCTTTGATAATACAATGCTAATAATTACAGTGACAAACAAAAATTAACGTCCATGTGATAAAACGGAAACCATTCTACCACATACGCATACATAATAATATATAATACTAGACGACGACAACGACCTCCGTGGCGCAGTGGTATGCGCGGTGGATTTATATGACGGAGGTCCTGGGTTCGATTCCCGGCGGGGCAGATTGAGATTTTTCTAAATTTGTCTGGCTGGTGGGAGGCTATCGCCGTGGCTAGTTACCACCCTACCGACAAAGACGTATCGCCAAGCGATTTAGCGTTCCGGTACGATGTCGTGTAGAATCCAAAAGGGGTGTGGATTTTCGTCCCACTTGTAACAAGTTAGCCCGCTTTCATCTTAGATTGCATCATCACTTAACATCAGGTGTGATAGCAGTCAAGGGCCAACTTGTAGTCGATACAAAAAAAAAAGACTACTAGGTACATAGACTTGTGGTGGGGCTACGAGCTGCCGTTTAAGTTGAGCTTCATCAAGATACAAAATCCGCTGTGCAGTCACTGTCACTGTTGGATCAAGCGCCTGAAACAGAGATAACATCCTGTCACAGTACGCAGAGCACACGGTCTCCTTCATAGCACGGGACCATCACCTGCGGAGCACTATACCTACCACCGGCAGCGGGGGCCGTTGCCCCTGTCGACCTAACCTGGCCGGTGCAGTGAAACTACCTAATACTAGCACTAGATACATAATGTCTAATACCAGCTGTGCTCCGCAGTTTCACCCGCGCAGTTTCCTTTTCTGCGGCTACCACCGACCATGTGAGCGTAGTACTTGGTTTTGCTGATGCGATGCTATTTTCAAACTGCGATATCTTCTAAGATAATACTCACTGAAATCGAATGATGCAAGGTCAATTTTGTCGAACGTTAATTTTGTTTTAAATTAACCCTTGCAGGCCCTGGAAAAGGTTACTTTATATATAGACGATGGTATGCCACTCACCATCAGGTAGACCATATGTTCAGTTACAATCATTATTATAAAAAATTGTATACAAATACCTACATTACTTTTGATATGCGACGGTGCCATATAAATGAACCCCCTACCCTGATGGATTTAAGTGCGCTAAGTATACCTAGTAGCGAAATGTAAATTATTGTGAAAGCCTGTTATGGGACATATATATATTTATGTATCATCATTCATATCTTACACTTAAATCTACCTATATTACACATAGCTTACAATTTATTCGAAACTTTCCTTACAGATCCCAACCCAATGATAACTTGTCGGTATCTATTTCTCCAAAAAAATATCGTTGCCAAAAATAGTTGCAAATCATTCATTGAACCAAAAAAAAATTTTTTGGTATGATAGGTACGCAGTTTATCAAACTTTGTAAACAGGAAAAACTGTGTATCTGATCTTTGTTATTGATTCTGATTGACGTAAGTACTACCACCTAAGGTGTTCGTTAACGTTAAGTTAGTTCAAAGAGAGCAATAGCGAAGTAGGTCTTATAGGTTCTTTTGATTTTATTTTGATGTATTATAATGACGAATGGCTGCCCATCATAAAAGCCAAAAGCCATTCATTTTATAAAACCCTCAACAGAAAGATTTTACTTTTCAAATTTTATAAATCGATTTTTGTGGCGGCTGTAGTAGTAGCTGCGTTTCTAATAAGTACTCTCTTAAGGTTAAGGTTATAGGATTTCTCTTAAGTTCCGGTTTAATATTATCAATGTAGTCTATGCATAGTATAAAATATAAAAACATAATTTTCGAAGATGGAAATATTAATCTTTCTACTTTTCGATTCTATTTATTAATTATTAAATTAATAATAAATAGAGCGCATCAGAATTTACGTGAAACTGACAGTGACAGCTGTTATCTTTGACAATTGACATGACACTGACAGTGACACTAGCCGCCTAGCGTTTGCTGCACGTTGTTGTATTTTACTGTGGTATTTTATTATTTATTTACTAGATATTTAAAACATTAAAAATGGTCAATATAAGTGACGAAGCCGTAAACGGTGTTGGAAAAGTATTGAACGATCCTAACAGGCCAATGAAAGAGCGTTTTCGGGCTCTTTTTGCACTTCGAAACATCGGGGGACAAACCGCAATCAAATGCATTAGCGAATGTTTTAAGGATGAATCAGTGCTGTTAAAACACGAACTTGCATACTGTTTAGGACAAATGCAGGATAAAAATGCCATACCAGTGTTAATAAGTATATTGGAAGATAACAATCAAGATCCCATAGTACGGCATGAGGCTGGTAAATCTTTTGTCTTTTTGGTTATTTACTGAACGTAAACAGTGGTGAATATCCTTGTTATATAAACCATCAAATCATTGTTTGTCTACTAATCGAAAATTTACTTAATTATTTGATAGAGAAACATTGATGAATTCAATTTTCCCATAAAAAACAGGGGTTACTTCCATTAACTGACTGATAACATAATTCTTCTTTAGACCTCGCATGAGATTTCCTTTAGATTTATTGCCAGATCCAGTTTGTGAATCTAAAGTTTTATGATTCATAAGTTAACAAGTTAACCCTTATACAAGGCTGTTGTTATTTCCTAAATAGGTTTAATTTGAGTACCTATAGGGTGTTACTAAACTTTGTCTATTCTACAAACCAACATAATTGGACACACATTACTTTATTGTCATAAGTAAGGGTTTAAAAAAGTTACTTTATAATAGTAGTGTGTGTATATTCCATTCCATTCCAGGTGAAGCTCTTGGTGCTATTGGTGATACAAACCTGCAATCATTATTAGAGAAATATCAAAATGATCCAGCGGTAGAAGTTGCTGAGACGTGTCAAATAGCATTGCAGCGGCTCAAATGGCTCAAAGACGAAAGCATAAATGATAAGAATTTATCGAAAAGTCTTTATAACTCAATAGATCCAGCACCGCCAAGTAAAGAAGATGATATCGAAGAGCTTACAAAAACCCTGTTAGATGAAAATAAATCACTGTTTGAGAGATATAGAGCAATGTTCAGTTTAAGGAACTTGCAAACAACTGACAGTATTAATGCTTTGGCTAAAGGTGAGATTTTTTGTGTCTACTTCATCATCATCATCATCATCATCATCATCATCATCCACTTATCCAGATGTCCACTGTTGGACATAGGCCTTTTTTAGGGACTTCCAAACAACGATTCCGAGCCGCCTGTTGCCAGCGGCTCCCTGCGACGCGTTGGATGTCATCAGTCCACCTGGTTGGGGGTCGACCAATGCAGCGCTTTTCAGTGCGGGGACGCCAATCTACCACCTTGGGCCCCCAACGTCTATCAGCTGTTCGAACTATGTGCCCCGCCCATTGCCACTTCAGTTCTGTGACTCGCTGAGCTATGTCGGTTACTTTGGTTTTTCTGCGGATATCCTCATCTCTGATTCAATCATGCAGAGATACTCCGAGCATTGCTCTTTCCATCGCCCGCTGAGTGACTCTGAGCCTTCTTATGTGTCTACTTATCTATGAAATATTTTGATTATTTTAGAGCATGCTAGATAGATCACATCTCATTATAACTAAGATATAATTATATAAAAGTTATGAAGTAACATCTGATTATCATGGTTTAAGAATCCAACAATATCCTATACTATATTCTAAGTCCACTAACCTGCATTGGATTAGTATTGTGAGCCTAAGCTCTATATGCCTTTGCATAAAGGGAGGGAGGCCTGGCCCTGAACTGTGCCATTATTAATAGGCTGATAATGATGATAATGGGTTCTGCTTGCATTTAAAAAATAATACTTCTAATTTATTTAAATAGACCACCTGTTTAGTAAGTTTAATTATTGTAAGGTTATTTTGGTAAATTAATAAGTAAATTGGTTAGCTTGAAACTAAAGCTTAGTTTTCTAATTCTGTAGTCCTTACACTAACATATAATGTATTTTAAATAATTTTTAAAGATTTTTTCTATTTATAGGTTTCCAAGCCAGCAGTGCACTTTTCCGTCATGAAGTTGCATTTGTTTTTGGGCAGATGCAGGATGAACGGAGTGTGCCAGCTTTAATACAGACTCTGGAAGATAAAGGTAAAATAATACATTGAATTGTAATTTTGGCAACTTTTTGTGAACATTTACTTAACGCTTTGAATTAGGAAAGCCTTGGTTCAGGTTTATACCATCATTATCTTCATAAACTTTTAAGCAGGTTCAGGAATTTGGATGCACGATCATTGCTTCAATGTAAGCCCCCAGCTTGCATCAGTAATGATGGGCTCTGTACTGATAACTATAAGATGATTATGTTATGGTTGTAACTGGGAACGACAACTTAACATGCTGTTTTAGGAATGATATGTAACATGACAACTTTGAGCTGCTAATCAGATTTAAAAAAAAAAAACTTATATTGCATGTCCCATTTCAAGGCTTAAACCGTGGATCTATATGGCACAGGCAATTTTTCAGACTCACTGGACCACAATGAATTAACAAAAATATATTTTAATTAGAAAAATCTATGATATATAGCACACCTCATTCTGATAGAGGTAGGCAAAGACCACATATTTCCACTTGCCACGATCCTTGTATATCGCTTCTTACAACTTCATTTAACCTTTCATACAAGTATGTCAGTTTTGAAAAATTTTGACCTGGCATTTAATCAGAATTTCCTGGATTTGATCCAGGAACATTCACCTTGGTCTTCTAATATTTCCATTCGTCTTAACTTTATAAAAATCTACAACCTCCTGTACTGGTCCTGTTGACATATTAGAAGTTGTTGAAGCTAGAACAAACCCTTTTTGACGACCTCCGTGGCGCAGTGGTATGCGCGGTGGATTCATAAGACGGAGGTCCTGGGTTCGATTCCCGGTGGGGCAGATTGGGATTTTTCTTAATTTGTCATGGTCTGGCTGGTGGGAGGCTTCCGCCGTGGCTAGTTACCACCCTACCGACAAAGACGTACCGCCAAGCGACTTAGCGTTCCGGTACGATGTCGTGTAGAAACCGATAGGAGTGTGGATTTCACCGTACTCCTAACAAGTTAGGCCGCTTCCATCTTAGATTGCATCATCACTTGACATCAGGTGTGATAGCAGTCAAGGGCTAACTTGTAGTCAATAAAAAAAAAAAGCCTCACCTGTGGCTAGTTACCACTTTACTGGCGTAAATGTATTTCTACTATATTTTATAACTACATAGTATAAAGTTTTGATACAATGTCACATAATCCCATTGTTGCGTGCTATGTTATAAAGGTTACAACATAGCATATAATTGTTAAATTATGTTTGTACATTTTCAGAGGAGCATGAGATGGTTCGCCACGAGGCTGCTGAAGCTTTGGGCTCTATAGGCACTGAGGATTGCACCAAAGTACTAAAGATGTAAGTATTTAAATAGTCAAGTAGCTTGAAAGTTCAATAAATATATAGTTGATTTTAAACCAGTATAAAGGACATTCTTTCTTAAGCTTACTTTGTAAGCCTTCATCATCTTACTTTTATAAAAAGCTGCGAGCCTACACCAGCTTAATGGATTTTTTTTTTATCGACTACAAGTTGGCCCTTGACTGCTATCACACCTAATGTTAAGTGATAATGCAATCTAAGATGGAAACGAGCTAACTTGTTAGGAGTAGGATGAAATCCACACCTCTTTTGGTTTCTACACGACATCATACCGGAACGCTAAATCGCTTGGCGGTATGTCTTTCAATGGGCTTCAATGGCAATTTCAATGAAACTGTTCTAAATCTTAAGCCCATAAAGTCAAGCCCTTAAGCCCATAGACTGTATAGTTGGGTGGTTTCTGCATATGCTAGCACTATTTATTAATATTTATTATTTAAACCGGCCTGTGAGTCTTGTCTAAATAAGTTGATCAAAATTTGAAACAATAATTAATAAAACATAACCTAAAGATTGTACATGCAGAAGATGGTTTATTTGACTGACAATCCAAATTGAGATCCTGGGTCTGCCACCTCTGTAGACACCACTGATAGCACGACGAGTGCATGGTTCCGCGATCATTTGACATCCAAGTATGACAAAGGAGGATCCGCTGGGGCTTAGTGAATATTTTTTTTTAACATCTACAAATTGGCCCTTGACTGCTATCACACCTGATGTTAAGTGATGATGCAATCTAAGATGGAAGCGGGCTAACTTGTTAGGAGTAGGATGAAATCCACACCCCTTTCGTTTTCTATACGACATCGTACCGGAACGCTAAATCGCTTGGCGGTATGTCTTTCTCGGTAGGGTGGTAACTAGCTACGGCGAAAGGCTCCCACCAGCCAGACCAAGACAAATTAAGAAAAATCTCAATCTGCCCTGCTGGGAATCGAACCCAGGACCTCCGCCTTATAAAACCACCGCGCATACCACTGCGCCACGGAGGTCGTCATATTCTGGTTGCTTCACAGCAAGTGAGTCTCACAAACCCCGACGGAGACTACAGTTCTGTCCTGCGCAGCCTCCTAACGGGATGCATAAAGGCATTTCCCAGTAAAAACAAAGGCCTCATTTTCATCATTCAGTTTTATTTTAATGAAATAACGTTAATATATGTTACAGGTACTTAGATGATCCGAGGCGAGTAGTCCGCGAGAGTTGCGAGGTGGCGCTCGACATGTCGGAGTATGAGAACAGTCCGGAGTTCCAGTACGCGAACACCTTGCTGACCATCAACGCCTGATGTCCCCTTGGAGACAGTTACAGCTTTTTATAGAAATTATTTTATTTTATTGTACAAATATTTTTTTTTATTATAAAAATGCTTTATCCATACAAGCCTTTTATTTATTTTTTATTAATTTTAAATAAACTTTTGCAAAAGACAAGAGCGACACTTTGCTATTGAACATTGTAGAGTCAACATCTGAGGTTGCTCGGGTTACGAAAGGAAACGGACGGAGGTCTTTCGTTCGGATCTGAGCGAGTTTGCCGCTTGAATGCGTTGTTGCGAAAGATAGCAAAATAAATCTTCAATTATTTATAATTAACTAATAAAGTACTGCCTGCTTCTATCTAATATTATTATATGCGAACAAGCTCTCAAAAAGAACTATAAAGTGTGATACCAGCGCACATTCGGGTAAAACAATTGAGCTAGTTAAAATTTTGAAATAAAAAAAAATATCGTTTCAGTTTGATGTAAAACTTATACATACCATTTCAATATGCAATAAAAAACCATAATATACAATTTATTTACCTGCTTGTTCTTTTACTTATTTTTTGCCGTATTTCTTATAGAATAATATCGTTAAAATCTTACAATATAATGGGAATTATTTTAGGCCGGTAAAAATATGTTACGGTATATTTTTAACAAAAGTCATGTGATATTTTGAAACTATTTTATTAACAGTGAAATGAATCTATGGAATTGTATTTTTATTGTGACAAGTTTTTTATCTGTTTTTGTGGTAAGCTTATCAATAGTTTCAGCCTTATTATTATCAGACTATTTTTAATAATCCACTGTAGGGTCTAGCATTCCCCCCTGCCTAGGAGAGGAGAATTGGTACTTAACCACGATACTACAGTTTGGGCTAAGGGTTGAGATTATTTTCGAAATTTTTCTTCGAGGCATGGACATTCACCACTATCGATAGGTTGGTGGCAATCTTCCTGCTTTACTCCGAACTGCTATTGAGACTTTCCTGAAAGAAAATAGCTATATATTATTGTCTCAGGAATCGAGCCCAGAACTTCATGATCCGTAACAACTATGCTAGATAATGAAATAGCATAATAATAATAGAAGCATGCGGGCTTCATAAGAAGGCTCAGAGTCACTCAGCGGGCGATGGAAAGAGCAATGCTCGGAGTATCTCTGCGTGATCGAATCAGAAATGAGGAGATCCGTAGAAGAACCAAAGTAACCGACATAGCTCAGCGAGTCGCAGAACTCAAGTGGCAATGGGCGGGGCACGTAGTTCGAACAGCTGATGGACGTTGGGGGCCGAAGGTGGTAGATTGGCGACCCCGCACCGGAAAGCGCAGCGTTGGTCGACCCCCAACCAGGTGGACTGACGATATCAAACGTGTCGCAGGGAGCCGCTGGCAACAGGCGTCTCGGGATCGTTGTTTGGAAGTCCCTAAAAAAGGCCTATATCCAACAGTGGACGTCTACATGTAATGATGATGATGATGATGAATGCAATAGACTAATTAATTTGGTGGAAAATTAATTTTAAGGAATTTTAGATTTATCATTAAAGTTTGACACGAGTGAACGAGTTAAACGTCCGCGCTTCAGAGAACACGTTAAGGCGTTGGTTCTGAACCTTATCACAAACATCTGATAATGATGTGTACAGAGTCAAACATTATCATCAAAGCTCTCCATTTGGAGCAGAATGTTGGGTTGGACCTCCTTATTCTCCTATGAGAAGCCTCCTTTAAAATAAGCTATTTTTGCTTAAATTAAGATTTCAGTAAATAAGCATTTTAGCTAACCTTACCCATCTTTTTAGTCGTCCGATTTATTGGAGTCTGAACAGTCGTCGTACTTCGGTTTCGCCCGCGAGGTGGCGCTAAGCAGTAGCACTATGGAAGTCGTCGAACAGCTAGAGAAGGCGGTGCAAGAACATAAGAAAGGCGACCGTCGCGTCAGAAGATACTTTGACACTTACGATACGCCTTTCACGGGCCACGGCAGAAGGGTCGGCGGTGTTGGATATGATGAATATTGACATGATTATCTATATTGGTTACTAATTAAATGATATTTTGGTACTATAAATAAATATATTAGGACAACACCTAGATCGATATCTTATTTTAAAGCAAACGTAGCTTATATAGTATGGGTATAGACATACTTATTCGTATTTTCTAAGATATATAACGGTAAAGCACCCGAACAGTCGTCGTTCTTCGATTTTCAACTCTACGATACTTCCGAAGGCCGGAAGGTTGGCGGATATGTGTATCGAGTAATATTATATGATAATCTAGTCTTGTAAATAAAAAATGTATTAGGACTTTATTACATCGCCTGCATAACAACATACAACATGACGCGCAGAGATATAGGACTTTTAGTTTTGCCGGAAATCGTGAAAATCCGTTTATCCGTACCCCTAAAACCTTACCCCCTACCGCTTCCCGACCTCATTTCGCCCGTAATTTATTTTTCCTTTTATTTTTATAACATTCTCCTCCTTTTCCAACAGGTTTCATTCTACTGAGATTTTTTTTGGATTCAAAAATTAAATGCACTGGTCTATTTAGGTATTTTTATTTTCTATGTTTAATAGGTGCGTTTGACTACAATCATGCCTGATGGACAGCAATGATAAAATCTAAGATGGGACGCGCTTGCCTAGAAACGTCTATTTGTTCTTGATTTTTATGTTTATATATTATTGTTCTTAATATTTAAAGAGGCGGTATAATAATATCTAGATAGATTACATACTTACACCCATAGATTAAATTTTGGTATCGTTCCGGTCCAGCGCAGCGAGATATTATTAATTTAAGCTTACAGGTATGTTTATACAAAATAACAATTTACTGTTTATACTACTCAAACTACCTAGTAGATAACTCTGACCTAAGAGTGTTACTATGATTTTCATGGGAATAAGAAAAGCTCAATATTTCATAGCTTTAAACAGGATTTCATTTGAAGCTACATTATATCCTAACTAATATTATAAATGCGAAAGTAACTCTGTCTGTCTGTCTGTCTTGCTTTCACTCTACAACTACTGAACCGATTTAAATGAAATTTGGTACACAGTAAGTCTAGAGCCTGAAAAAGGACATAGGCTACTTTTAATTCCAAAAAAGGGTTGTAAGGGGTTAAAGGGGGGATGAAATGTTATATGAAAGTGTCGTCATTTTGAAAGCTCAAGACCTATTTCTTAGGCAGTTGATTAGATATTAATAAATATGACATTCAAAGCTTAGAAAAATTAGGCTGCTGTAATAACTAATTCCACGCGGACGAAGTCGCGGGCAAAAGCTAGTATATTATATATATATAGCTATACCAGAACGTTTTTAGAGTCTGTACCTATATTTTGTTTGTCATGCCGAACCTAGCTTAATTTGATGGATTTTACTAAATGAAAAAACTAGTTGAAAATCTTAAAGAATAAATCGTACATACTTAGACAGCAAAAGATTCTGCCACAAAGCTTGGGTATGGCAGAAGAAGCACAAAAGTAAAATAAATGCGGTACAGATGAGAGCATTGAAGAGTATGTGCGGGTTAAAACTGTGTGACAGAGTCAAAAATAGTATGATAAGAGAAAAGTGTGGTGTAAAAGATGTAGTGACCAAAATAGTGAAGGGGATGCTTAAATGGTTCAGGCATGTAGAGAGAATGGATGAAAGAAGATTAACAAAAGAGATTTATGAGGCGAGGTTGAATGGAAATGTTGGAAGGGGAAGGCCTAGACGAATGTTCCTGGACCAAATTCAGGACATTGTAAATAATCCAGGTCAGCCAGGTCAAGAGTATCCTAAACCGACGAACTTGTATAAAAGGATTAATGAGAGTGGAAGAAGCTAAGGAAGTATGCAAGGACCTTGGCAAGTGGAGGGATGTGGTCTCTGCCTGCCTCTACGGAAATAAGGCGTGAGTATGTATGTATGTACAAAGCTTTCGGGTTTTGAGTGCTCAAGTAAACAATGGTCGGGGCTCCAGTGTGAGGAAGCACCTCATAATGCGCGTTGTTTCAAATATTAGGTAATATTTGAAATGACGATCTTGATCCAACAGTCAAGTCAAGCTTCTTAGGGTTTTGGTCGAAGCTGGTTATTTATTATTATTCATGGAACTACAAGTTGTATGAAGCTTGTAGGGCAATTTATTTCTGGTGTCGTGTGTTATAATACGAGTATATATTATTATGCGTAAACGCTGGCTGTGCAACGACTTAGAATAACTAACGAGCTCCGTGTAAACATACGGGAACACCAAACTTACCTAGTTATTTTTTATTCATTACAAGTTAGCCCTTGACTGCAATCACACCTGATGGCAAATGGTGATACAATCTAAGGAACTAAGAAATATGTATGAAATTTAAATGGGCCTAGCCAGGAATCGAACCCACGCCATCCGTATTAAATCCACCGCACATACCACTCCGCCAAAAGTACGTAATGTTAAAATTTAAAAAATTTTAAAATTAAATAGACGTTCCTGCTCATTGATAGTTTTGTAAAAAATAGCGGTGACTGGTGCTTCGAAAAGCTACGTTTTATTTTTAAGTCATCATAACGAAACGCTAAATCGCTTTGCTAAAATAAAGTAAAATCAAAATTGCCAGAGTCACTAGAACCTCTATGTTGTAAGTCAAAACATTATCATACTGCGATTAGAATTCAGAAGGTCACCAAAAGAACTGATCAGCCCAGGTTAGGATAACGGTAAGTTTCGGCTATCAGTAAAGATGCCTAGTGATTAATCTTTTATGGTGGTTTCGGCAGAAAATGAACAGGCTTACTACTGATTTTAAAAAAGATGGACGACAAGATGGACTTGTGTCAGGTCCGTCATTTGCAGACAAGAACTCCGAATACAGTCCGAGGCTTATGACACGGATGTAGGCTTAAGGAGCTCCTTGATGATCGCTTAACATTCACCTTCCCTGTTCGAGTTATTATCTGCCCTTCCAAATCTGGTAAGATCTTACTAGAGCAGCTGTGGATAGGTACCCCTTTTAGTACTACCTATAGAACTTGCTGCATTTCTAGTCAGGCCATGGTCTTTAAGTAGTTTCTAGAGAGATTTAACTTTTATACTTCTCGCATCTTACTGCATGTAAAATAGACACATAGCCATTTTTAGCCAGTTCATTAAGCAGTAATGTAATATTGATTTACTTGCACTGTATGGTCTAGTATTGCATATTTGAGCCTGTATGTTTTCGCCACATATCGTTAACTGCAAGTAAGCGACAAAAAGGATACACATCTGTTGTATGGATACAGCGAGATACGGTACTGTATAATATGAGAAGTTTAGAGTTATTTACATTACATCTCACTAAAATAATAATAGGTAAGTATACCTGCACCTGCATCATACTAATATATTGATTTTTGAAAGAAAGAAAGAAAGAAAAATGTTTATTTCGGAAAACACCTCTAATCAAAATACAATACAATAATATCCATTTTTCAAAACTTTCTATAGGTTTGCGCATAATGCAGGGCAAAATCCAAGGTAGCTGAAGACCTGACAGATGACGAACCTCCTGGCTTAAAAATATCCGCGAAAGGTACGCCATGAGTACGCCATGTTAAAAAAAGTATAAAAAAATAATATTGTTAGAAAAAAGAAAAAATAAATAAATATTTATTTTTATACTTATTTTTTTTTATTTTTATGTCTGTGTGTATGTATGAAACGACTTTGCCTATTTTAAAGGGACTTTCACTCGCATATGGCTAAAGTTACAAGGTACTTATGCTACTTTTTACCGACGAAAAAAAAACGGAGGAGGTTCTCAATTCGACACGTATATATATATTTTTTTATGCATGACCACGCATAACTTTTTACAGAGTTGTCCGATTTTGATAATTATTTTTTTATTAGAAAGGGCATACTTCCAAGGTGGTCCCATTGTCATCATATTAATATCTGATGATGATATCCTGGGGAAATTGTTACCTAGGACCCACAAATTGCTTTACTACGTAAAATAAATGTTCCTTAAACTTGCTGGCACCGACTTCATAAATATGCTTAAGTTAATTAAAGCAACGAAATGACACAGTTATTTTTTACTTTTTAGTGCGTTTTGAGTCGGTTTCTTTTTTTTGTTCAAATTTTTTTATTCAAGTACACCCACAGGAGCAGAACAGAACAGGAATGTGTAGGACACAGCCAGTAGGTACAACAAATATAATGTGTATATTTCTCATTAGGTGAAATCCGTCAAGATTTACTTTCTCGTTTCGTAATCAACTCACTGTTCAAAACTCGCGTTTGAAATTTAATCAACATATAAGACTATGTGACGGGAATATAATATTATGAGAAGCTTATCTCTTACAAGTATTAATTTAGTGAAAAACCGTTAATTTGAATTTACAGATAGACACTTACAGTTTGCGTATTTGTGTATACAAATTTGCATAGTTTATATTTAGGGCTAGGCCTGGGATATAGATCCACTATAGTGCCGGTAGAAAAGAGGAAACTCATGTCCACTATCATGCAGAGAAAGCTAAGTTTCTTTGGACACCTTCAAAGAGGAGCTCAGTTTTCCTTTCCAAGATTAATTTTGGAAGGAAAGCTACAGGGCAAGAGAGCACCTGGTCGTCAAAGACGGAAATGGTTGGACGACATAAGAGAGTGGACCGGACTCAATTACCCGCAACTAAAGAGAGTTGTACAAAATAGAAAAGCTTTTCGCATAATGACCGCCAAACTTCGTTTTGAGGATGGCACCACGTGATGATGATGATAGTGCCGGTACGATCCCTATCAGTATGACAATGACTGAGATAGTCACCGTAGCTCTCCTTTGATAAGCCGTAGCAAGGAGATACTTCAGATTCAAACGTGTCCTCGTACCAAGTTTGTGCTGACCCCTACTAAGTCAATGGCAGCTTAATTGCATAATTGCTGCTGCCGGTGCAAGGCGACGCTAATTGCGTGCACAAAAGTTGCCAATTAACAATTTAGTTTCTCTTGAAAGTAAATGTTATCGTTTCATTCATTAAGGTATCTTATTTTTTGCATAGAAACACTTTTCAAAGACTTTTTTCGCACCGATCTTGAGAAATCATTAGAGACGACAGCTCATGTTTCGTTCAGGGTCCAATTTTTCCCGATCTTTCCGAATTTAATTTAGATAAAATATAGAAGGCGGGAAAATTCGGCGTTATTTGAAATAGAATAGGTTTAATCAAAACAGAAATTTATCCTTAATTCACGACCCCAATTTAAGGTGCCGTCTTGGAGAGCAAAATCCCAATTTTATAGCACATTTTCGATACGGAGTTGTTTTTGCGAAGTTATCAAGCGATTGCTTGTAATACCATCTTTTATTTATATAACAATAGCATCCTCGGAATAGCAGTTTGCTTAGCTGTACGTAACGTTGCTCAAAGATATAGATACCCTGTCTATATCTTTGACTGAAATCAGACAGGTTTGGCTTGGTAGATATCGATATATGTTTTATTAAATATCAATATATGATAAATTAATAAAGCATTTTTCAATAGACCTTTGCGCATTAATTAAATTCAGCTTGTAGCCTGTACAATGAGCTATGTATGACCGAAGAAAGACCGTACTTTTATTATCAAGGATTTTATGTTTTTATTTTGTAACTTTTCACTAGTGTGTATGTATACCTACTATAATATTGCAGCTCTACCAGCGAACAGTTGAGGATCAAACTGCGGTTGAAGCATTTTTGTTTCATTTCGTCATACATAACGTCGTCATTTAAATTCGTATAAAATATTTTTTCAAACTGCGAACATCCTTTTTTTTGAAGTCGGGTAAACGTAACACAAACGCCTTTTAAAAGAAACATTGTATTCTGTCCGTTACCTAACTATGTTACTTGAATGTTGTTTATTAAGCTATTGCATAGCTTCTATTGCGGGCCTTGAGCGTGGAGACCGAATCCAGAAATTCCGTAACGAAAAAACCCCCCTGGATCAAAAACATAATATCAAAAGCACAATTTCGGCACCGACGTCATCGGGGAACGTGACCTAGCTGTAAGGCGCTCTAAGTGCCCGGATTGCCAGAGAGACGCGGGTTCCAATCCCGTTAGTTAGTTATATAGGCGTCATATTTCAAAAAGTCGTTAAAAGTTCTGGTATTTATCGATAGATGGAAAAACTAAAAAGTATCACCGTTTGGTTTTTCCATCTATCGATAATTAGATAATAAACCGACGGGATTCGAACCCGCGTCTCTCTGGCAATCCGGGCACTTAGAATGCCTTACCGCTAGGCCACGGTCCCGATGACGTCAGTAAGTAAACACAAGTTGATAAAAAATGCTATGCAATAGCTTTACCGCGGCAGTCTTCGGGTGCCACACGTCTTTTTTTTCTTTATCTCTATAAAGCCGCGGGATGCGTGTATTGACACCTCTCCAACAACTTATAGCTGATAATAATAGCCCACTTAACCTCACATCAAGTTTCCTTGAAAGTTTTCGTGTTCGGCGTTGCTCCCGTAATAATAATGAGGTTGGATGGAGCCGAGTAAAATACAAATAGATGACAATGACCGCCCTAATGAAGTCTGTCGGAGTAATCTAGTAGAGCAGAGGTCCCCAAACTGTTTTTTTTATAGACCACTTTCAAAATATATCTAGTTCCGGTAGAATCCTTGCAACTACCTAGATTTCTACTGTTACCTAAAACTTGTCAAAAATGTAAGTATGGAAATTTGCGTTGAAGCTGAGTACCAACAACGAATTAACAGTTTTCTAAATCCAATTATATTTCTTCTAATTACGATACGCAATTCAAATGTCCATAGTTAGATGTTTTCTTCACATTCTTTATTGAGGAACAATAGCTGAGCTTCTTAAAATAATATCAGCCTACATTAATAGGTAAAGTTAAGCCAACCTTTTAGTTCTTGATATTTCCCTGCCGAGTCTCGCGTGGACCCCTGGGGGTCCACCTGGACCACTTTGAGAATCAATGTTTTGAGCTTCGTAATAACACTTACGTGTCCCACCAAAGCCCTATCACACTTGTGCAGGCGTTTGTGCTCGAGATGTATCCAACTTATCTATGGCGCGTCTTGTAAGAGCTTGTGTATATGATATAACGTCGCAGATAGATTCTATGGTACGAGTATCCAAACGATGTAATGTAAGAGTATCCAAATCACTAATAAAAGTCCACTAATCACCTTTGCCTGATCACAAAGAAGACTGATTGATGATATACGGATCCGAGACATGGTCGTTAACTGCGGGCTTCATTAGAAGACTCACTTAGCGGGCGATGGAAAGAGTAATGCTCGGAGTATGTCTGCGTCATCGAATCAGAAATAAGGAGATCCGCAGAAGAACTAAAATAACCGACATAGCTCAGCGAGTCGCAGAACTGAAGTGGCAATGGGCGGCAGCCAACAGCTGATGGACGTTGGGGATTGAAGGTGCTAGAATGGCGACCCCGCACCGGAAATGCGGCTCAGGATCGTTGTGTTTGGAAGTCCCTAAAAAAGGCCTATGTCAAGCAGTGGACATCCACCGGCTGCTAATGATGACCAGGCCTCCCTCCCTGTAGTAGAGTGAATATACATATAGAGTCTCCACACTTACTTCAATGCGGTTTGGCGGAATTAAGCTTACAATGTTTAGATCTTGCACGGTTTATTATCATGACGACCTCCGTGGCGCAGTGGTATGCGCGGTGGATTTATAAGACGGAGGTCCTGGGTTCGATTCCCGGCGGGGCAGATTGAGATTTTTCTTAATTTGTCTTGGTCTGGCTGGTGGGAGGCTTTCGCCGTGGCTAGTTACCACCCTACCGACAAAGACGTACCGCCAAGCTACTTAGCGTTCCGGTACGATGTCGTGTAGAAACCGATAGGGGTGTGGATTTTCGTCCCACTCCTAACAAGTTAGCCCGTTTCCATCTTAGACTGCATCATCAATTAACATCAGGTGAGATAGCAGTCAAGGGCCGACTTGTAGTCGATAAAAAAAAAAAAAAATTATCAGACGTGATCCATATTGCTGGCTTAACATGTTCTCCGAATCACGGGAGTGTAAATACAACCAACTTCGTAACTCCGGGTTCTCAACAATCGTATTAATTCCGAAAAAAACAGTTTCTACGATACACATCTTTCTTTTACAAGAAAAAAATGTTAAATTAATTGACTTCAGAGATTACAATTAACAGGTAAGATAAATTAGTTTTATACGTTTCTAACGTAAACAGAGTACAAATAAAGCTTTTCATTTAGAAATTGCTATTTACTCTAATTGTCACCAATAATTAGCTCTTTTGTGTGAGAAGTCTTTAACTAAGGCACTTTAACTTAATAAATTTTGTGAATCCACCCGTAATTAAATAGCCCTTTATTCGTCATAAACCTACTAACCCTAGGGTTGTAAACACTTGTATTTGAAGCAGTTTCAGGTCAACTTCATTTGTAATTTAAGGCTTAAGCAGTTTACAGCTCTCGGCTTCATTGATGATTTAATTAAACTTAGGACCTTTGTACGTGTTTAGGCCGAACGTAAAATAGAAATATGTTATAAGATTGACAAGTTTGCGTGTCATCATAGCTTCTAAACTAATATACCTACCTATTGTGATGGGGTTATTTACCCGACTGCGTCAGAAGGAGGGTTATGTTTTTCGAGCATATGTATGTATGTATGTATGTATGTATGTATGTATGTATGTCCATTTCTTCGGCACGGGCTACAGCCTTAACGACTGAACGGATTTTGACATGTGAAAGGTTTCGTTGAATTTGTAAAAACTGTGGTAGTGACATAGGCTATATAAATTTTCAAAACGGCGGCTGTAAATGGGGGAAAAAAGGGGGGACGTGTGTATATCTTTCTTCTATCTTAGCAATATGGGTATCAAATGAAAGGTTGTAAAAAGACCATTTCAAAAATATAAATATCATATCATGTTTATAATGCCGTTTTAACAAAAAATGGCATAAAGTGTACCGAGTCATTTTTATACCATAAACTAAAACAAAACGTCTCAAATAAAATTATTATTATAAAAACAAAAAACCCGACTGCATAGAAGTTATGAGCTGAAAAGAGAAAAACAAGGATCACTATATCTATATAAAATTCTAAATACTTTATGGTGCTGCAGGCGGGGACAAACATATGGTAGATCTTTCTTTTCCCGCAGAAAATTAAGTATTTTGTCCCCGCTTGCAACTCCGTGCTGAAAAAGAATTTATCGCAAAAAGGACAGCTTTATATTTCACAGCCCAAGCCAGGATTAGAAACCAGACCTCCGGGAACAAAGTCACATAGGCTTACCACTAAACCAACGAGGCAATAAGTTTAGAAAGGCAACGATTAAGTTGGTGGAATAAACTAACCGCCTTACATTTGAATACATATAATTTATGCCTGCCCATTCACAATACATTGAACACTACTTAAGCTGTTAAGTTTAATTATAGCGCCTCGTAACTTTATATGGGTTAAGCCTTTCGCATAAAGGTAACATAATAGTGTGTTAAAATTCAATTTCACAGCTCCACGGCAGTTATAGGGTGACATTTACGATTCCAAATATTACCTTTATTGTTAACTATTAGTCGCTCGCGATTTCGAGCCTTTATTTTTGGATATTTCAGACAGACATTACATTTCACCGCGATGAACATGATATCCACAAAGATTAGAAAAATCGCTACATTATAAACAACAGACAGATTCACATTCATCGCGCCTAACTTTCTTAGGGCAAATACGACGTTTTTCCACTTGTTCCGATTTAAGTCTTGCTGCTTCAGTAATTTTTATCAATCTATGCAAATTTGTCAATAAAGCACCTTTTGTCAAGTGCCGAAACGGATTTTAATTGGATGTTCACGTCCCAGTGGCAGAACATATTGTATAAAGCTATTCACACTTGTCAGGAACTAATTTTGTTTCGGCACCGACAAGAATGCTCTGCCATAGGATTAAATTCCGACACCCGACCAGAGGGAACGGGCTCTGAGAGTACTCTTGATCTGTCTCTTGGTAAGAATATACTGTATGTAGTCCTAAATCGTCTTCCAATATTTTCATTCGTCATCGCCCTATACATCGCTTTTTTATACCTTTTTAATGGTCCTCTTTTTTATTTACTACAAGCTGGCCCTTGACTGATATCACATGTGATGTTAAGTGATGATGAAATCTAAGATGGAAGCGGGCTAACTCGTTGGGCGTAACTCTACATCCCCTTCGGTTTCTACACATCATACCGGAACGCTAAATCGCTTGGTACGACTTTGGCGAAAGCCACCCACCAGACAGGCAAAGAAAAATGAAGAAAAATCTCAATTGCCCCGCTGGGAACCCAGTATCTCCATCTTAATTCACCGCGTATACCGCTGCGTCACGAAGCCGTCCTCTCTACATATTATTATTTTATCATCTTATCATAATTTTCTCGATCTTAGTCACATCTTGTTATCTTGTTCTACATTTATACTGAAATGCACATAAGAATAAAAATATGTTCAGTTTTGTATAGTTTATTGCATTTAATGATTCTTTGGAATTATATTTAATGTACGAAAATTTAGTTTCCGAAACAAAGTAAATATTTGATTTTTTGGTAGTAGGTACTTAAGCGAAATTCGACGTAATTCAATTATAGAGAGCCCCATCCTTCAACTTGCGCCTTAGCAAGCAGTAAGTACGTTAGATTCTGCTAATTATAACTAACATATAATAACGACCGTTACAGAGTAAGTGACTGTGCCTAACGTAACAATAAACTTTTATTGAATTAATGTAACAAGATTAAACTTAGAACAACTGCGAGGGAAAGTGGGAACAAAACAATTTGAAAACAATAACATGTATGCGTGGTAAGCAGAAACTTTTTGGTTCTGTCGTTTGTTCTAACTTGTTTGTGGACGCTAAGTTTGTTATTGTATCTAATAATGTTGTACTAAGTGTTTATTTTTTATGTATTTTTTGGATACTTTTATATTATCAGTTTGTAGAGTATATGAGCTGCTCTTGTCATTTTTTGGTAAAACATTGTTTGTCATTGATACACATTTTGTTTTATATGTATTTAAGAAAGCTGTCTGAAGCATGATTGAGTTTATGAACTAGGAGTTTAGGAGATGCTTAGTAATAGGTGTAAGATATTCTTAATGACGTTTCAGTAATCGGGCTACGAAGACGTTACTCAGATTCGACAAAAATCCTCTACGTTTTACTCCGAAACCGATCTTCTAGAAATCGAGCTTGGTCCCGTGTGAGAAATACCTGTGCATTATGAAATATTTTTTATACTTTTCAGAAGAAGTACACCATTATTCGTGCCAAGGGTTGTGACGGATATAGATTTCTTACCATATATGATAATTTCATTGTTCTGTATATCTAAGAGTGGCTCTGGCTAGTGACACCGACTCGGTCGTTATGTTATCGATATGTAGATCGTTCGCTCACTCGCTCGTTAGACTTGGGCCTCCAGCACCTGCGTAAAAATATACGGAATATTTTTGTGTATTTTTCAGAGGAGGTATGACGATATTCGTATCAAGTGTTTGTGTCCGTTAACAAATTATTACTGTATATAATCATTTCAATATTTTGTATATTTGAGAATGGTTTTGGCTAGTTATTAACTCGGTCTTTACGTCACCGACATGTAGATCGTTCATTCACTCGATAGTTTAGCACCTACGCCTTTATACGGCATATTTTTGTATACTTTTCAGAGGAGGTATGCTTATATTATACAGACTGCCTCGTTGGTCTAGTGGTTAGCCTATGTGGCTTCGATCACGAGGTCCTGGGTTCGATCCCTGGGTCGGGTCATGGAATAATTCTGAGCTTTTTCATTCTTCTATGAAATGTTCAGTACATTCCAAGCCCGGAGTCTGGAAGTTGGTGGTGTTACACCCCCGTGCCTCGGAGAGCACGTTAAGCCGTCGGTCCCGGTCACTATCATCAACATCTGATAGTGATCGTTAATAAATGAAACATTATCACCCTAAGCCCGCCAACCCGCATTGGAGCAGCGTGGTGGGTGTACGCTCCATATCCCCTCTCCTATAAGGAGGGAGGCCTGGCCCTGTAGTGGGCCGTTAATAGGCTGATAATGATGATGATGATGCTTATATTTGTATATTAGTGTTTGTGCACGATATTATGTTATATTATGTGACACACAACACGGAAACTATGGTGTTTGTGTATCTGAGAGTTGCTAGTAAATCATAAGTAATACCATTAGCAGTGTCGTTACGTCATCGATGAAGCCCAGCTCCTGTAGCACCTGCGTTTTTTATGGAATATTTTATTGTGTAACTGTGAATTTTCTGAATTGTTAGAGAGCAAGTTTGAAGCCTGCAATTGCATGTATTTGTATGGAAACGACATGTCGCTAGCCACAAAAGGATTTCATAGAAAGGCCTATATACAAACCAGTAGTGTCGCTGTGACACGTCGTCTGTCATCGCATCCTTATTGACCGTTTCTATGAAAACTAAAAATTGGTTAAAATTTTAAAAATCCTCGACACTTATGAATTTGTTGACATTTCTAAGTGTTCTTAATTATTTTAATCACAAGTACAAAACGCCAAATTCAGATCTACATCGTACATAACAAAAGGACATTGCCAAAATTTGCCCCAGGCTATCCAAAGGTATGCTCATATTTAACTATATTATTTAAATACAAAATAAATTTTAAACAACTACCCATGTTTCATAGCAATCACTTGAAAATATAAGAATTTCAATCGATTTTTTGTATTCTGAATCACGTGACCGTCGTCGTAGTATGAAAAATCAACTTTATCGACCTTCATAACTTTTACCAGCGACTGCTTAGCTACAAGTAACTTTATTACTATTTAAATAGAAGATCTGTACTATTTAATGACATATTTATCATGTCTGGGCATCTCTGGGGCAGACACGTTTATGTTAAGTAATTAAGTTATTACACATTTAAAATCCAGTTCCAGTTGTATATCTATATGACGATGTAATAAAAAAAGTTCAATAGAAAAAATCCAAAATGTAATCAAAATCACTTTGACGAAACCGAACTAGCGTGTGAAGCGAGCGAATTCGTTTGATTTTTCATTTAATTTTCTTTTCGTTTCTACATCATTCAAAAGCCTACGTGCGTGAATAAATTAATTCGTCAAGGGATTAATGTTCATCTGTTTGGGTCGCCCGAGGGACGGGCGTGCAAATAATTTGTCCCAAAGCAAATTATTAGCTTTTTATCCGGCTTTGATCATTTTGCGTGATGGAAAACATTCTATTCTAATAGCAAAATTCAACGAGCAAATGGTAGGAAAAGATGTTATTTATTATAGTCAGAGAGCCTATGTTCGCTAGAACTTCGTCATTTTGATGGCTTTAATGGGGCAGTAGTATGCGCGGTGTATTTATATACAGCGGCGGTCTTGGGTTCGATTCCCAGTTAGGCCAACTGAGTTTTGATTTTTTGAGAAATATATAAGCTGTAATTTTGTAAGCCCATGCTCCTATTTAGTCGCTTTGAGAGGTAGCAAGCAACGAGTCTTAACATGTAGCTATGTGTCTGGTGAGTAATAACACGATTTATTATAATATCGGAAAGAAAACAATATATAAACAATTCTGTCTGTATCAAATCTTTATACTGGATGAAGGGAAGATGAGGTTTTGGTCTATTATGTACCTGTCCCCCAAAACCACTATGGCCTCTATTATATACTGATGATATGAATGAATGTATAAAATATT
Source organism: Mycalesis mineus (assembly GCA_034621355.1). Classification (NCBI taxonomy): domain Eukaryota; kingdom Metazoa; phylum Arthropoda; class Insecta; order Lepidoptera; family Nymphalidae; genus Mycalesis; species Mycalesis mineus. Next base: position 3,972,612 of record CM067891.1, read on the forward strand.
CTTTATTGTACACTAAATCAAAAAACAAACTACCAAAGAGAAAATACCTTAAAAACTGATGTACTATTATACTAGATATATATACTAGAGGTCGCCCGCGGTTTCACCCGCGTAGTTTTCATTTCCGTAAAAATTTCGGAATAAAAATGTCTGATTTTGATGTATTTTGATGTATAATCTGTATTATTGTACAGTTTCATCAAAATCAGTTTCGTACTTTTAGCGTGAAAGAGTAACAAACAACCATCCATTCATTCATACTTACAAACTTTTGCGTTTGTAAAAGTAAAGGATAATTTAAATATAAAATTAAGGATAGGATACTTGTTTGCGTGACGCAATCACCCATGGCAGAGTAATCGGCTAACAATCTTACTTGGATGAAAGGTGAAGGTATATTGGTTTATGGTTCTTATACTATAGGGTTTTAAAAATTTCATGTGATTATCTTGCAACTCGATGTTGTAATTAAAACTATGTAAATCAGTTGTGTAGTACCTTTCTAATTATTTTTTTTCAAAAAGTGTTTGGACATGGCACTTATGAAATTAAGGACTATGTTTTAATGAGTTTCATAGACCGTGCCCATGCATAATAAAAGCTAAATTTAATTAGCTTGTACAAAATTCAAAACAAACATACTTGTAGTTGCATTTTCACATTTCGCGAAGATTTTTGTTCATTATTTTTATGGTTCCGTAGCTGCTTTAAAAGGTGAAAATAGAAAGATTTGTTGTAATTTTATTTTTTACCATTTATTGGGTTTTATTTTATTTTTTTTCATATTTAAAATTTAACTTTATTATATAGTTGACGCATTTTAAACTGAGTCGTCGGTTCAGTGTATCGTAGTGATAAATCAAGCTCTTTAACAACATATCGTGGATTAACAGTCAATTGTATCAAAAAGTCATTACCTGATAATTTCATTTTCGTTAAATAGACTCCAAAACTGCGTTGAGCATTTAATTAACTATATACTTTCAGTGCCTGACGACTCAGTTTAAAATGCGTTGAATATAAAAATATACTTACACAAAATCTGACCCTCGGATGCAGAGCTTGAAAGTCCACGCATCCTGCGATCACGGATCCAGATTGACCATCCTAGTTACATTCTTGTCTTAAGGATTACTACCTTCTGTATTCGCCCCTTGATCCAATAGACAAGCAAATTATTTTTTTTTGTAGTTTTTTTTATCGAAAAAGAATACAATATAGAACTTAAGCTAACTTGTCCTAATATCTATATAGATCATGCCTTTGAAATGGTTGCTAGAATACTGGCTTCATGTCCGCGATGGATAGCCAGGCTAATATTTTGCGCAAAAAACTGACCAGCTCTTGAGTTACCGCTGCCGTATGCGTGTGTTAAAGGGAAGCTATACAGATTGGTGCCGTAACGCGTAACATAACTAAGCGGTTTACTCTCCATACGAAGTTATCACTTAAAAAAGCTCTCATCAAAATATATAATGAACATTGTAACGAATTGTTGCCACCGTTACTAGAATCTTCCAGCGTAATTACCCTACAATTAAATTACGTCAATAGAAAATGAAAACAGGAGTCTTTTGTACGCTTAAAAGCATGATATAAAATTCTGTTTTGAAATTGTTCATCGTCATAAAATATATATGCGAGATATAAAATTAACGGGCCGACCGCATTTAATTAAACAAGAGATAGGTGGCAGGTACAGTTAGCATCAGATTTACCTGATAGTTTACTGACTATTAGATAAATCTGCTGTAAGGCTAGATGGGGAAGAGAGAAATATTTTATCCTCCCAATATACCTTCTACTCGTCATATAATGACCACAAGACTCTTGCGCACCACAAGACTAATATCAATTTATGCATTATCTACATAGACGGAGACAAGTTTTTCCCTCCATTTATCCATCGACGATATTAATTTCCTCCTCTTCGTGGGGATTATTTGTTCCATGCTAGGTCCTTGCTAATCCTGCAGTTTAACTTTAGTAGGTTACGGGAAAATTTGTATCGTTTATACAGTGGTGCAACTAGTGATCGTGAGAACCCAGGGTTCAATTTGTGGGTCAGATTCTGATATTTTTAGCTTTGATTTCTTCTCAGTCTTGAGATAGAGTGTGTTAAATAATCGATACCGATCATTATCATTGACACCCGAGAGGTTAAACCCTCCGACCTGAATTGGAGTTGTATGGTGTGTCTGAGCTTCAATTTCCCTTTCCAATAAGGTAAGATGTTTGGCCCAAATGGGCTAGTAATGTTTTTGATGGTCATATAATTCATTAAGAATTAATATTCGTTTTTTTATGATTAATATTATAAACATCTATTAATTGCAAATATGATCTTATAAATTAAGCAAATAATAAACCCTCAAAGAATTAATTAAATACAACATCTTCTAAAGATTTCGAGCCCTTTTGTTCAGTTCAGATGAAAGTTAAGACGGCAGCATCATTGAAACTGAATTTACATTGTGAAACTAGTTTCGTTTATGTTGAATTTACTTTCGCGAAGTAGTTTCATTATTTAATTTAAATTCAAAGTATTAGTGACGAGAAGTCGTCCGTATTGCAGCAATCACGATTTACAATGCACAATCTGATTTTATTTGCTATACTACTATACAAAACTGGCTATGTTATGTACCTTTGTTGTCTCTAGATAGGTATGTTACATCTCTATCACAGTCTATTTGATAGACCTTTCTCTCATCCTTAGTTTACTTAGTTTTACTAATACTAAAATAACTCTCCTCAAAGTGATAATGTTTTGACTTTTCTGTACTGATCTTGGGACCGACGGACAATGTGATCCAAGGCAAGGGGTTTGCCAATTTCCCAACTTCTGATACTTGTATAAATTAATATTATTTAATTAAGTGATAATTAAAAGGTACCTTATTTTAAATACGAATTTCTCGGAAGAAATAAAGCACAATATTTTATTGTCTGGTCTAGGTTTTAAGTCCAGGGTATCGTTATGCGACGCCTTATTAGACCAGTGCCGATAATTTTTGAAACCAAAAATATCGTGGTAGGGTGAATATCATAAAAATTTAAGGAAAAATTAGGTTTTTTGAATTTTTCACATAAATTTTGAGGTTATTTGAAAAAAGTGTAGGAACAAAAGTTTTAGATCTTTTTCGTACATACAACTTTGCCATTCAACTCTTTTCCATAGGACTTATAGTTTTGCCAGAAATCGAGAAATATCGTTTTTTAAAACTTGAACCTCTAGCCCCTCCCGACCTCAGATCGCCCGTAATTTATTTTTCATTTTTATGATATTCTTCTCCTTTTTCAATGGGTTTCATCCTACTGCGATTTTTTTATACTTTTTATTATTTTTAAAGTTATTTGCACTGGTCTATATGTACTAGTGGCTGTTTGGCATATTTAGTTTTTGGTATGGAAAGTTTGTAAAGGGTTGAACTCAAAATAAAAAAAAACATTGTATAAAATAAATCTAGTAGGTATGTAGCAGTAAGTGCCTACTCCTATATTGCATTGTTGCTTTGAAATCTCTAAAAAGTAACATACAAAAATAAAAGCGTATGTGTATTGTGAGCACGGTCAATATTCGTTTGTTACTAGTATATTGTTTGCGCGGCTTGACAATAGTTGTGTCAAAAAATTGCGAAACGTACTAGGACTGAACTATTTTTATTTCATTTTTTTATATAACATAGCACAGAGTATGAAGTTAGTTATATATTTTATTGATTACTAACGAACACACGCCATTTTACTCGCGTACTTCCCGTTCCCGTAGGAATAATAGGATATAGCTATGTCACTCCTCATGAGCCTGGTCTGGACTAGACCAAACAAACAAACAGGCAGACTGACATATAGACTAACAAATATCTTTAAAAAGTTGGCTTTTTAAGTAAGTAAGATAATAAGTATGCATTAAGTAAAAAGCTGTTAATTTGATATTACAAACTAATAAGTGGTAGTTCATGTTCTTCTTCTTCTTCTTCCTAGGTGTTTTCCGCACTTGGCCAGCAAGGTGGCCGTTGTACGTGGATCCTCTGGTGTAGGCTCCCGCTGACTCACTCTAGCCACTCGCTCCAGAAGCTTAGCAGGCCGCCCTGGTTGCCGATTGCCTCTTGGAGTATCGCTTTAGAGCCAATGTATGTTTCACGTTGTTCCGATACTTCTCTGCAACTGAGCATAACGTGTATCGGTGTCTCGTTGTGTTCCAGACAAGCCCTGCATAGAGAGCTGTCGGTCATACCTAGAATTGAGTGGTGTTTATTTAATGGACAGTGTCGTGTAATCAGTCCTATGACCGTTCTGAGTTTTGCACGAGTTAACCGTGTCAGTTTTTTGGTTAGTTTCGTGTCGAGGCACGGTATTGCCTCTTTGGTGTGTTTACAGTCAGGTGTCTGTATCCAAATTTTTGCGTGTCTGTTATAGGTAACCATGGAGTTAGTGTTGTTTGGACACTTTAAGCCGTCGGTACCAGTCAGTATCAATAACATTAATTAAAAATGATCGTTACAAGAGTATAAATATCAACTTTACCTCGCGACCCAGGTTGGCCCCATATGGAACTTTTGTAAGGCTGTAAAACCATTTAACTTAATTTAGTATTGTAGATATTTTGTTTAACGCATGTAGTGTTGATCTATAAATGGCAAAACATATTTTTGTCTTAATGTCTTAACTAACTATAACTTTGCAATAAAAGGTTGTTGGCTAACCAAGTAAATACAAAAGGGCCTATTCTCTTGTCTATTGGAGCAAGGCCTGGCTTTATGAGGGGCCATTAATATACGATATAATGATTATATATTTTTACTATCTACTTCATAAGCTCTATAAGAACTGTTGTCGATGTACGTTGGGAATCCATTGGCATCATGCCATTAATCACATTACTAAAACCCGATACGTCAAATCGGGTTTTGGCAATGAGCTTGCATGAGCAATGAGTGGGTATATAGGTAATGAAATTTGGTTTTACTTGTCAAGCTCACAAGATAAGTGTGTTAAGCTTTAAATCGCATATATATGGAAAAGAAAATAGTTGTTCGTTAGGCTCGAACTTACAATCGATGTGGCCTACTTAAGCTTTCTTATATCTGTCTAATTTTATTTAATAAAGAGTATTAAAAAACTTATAAATAAAAAATGCAAGTAATATACGTTAGGCATGGCTACGTTATATTAGGTGTTACAAGCCTTCGTGGGTTAGTTGGAATCAACGAGAATTAGTATAAGACAATGTTTTCTTTTTTGAAGTAGACAGAAAACAATGATTTTTACCCGTCTGCGTGAGAAGGAGGGTAATGTTTTTCGAGCGTATGTATGTCCATATCTTTGGCACGCGCTACAGCCTAAACGGCAGGACGGATTTTGACACATGAGGTGTCATTGAATTCGTCAGAATTGTGGTAGTGACATAGGCTATATAAATTTTCAAAATGGCGGCTTTAAGTGGAGAAAAAAGAGGGGGATGTGTATATTTTTTTTGTTAAAGGTCGTAAAAAGACCATTTCAAAAATAAATATATCATATCATGTTTATTACTGTTTTAACATAAAAATGGTAAAAAGTGTGTCTCATTTGTATACCACAAACTAAAACTAAAAAGTCTCAAACAATTATTATACAAAACAAAAAACCCGACTGCTTAGAAATAATGAACTGAAAAGAGGAAAACAAGTATCACTCTATCTATATAAACTTTTATATACTTTATGGCGTGAACAAACGTAGTTTTAGTAGATCTTTCTTAGCCGTAGTAAAAAGTATTGTTTGTCTTTTGTTAAATGTAGGATCTATCTGCATTGTTGGCATTATCGGCTTAGATACAAGCCTACAAGATTCTACATATTTATATTATAATACTAGTTGTTTCTTCTACGAAGATTTCGTTCCCAAAATATCAAGTATTAAGAAGTATTCTTACTAAGTACCTACATCGTAAAATGAATATCTCAAGTCAATCAAGTAAGTTTTAGAGATTTCGCGATGAATCAATAGGCGAGTCAGTGACTTATGTATAGATCACACAATCCTGTTGGTAAGGATAGATGGATGTTTGTTACCCTTTCACGCAAAAACTATCAAATGGCTCTAAAACAGTAAAAGCCGTGAGTGACCTCTAGTATCATATAAACTTATGTAGAGTGCGCAAAACATCAAAGGGTTACATATATTCGAGGCGCACTGTACTTTCACGCGGCAATAATTAATGACAACATTAATTATATCGGCCGGGTATCATCAATCGTATTGACACGACGCAACATATTGGCTTATCTCTTCTGTAGAGTGCTTCGTAAACCAGCTACACTACTGACCTCTATGTATATACCTATGTACAAAAACTGGATAAGTGCGAGTCGGTCTCGCGCACCGCGAGTTCCGTACAAATCATCATTTTTGAAGACCTATCCACGGACACATCACACGTATAACTGAAACTCGAAAATATTTCTGCAAACCCAGAAATATTTTCGAGTTTCAGTTCTAAGTATGGGGAACGTTTACTGTTTTTAATATTGTTCTGTTATGTGTAGTTAATATAGTTTCGGAAAAAAGTGGCTGTGACATACGAACGGACAGACTGACAGACATGACGATCATCCATTCCGTTTTTTGCCATTTGATTACGGAACCCTAATAAAAAGTATATTACAGTTTCTAGAATACTAGAAGAAGGTATACAGCTCGTAAATGGACTATAAAATTGCAGTTTAATGTAAGATTGGAACAAGTGCCTGAAAGGACTGTAAAAATGTAGTTTATAGTTATACTTTTGTAGATATATTCTTATATTATTTGTAAATGTCCAGTTACTTGATCTGGTATCTGGATTTTTGATTCAGCGGGTAGTCTAACCATATGGTATCGAATTTGAATTGGTCTGGCCTGGGTCAGGCGATGAAATAAAATTTTCATTTCATCTAAAAAATTCTCAGTCAAAATTCAGCGCAAAGTAGGTAAGTTTTGCTATCACATGGCAATATTAAGCCATTGATTGCTACAAAGTCTTTAATCACTTCGAATGAAACCCACCAAACCAAAAAGATAGAAGCAGCATGGTGGGTCTACGATCCATATCGCCTCTCCTATAAGGAAAGAAACCTGGCCATGTACTGAATCGATAAAACAAATTGATAATGATAATAATATAAGGAACACTTTTTTAATTCCATGTAAAAATACAGTTTCTACAAAACTATTTCCTTATACAAGGCCTTTGCTAGTATATGTAAATAGTTTTGTATTGGTATGGTTTTCCACCGCCCCTTGCGGTCACGATTGTATAGCCCCAACTTTAACGAAATGGTTAAACTATTATAACGATACCAACGCTGTAGAACTACTAGATAGTTCATATAAAAGTAAAATATGAGTAGCATAGTGAATTGTGATGTAATATTATGAACTCAAAACCTTGCGCTTTATTTAATAACAATAATTGACGGATAAAGCAGATGTGACACCCAATTGTCAAACTATATAAATAAAACTAGCGGAGGACCGTAACTCCATCCGCGAGTTATTCTGTTTTGTGATTGGTCCACAAAAAGCTGCCTATGTCCTTTATTAGGCTCTAGACTGTCTATCGCTATACCAAATTTCATCAAATTGGTTCAGTAGTTTACTATAGAGTTATTTTCTTTTTAATATAATACGAATACTAAAGGACATTCGCAGTTTTGCCCGCGTAGTTCTTGTTCCCGTTGGAATTTCAGGATAAAATGAAACCTGTATGTTATTCTGATGTGTAAGCTTATATTATTGTCAAGTTTTATAATAAACATACATTCATACGTAAAAACTTTCGCCTTTATATACGAGTATTAGTAAGAATTAGGTTAGATAATAACTTTGCAACACTTCTCTTGGTAAGTGCCTGCCATTATGTGGCTGCAATTACACCGGTATGTAGCTTCAGGCCGGAATACGGCTATTTTGTTATTTGTCGTCAGAAATACGCATGATTTTGGTAGGTACTTCCCTTGACCGAACTATGCCGCAAAAAGGTCTGAAGTCTTCAAATAAAAAAGCTCTATTTTCTCATCCAGTGGGCGCTTTTTATCTGTGATACTGATCGTTTCAAGTTATACTATTTGTTTACGTCAATGACGGCGGCACTAAACTTTTATTGGCAAACGATTGGCGTTTCGCTAATTAAAATGTTTCAAGCGGTTTGCGTTCCGGCTCCAAATGAAATTATTAGGGCGGAATTGAAAAAATATCTTCATCTCTTTTAAAACAATCGTCCAATTGTTGACACAGAAGCGCAATTCGCTAGAGAGGATTCCTATTAGAAAAGGATAGTATTTTTATACAAAGCTTTGATAAATTCTCGTGATATTTGTTTGAAATGAAAAGGAATGTTAAGGTGCCAGTTCATGTCCGCATGCCGACGACGTGTTGCAACGAGTGTCACTGGATGTCGATTCTGTAACAGAACTCGACAGTGTGAGATTTGACTTCGACTTTATATCTCTCTATCTATTCTATCTATGGTATTGTGTTAGACAGAGAGAGATATAGAGGACTTCGAGACTCACACTGTGTGCATTGGGAGGTTTTAAACTATTTTGGGAATTTAAATTTAAAGCAATGGTAGGAGAGCCCAAGAGTAGATTTTTGCCCTCGAAATCCTTGACCTTAAGGTCAGATTTATTAAATGCATACTTTTCAGCTAGTTGAGTAAGCTACCGTCTGTGATAAGCATTTCTGCTGATCGACGTGTTTAAATATTTTAATGGGTTGCCTTGAACGCCTCCCCTCCCGCGCTAGTATAAAGCCTCTCCACTCCCCTACTGAAAGCAAGTTACTTTATTGACAATATTGTCCTTTATATCTTAATCACAATTTCTATATTATACATTGTTGTAATTTGTGAATGTTGTGGAATAATATGCCTGTAGCTATATATTTTTCTGTAATAAGTCGGAGATCTATAGTTAATAGCCTGGGGATTTGCGATCCCTTGGCTACAAACTATGCCTATTATATTACTCGTAGATTGATTATTTCTGGGTTGTTATATCAGAACATTGGAACAATATTTACACTTTTTACACTGGGCCTTATTTTTCATAATTAAAAAAAAAATTGCTTTCAGATGTGTGCACTTATAACATTTTTTTGCCGCGCATTTATATCTATTGCATAGTATTTTTTATCAACTATGTTTACCTACCGAAATATATATAAAAACACTATTAAAAATGTATAAAAAAAATCTTCTCCTCCGTTTGCGGGGCCTTTGCCCAGAGACAGGGCTCCAGGTGAGGAACCTCCTCGCAATACGCGCCGGTTCAGGACTACTGTTTTCTGTAAGCGTGATATTGCAAAAAGTCATTAATTTTTTTAAAAAGACATGACTTATTTCAAATATAACACTTGAAAAAACATTCCACATGGCGGTAATCTCGTGAGCAAGGTCCAAGTACTTTAAAACTTTTTCCTTTTCGGCTTTCAAGAGTGAAACTTTTACCTTTTCGGCTTTCACGAGTGATACTTAAATTAATTCATTAATTGTTACTCATGACTGATGCAGCTGGCTTAGTGTGCTCTACGAGGCATGGGGTTTTGAGTACCACGTTGCCGAAATTGTGCTATTGATATTATGTGTCAGGGGGTGTTAGGTTTTTTCGTTACAGAATTTCTGTATTCGGTCTCCACGCTCAAGGCCCGCGATAAAAGCTATACAATAGCTTAAAAAAAATTTACTTTCAGCCTTTGTTATTGCAATTATAACATTAGTTGTTACTCGTGACTGATGCAGCTGGCTTAGTATGCTCTACGAGGCATGGGGTTTGAAGACCACCGTCTTTTCAACTCCTACTGCTGAGAATTTTTTTTAAAAACTAAATAATTTTTAACGGTCTCACCAATACTCTAGATGGAATTATAGGAGAGTAAAAAACACCTTTATAATTTGATGATTTGGGATACCTATTTGTTATCTGCCACCTCCCGAAGCCATTATGATTCATAGTTAAGTATATTTAATGAAGGTATACTATACCTATATCAGAAGCATGGGCTGAAAAACTTTTAGCTTATATAAAATGACAAAGGTCTGGCAATTACAAGCTCTTGCTCTATAATAGTACGTTAACTTACTAGTTAGAATTTTTCCTTCTTTCAAAAGTTCTTTATGCGAAGCATCTTCTGAAACTGTCTCGCTTTTCAACTTTCCGCGACAGTGAAAAGACTTACCTTATTAAGATGAAACTCATGAATGTTAAATTTTGTAAGGAATCACGAATTTAATTCGTAACTTTGCTTTCTCATTATTTGGATACAAGGGTAAGTTTGTTGAGTATAAGATTTTATAATTTAACTAGGGGTCGCCCGCAATTCCGTTCGCGTAAAATCTTGTTTATTTAAAAATCATCTTTTCATTATTGCCTTTCTAATGAACCATTTCTTTAACCATTGTAATTGATACGGCAGAGACGTGTAATAGCGTCCTACGCGTTGCTGTTTGTTTTTTAGACCGGCCGCATATTGTAAGAATTTTTCTGTTAGATTTCTGCCGCCCGTCGATACCCCGCCACACACCTATCAGAAACTTCCTTTCGACGAGTCTGCGTTTAGGTCGTGGCTGGTAGGTAGCATATTTAGGCTTACAAAATGTAAGAAAAAAACAAAATGGACGACGATTAGTTACTTTCATTAGCGTTATTGTTCTACTTAGTTAAAAACATCAGAACAGAAAAATTTCTGATCTCCGATAGTTTGCACCCGGCACCCATCAGAAACGGACGTCAGACACGTCAGAATTCTAATAGTATGCAGGGTCCATAACAAAATATATGAACAGAGTGCGTCCAGCGGGTGTCAGAATTTTTCTGACAAAATATTCTTACAATATGCGGCTGGTCTTAAGCTGATTCGTAGATGTTATGCTTGTCATTACAACACTACAGACCGGAAATAAACATGGCCGACATAACTGCCAATAGATAATCGAGCTTTATTATAAAAAGCTCTATTACCTACAAAAGAACTTGTTGTCTTTTTATTTCTTGTAATTACGTTCCTAAGTAAAAATGTTATCTTTCAAAATATTTACACGAAGTCGGTAGTCATTCTATATTTTCTAGACATAAATGGTATGGCACCCTGGCATTGTAATTATGATAATCCAACTAACCTCCGGGATATATGTTACCTATCCGGGATACATTATCATGTGACAACGTAGCCAAACATATCCGAATGCGCCCGGCCTACCCTCATACAATATTTAAAGTTTGTAACCACTCGTTTACTTAGGACCACTGCCTAGTTTATGTGTCAACCATTTCCGAAACTACATTAACAAACCAGTTTACGTTCTGGGTAAGGACGTAACATAAACTTTGAATTTTGTCACTTGACTCACAAATAATCCGTGGGTAAAAAACACGGGTCATCCTGATTTACATGATAATATAATCTGGATCATTGGCTTGATTTTTTCATGGATTTAATTAAAACTTAGACTAAAATGAGTTTGATACTTCGACTGCAAGGATATCAGCACCAAATTTTATCTCATTTTGAATCAGTTTGCATGAATCAAACTATACATAATATACTTATACTAATTTGTATACAATTATTAAAAAGTCATGGAGAAAACTTGTACACACATTATTAACACCTTTTTCGATAAAAGCTTGGAGCTTGGTGGAGCTTGCCACCACTTCTGAGGATGATGAAGCTCTGATAGTTAGAAACTCTACTTTATCTAATATGAATCAACAAGATTTTTAGGAAACAATTAGATAAGGTAGAATATAATAAACGAGTGTCAAAGCGAGTTTTGAAAAACCTTATTATAAAATTGCTTCAGAATCAACAATCATAGTTTAGTTTATTTCTAGAATTTCGCAACGGCCCTAAAGATTTGATCAAGTTTGTTATCGAAATCATATTTTAAAGCACGGATAATTTAGATGTAGCAATTTCCAAGCAACAATAAATTTAGAACGGCGCCAACTAGTTGGGGGAGTTATGTACCAACTTTGTTCTTAAATTATTCAGTAACCGCCTAAAATTTGCTCTACCGTGTTTAGGTGTTACTGTAATGTTATTATTCTTGTCTTTTGAGAGTTATACAATATTCTTTGTTCTCGGACTGAGAGCGTGTTATCGCAAGACCTTCATCAGTTTTACAAAAGCTAAATAAGGGTTCGTGTAGGTTATGTAGGGAGAGAAAAGCTACGTATAGGATAAAATACAGTATGTAATTATTACGGTGTTTGGACCGTGGAGGCTTTGGTAGGTACTTAGGTAGTAGATTTATTAGAGACTATTGACAGTTCGAATATAAATTTTTTATACTTAGTTTTCCTCAGCATAAAAATTTTGTCGAAAAACACTATAAAAGATTAAGCTTAAAGGGTTTCTAGCGAATGGTTGTCATGAAGCTACATATCTATCGACTGGGGAGAAAGCTTGTAGTGATAAACTATTAAAAAACCTGAACTGAACTGGTGGAACAGGAGCCGGGGTTCGAGGTAAAATTTTCTGGTCGCGATAGTCAAAGAGACGTAGGTTCGAATCCCGCCGGGATCCGCTATATTTGGTATTACGTTTATTTTCAAAAATTTTATCCTAAAGTGTGGTTAACTATATTCAATAAAAATTAGAACATGTCTTTTTCAAATTGAAGAGCTACATTGTAGTATGAGCGTTCGATAGTATGGTAACTTGTTAAAAGTTCATACTAGATGGCATCACAGGTCTTACAACGGGTTTTAAAAATTAAACGTAATATCATGCATAACTTCGGAACTGGCCGTTAGTCCAAGAGACCTGGATTCGAATCCCGCTGGCTCCACAATTTTTGATATTACGTGTATTTAATTTTAAGCTATTTTTGTATAGCATAATAATAATAATAATATATTTTATCGAACTGAAAGTAGTTGCTGTAACAGAATATAGCGTAAAAATAAAAAACTAACGATACCACTAAATATCTGAAAAAAGCATAAATAACAAATACACAATCTCAGCTAAAAAGGTTACTGCCTCAGCATGTTGCTGCAATGTTCGCCACTGCAGCGCTGGTTTTCACGCTTAAAAAACAATATCACGCTTAAAAAACAAAAATTGCGGAACCGACGGGATTTGAACCCGCGTCTCTCTGGCAATCCGGGCACTTAGCACTTAGAGCGCCTCACTGCTAGGCCACGGTCCCGATGACGTCGGTAGGTAAACATAAGTTGATAAAAAATGCTATGCAATAGCTTTACCGCGGCAGTCTCCGAGTGCCACACGACTTTTTTAAAAGTTTTTAGGACAGTTGGTGTAAAACCTTAAAATCTGCTTTCGAAATTGATGTACCTAAAGATAAAGCAACAAGCGTTATGCCTGTCATTCTGAGGCAAAGGTGTTAAGCTTCATGTGCCTGTAATTACACCGGCAATATTATCCTTGAGACTGAAATTGCAGTGCTGATTGTCGGCAGAAATTAGCCTTGCGGTATTTCTTCTCGGTACCATTTCTGGAACAAAGAGGAACTAACAACACTAGGTACTATGGTACTGTAGGAATATAATTTGGAAGTATGTATAGGTTTTGTTGCTTTGTTTCTTATAATTATATTATTACTAGCTTTTACCCGCGACTTCGTCCGCGTGGAATTAGTTATTACGGCAGCCTAATTTTTCTAAGCTTTGAATGTCATATTTATTAATATCTAATCAACTGCCTAAGAAATAGGTCTTAAGCTTTCAAAATGACGATACTTTCATTCAACATTTCATCCCCCCTTTAACCCCTTACAGCCCTTTTTTCGCAATCAAAAGTAGCCTATGTCCTTTTTTACTTTAAATCGGTTCAGTAGTTGTAGATTGAAAGCAAGACAGACAGAGTTACTTTCGCATTTATAATATTAGTTAGGATTTATCGATCCTATATATTTAATACCTGTAAAAGAGCAATTCTTGTATATATATTCATATATAATCTGAATCTCGGTTAGGCCTTCAAAGATTTTCATAAAATTTTGTATGCAGGGGTTTTTGGGGGCGATTAATCGATTTATGTAGGTTTCATTTTTAACAAACGTTTAATTTCCAAAAAAAAATAAAAGCTCGGTCATCCAGGTACCTACTCTCTCTTATAGCAGCAATAAGCAATCTATTCTAGGTTTATAAGACATAATCCATAAGATAGTAGGTGACTAATATGATGTCAGCATCTTTATTTATAATTTAGTCTAAAAAATTTTTTTAATACAAAAGCTGTAATTGTCATTAATTTAGCTCTTAAGTATAAAACGATTTTAATGAACATTTTCGAAAGCTAATTTTATGAAAAAGTTTTTAATGAAGATCCAAAGATGTTAGTATTGTTAGTTGGAAATTTTCAAGCTCATAATCAGACCTAAGGAAGGCTGTGTTTTGATACTTTTGAGCAATCTATTCCTAACCTAAAAGAGTTACATAAAAAAAACAATACAAATATTTAGATATATTTGCAAAAACTCAAGTCAAATTTAATAAAAAAACCAAGTAAAATATCGAACACAGCACTTCGGTACTTTATAAAACACTTTTTCCTTTAGGCATAATAATTTTCTTTGCCCCAAGTTAGCGGAGAAAACTGCTATCAAGTCAGCTAAGTTGTGGAAAGGGTCAATTCAAACTATGGCCCCGGGTCAGCATAACTGGGAACTCTTATTGATATACTTCCAGAAGTTCGAGTCGACGCCATTAAGTATTGTAGTTGAAGTCGAAGCAACACCGCTACAAACTTTGTTAAGCTTTATTACTTCGGTGCGACGTTGTAGAAAACACGCTTAAACAAATAACACTAGTTTCCGGAAATTTTCGCCAGCCGTATTTTTTCGGTTTTTTCCGCCGACAACTTTACTTGTAGAGAGAGTTGTATTTTTTTAATTGGACACGAATACCACCAATTTACAATGCGCTTACCAACACCACAAATTGACAGTTGACGGGTGATTGTTGTGCAGTGAAAAGTGGTCCTGCCTAGTCGACCGTAATTTCATCGTCATCTTATTTCAACGGCTGACTATCGGTTACTACATACATAAGAGATTAGGAGCTTATATCACGGATTTGGCAGACTTAGGGTGATAATATTTGCCTCTATAAAGATCACTACCAGATCTTATTGATAAAGATCGGAACGGCTTAACTTGCGTTATATCTCCTCTCCGTCATATAAGGAGGGAAGCCTCTGAAGGTGGGCCGTTAAAATAGGTTGATAATTTTTAGAATTCCGTTTTAAGAAGTAAAAACGGGACTCCAATGTCTGTCCGTCACCGGGCTGTATATCATGAACCGTGATATATTAGCAGTAGATTTTTTTACTGACGTTATTTTCTGTTACTGCTATGAAAAGAAATTCTAAAACCAGAATAAATTAAATATTTAAGTGGAGCTTTCATACAACAAACGAGATCTGTGCCTGATATTAATAACAGTAATAGGCAGAATATACTTGAAATATTCGTATAAAGGTTGAGCCCGCCAACCCGCATTGGAGCAGCGTCGTGGGTCTACGTTCCATATCATCTCTCCTGCATGGAGGGAGGCCTGACCTTGTAGTGGCCTGATGAAACCGTTCGCGAGGAGTCCTATGCCTGTTTATAAATCGCTGTGCTATTTGGAAGTAAAGTGATTTTAGGAGACATTCTATATTGTATTAATTTTAGTGAGGGATTGCTGAATTTTCTAGCAGAAAAAGTATTTCAATATCAAGGCAAACAATCCCAAATCTCAATTTTTCTTTCAAATACTTAGATATTTGTAAAATAAAAACTAATTATTTAAGTCTCCATTAATTAGTGTAATTTTGGTTGGAATAACAATAAAAAATATCAGTACAGTTCTTAATTAAAAACCTCACAGGCTTGCGAGTATAAGTAAAGGACGAAACATACTTATAATAACAAACGCAACGTTTGGTATGCGTTTTTATCAAATATCAAATTGTCATGCTCAATGTGATGTGGCGAATTTAATTGAAAACATTATTTTCTAACTGACAGCTTAGCCTTATTTTAAATTTGTCTTGTCGATATTCTGTTTCCAGCTTAACTTTTAGAAAATTCTGACGGCGAAATCTCGAGGGTTAGTTAATTACGAACGCTTTAATAATAATTACAATAAAAAGATATAAACTTGAATGGCTGGGGATAGCCGGCTAGCTGTTCCTTTTACGACTAGTTAGTTTACCTTTGTTAAAAATATAATAAGGAGCTTCATTCAATCACGTGCCTTAAGGTAAAAAGTGGCAACTGATTTGTATTCTTAATAAAATTATTATTATAAAAACAAAAAACCCGACTGCATAGAAGTTATGAACTGAAAAGAGAAAAACAAGGATCATATATATATAAAATTTTAAATACTTTATGGTGATGCAAGCGGGGACAAACGTAGTTTTGGTAGATCTTTCTTTCCCCGCAGAAAATAAAGTATTTTGTCCCCGCTTGCATCGGGTTTTTTGTTTTTATAATAATAATTTTATTTGAGACTTTTTTGTTTTAGTTTATGGTATAGAAATGATACGGTACACTTTTTGCCATTTTTTGTTAAAACGGCAATATAAACATCATCATTTGATATCCATATTGCTAAGATAAGAGAAAGAAATACACACATCCCCCCTTTTTTCCCCCATTTACAGCCACCATTTTGAAAATTTATATAGCCTATGTCACTACCACAATTTTAACAAATTCAGCGACACCGCACCTGTCAAAATCTATTCAGTCGTTTAGGCTGTAGCGCGTGCCGATAAAATGGACATACATACATACATACATACATACATACATACGCTCGAAAAACATAACCCTCCTTCTGACGCAGTCGGGTAAAAATAGTTTTAGTTGATGAGTAGTGTAATAATACAATAACAAAAATTTATTCAAATTTTTATGTTTCTCAACTATCGGCGTCATAGTTAATTGGCTTAAGTCTATTCTGGAGGTAGGCTTCAGACGTGGCTAGTTACGATATTACCCATAAAGAAGCGCCAAGCGATAATTAGATGTCATGTCTGTCGAACGACTGATGACCTTTGGAGTCGAAAGGTCCTGGAGTGGAGACTGCGTCTCGGCAAGCGGAGTGTAGGGCGTCTCCCAACTAGATGGAGCAACGATATCCGGAGGGTGGCTGGCACCGATTGGATGCAGGAAGCCTGTAATAGACTGGGTTGGCGCTGCTCGAAGGAGGCCTATGTCCAACAGTGGATGTATGATGGCTGATGATGATGATGATGATGATGAAGCGATAATTGACGACGTATAGGCCTACGATGCTTCAAATTGATATTATCTATTGTAGATAAAGAGACATAGTCAAGATACCGACTTGTCTTTTGCAACTTTTTGCCTGTTTTGACAGCATTTGTCTGTTTGTCTACACGACATAAGTTTGCTGACGTATCTAGCACCACTCATAACATACAGGTGCTTAGCTAAGTCCTTGTATTTCTACTAGCAACGGTTTCAGACACAAAGGGCAGTGCTACTTGGTGGCACAAATTAGTATGGTAGTATTGACTCGCATGAGTCACAAAGTGACAAAGTACTACTACAAACGTGGTCAGAAAAAAGTAGAGTAGAAAGAGAGAGAAAGAGAAAGAGAGATAAGATTAGCACTCGACACGCGCACACTTTACTTCTCCGGTTATTTTTGTTATTTGCCAGTGTCAATATTTTTTGAATAGCTATAACTCTGGAAAAGCTTACGAAAACACAGTGTTGAACGAAACGGTCGTGAGGGAAATATTGGAGGAGATTTTCTCCGGCGAATCCTGCCAGTAATCCCTGTAGGAAAACATTGAATGTGTATCAGGGACGTGTGGAAAATATAGAAAACGATTTGTCTACGTCGCAACGAACAAGTCAACGTTTTTTGTTACGTAATGGGGTTACCAAGTGTTTCCATCAAATCAAATAAAACGGGAGAAAGAGATGTGTCACTCTGTCGCAACCACTTTGGAGGTTTCTTAAGGTAGCTGTGGCAAATCAGCAAAATTTATTAAGAAAAGAAAAAATATATATAATTTATTTGTTACCAAAATGAATATTTTGTTACTCGTGCCTAACTGCTACTGCAAGTACAAGTGTGCTACAAACAATACTAATAATAATATAAAATCTTTAAATCGTAAGGAAACAGGGATAAACCATTACGTGCAAGTTCGCCTTATATGTTTGTTTCAAAGACGAGCAAACCGGATTTTAAAAAAACACTCAGGGAATAAGTAGTGCAACTTTCATCTAAAAAGGTTTAGTAGTTTTGGAAATATAGACTTAAGTGTCTATCAGGCACTAAGAAAAGTTCTCGTCGGTTATGTATTGTTGTAACCAGTACATACATACATAACATCACGCCTTATTCCAGTAGGGGCAGGTATTATCCCTGCATTTGCCACGGTCCTTGCATACTTCCTTAGCTTCTTCCACTCTCATTAATCCTTTCATACAAGTTCGTCGGTTTTGGGTACTCTTGACCTGGCCATTATTTGAAATGTCCTGAATTTGATCCATGAACATTCGCCTAGGCCTTCCTTTTCCAACATTTCCATTCACCCTCGCCTCATAAATCTCTTTTGTAAACTTCTTTCATCCATTCTCTCTATGTCCAAACCATCTAAGCGTCCCTTTCTCAATTTTAGTCACTACATCTTCTTTTACACCACAGTTTTCTCTTATCATACTATTTTAGCTCTGTCACAATTTTAACCCACACATACTCCGCAATGCTTTCATCTCTACCTCATTTATTTTACTTTTGTGCTTCTTCTGCCATACCCAACTTTCACTACCATACATAAATGTTGCCCACATTTCTGCCCAACACACCTCTATGTAACCAGTGTCAGTAAGTATATATTTAGGTAATAAGATGTCGAATTTTTTATATAAAATACTTGTTGCAGAATAATTTATAAAAATAATACCATCTACTAAATTTTTGAAGAACGTTTATGGTGACCCTAGTAGGGGATTTCACTCGGATCGAGGGATGCAGCGGCTTAAGTCAAGGCCCTGTTTGTGTACTTTTACGCCTTATATAAAAGTTTCTGTCTTGTTGTTCGTTTGCGATGAACTTCTACACCGACAGACCATTCGCGTCCTGTATCAGGCTATGAGATATTGAGTTTATCTTTCTTCAGAGCCTTGGCTGCTCTGTCGAGCGTTATTTACTTTAACTTTACCTGTTAGACGGCATGCGACATACGATAGATGGATGGAAAATTGGAGGCGACGCAAGAAAGTTTTACCTACTTGTGCCTACCTAGTAAGACATGGCCAATCTTAAATCAATGGCCATTTATAAATCATCTGACAATCATGTATTTCGCTAGAATAACTTACTTGATAATAACTTTGTGTCAGAAATTCTTTCTATCATACCTAATAGAAAAATGTTGATATTTGGATCAGATTTTTGTTTCATACAATTAAAAACCTTGACCTGTTTTGACGGCCTCTGTGGTGCTATGGTATGCGCGGTGGATTTATAAGACGGAGGTCCCGGGTTCGATTTCCGGCAGGGCTGGTTGAAAAGTTCGTGGTCCAGGTCTAGCTGGTGTGTGGGTGGGTGGCGTCGGTCGTAGCTAGTTATTACCCTGCCGGCAAAGATGTACAGCCGAGAGATCGGTATTATGTCCTGCAGAAGGGGAAAGAGTTGTAGATTTTCTCCTACTCCTTACAAGTTAGCCTGCATCCATCTTAGATTGCATCATCACTTACCATCAGGTGAGATTGTAGTCAAAGGCCAATATGTAGTAAATAAAAAATACCATCGTTTTAACGTCAGCTGAGATAAAAAAAAAACGCATTACAGTCGGCCGATTAGCTTAGAAGCCTCTGTACTACAGACAGTCACCTCAATTTTTTTAACCGACGAAATAAAACGGAGGAGGTTCTCAATACGACAAGTATATGTTTTTTTTTAATATGTATGACCACGCATAACTTTTTACAGAGTTGTCCGATTTTGATAATTCTTTTTTTATTAGAAAAGGGCATACTTCCAAGGTGGTCGCATTGTCATCATGTTAGGATCTGATTATGATATCCTGGGGAAATTTAAGGAACTCTTCAAATTTTGGAGGCACGCTTACAGCGATTTCGGTCTTTGTCTCGATATCGGTAGCTTTTTGGCTACTAATTCCGTATGACTATGACTGTATAGTACGAGTACGTTACGTGGCGATAAATCACTAAAAGGTAAAAAATAAAATTTTTTAACAAAAATAGAACCGACTCAAAACGCACTAAAAAGTAAAAAATAACTGTGTCATTTAGTTGCTTTAATTTACTTAAGCATATCTAGGAGTCGGTGCCAGCCAATGTTTCTACTTTAAGGACGTTACCTAGAACCCACAAATTGCTTTACTACGTAAAATAAATGTTCCTTAAACTTGGCTGGCACCGACTTCATAGATATGTTTATAAATGATTTGTAAATTAAAGCAACTAAATGACACAGTTATTTTTACTTTTTAGTGCGTTTTGTGTCGGTTCTATTTTTTGTTAAAAATTTTTATAACACCTAGTAGTCGAGGGTTAACAAAGTTCTTTACATTTTCCGTTTGGCGACTTCAACTTTTTTTTCGGCTCTTTTTTCCTAAATGTAGGTCGGAACATGAGGGATTCTTTAATTAGCCGGAGTTGGCTCCAACTAGGACTTTCCTCGGCCAATTCTTGTAGAACTTGAACATAAAATGGATTAAAAACTACTTAGTATCGTACGGTGCACGAATAGCGATGTGTTGGGATGTAATAACATTTTGATATTTATCTACGTGCCTGGAAATACACATAGTGTTTGCCTCACAATAATTAAATTAACATTTACGGCATTTTAAATTATTTTATAAAATCAAGACAATAACGATGAACACTGGGGTCCCAGGGTGCTGGACGGAATGGAAACCCTGCACCAGAAACAGCAGTGTTGGTCGACCCATCCCTATGTGGACAGATGACATCAAGCTGGATGGAAGGATGCACTCCAAAGACCATGGTATATGATAGTCCTTGCAGTGAAGCCCATCAGCCGAAAATAATGGATGTTGATAAAGATGAAGACAATTTTTTTTTATCAACTACAAGTTGGCCTTTGACTGCTATCACACCTGATGTTAAGTGATGATGCAATCTAAGATGGAAGCGGGCTAACTTGTTAGGAGTAGGATGAAAATCCACACCCCTTTCGGTTTCTACACGATATCGTACCTTAACGCTAAATCGCTTGGCGGTACGTCTTTGTCGGTAGGGTGGTAACTAGCCACGGCGAAAGCCTCCCACCAGCCAGACTAATACAAATTAAGAAAAATCTCAATCTGCCCCGCCAGGAATCGAACCCAGGACCTCCGTCATATAAATCCACCGCACATACCACTGCGCCACGGAGGCCGTCAAATATAGAATCATAAAATATATTTTGTATGTTTTATAAAATAAAATAAAACATTATCACCCTAAGCCCGCCAACCCGCATTGGAGCAGCGTGGTGGGTATACGCTCCATATCCCCTCTCCTATAAGGAGGGAGGCCTCGTCCTGTAGTGGGCCGTTAATAGGCTGATAATGATGATGAAACAAGGCACACAACTTTCTATGCTTCAATAGGACATCAGTAGTAGGTATCTACTTACTCAAAAGAGGGCTGTCGCAAAGATTCTTACATTTATAACTACATACTATTAAGTTCCCAAAAGGAAATCGAACTACCTGCAAATTATATACCAACTTAAACCTTCCATGATATTCGATTTTTTTTTTATCGACTACAAGTCGGCCCTTGACTGCTATCACACCTGATGTTAAGTGATGATGCAATCTAAGATGGAAGCGGGCTAAATTGTTAGGAGTACGATGAAATCCACACTCCTATCGGTTTCTACACGACATCGTACTGGAACGCTAAGTCGCTTGGCGGTACGTCTTTGTCGGTAGGGTGGTAACTAGCCACGGCGAAAGCCTCCCACTAGCCAGACCAAGACAAATTAAGAAAAATCCCAATCTGCCCCACCGGGAATTGAACCCAGGACCTCCGTCTTATGAATCCACCACGCAACCACTGCGCCACGGAGGTCGTAAAAAACTTCGTTCGAATCGGATTTTTAAGAAAATTGTAGACAATCTTAAAGAAAATACGTGAGGTGAACACAGACGTTCTTTTTTGAAGTCGGTAAAAATACATTATTGTAAGATAGGGGAAGACAGATATTTGACATTAATAAGCAAAAATATCAAAATATAGTCTGCCCTTAATCTTATTGGGGAAATATTGTATTTGTCAGCTCATAGCAAACATTAATTGAGTCTGATGTTATAAGGATAAGGAATAAATCCATATTGAATTATTATTTACCTAAGGAATATATGAAACTCTCTTGCACAGTCTATTTGTTTATTATTTCGCTGAGATTATATTATGTACTTCCTGGTTATGTTCATAAATTAACCAGCGCAGATTCATTTCGAGTGGGAAAACTGATCTAAAAATCTGTGTAAATTATAATTTTTTCTATAAGTATTATCTACAGGGCTGGGCCTGACTCTATAGACAGAATTCTCTCTTCTTAAAAGATGAGGTCATGTGAAGCTTAACCCACCACACTGTTCTATACGTGAATAACGGTTTTACTCTCAAGATCACGGTCGGGTGCTATTGATAAAAACGGGTCCAACGCCTTTACGTGATTTAAAGCAGCCGTAACATCACTGACATTCCAATTCCAACTATCTACTAACTAGTACTATTTATGTATTGTGATACTGCTTATAAATTATTGCAGAAATAAATATTTTACACAGGACTCGAATCCGGAACTCATAATCTGTAGCGGCATAGACCAACTATTGAACCAATAAGACATACTTACATCGAAAAGAGTACCTACTTATTTGAAGTAGTTTAGCAAATATTTACAGCCCCCGGAGGTTCTCGTTAGCTTTATGACAGTCACATGCACGTTTCAAATAATTTATTTCGAAAATAATGTAATGGCAATGATGTCCCCGAGGCCGTGGCGTGATTAATTAACACGGAGGCTCACGCCGGCTTCAGATTTAAAAAAAATATATAAAATTGCATTTTTGATGGAAGCAAAATATTTTCCATTTCGTATTAAAATGTTCATCACGTAGAAACTGTTGCACGTAATCTTGTAATCCTATAAATAAAATTTGACAAAGCCAATAAAAGATTAATAATATAGCAGTAGCGATCTGATAGTAGTGATAGACTATTTATTACAGAGCTTGTCCGGGTAGAGTACTACCACTATGCTTATTTCTGCTGCCAAGCATCATTCATGTGTTTTTTTAATGCCTACAAGTTGGTCCTTGACTGCTGTCACACCTGATGTTAAGTGATGATGCAATCTAAGATGGATATGGGCTAACTTGTTAGGAGTGGGATGAAAATCCACACCCCTATCGGTTTCTACACGACATCGTACCGGAACGCTAAATTGCTTGGCGGTACGTCTTTGTCGGTAGGGTGGTAACTAGTCACGGCGAAAGCCTCCCACCAGCCAGACCAAGACAAATTAAGAAAAATCTCAATCTGCCCCGCCGGGAATCGAACCTAGGACCTCCGCCTTATAAATCCACCGCGCATACCACTGCACCACAGAGGTCGTCAAGAAATGTGTTCCATCTGAAGGACATTATGGTCGATATGGATGCGTGTTGTGAAGGATTTTATGTCAAGCATGCCTTACAACACGTATCGTTCGCATTGGTTGATATGCGGTGTGCGGTAGATTTCTTACCATAGGACCCGTATACGGGAACTGTTCTCATTTATCGTTGGCTCCCGCTGGCAGTTTCTCTCCTCACACTTACACATATACACTTGAAACTGGCGTGCGAGTTCTCGCGCCCCGCATGCTTTGTACCGATACTTGAATATCATTGGTACTTTAGGCCAACAAAAGTCTTATGGAGAATAACAGCATGCGGTATAACGATTTGTTGACTATCACGAGAATTAACGCGCCTGCGAGGGTTCTGCACATGGTATTTATCGACCAAGTTAATGACCAATCAACCCTTGTAAGGCGTTTTATAGGACTATCTAGTACTTATGCCCTACGATGTGCTTGCTTATATGCCAGTGATCAGGTGCCACATGAGTTATACACTGGGCCTAGGAGTCCGTTACTGGTAGCTGGTTGGTACATTTTATATTTTTATTTTATTGTTTTTTTTCCATGTCTTGAATAGGAAACCGATAAAAATTTTGGCGTAACATAAATATTCGTTCTTTTAAACAAGTGATCTGCATTTGTTTTCCACTAACTCCAATAATGATAGGTCTAGTAGTAGTAGATCTAGTAATAGGTAGTCTTCTTAGGAATCGACATAAATTAGTTTTATCAGCGTATCGCCTCCGAAAAGTTCGTCATTCGTTGGACTGGGTGTACTGATGCCCAATTCAGTTTTAGATTTGCCATTGCATAAATTTAAGCAATGTATTAAAACTCACTTACTGAGTCAAGGTTATTATACTATAGATAAATTTTTAAATGACAAAGAGGTTGAGAGGCAATTGGATCAGCTTTCAACTTCACACAAGTAGTAGAATAAATAATTTTATGTAACAATACAGTTATTATTGTAAAAAATAATGATTTTAAAAGAGCAACTGTTGAGTTTCTTGCCGGCTCTTCTCAACAGGACCTGCCTTCCGAGTCGGTGGTAGAGTCACTACAAGTAGTCTAATTTGACGTTTCAAAAGTGCTTATAATTGGCCTACTTGAAATAAATGATTTTGAATTTTGAATTTTTTGAATTTTATTTTATTAGAACCATGAAGACGAGAACAATAGGACGTCTTGCAATTGGACCCGATTACCATAATAAAGAGTTTTAAAAACTTCATGAAAAGCGCTAGTTTTGAAGGTTTGCGGTGTCTTAAGTTTTTGAATTGCAAAAATACGCTTCTTTTACGAGAGGCGAAACTTCCCTCGGACGTATTATTACGGTATTAAAACTAGTTTCACGGGATAATATACTCAAAAATACTTAAAAATCTCGTGGGAATTTGAAATTTTAAGCAAGTTGTGGACGGGTTTTACGAGCGGCTCCGATGTTTTGTCTGTTTATTCCAGTGGGGAGAGCTAACGATTTCGCCATAAAACTTTTATGTTTGACAAGCTCTTGCCTTTAATTATTTCCTTTAATTCTCTTTTTAAGACTGATTCTTGGTATAGCTTACTACTAGCTTGATAGTTTTGCAGGAAAACACACAAACAGCTTATATAGGATGTGATGTTTAAAAATTAATGTTTTTATGGGGAAATAAAAAGCAAAACAAAAATAATTAGGAAAACAATTGAATATTGCTTAGTCTTACCTACTTAGTTTCATTACTATGTTCCATTCTAGTCAGCATGCTTATATATTATATCTTAGATCTTATATATTATATCTCTTATATATTATATCTTAGATATATATCTTATATATTATATCTTAGATCAATAAAAAAAAAACTGAGTGTTTAATAATTGCAAATTAAGAAAAAACTGAAAATTACTGAATATTCTCAATATTTCTTTTTCTCAAGCGATTTTTTTTAAGCGTGATATTGCAAAAAGTCATTAATTTACAAAAAATTACTTTTGAAATATCACGCTTAAAAAATAAATAGCAGAACCGACGGAATTCGAACCCGTGTCTCTCTGGCAATCCGGGCACTTAGAGCGCCTTACCGCTAAGCCACGTTTCCTGATGACGTCGTTGCCGAAATTGTGCTTTTGATATTATGTTTTTGATACTCAGGGGGTGTTAGGTTTTTTCATTAAGGAATTTCTGTATTCGGTCCCCACGCTCAAGGCCCGCGATAGAAGCTATGCAATAGCTTAATAAGTAACATAAACATAGATTGCAGGAAGGTATATGCATTAGTGGAAAGAGACATATACAATGACAATATTCAATTCATTCAAAATTCACATCGACAAAATTACGGATGTCTAGAATGGCTATAAAAATAATAATAAAAGTGTATTAAACTTAAACCAACATATAAAAGTTAACCTCTATCTTATAGAACTTAACCCCACGTATTAGTATGGAATGAATGCAATTCCTTAACAAAAGCAATCAATCTTTATGCTAGCTTTATTGTAGAGCTCGTGTGATTTAGATCCGAGCTTCTACGGTTTAAAATTCATTCTGCAGACAGTCGACAGTAAAACTCTATTAGAAATTACGGCGGGCGAACGTTACTTGTTCAATTACCTAATGGATTCGCAAAACACACCTTTTACGACTGAAACTTAATACAGTACGTAGTGTAAGAGGCGGCGGCTTAATTACTTGTTAATCGGAAAATTTCTATTGGTCGGTACAATGTTAGCTAGGTTAACGTTATCCTGCAAAGGCAGCGGAAAACTTACCTCATGAGGCAGGAAATTAGTATAACCTCTCTGGATTTAAGAACTCAGCCGCTCTTGCGTTGTTGAAAGGCCTTTCCTTACTTTGATTCGAGTTAGGTGTACCTTGTAGATTCGATTGCCAGTTAGAAGTAGCGAAGTAGGTCTAATCCATATCACTTCTAGTACAAGGAGTTCTGGGCCTATTGTATGTCTTTAACCGAGTCTTTTCGACGGCCGAGTGGCGCAGTGGGTAGAAACCCTGCCTATGCGTTCTAGGCTGGATAGTTCGATTCCCACTTCTGGAAAATATTTGTGTGACGAGCATGAATATTTTCCAGTGTCTGGGTGTTTATAAATATATATTATAAGTATTTATGTATAGTATATATAAAAATATTCGTCAGTTATCATAATACCTATAACACAAGCTATCTATGCTTACTTTGGGGCTATATTGCGATGTGTGCATTGTCCTATAATATTTAATTATTTATTTTATTTAAGATTAACTTAACTGTTAATGAAGTCTCATTTAAATAACATTATTAACTGCAAATTTTATACACAGCACTAAAGTTAAGCGCACAGCTAAACGGCTGAATAAATCGTCATTGAAAAGGAGAATGCCAGATCCTAACCCAGAGAGAAAACAAATTGTAAATATACTAAAAATATCCTATTATTATATAAATGTTCTACAATAAGTTATTTTTACTGTTGGACATCGGAATAAAATTGTGTTAAAAAAAGTAATTGAACTATTTCCTTTTAATTTACATTCTACGTATTTTTAAATCTTTATTGTTGCACTGGGTTCTAGTCTTTTAAATAGTTTTTATTGTATTTTCATCAACAGTGGGCTCTAAAAGCAAGTATCCAGAGTCGTTAAGCCTGTTTAAAAATGTATTTAATGAAGCTTTGCGACTGTCATGTCAGTGTGACAACTATACGGAACATCAATACGGAAATGGACGATAACCAACGTTAGACTCGTGCCGATACTCCGAGTTCTAGAGCTTTTAATTGTAATTTGTATTAAATAGTAAACAAAATGCAATAAAATGATGCATAATACATTGTTGTACAATATATTTTTATTAGTGGGTTAAAGTCCTATACATTGTCTGGCATTCTCCTTTCACCCTGTTACAAACTTCTGTCTCTTTTGACAAAACTTCAATCTGATGTCCATCAATAAACTGGACCCTATTAACAAGTTTACTCTTGGACTACAAATTGAACCGCACCTAGGTAGATAGGTCACAAATACATCGTGACTAGACAGTACTGAGGGTGCAACGAACTCACGTATTATATTTTACGGGCGTCTAAACGATGGCAAGACAGTCCCGGGCGTTGCGGTGGAACTTTGACGTTAATTTATTATTTACTAACTTGATATACTTTATGGAAGAGCGGGTGAAGATATTTTGTAACAGTATCATTATGATTGTACGAGAAAATTGTGTTTAAAATTTATAAGTACATTATACTTTG
The DNA here is from genome assembly GCA_034621355.1 of Mycalesis mineus. Lineage (NCBI taxonomy): Eukaryota > Metazoa > Arthropoda > Insecta > Lepidoptera > Nymphalidae > Mycalesis > Mycalesis mineus. Next base: position 4,000,487 of record CM067891.1, read on the forward strand.
AGTGTTTAATTAACTATTTATCTACTGTTATTTTACTAGACCATTATCAGCTGATTTTAGCGCACTTCAGAGCCAGGCATTTCTCCTTGTAGGACTGAGGATAAGGAGCTTAAACCCACCATGCTGCTTCGATACGGGTTAGCGGGCATCGTACGTTTATACCTATCTATGTAGGTATGGTATACGTACGAGCAGAAGGTAGGTCCACTATTAATGATCTATACAAATAAACAGCCCGCCAACCCGCATTGGAGCAGCGTGGTGGGTACGCTCCATATCCGCTCTCCTATAAGGAGGAAGGCCTGGCCCTGTAGTGGGCCGTTAATAGACTGATAATGATGATGATGATACAAATAAACAAAATTTAAGTGTATATTCATAATGATCACATTTTACATTATGCTTTTGTCAGTCTGTGTGTTTGTCTGTTTGTTCTGATTAATCTTTGCAACGCCTAAACGGACTTTGATAGGACTTTTAGGGGCAGATATTTTCAGTTATTAGAGTGAATACTTATATTAAAAAATAAATTTTCACTGGGACGAAATCGCGGCTGTTTCGTAGTTTCCATAGAATATTAACTTAGACTACGGTTATCACCGGGAATTTAACTAAACATAATAATAACAATTATTATTTTAAGTGTTGGAGCTCGGTGGCAAAGCTATCTAATATAATTCCAAAATTGTTTCGAATGAACTTTGTAAGATTGCTATATAAATAAGGCTTTTTGGTTACTATACGGTGTCATTAAATAGAAAATTTGTGGTACTTAAGTGACATACAAATTACGGTCCTTTTCTAAATTTAAGCGGGAACCAACATTTACTGTTACTCGAAAGCGGTCTAAAAGACCCCAAAACTAGGGTCGGTACACATAGACAGCGTTTTATAGGCGTCTGTAAAATATACCTAATATATGTTTTGCCTACGATTCGCAACTAAGTGACGGTAGTACTCGCAGCTACGTATGTATGTAATGGTAAGTAGAGTTCGCACGAAAGACAAGTGAAGAGAAAACAAAAAAGTAAATACTACGAATAAACTAACAGAAACACAAAAATGGAAAGAAATGCATACTTATCCATGATTTAAATTATTAATTATGCAAATCAGGAGTAATACACCTGATGATTTTAAGTGGTAGGATGAACGAAAGCTGGAAAGCTTTCAAGACGCTAGCCGTGAGTACCTATAAGAAACTACCATCCAACTATTAGTACGCATGTCAAAAATATTTATATTACGTAGCACTGCAGCTTAATGCATTTCTTGCTCCGTTAACAATTTCGACTGTTTCAATATTTTTAAGGGAAGTTTTCCAAGAACCAATTCCACATATCCTAATCTACATTGTAAAAGGGACAAACGCGATGTGATGTTACGCGACGCGACGCAGGTGCCCATTACGTCGCGTCACACTACTGAATAGGACGCAAGTAGGGAATGTCATTGCTTAGATCGCGTTTGTTGCGTTATCAGCTTCACATCGCTACGCATACATCGTTGACGCAGGACATCTAGGTCTACATGATTGTTTTACCTAGTACTGGATACTACTTTCCACGTCACATCAACTCATATCAGAAATTGTCATCATTCAACACGATGTTGCTTGTCAGGCAGTTACGCAATTTAGATTATGCATAGAAACAGGTATAGATAACAATAATTAATGCGTGTCACGCTGTCGGTCTGAAAATGCCAGCACGTGTCAGTGACGATAGCGGCCCAAAGTAATACTATTTTCTGCGACCCTATTAAGTGCTGGAACGAGAAAGGGTCATAATTTAGCACCGTGACGCTTGTCACGGCGTTAATAATATTGTTACTTACATGCCTCTTTACTTGTACGCGGTGACAAATTTGTTTTACTTTCCCCTTAAATTTCTTTTTGTTTGCTTGCGAGAGAGCGAAACGCTGAAATGAGTATCTCTGTATGTTGGACAGGCTTCATTTGTAACCTATATGGAATTTACGGAAAGGAATATTCCTTTGTTAAAATTTTAGGTCAGGTAACCCTAATATTGTCAATATGATTAACAATAAATATTTAGGGTTAGGTTGCTTAAAATTAGGCGTAAGGACCTGCAATATAACAGTATCATTATTAACTTAGAGGTAATTTTACCTTATATATAAGTTCAATATTGACAACATTATTTCATGCGTGCGGGATCCTTTTGGTTACGTTTTTTCGTAAAATAATACGTAACCCTATTATTATATATGTATCATCATCATCATCATCATAATCATCATTATCAGCCTATTAACGGCCCACTACAGGGCCAGGCCTCCCTCTTTACAGGAGACGAGATATAAGGATGGTTCGTATCAATCAAGTCGGCTTTGCACACGAAGCGTTTTTCCTGCGTGTTATACCATTTGATTTTGTAGTACAAAATAGTTAGCAGCACCGCAATGGCAATGAAACTTCAGAGAGGACTTGAGGATTGAACGGTTCGAATCATCATTCGGTCATTTACTTCGTTGGGCGTTTATTTTTCTCTCAGGCAGGTAAAATTTTACTGAAAACGTTAATCCGGGTGCCTCGAGTTCAGTAGTGCAATTCTCTGAATTTCACGTTGGTTTTTCTCGCTTACTTCTCGTCGAATCTTCAATTTGACTGTTAGTTTAATGTGACAAAATGTCATTAAAGAATACCGATTTCTTTTGCATCCGCTTTGCAACAGTGCATCGGCTATCAAACGCTTTCAGTAATATAACAGACTATTTTCCAGGGATCTAAAGCGGGTGTAACAGAAATCGGAATGCTCGAATGATTTTTTTCGAAGGTTGGATGATCGCTAAGATGTTCGTATGATGCTTTATTTTCAAGAATCGAGATACTGACTCATTATTGCGTGTGTGCGGTGTGTGTCTCCCTGAGGACAATAGGTCGTTGTAGATGAGTACCCGTAGGTAGACACATTTTACGAGGCACAGATGTTGCAAGCACATTAACGTCCCATGAATAATACATATCAGAGCTGAGTATTCAACAAAAGGTGCCGCAAATGAAGCATTGGAATTTGTATTAATAATGTAAGGAACATTTGTTTTGAACGAGCTCTTCTGTCGCACACGCGCCTAAATATGCTTAAAACAGAAAACTGTTCATTTATTTTAGGAGTTTTACAAGCTACAAGTTGAAGGTGGAATGCCCTTCCAGCGTCAGGGTTTCCTACCACTTACAATCTGGACACCTTCAAGGCAAGGGTGAATAGGCATCTTCTAGGTAAGCGCGTTCCAACTTAGACCTCATCACTATTTTCTTAACATTAAGATTATAAAAACGTAATATATAAAATAAAAATTTATTATACTCCAATCCTAAAATTGACAATTAGGTATGTTTCCATAGAAATCTAGATTATTCACTTAAATTTAGCCTTTGACTGCAATCCTAACCTAATAGTAAGTGATAATCAAAGATGGCAACGGGCAAACATATTAGGAGCAGGATGCAATGCATACCTCTTTCGGTTTCTGCACAATATCGTACCGCGACGCTTAATCGTCACGGGCTAAGCCTTCCACCAGCCTGGACCAGTTAAGAAAATCTCATTCGAAACGAATTCAGGCCTTCACATCTTAAAAATAATAGCTTTTTAAATTTTAAACATCTCCTAGAATAAATAAAATGGAATAAATTCGAATTGATCTACCGGTTCTCGATTTTTAGCACGACTTCCTAACAGCAATTTGCTTTAAAATATATATCCATATATGTGCATTATGATTTGTGAACAGAACCGTAACTTCAGCTTCCCAACAATAAGCAAGTTTAACTACGCCTTAAACCGTGTAACGATGCGTTTAAAACTTCTTCAAGTTTATAGCGGCCATAATTCTTCGTACGCCATTAGGCATTAACATCGTCGGATGATAGCTTTGAAATTCTCGGAAGTATAGTACTATAAATTATACTAATTTATTTTTAAACGAAGATTTATCGATACTTTATTGTTTTCCGCGATTAAATAAGCGGGCTTCGGCCTAGTTGTGATTATATTTATGGTCCAATTGAGGGATGTAATAACTTTTTTCGTGGTAAAACTTTTGGGCTTCTATAAGGACTGAGATGTTGAGACACCGTGAAGTTTTTGTTATTCTTACGTTGCTACGGACACATTGTTGCCTGATGACTGGGCTATCGAACGCTTTCAAAAGTAAAACGGATTATGTTCCTGGGATCTAACCCATTTAGTTCGCTCTGGGAACATAAATCGAGACTAAGGAATGCGATGCCTATGATACTATTTATGATATTTCCTTAGGTAGTAGATTGTAAAATTACTTGTCGAAATGACAATTGGTAACATTGTTATTGATGAAAATGTTGTGACTGTCGGTTAGACCTTCCTCTTGGAACTAGGGTTACACAAACAATTTAAAAATGAAGGTAGAAATCACTAGTAATTTTACACCTATTTTTTTTTAATTAACTGGTTAATGACGAATTCATGATAATAAATTAGATTAGTAAGCTTAAAACTAATTAACATATTCAATATATTTTAAATAAGATTTTTTAATATAACAAAATATAATTTTAAATTTATGGCATTTTTTCTACCTTCATTTTTAATTTGTTTGTTGACAAGCATTCTCAATCGAGTTTGGCTTTAGTATAGTTATTACAAACAAACGATGTATATTACTTAATCACCTGATTGAATTCCGAAAGATTTAATGTCTCGGCTGTGATACTAAAAGATATTATAGAAACCCTATACGAGACTGTGTTAAAATATCACAAGAATTATTAGGAAATAACAGTATTACAAAAATAAAAACATCGGCCTAAGCTCGGTCCCGAGATATTCAGATTGGATGTACAGAAAACAACCAAGTTTACGTAATCACGTAAAACAAAATCGCATTGTTACGTAGTAGCCGGAGTTAATTTGTATTGTATAAAGCAAGGAATTAACATTTATTCCAGCAAATTGAGTCATTCTATTGTCGGCCATTTAAATAAAATGTACAGAGCGAACGTTCCCGACGCGTTTTGTTTTATGGTAGACAGTAAAATTGTTGACGGCGTCATTTTTCTTATTCCCCGACAAATCGCATTTTTATGATACTGCTTAGAGGCGCATTGTTTTAAATTATTGTATTAATTTTCGTAATTTCCGAGTCCCCGATGTAACAAGGTTTTGAGAAGATCCACTGGGTTATTCGCTAATTTGGTGTCCTTTGGAAGGAATAAATTGTTTTTATATGCATCATATCACAACGCTAAATTCTATGTCGCTAGAATACAATACTAGTTAGTTGTGACAGTATCTAACAATAAAAGTTACTGTATTGGCTTAAACAGGGAATCGAATCCAGGATGTCTTCGTTATAACCCAAGGACATAATATAGCATTGTTAGTTCAAATTAGCAAAATTTTGGAAAGTGACTATTTCAGATTAATTAATTACCTATTATTAACGTGCGGCATAACTGCAAAAGAGCTTACGCGTTTAAGTAAACTTCTCCGTTAGCTAAATGGTCCACGGCTTAGAATCAGAGTGCCTAGTGTGAGCTTTCACCAAAACAAATCGAAAACTTCACATTCGCGTAAAGGCAAATTTTATATGGAATTGAAGCAGCGCCCCTGGCAGTATAGAGAGAAAACTCAAATGGGTAAGTCTCAGTGTCATATAAAATTTGCGTTTACCGTTCTCGATAACGACGCGGTAAAATCTTACACTAGCCACACAAGTGTCTTTCCTTGTAGGGGATATGGTGCATAGTTCCATCTCGCTGCGGGTTGGCGGGCTAAAAATTTGGTTAATCATACTAAGATTTTAGATTCTATTTCGATGCAAGGCAAATAGAAAAGGCAAACACAGTTCTTTAAAATGCGTCCAGTTATAGCTTGAGAATTTTCACATAGTAGACCGTGTCACCTGAGCAAACATAGACCAGCCAATTTAGAAAACACCGTTCCATAGATTGGGATGGGAAATATACTCGGGGTCTACAACGGCATGACAAAGAGACAATTTTGACAACCTTTACATATTTGCTCTACTCTTCCAATTACAGTCACTTCATTCTCGAATGTATTTTCTAGTTGTTTCTGGCGTAGGCTTCTTAATAAAACAGCAATAATCTAATTTTACGCAAGCGCTAATACATTGTCATAATAGTATAACCTAATGAATGGGCTTATCCTCGAACATATAGGGTTTTTTTTCGACACGTATATATATTTTTTTCTTTTTTTTTATGTATAACCACGCATAACTTAATAAAAAAATATTTTTTTTTTATTAGAAAGGACATACTTCCAAGGCGGTCCCATTGTCATCATGTTAGGATCTGATGATGATATCCTGGAGAAATTGAAGGAGCTCTTCAAATTTTGGAGGCACGCTTACAGTGATTTCGGTTTTTTTCTCGGTATCGGCAGCTTTTTAGCTACTAGTGTCGTATAATATACTATGACAGTATAGTACGAGTACGATACGTGACGATAAATCACAAAACCGTAAGAAATAAAAATTTTTAACAAAAAATAGAACCGACTCAAAACGCACTAAAAAGTAAAAAATAACTGAGTCATTTAGTTGATTTAATTTACTTAAGCATATCTAGACGTCGGTGCCAGCCAAGGTTTCTACTTTAAGGACGTTACCTGACCCACCGCTTTCGCGAACATAAAGGTTTCTTAAAGTTGGCTGGCACCGATAGGTTAATAAATTAAAGCAACTAAATGACTCAGTTATTTTTTACTTTTTAGTGCGTTTTGAGTCGGTTCTATCTATTTCGGACTGAGTAGGATCAGAGTGACAATTCTGACTCTAAAAAAAGCTGAATAAGCGCAATTCTAGTTTCACTTGAAGTACTAAATATACTAGCTCAAAAGGATTAGTTTTTTATTTCTTATCTATATCTTGTTGTAGAGTTCTTCCCTTCTCTGAAAGAAACTATACTTCGAAGTAATTATTAACTATGCATAAACAGATTTGACTTTTCAAAAGTACCTTGAAATAATTATTGTGAATATGAATTTGATGCACGAATTCTTTTTGGCTTTTTGTTTTGGCTGTCCGCCTTTGTGATTTTTCTTCTTTATGTATGTAGTGTCAAAGAGCTAGATTAATTCTTTTAAATCTTCTAACTATATCCGTCCGAGGATCTGGTTTGCCATGACGTTTACTCACATAAAACCGATGGTGTTAGATTATTGAAGACGGTTTCGGAAACGGCTGACGTTAGAAACTAGTCATCCTAAATAAACATGTGGTTAGGGACGGCAAATATTTTACCAATAAACTGGATACGCGCACTCGGCGCCGTGTGTCGTGATGACATTGCCCGTTATCGTTGTTGGTTTACGCCTTTCGCTACACTATAGCCTTCACTTACAACTATAAAACTTCAAAAGTCAATATTTTTGAACGACCAGCCTCACTCTTGTAGATCTACGAGTAATTTTGCTTGTGCAAAATTTACTCGTGCAAGTTAAACATTACGTTATAGATACTCTCCGGGTATTGGTTTTTAGCGCAGTGGTATGTGCAGTGGATTTATAAGACGGAGGTCCTGAGTTCAATTCCCGCCGGGGCCGATTAATATTTTTTTGATTGGTCCTGGTTTCGGGAGACTTTGGTTGTGCCTAGTTACTACCCTGCCGGCAAAGACGTGCCGCCAAGCGTTTTAGGCTCCGGTACGAAATCGTGCAGAAACCGAAAGGGGTGCGGATTTTAACACTACTCCTAACGAGTTAGCCTGCTTCCATCTTAGATTGTATCATCACTTGCCATCATAGGTGTGATTGCAGTCAAGACTAACTTGCAATTAATAAAAAATAAAATCATTATAAACGAATTTACGTATATAAAGATAGTATTTCTTCATGGCTTGGTAGTTATTAACACAGTTATACTATACGTACCAGTTGAGTGTTACAGTTGTAAATTTTGGATGAAAGAATAGACATAGACTTTGGATTTGTATTTATTTATTTCTTCGTTTTGGGCTAAATTTAGCGCTTACGAATGTAAGTACATAATATAAATCTTATAATAAAAAATTACATATAAAAATAATATATATCAAATTAGGTTAATTACTAAGATTAAACAATAAATTTTTTTAACAAAAAATAGAACCGTCTCAAAACGGACCTAAAAATTATAAAATGACTGTGTCATTTAGTTGCTTTAATTTACTTAAGCATACATGAAGTCGGTGCCTGCAAGTTTAGGGAACATTTATTTCTTTCTAAAATTTTCATTTCTTACTTTTTAGTGATTTATCGCCACGTAACGTACTCGTACTATACTGTCATAGTATATTATACGACACTAGTAGCCAAAAAGCTACCGATACCCCGACAAAAACCGATATCGCTGTAAGCGTGCCTCCAAAATTTGAAGAGTTCCTTCAATTTTCCCAGGATATCATCATCAGATCCTAACATGATGACAATCGGACCACCTTGGAAGTGTGCTCTTTCTAATAAACAAAGAATTATAAAAATCGGACAACTTTTAAAAATTTATGCGTGGTCATACATAAAAAAAAAATATACGTGTCGAATTGAGAACCTCCTCCGTTTTTTTTTCGTCGGTTAAAAAATCACCAATAACTCTACACAATGTAAATTACACACAATATAATATCAATAATTAAATTATAACTATTACATACAAATATGTATATTTTAACAACACGTTATTTAACTATTTATGTCTGTATCAATGGCACGTGCAGTTCTATACCGTCCATGCATTTCTATCTTCCAAATATTCATTTACTTTATAATAATAATAATAATAATAATAACCTTTATTTCAAGTGACATAGACTCATAATATAGTTAGTAACATTTACTTAACTCTATGTTAGTCCCTTTACCCCTAAAACCTAATATTTTTTTAGTAACAATTGGTCATTATATCTATGTTAGTAACTTAAACCTACGATGTTACGAGAAACACTGCTACGTCAGCCCACTAGAAACGGCACAACAGTGTTTCACGTAACAGCAGTCTAGTCGACTGGCAATTAAATTCAAAATGTTGTTGGAACTGCTCCTCAGCCTACACACCAGGGACCCACACCTTTTACGCATTGTTGCATAGAAGCAATCAACTCTTGCCTCTGCGAACATCCCTGATGCGCTACAAAATCGAGGCAGCCCCAACATCACCCTGAAAGCGTTGTTGTACTGGATACGGAGGGCATTGTACGATTTTTTTGTGTATTTAGACCACAGGCTGCACGTGTAAAAGACGGTACAGTATGCCTTAAACAAGGTTATCTTCACTTTATTTGAGCAACGTGCAAACCTGCGAGCGAGCATGTTGGCTCTTACTGACAATGCTCTCCGCTCCCGCTCAATATCCATGTCATCTTTGAGGCCGGGAGTCAACCAGTGACCGAGATATTTAAATTGGTACACTCTTTTTAAAGTTGTCCCATTCAGCAAAACTGATGGAACTTTAGATGGTACTTTACCCTCAGCCTCAAAGACCATTACTTCACTTTTCTTGGCATTATAGATCAACCCATGACTTTCCACATAAGTTTCACATATAGCCAACAACTTACGCAAGCCACAAAGAGATGCACTCAGTAGCACCATGTCATCGGCGTAGCTTAAGTTATTAACACAAACGCCGTCTATGTAACAGCCGATTCTGGCACTGCTGAGCTCACCTAGCAACTCGTTAACATATAGGTTGAAAAGCGTTGGAGAGCTCAGTCCCCCCTGTCTCACACCGCACTCCAACCCATATGGACGTGATAATACTCCAGTCCATCGCACATGATTGATCTGGTTTCCGTACCAAAACTTGAAGATATTGGTGAGTTCTGGTGGTGTTTCTACTGTTTCCAGTTTTCTCCACAGGATGTCATAAGAAACCAGATCAAACGCCCTTGACAGGTCCAGAAAGCAGGCATAAATTGGAGTCTTACGCCTAGTATAGTAAGTGACAGTATGCTTAAGACTCAATATAGCACTTTCTGTTGACAATCCAGAACGAAAACCAAACTGGTTGTCATGAGGCTTAATAAACTTATTCAACTGAGTATTAAGCAAACTATCAAATACCTTCGCGACTATAGTAGCTAATGAAATCGGCCTATAATTGGTTTTATCTGACAAGTCACCCGTTTTATTTTTCAAGATAGGTACTACTATAGTTCTCATCATCTCTCTAGGCATAAAACTGTGACTCATACATATGTTATAGAGCATGGTCAGGACTCTGGGAAGATGTGGGCCAGCATATTGTAGATGTTCAATGCTGAGACCATCATGACCTGGGGATTTACCTCTTGTCATATTTTTGATTGTATGCTCTACATCGGCACATTTAAACACAATCCCCAGTTCTTTATTGTTCCCAGCATTAAGCACTGATTGCGAAGGGTCTAATACCGATTTAACAGTAAAATGGTCCACAAAAAGATTGGAAATGTCAGCGGGCTCACACACACCATTGACACTCACGGGGAGGGATGGCTTGTTATTCATTTTGTTGGTATTTTTCCAGAATCCACGAAAATCATTTTTAGAATGAAATGACGCCAGAATATCCATTTTTATTTGATCCTCGTGGTTCTGACACCATTTCAAACGAGATTTAAAAACTTTCCTAGCCTCACACATGTCACGGTAAATGTGTCCTACCGCTGGCTTTCCGTACCATACCCATAAGAAAAATTTCTGCCTTGCCTCCCCGTGTGCTTTCGCGACGTGCTTATTCCAGCCAATGACTCTCTTCTTTACTGCACGCTTCCCGCTTTCATGACCTATCACGGACGATTCTGTTAAGGCATTAACGATGTCACTGTACAATTTTAAAATGGCAGATCTATGACTTATGTTAGTGCACGTACGATCACAACATTCGCGCAGTTCATGTGGAAAGTCTATAGGTCCCAATCTCTCATGACATTCCCTCTGGTAAGTGAGTATCTGTTGCTGGTTTCTCTCCCCCCAATATATTTTGTTAAGAGAGTTGTTAGTCATCACTGTTTTCTTTGGAACTATTCCCTTTAAATTACACTCTATCACCAGAGGAAAGTGGTCAGACCACAGAACGTCATGAGCGACAAAAACATTACACACGGACTCAACCGCGGCCCCAGTTACTATACAATGATCGAGCCAACGCTTAGACCCATGAACTTCACTTAAAAAAGTAAAGGTGTTAGATTGTAAGCCTAGTATTTCAGTGTCTATGCAAGTCCATTTCTGATCACTGCAGAAATTAGAAAGTTCGTGGAAAAATAACTCAGACGGATGGGCGTTGAAATCCCCCAGTATATATACACTATTTTCGCCATACGTATCAATAACAGCACTCACCGCGGCAAGCACGTCTGTGAAATCCATTAGGTTGGCTACTGCGTCAGTAGGCATATACACACTTAACACAATAAACGATTTATCTTGTATTATCACCTTAATCGCACAGATTCGCGGGTTACCGCACTGTATCACAGACACATTCTGGAAAATACTACGCCTCCAAAGCAGCGCGACTCCTCCGTAAGGCCTACCACGGACGATACCAGTTGACGTGTCCACCGCCGACACTCCTGTTGCGCTGAAGTCCTCGTGTAGTGAATCGAGGAATGTTAAATCATCCGGCAGCAACCAGGTTTCTTGTAGTGCAATTATATCCGCCACCTTGCATAGCTCGTATATACCTTGCGCTGAACGTTTCACACACTTACAGTTAAATGAAAGAAATCTATATAGACTGTTATCCATTAATAATTCGTTCATTCATTACTCGTTTCACCCTCTGTAATAGAGTTTTCGCGCTTACGTTTGAAGGTCACGAATCTCCTGAATATGATATAATAGCTTTTCTTTATTAATATTTCTTTAATTTTTACTTTAACTTGTTTATCAGGGAGATCCATTGACATATTAATACTATGGACTTCGGGTCTAATGCAAAATTTACTGTAAAAGTGTCCCAAGATATTTTATACACACTAGGATGTATTTATGTTTTTAGACACAAAATAACATTGTAATGTATGTCTTATCGTATTGTTATACAGTCTAATTTGCAACGGTCTAATTGCATGCAATAAGTAATCAGCTTCGATTGACGGTTACCATGGCAGCCTTTTTTTGACATGACAGCTTCTCGTGAAAATAGGACAACATAAATGGTGTGGAGTCGGTAGCTTTCAAATTTTTTTGGCATCTTATATTTACAGCAAATTTTAATTTATATTTACATATCCCTGACCTCTATATGCTGGGATAAATCTTGTACCAAATAGTATTTGTTGTAATTATCTTGTATAAAATAATAATTAGTTATAATAATAATTAATTACAAACCAAATCCACTAATGTACAAAATGATATGCCACTCGACATAGTTCTTTACTTTGAAATTTTAAGTTCTCGATATTTTCCTCTTTTTAATTAAATTGAAAATATATTTTTTTACTTCAATGACGTTAGATCACTTTTTTAAATAACTGTTCCTAATTTCATGTAGATAATTCTTATAGTTATCAAATTAATATACCATTATGAATATTAATCAAAAGTTATTTGATTAATATTCATGACATAAAAAATAAAAGTTGACATAAAGAATAAAAATTTTTGAATTGAAAATAATCAAATTATTTTCATTCAAAAATTAAGTAATTAAATAATTCAAATGTTAAACAACAAAATAACTCTATGCAGTCGTTGTTCTAAAACATTCTATTGCTCACGGCAGATCCGAACTAAATGTGGTTAATTAGATAAACATATTGTACTCCTTCTATCCTAGACGCGGGTAGCGTATGGGAAAAGGACAGATAGATACTTTTGTTCATTTTGGTTGGTTATGCAATTCGTTTCTATAGTTTATTAAAATTTTAATAAAATAGCCTGTTTCTAAGCAAAATAATACTTTAAAATCATCAGTAAATATTTACTTACTAAAAATATGGTTCACCGTCTTCTTTTCTCACCTTACTCGGGTAGTTCTTACAAGTTTTTTATAATAAATTACGGCATTATTGACGTGTATTCTGTCAGTCAGCTAATATGAGACTGAATTGCGATTGGAAATCATTTCGCGTTTTGGCTTACTTTTGGTTCGGACACTTTTTATCGCTGACCCGAAGTCCATAGTATTAATATGTCAATGGGGAGATCTATTATATTTTGTAGGATGTTGTTGTAGAAATTCATGGTATTACCAATAAATGATTTCATAGTTTGTTTTAGCCTATGTTTCTGAAGGACTAGTTTACCTTTACTTCGTAGAATTAAATTGTGAACATTAGAGTTTTTTTTTTATAATTGTGAATATTTTTTCTAATATACATAATATAGATTACAATATAGTCTACTTTTTATCCATATATTCGTACCAGAACGGGATCTACGACGCTGAAACGGCAGGGCAAAGCTAGTACTATTTTATAGGTTTATAAAAAAAATACTTATAATTTCGTATCCAAATACCTTTTTTGGTACTTCAGAATAATCCCTCAAAGGCCACCCATTACCAGTGAAGCAAGGACGGCGGTAATAACTTAACGTCAGTTGACCCGTATGACCCTTGAAGCGATAAAAATATGTCCAAATATAAGGTTGGACATGCATCTTAAATTACTAATCTACCTTTACTAAGGGTAGGAAAATAGAAAAAGGAATAGAAAAATGATATTTCATATAAAAGTCCTGACGTAAGCCGCTGCCAGTATCTACCTCGTTAGGTGTGAAACTGTCAGGGTTTCCACGATAAAGAAAATCCGTAATACTTTTCAGTTTAATTGACGTATTCGATTTAGTTTTTCCGTTTTGAAATCCTTATTGTGTTATAGTGGTGTACATTTAAATAAAACTCTAGTAACTTATGGCTGCTAAATAGGTGAATTCCGAAAAACAACCTTTTTTATAGCCTGTGTAAATAAATATTAGGTAGCTTGTGTTATGGGTACTATGATAACTGATGAATATTTTTATACATATTATACATAAATACTTATAATATATAGATAAACACCCAAACACTGGAAAATATCCATGCTCAACACACAAATATTTTCCAGATGTGGGAATCGAACCTACAGCCTAGGATGCAAAAGCAGGGTCACTACCCACTGCGTCACTCGGCCGTCAAATGTGTATATGCGAGTTAAATAAATTATTACCTTAGTGATTAGTCATTATCACCTTATCGCTATCAGATGTTGATGATAGTGACCGCGACCGAGCTTAGAAACTTTCTTAAAATTACTTAAAAGTAAGAATATTTTAATTATTTCACACCCCCAACCAAGAATTTGAACCTAGAAATCATGATCTAAAGATTAGACGGCCGAGTGGCGCAGTGGATAGTGATCCTGCTTCTGCGTCCTTGGCTGCGGGTTCGATTCCCACATCTGGACAATGTTTGTGTTGGATGTTTTCCATTGTCTGGGTGTGTATTTATGTATTATAAGTATTTATGTATAATATATATAAAAATATTCATCAGATATCATAGAACCCCTAACACAAGCTACCTACGCTTACTGTGGGGCTATATAGCGATGTGTGTAATTGACCTATAATATTTATAAAAAAAAAGTCACGTAGGCCAGGCTAGGAGTTGGGAAGTTAGGACCAAATCCTGTCCATTCGTTCTCCTGGGTCTTAGGGGGTGTTCGATTGGATAGCGTGTCCCATATATTTATACTGGAAAGGGATACGTAATTGCATTCCCCAGAGTAAAAAAGGAGTCGGGTCGGGAGTTTTTGGTGCTACACTCCCATGTGTCGGATTGCATGTTAAGCCGCCGTTATCACCCTAAGCCCGCCAATCCATATTGTAGCAGCGTGGTAGGTCTAAACTCCATATCTCCTCTTTTTTAAGGAGGGAGGCCTTAGACGTTTTGTTATCATCCTTATCAACCTATTAACCCACTATAGGGCCAGGCCTCCCTCAAAGTAGGAGAGGGGATATAAAGCGTAGACCCACCACGCTGCTGAAATGCGGGTTGGCGGGCTTAGGGTGATAATGTGTCATTTATTTACGAACACTATCAGATGTTGATGACAGAGACGGCTTAACGTGCTCTCCGAGGCACGGAGGTGTAACACCACCAACTTTCCGACTCCGGGCTTGGAATGTACTGAGAATTTCATAGAAGAATGAAAAACATATAATTTCGTGACCCGACCCAGGAATCGAACCCAGGACCTCGTGATCGAAGCCAGATAGGCTAACCACTAGACCAACGAGGCAGTCCGTTAACTGGGTCGTTAATAGGCTGATAATTCTTTAAATAGGAATGCCTTAGAAGTTTTGCAGTGGGTCGTTAATGAGCTGACGTACCGTCAAGCGATTTCGCGTTCCGGTACGATGTCGTGTAGAAACCGATAGGGGTGTGGACTTCATCCTACTCCTAACAAGTTAGCCCGCTTCCATCTTAGATTGCATCGTCACTTAACATCAGGTGTGAAAGCAGTCAAGGGCTAACTTGTAGTCGATAAAAAAAAAGCTGATAATGATGCTGATGGTGTTTAGTTAAAATTATATATAAGTACAGGTATCATACATAGATGTACACAACTTGAAATATTATACCAATCCAGTAGTCTTATTACGCGTCTTAAGGTTTTGAATGCATTTCCTCCCAAATAAATCTCCGGCCAACAGACGCTGGTCCAAGATTAATTCAAGGCAATACAAGGGGCTGAAGTTGATCCCAAGTTGTATAAATCTTGAGGCGGTTTGTTGTAACTAAGGATGAAATATTGCCGGCAAATGGAACAATTTGTTAGTTTTTGGATACCTTGAATGTAACAAGGTTACTATACGTCTTGCTGACAAAAGATCTTGCTGGGAATGCTATAGGGATGATTGTAGCAGCAATTAGAAACTTAAAAACTTCAACTACTATACTACTACTTTATTACTTTGAAATACATATAAATTGACGGCCCCCATGGCGCAGTGGTATACGCGTTAGTTATATAAGACGGAGGTCCTGGGTTCGATTCCCGACAAGGCCGATTTAGATTTTTTAATTTGGTCCGGGTCTAGCTGGTGGGAGACTTTCCACAGGAGTAGTTGCCACCCTACCGACAAAGACGTACCGCCAAGCGATATGGCGTTCCGGCACGATATCGTGTAGAAACCGAAATGGGTGTGGATATTATCCTACCCCTAACAATTTAGCCCGGTTTCACTTATCATCAGGTGTGGTTGCAGTCAAGTGTGGTGGCACTCGTAAAAAATAAAAAATAAAATAAGTGTAAAGGTATTAAGTAAGGAAGTTTTAATTAGGCTTTAGAGCTTCTGGCAATGGTCGATATGGGAATAGAACCCAAGATTCATAAGAACGCCCTAGAAAGTTTGTCTATTATACACTAGATGTGCCTAGCAGTTTCACCCGCTTTAACTCTGTTCTCATGGGAGTATCTAGAAATCCGTTCTTATTGAGAGTCTTAATCGTCAAAAAAATTTTTATATAGTTATTTCTGATAGATCTCGTAATGAGTCAATAAAACTGTCAGTGGTATTTCGCTTATGTATGTTTGTATGTATTAATTAAGAAAAATAAAATAACTTGAATAACCGCGGAAACAAATTAAAAAAAACACTTTTGTAAAGAAACATTATTGATAAAAATAATTATTTAATTAACAAAAAAATGCTGACCTACTTGAATGTCTTTCTTAAAATTTTACACTCATACGACGTTTAATAATTAATATAGACAACTTTTCAACACTACTCAAAGGAAACCAAGCAAGCAGACAAGTTTCAAAAACCACATTCAGTTTGTGCACCGACTCGTGGAACCCCAAGCCAATACATTAGATTGGATGGACTCCAAATGAAAAATTACAATAAATCCTTGGCAAAGTATTAAGTTTATTTATCAAAGATTTTCGAAATAGCTTATGTAAACAACTTAACAATGTATGTAGGTCATATATATGACCGAATCCCAATACAATTAATATGGTTAGTATAATGAGTATAGGGCAAGTTAGCTAAGTTAGTAATAAAAAGCCCGAAACTAGTAGAAAACTTTTTAAGCAATGACTATCAATAATTTCTACTGCTATAATCGAATCGTACAGCCGATGTAACTTTGGCATGTTTTCATGAAACTTGAATTTTAAAACAATATAGGGATCCAATCAAATAAAGGTACATACCTACACAATCCAATAAAAAGCCTCATTAAACGAAGCAAGCATCCTAAGGAGATATTTAAATATTCAATTAAAAAATATTTAAACTCTCTGCAACTGAAAAACGACAATTCAGGGCTTCGTGGCAAGCACCTATTAAGTATTATTTGTTGTTTATAATGAACTCAAACATAAAACGAAGACTTTCTTTGCGTTGTTCATCTATAATAAAACTATTTAATATATATATTAAAGATGTTTTGAACAATTTAGTTTTAGATTTAATCTTTCAAAGATAGCTAAACGCTTGTGACAGCAATATTGGAGTAGATTTGCGCCAACAAATCCTTCCCAGTAATCCCTGTAGGAAAACATTGAATGTGTATCAGGGACGTGTGGAAAATATAGAAAACGATTTGTCTACGTCGCGACGGATGAGCCAAGTTTTTACTATAAATAGGGTGGCCATGAGTTCTCACAAATTACAGATTATTCTGTATTCTTCTCAAAGAGCATCACTATTGAGTGACAAGTAAAATAATTCACCGCCGCCTAATGTCGTAATTTAGCGGTGCTGTTAATTTTTAAATTGACTGAAATGCTCGTACATTACTTTTAATTTATGACATACGGAAATGGAAAAATAATGTTTGAATGTAAAATGAATAATAACTAAACATATTTGATTTAAATACTTGCGTCTAATGTTTCCTTATTTTATATTTTTTTTTTCAGAACCCCTAAGATCATAATTAAGCAATGCTGCTTGGTAAAAACAGGTATGGCGGTAGTAATAACTCTATATATAATCTTTGGCACAAAGAACTCTACTGTTTACATATCTACAAATAGTTAGTACTAATCTCTTCATACGTCCAGTCCTTTACTTATTGATTCATTCATTCGTTCATTCATCTATTAGTTAAGTTTTCAAACATGGCGACCCTAGTCAGGGATTTGACTTGGAACGAGCGTCGCAGCGGCTTACGTCAGGCACCTACGTGTGTTTACTGTGGCAGGACTCGCTCACGATATATTGCATCCATTCATTTACGAAATATGCAATCGGTACGGAATACGAAACGGATTAAAGGGGAAATGTTAATTGCTTTATTGGAACTATTTATCTTTTTATATGACTGCCGATGTTTTTACGTGTAGGGGTATTCATTACCACTGCTCATCTGCCCCGCAGAAGAACGGGTGGTAGGAGACGCCGATATGCGCATCTCCTACTATCCCCGTAGTCACCACTGAGTGCACCGACGAGCACGTCGGGACGTCAAAGTGTCAGTTGGTATGGCTGCTCAGCCAGCGAGTCCCACATACCCGATCGCCGACTGCATAGTTCTTACTGCGCAGTCTGCGCCTGAGGTGCGTAAATGCATTTCCCAGCAAAAAAAAAGGTATTCATTACCACGATCTATAATTTAAACTGACTAGTGGGTTTCAACATAACTATGGGATGTCATTAGATTCTTTGTGGTTGTGGAATGTGTATTAACTCCGTATCTTTTGAGTATACGTATAACATTTTGTGGCCTAAGGGTTCTTTCTAATAAGACATTGAGTTAAAACAAAAATAAATCGTTGGTCAAGTGGATCACGAGGTTCTAGTTCGAGTTCTAGGTTGGATTTTGAAAGCTTACATTCTTGAATAACTGTCAGTGAAAATTTTCAGTGCGAAGTTGAGAGCTACTGTTACATCCACGTATATCCCCGTATCTAGTTACCACCCTACCGACAAAGACGTACCGCCAAGCGATTTAGCGTTCCGGTACGATGTCGTGTAGAAACCGATAGGGGTGTGGATTTTCATCCTACTCCTAACAAGTTAGCCCGCCTTCATCTTAGATTGCATCGTCACTTAACATCAGGTGTGATAGCAGTCAAGGGCTAACTTGTAGGATAAGAAAAAATATCAGAGCGTACATTAAATCGTCTGTTTTAAGAGGAAAATGTATCATATTCCACCACCGTAATCACTACTACATGTAGGTACACTGAAGCAGTGTGGTGGTTTTAAGCTTCATATCTCAATATAAGAAGTCTACTCAGTTCTCGATACCTATTACATCGTGATTCGAAGCTACAGACTAACCATTGTACCAACAAAGCAGTACAAATCCTAAGATTAGTACTTTTATATTCAGCACTTATTAGCGGGCTGCAAGAGTTTAACGAGATTGGTGGATCTCGCGTAAAATTTCTCCCAAGATATTCAGACCCCTTAAATGCGAAGTGTTTCATAAAGTATGTAAGTACTGTTCTCAGTACCTTCATATCTTAAACTGCTAGTAATTTAGGTGGCGGAAATTCCGCCTTGAATTACACGTATATTATAATAAATATGGCCGCGGGGAACACTGCAAACTAGTTCCTCAAACGATATGGCAACTTTGTACTTTAATTATTCAAATGTTCCTAAAATGCGAACAGTGTTGAGATTAAAACTGCGCCACACTATGCTAATATTTGTGTAATATTTTAAGTAGCATTATTCTGGCAATTCGTTTATATAACTAAAGTTGGGTTAATAAAGCTTCTAATTCAAATTCAAATTCATTTATTGCTAGAATGTGGTAATACAAAGTTGTTCATACAATTAAGGAGGCTTAGCACATTCTGCCAGATAGGCATGCAAACAATCATTATAATACAATTATCATTATTTTTAAAAAAAAAATTACAGTAATTTAATTTCATGATTATTATATAAATGTCAGTTAATAAATTATGTCAATAACAAAATATTTATCCTTAAGGAACTCGTCAATAGAATTTTAAACATTCTTTTCCAAAAGTATTTTAAACA
Source organism: Mycalesis mineus (assembly GCA_034621355.1). Taxonomy (NCBI): domain Eukaryota; kingdom Metazoa; phylum Arthropoda; class Insecta; order Lepidoptera; family Nymphalidae; genus Mycalesis; species Mycalesis mineus. The sequence continues at coordinate 4,020,427 of CM067891.1, forward strand.
TTCTTCTTTTGAATTGAGCCGCTTTGAACTTTTTTAGACTCTCCGGTATATGGTTATAAATACGTATGGTCATACAATAAGTGTTATTTTTATAGATGTTGATTCTTTGTCTTGGTATTACAAGCTTATTTTTAAATCTATTTGGTCGTGTCAATATATCTTCCACGTTAAAAAATTTTTCTCTATGGTTATGGACAAAAACAGATAGCTCAAGAATATAAAGGCATGGCAAAGGAAGAATGTTCTCACTTTTAAACAATGGTTTACAGGACTGCAGAGGATCAGCTGCACCACATATGCACCGTATACATTTTTTTGTATTCTGAATACTCTTATGAAATCAACGGAATTACCCCACAAGATAAGACCGTAGCGTAAGAGAGAGGAGACGTATCCATGATAAGCACTGAGTGCTGCCTCTTTTGAAATTACCCTTTTAAGTTTATAGAGAACATACACGAATCTATCTAATTTATTATCTATACTTAAGTATCATGTCTAATAGGTCGAGTGGCTAACTAGGTTGTCAGTTCCGGATTATGGCGTCCAGAGTCAGGGAGTAACATATTTTATTTTCTTTTTATTTCTGAGATATAGTACTAAATCTATACTTTTAGTAAACTTAAAAGTTTGTGAACTGAGTCCGTCCAAACAAGTACTACGACCATGGTTATCTCTACCACCAAGCAGCGATACTGTGTTCAGTGCGAAGGGTATGGTTGCCGGTATAATTACGATAACACCCACAAGTATGCCTTAGGTTGAGCACAGCTTTTATTGAAAGTATTGAGGTTACAGAAGTTGATTTTCAACTTAAAATCAGATGTACCATCTGCTTGTTCCATAAACTACTACGACAACATAAAAAATATCATAGTAGATGCTCTCGATGTTCGGAAGATGGCTGTATCTCGGAGAGCACGTAAAGCCACCAGACCGAAATAATAGTTTCAATCAAACATTATCCTCTAAATCCGCCATCGACGTGATTATAAGAGCCAAATCTCCCTATGTTTAAGAAAAAGCCCAAACCTTATATATAAATAAATAAATAAATTAATATTATAAGACAATTACACACATCGCTATACAGCCCCAAAGTAAGCGTACTCGTAAGTAGCTTGTGTTATGGGTACTATGATAACTGATGAATATTTTATATATATTATACATAAATACTTATAATATATAGATAAACCCCCAGACACTGGAAAACATCCATGCTCATCACTAAAACATTTTCCAGATGTGGACATCGAACCCACAGCCGAAGGCGTAGAAGCAGGGTCACTACCCACTGCGCCACTCGGCCGTCGATATATAATAACTTCCTATTAGTATAATAAATAATAGGAAAGTTAAATACATTTACCAATTCCCTTAACGTTTCTATTCTACATATTATCGCATCATAGCCGAGAGAAATCCTATATCCATTAATAACATTCATTTATTACGGAACAAAAGACGTGCTCCCATATTTTTCTAGTTCAGTGAAAGCCCCGACTGACCCCACATTGATGGATGGATCCAATAATATAGCTGAAGCAACACATTTTCACTACATCTCACCTGAAATTGCCGAATTATGAAACGAAAACTGTTCGGCGGTGAAATGGTTATTGTATTTCTCAAAGTTAGTTCGTTTTGACGAATGGTGAAGTTGGTAATGCTTTAATTTGTACGCGAGTTCTTGTGTTTGTATTTTAGCTCTGATAAAATAAGAATGTTACATATTTTTTTATACTTGAAGTTTTGTCTAGTAATAGGTTTGATGGTGGCTGATTACCACCGTATAATGTAGCGCAGAAAGGACATAGGTAAAAAAATATGGAAGTCTGTCCCAGAGATGTCCAGAGATGATATATACGTCATTAAATAGTACAGATCTTCTATTTAAATAGTGATAAAGTTACTTGTAGCTAAGCAGTCGCTGATAAAAGTTATGAAGGTTGATAAAAGTTGACTTTTCATACTACGACTACGGTCACGTGATTCAGAACACAAAAAATCGATTGAAATTCTTATATTTTACTTTATAAATTTTCAAGTGAATGCTATGAGACATGGGTACTTGTTTAAAATTCATTGTATGTTTAAATAAAATAGTTAAATATGAGCATACGTTTGTACAGCATTAGGCAAATTTTGGCAATGTTCTTTGGAAATCAGAATTGTAAGCTGCAATAATAGCATCAACGTTTCATGCATATACCGAAAATAGAAGTATTGATAGAATTAGTTCAGATAGAGTTAAAAGCTTTCGTTGTATATAAAAAAAAACTATTTTTATGTACATATACAATATACGCAGGGAGCCGCTGGATGCAGCCGGCTTTGGATCGTTTAAAAGTCCCTAAAAAGGTCTATATGTCCAGCAATGGATGTCCATCGGCTGTTAAAGATGATGATGATGGTGATGGTGATGATGATGATGATGATGATGAAACAATAAATCGCTAGTTATAAAATAATAATTTAAAAAAAGCTGAAGAATTCAATACTTATTTGAAAAGATACTTTTTTAGTTTATTTTTAACAAAATTTTATGGTAAAAAAAAACAATTAGTTAAACAAGCTCTTTGAAATAACTTAAATGGAAAGTCTTTTGCAAAAATCATGATATTCAAGATAACACTTTTTCAAGACAGCGTTAAAAATAAAGAAAATGGAATTTATAACGGGCACTCGAGATGTTAATTTGGAAAAATAAAGGAAATCCTTTCCATTTTACTGACAGCCAATTGTAATAGGTTTTAGGAAAAACGGATTCTTTAAAGGAAACAGATTTTAGAAACCTTGAATAATTGAAAACTAGCAATTTTAAATTAATGTTTTTGTTAATAAATACATCAAGTAGTGTGATGCCTAGCAAATCGCATTAGAGCTTAATTTATATGGAGGAGTGATTGTAAACATATAGAAATTCACCTTCTGTATCGGTTCAGTACTTAACATCATCATTATCAGCCTATCAACAGGGCCAGGCTCCCTTATAGGAGGGGAATATGGAGCGTAGACCCACCACGCTGCTCCAATGCGGATTGGCGGGCTTAGGGTAATGTTTCTTTTATTGACGATCACTATCAGATGTTAACGATAGTGACCGGGGCCGACGGCTTAACGTGCTCTCCGAGGCACGGGGGTGTAACACCACCAACTTCTTGAATCCGGGCTTGGAATGTCTTGAAAATTTCATAGAAGAATGAAAAAGTCAGAATTATTCCGTGACCCGACCCAGGATTCGAACCCAGGACCTCGTGAGCTTATGTTAACCAACGGTTAACATAAGCTGAACGTAAAATTTACTGTTCACGACAACCCGTACACCGTTTAAGGACGTAAGCTCGGTTAAGACAACCGCTTGGTTTACGTCCTTACCGGCGTACGGGTTTATTATAAATAGTAAATTTATAGTAAAGTTCTGTTAACCGTTGGTTATGATAATCGAAATCTTGGTGCACACAAGCGATATTTAGTTAAAAATCATATGGCAGGTTCGACTCCTTATGTAACTTCTTTGCCGTTCGTATTGATGGAACACGCTGTGTAACTTTGGCCTTTTTCTTAACGATTGAAATTTTTAGTGGCATCATGAAACACTTAAGAACGTCCGCGGTTTCACTCTCGTAGTACTCGTTCCCGCAGGAATTTTGGGATAAAATGTAGCCTATATACAATAACACATTCTGATATGTAAGCCATATTATTGTGAAGTTTCATAAAAATCCATTCTGTAGTTTTTGCGACATCCATTCATGCAAACTGTCGCCTTAATGAAAATTAAATGAAATGAAATGAAAATATACCTTATTGCAAACACCAAGATAGGAAAAATTTAACACAAGATACCATAGATATAAGAATTTACAGTAGCACAATAGGCGGCCTTATCGCCAACAGGCGATCTCTTCCAGGCAACCTAGTTAAGAAGCTACAATAATTTAAAGAGAGGGTGAGGGTGGACAGAACAAGAAACTTAAAAAGAAAATAAAAACTTAATTCACAAATAAATCGAAAAAAATTAAAAACTATAACCTTTATACATAACTTAAATATATGTAGGATGGCGGTCAGACATAGTGAATAAAAACATTGATAAACCAGAAATAGATAACTGAAAAATTAATTAACAGCAACTTAATTAACTGTGAATTAATACTAGCAAATCATGGTATTTACAATGGTACGGAACGTCTCGTGTTAATTAATGTAACCCTAAGACACTGCGACTCAAGCCGAGAATAATAATTAATTCGTTTGCACAAATTAATTATCCGAGTTGTCTAGGTTAAGCGAGAGGTAAAGTACAACGTCTGCACCGCGCCACGCCAGAGACCGACCCGCTCCTTTTATACAACTTAGAATGACTCAAGTAGTGGGGTGTGTGGGGGTATCGAACGATGCGCAGCCGCAAGAGGGCGTAGCTGGTACACGTGCAGTTCACAGACTTCTTTCTAGTCGCGTACGATGACGCAGGCGCCGTCATACATAATTACTTATAAATAATTGGCACTATAATTTTTAAAAATAAATAAATATAAATACATATGCAAAATGTAAAATAAATAAATATATATAAAACATACAATATATATAATACATATATACTTATCTAAATGTTCAATATAAAAATATTAGTTTCTAAGGATTTTTTTATAAAAATAAAATAGAAAACTTGGAATAAATTGTGAATTAAAATCTAGTGTTCTAGATTTCACCGTTTGGGCAGGCAACGGCAGTAAATACAAAATTCATACTCGCAAAGGAGTTTACTCTGTACTTAAGCAAGCATAACGAATGCAATTACCGTTCGCCTAAACGGTAGCGACTGCAAAAACGAAACTAATTATTTAAACTCACATTCAGTTATGAAGCTGAACAAAGTTGCCCATTGAAAGCAGCTGTGTACTTTGACAAAAAAAATATGTTGACTCTTATATTATTTAAATTCGCTCCGAATTTCTTTTTAAGGTCACGATATTGTGCGAATGAATGATTTGTTGAGAGCCAGTGAAAATATATACTGTAAGACTTATTTATGTCAGAAAATATTCGTATATATTTTGTTTCGTTTCTTTTGAGTAGTAGCTGTAGATCTTATTGTGACAGAGATCATCTGGGGAATTACTACAGCCAGGGTTACTGGAGTAAAAAGGGTTCACATCGTGTTTTTTCTTACTCTAGGGTCTACGCTGGAATTGATTACAGAGACAACCATTTGGTGAGAGAGATTTTCTGGGGAAGCACTACAGCCATGCTTATTTCTGTTGACAAGAACATTGCTATGTTCGGGCCTGAAGCATAGGGTCGCCAGGGTAAAAATGCTTCATATTACGTATTCTTGCTCGAAAAGCATATGCTGGTATTGGCTACGCTCGCAAAGCCTACGCCAGACTTGCTACGCTGTCACAATAAAGGTAGTAAAATATAACTTCTACGCTTTCGTAGGTATTTGTATTTGCTACGCGGTGAGCTACGCAGTATACGTGTATATTGTACACTATTGGCACTTGTTATAATTTTGAGACTAGATTTGGAGAGCCACCGGTGATTTTATATTGAATCACGAGGATGCATCTCGACGTTCTAGGTCCAAGCTCATATATATTAAACAGTGAGCTTTTCTTTCTTTTGAGAAATTCTCAGTGTAAGTTTCCAGCCTGTTGATATGAAGTTGGCGTTGTTATACCTTCATGTTTCGAAGAGTAGGTTAAATCGTCGGTCCCGGACATCTAATAATTAACATCTGACTAAAACCTAAGCCCGGCAATCTGCATTGAAGTAGTGTGGTGGGTCCAAGCTCTATATACCCTCTATAAGCAGAAAGGCCTGATCGTTAAAGTAGACTTGTAATAACGAATTACGTCAATACAAAACATACAATATTATAAAGGTATTAATCATATTACATTCATAGTACATCACCTGTTTCAAAATACGAGTACATACAAATTGAATATTTATTTAGTAATCACTAGTATTGAGTTGTATGTGGCGAGAACGAGATTAATCTAATCCATATTTCTATACATTTCCGGACCCAGCTGCAATTCTCTAACGGCCAATTTAGGATTTGTAGTGCGCTAAATAGCTTCATATTTGGTGTAATTTATACGTCTTCCTAATCCCCAGCACCGAATTAGGCTAGACGCCTGAAGCTCTATAAAGGCGGTCTTGTTATGCCCGATTTAATATCGATCATAGCTGGCTATGATGTAGTAAAATTCTTATGTTATGTTGCTATTAGTTTTAAACTGATCATAATTTTCAATTAATTTTTATAGCAACTTTATAATGTGTTGACACATGAAATGAGATGACAAACTTAGTGTAACGCACATAGAATAAAAATAGATTTTTATGCAAAACATGTCAATTTTTGCAAATACATTTTTCTATTGACAATCGGGTCTATTCCTTATTTTTTGACAAGTTCCAAAGACGGTTTGACTGGTGTCATAGATTAAAGACAACTAGATGGAGTCATAACGCGGCTGTAGGTTCAAGAGCGTGACAGACTTATTTCATTCGGCCTTTATTAGAAAGTGATACAAGATTATTTTTTGTTCCTTTCAGCGTGTTCGTTTTTATTATTTGTCAAGAGTGGAATTTGTGACAGACAAGGGACATATCTGAGCAATTATTAGCTTTTTATTAAATTTGCTGATAAATAATATAACTTTGCGGTTACTATATTAATTTAAACGTTATCGTGCTATGGTGGGTTGTAATATTTTCGGCTGCAACAGTTGCAGCGAACAGAAAATCGAAGGAATTACGTTGCATACGTAAGTAGGCATAAACTTCATTGATTGATGATTTAAAGCTTAGATATGTTATTTTTTAGCAAATTTAATGTATTATGCGTTTACTAAACTATCTTATATAAAGTAATATTTCGTATTTTACGATATTTTAAAATATAACGTTTTATGATGTACTTTAAATGTTGACATGTCATGTCAAAAAGGCTGATTTTCTGTCTAACGAGTGGACACGCTATGGGCTCTATCTAGTTGTCTTTAATCTATGGTGTTGACATATGAAATGAGATGACAAACATAGCGTAACGCATATAGAATAAAAATAGATTTTTATGCTAAACATGTAAATTTTTGCAAATACATTTTGCTATTGACTATCGGGTCTATTCCTTATTTTTTGACAAGTTCCAAAGATGGGTTTGACTGGTGTTCATTATATTTTGTTTTTGATTGGGTGAATTTAAAAAATGGGACATGTAACTAGAAAGAACATAAAATGTTTTAAAAAATGTGTAGATGGAGTTCGAGGCTAGGTTGGCTTAAATAAGCGGGTCATCTAATAATCATGTTAAATTATAATTACCATAGTGGAATGTGTGGTACCCCACCCAAAGTTTTAACACTGGAAACATTAACCTTTTTTGTTGTATTGTACTTGTGAAATACATGTAATATTGCGTGCAATAGGTCATTGTGTCGTACAGTGGTGATAACGTTTCGCTCTAAGGTTTAACTCACATAGGCGGCGAATCGAAGCGACCTTACCTTTTTGCCTATAGCATATTCATCTCAATTTCTCAGTCCCTAAGTACTACTAGCCTAAGAATGCTAATTTATAGGCTTTTTGATAAATATTTTTTTGTATAATTAGGTCGGGCGTCGTCATTAAATCTAACTATGAAGGTGAGTTTTTTCAATAAAATCAACTTTAAGAATATTTAGATTGTAGACATGCGCCGCAATAGTATATGTTTCCATGTATTGCTATGAAATATGTATTTCGTGGCAAACGTGTCCATACAAACATATAGAAACCATCAATAATGAACTGTCTACACTTAATAGATCTATGTATTTCCCATAGAAATGTGAAGATAAAATTATGCGCTAGAATATAATTTATTTCCTTGTCTAATTTCATCTAGATCCGTTCAGTTGTTTTGGAGTTATAAATGATGCTTTTGTTCATATATAAATAGACTTGATAATTTATGTTTTAAATTGTGTTAGTTGCAGCGGGATTTGAAATAATATTCTGATGTCTTCAAAATCGTTTTATTCTTTCATAATCTTTTATCTACCGCCGCATCGGAAAAGCAGTTCGTGCCGAGAAAAGACGCGGCCAGAAAAACTCGACACATGCTCTTTTAAATGAATAATTACAAAACCACTCAATTACAATAATTAATAATACACTAAAATATGCATACTTTGTAACAACCAAAAGAACAGTGCCATACACTATTCAACTATTCTAACGTATCCATTTTACATTTTATTTTACGGCCTGGAATCTAGTCCTCTGAAATCATCTCACGGTCTACAGACACAAGCTTACGTTACCATAGACAATATCGTACAGTATTGTCTATGGTAACCAATTGTAATATTTTAAAATGCTAACAGTCGGCCTTTCCTGACCAATTCTCACGTCCCGTGAGAAAAATTTCACAATTGTCAGTAATGACTACAAAGTATCAAAAATATCCAACAATTCTACTTTCCTTAAATAACAACAATAAATAATATCTTTAAAACTGCAAGTTACAATTTAGTCCTAACAACGGCTACGGATAGATAAAATACTTTTGAAATTATACAAATATCATTAAATTCAAAACGACACCAGCATTCCATGAACATATAAAATCTTTTTGGAATAGTGTAAAAAAATTTAATCTGAAGGATTACTACATGTTCGTACTAACATAATAACTCTGTAACAGTATAATGATCAAACAATTTAATCATAACAACACTTGCACACCATAAAATAATTCTGCTGTCTTTACAATATCAAACAGTTCTTATTCAACAAACATTCTTAGTTCCTACATAATCATTAAAATTTTCTGAAAAATCTATAATATCTAACAATATTTTTTTTTTATTTTATCTGTCATGTTCATTCAGTATTCTACAATATTCTTAATATTAAAAAATTTATTAATCTTAATAACATCTACCTACATGTTATAAAATTATCATCAATGCAATAATATCTATAATAACAAGCAATTACTAAATAGACTGCCTTGTCCTTAATTAATTCTGCAATATAATTTTTTTTTTTTACTAGTTTTACTTTAGATGCACTGAAGTATCATACAATGATTAATCTTTCTCTAATATCAAACAATTCATCATTTGTGACATGTACAAAACATAAAATATTTTTATAATACAAGAGGTATTATAAAAATATCAAACAACTGCATTAATAATAATCATCAATTCTACATCAATGGGTAGATGAGATGGTGTGCATTTAAATCTGAATTTCCTAAAAAATTCTACCAATTAAGGTGTATGAATATTAAATAATTGTTATTTTCGGAAATTAATAAAACATATCATAAACTGATTATGTGCTATCACACACATTAACACATTTTTACCTGAATGATACCTACAAGTCATGAAATAATTCGGCAATATTTCTAACATCAAATAATTATTTATTTTAATATATAGAAGAGCTATCTTTATTTATTAGTTTAGAATTATGTGTAGTAATACACAATTTAATTACAAAAATTATCACAATAAATAAAATAATTCAAATAACTATTTATTATAAACTGATTTTGCATTTATTTTATTTTATCTATAATATCAAACATTTAACCCTCATGACAACAAAATATTACAAAATGATTCTGCAATATCTCAAATGTAAACAACTGTCTTTGTGTCACTGACATGTTATTAACGATTTTTTTATTATCTCTAATATCAAAGATTTTAACTACAATTATCTCTAATATCAAACATTTTAACAGTGATAACAACATGTTATTAAATAATTTTACAATATCTCAATTATAAAACAATTATCTTGTGATACTAACATATTATAAACGGAATATGCATCATCTCTATTATCAAACATTTATTAAATCTCTCTAATACTAGACTCTCTCTCAAAAGAGTCTCTCTCTCTCTCTCTTTCTATAGCCAAGTGACCCCTTTCTGTTCACAAAATAGCCTCTATATTCACAACTACTTGGTCGAACAACCTCTTAAGGTTCACACAGCAACCTAGTAGAGTGACCTCTCTATTCACTGGAATCTAGCCGAGTGACACCTTTATGTTCACAACAGCCTAGTTCTGTCCACAACGACCTAGTCGAGTGACCCCTTTAACAATGATACGTTTGCAATAACTTCACTGTATTTCCAATTACATCAAAATTACATTTAAAATTCTGTTATCACTTATCTTTCAAGTAAACTATAAACTAACTTGTTTCAAAACTTACAAATACTAGTCTTAATAGAAATAATTTATACAGAGCTTGTAATTAAATCTTACTTCATCTTATCAAAACTTATAAATTCTAATCAGAAGGATAGTAATAAGACGGATCACTTCTCAAAATAATTATTCTGACTTGACTCACGACGTTCTTATTTCTGTACCTCATCTATTAATAGACCTCTATCTCTTTGTAATTAAATAATAACATAATAACATAAATTGGGCAAATATCCTTTGTCCATATAACTTGAACATTTGATTTACTATTTCACAATTATCTCTTTGACTTCCGGTAAAACGCAACTCATATTTTGAGTACTAAATAATTAGTTGATTATTTGTAAGATTTTAATTATTTGTATATATGGCATTGTAATATAACTATTTGACTAGTTTTTCTGCTATTTGATAATAAAACATTTTTTTATTTGTCTATCTAAATACTTTGATATCTACTGATGAATAAATATATCCTAGCTTAGCAATATATAAATTCGACAGATGTAATTTCGACATAACATATTGTGTGCAAGTTGTATCAATCTACAATTATCTGGACATTTATTTACAGTGTCCAATTACGTAAAAGATTTATTGTCTTATATTGATTTATAAAAGTATAATTTTATAAGCAGTCAACAGCAGCAACAATATCTGGTGTACGAGTAATTAGGCAAAATAATTGCCCGTATCCTTTTTTTGTGTTTACTATTATCATCGCTATATCTTCAGCCCTTTTTTTTAACTCAATACGTCCAACTTAGTAACCGTCCTTCGTTAATTTAATATTTATATATATATATATATATATATATATATATATATATATATATATATATATATATATATATATATATATATATATTTATTACTTTTCATTTATGATTAATCATTACGTTCTCACGATATAATTAATCACTCATGATTACGATTAATAATTACTTTTATATTTAAACTTTTTAAAGAATAATATTATTGACATTGACATTATACGAAATATCTATATTTTAATAAACCTATTTCAATAAATATTCTCATACCAGAATTCTAATTTTCATGTGCGAATATGTGTTTTATTATCAATTTTAACTATCATATTTAATTTGAAGTTTGCGTGTTACACAGTACATTATATAAGATTCGTTTTAACTTTTCTGTTTAATGTCTCTTTTTCTAACTAAAGTATTATCAGCTGAGTTCATTTTAATCTGATTACAAATTATTTTTGCTAAACCTTAATACCAACTAATCTACATTAGAATAATTAATATCTAGTTTGTCCTTAAGTATTAATAGTACAATTTGAACCCGATGAACGGTAAATACGTTTTAAAATTATATTATAAATTCCTGATCTCACTTCACTGACTGTTTCTATTTGATATAATAAAAAGAATTAATTTAGTTGCAAATTCTTCTTGTATTTGTAATTATTTTAATAAGTCTAATTAAATTAGATTTCATGAACTAAATATCTCTATAATTAAATAATAATTTTCAAACCCAAAAATACATAACACCAAATTAATTGAATATAACAATTATTATATTACTTATCCTTTAGTACCTGTATAACCAGGTCAGATAATATTATTTATTTGATTAGTGTTTTTTTTTTAAAGCCTTGATGTGTTGCATTGATAAAATATTATGCCTGCCTAAATATTATGACATTATCCACATAAACTTAATTAAATACCTACCCTTCTAAAGTGGTAAATTATAAGAATTCAAATGTTGTTACAGAATCCATCGATATGACAAACATAATTAGATATTTTAAATAATCTCAAACAGATTTAATTAATTTAACTAGATAAGGTAATATCTTTGTATATCCATATGTTATAAATGTATTCCATTACTTTGTATTACACTGTATTGATTTGGTGTGTATGTAAAACGTTAAATAAATACACAAATAAATAATATTCATTACACTGTAAAACTGAAGATCTTTGAATTCTTTCTTATTCACGTATCTACACAAAGTGAGATTTTTCTTTAAACTCACATTTCTTCGTAATTTTTAAATCATAATTACAACAATAATTCTCTTCGTTTTGAGTAAGATAGTTGGTAAGGCCTTTAGGTGATAAAGTGTGTGGGATTCTATTGAAGTTATGCTAGACTTGTTATTTAAAAGTTATAATAGTCAAATCATCTAATCATAATAAAAATCATCATAGTCGTCCTAAACCAGCCATTTAGTTATAATCACCTACATTTAAATTACATGAAAAAACAGAAATTATGAATATCGAATAGTACAACTACTACACTTGTATATTTACAAGAAAAATTATCAAACAATAAAATTATTCATACACACAGTATATTTCGAGTATGAACCATGTGTACAGTCGAAACAAACGTAGAAAAGATAGTACTTTGTTACTGCGTGCTAGGACATGGCTCAACAAAAGAAAATAAAATTTACAGACTCTTCTTTTAAAGATCTGTACAATAATTTACCCGTCGATGTAAAAATGCTAAAACGTTAAACATATTTAAAATCAAGCTAAGAAAACATGTTGCTTGATTATCACTAATTTCAATCTAATTAATTTAAATCACTGTTTGGTGGTAATGATTTCTTACTAAACATGACGAGTACTCAACCGATTTTAAATAATAAATAAATGTTATGCTCAAAATAAATGTTTTTTAAGCTGAGTGTTTGTAAAATTGATAAAATTAAGTTATAGTTGTTTTTCTGTAATTGAATGTAAATTTTTGATTCTCTTAAATCTCATCCTTTTTCGTATATTAATTTAGAGAATCTAGGATTTTATTAACTACTACAAGATAACATTGTATCAATTTTATTGGCTGTAAAATATGTAAATATCTATAATTTATAAATTTTCTTTAAATAAAAAAAAGTAAACAAAAGACCGGTGCATGCAAAAGTGGACGAATATTAACTCTGTTCTTATCTCTTATAAACAAGAATGTTGTTAGATTTTTAAGCATGATTAATTTATTTTCTGTCGTTTCGATGGCTCAATTGTAAGAATAGTATTTTATCTACTAGATACAATTTAATTGATTTAATAAATATTATTCATCGGTTGAGCTGAAATAAATCTATTTAAATTTTACTTTAGCATTTACAAATAAGTACTGAATGATCTTTAATCTGTGAACTCTTTAGTGAATCAAGCTTGGTTTCATTTGAACTCGTCTTTAGAAACTTCCATAATTATACGCAAAATATCATTATTATTATCCTTCTTTACATAAACGTAATTTATTATCTGAGTCACCTATCAACGCTATTGAGACTCCCATGGCAGGTGTATCTGATGACCACGATACTCCATTTTACTGAAAAGGTAAAAAAAGAAGAGGGTGTACCTAAGTGTATTCTTAAAAACATTGCTTTGCTGTTTTGAAATTATATTAAATTTTATTTCCAAAATGAAAGAAAAAATTGAATGTAGATAGAAGTGTATGAAATTATAATTTTACATCACCTTCTAGGCAATTAACGACTACGGCGGTTGTCGATCGTAAGCGGCTACGATACTCCATTTTCCTGTCATCGCTATTAAGACTCCATGACAGCCATACTTGTCGGCCACGATATTATATTTTACTGAAACGATAAAAAAAAGGCATGTACATATATTCTAAGCAACATCACTTAAAATCTTGCAGTTAAATATACATTTTAATTGCAAAACGAAAAATGAACAAAAGATATGATCAATTTCTAATGTGGGTATACGTATAATTCTTATTGTATGGAATGATAATTTTACATCACCTTTTCTAGGTTATTTCTTTCTCGGGCGTAGTCCACAACCGGGATGATTTAAGTTTTCTTCCCAGCATACCACTTCGGAACTGTTAGTTGCAGCGGGATTTGAAATAATATTCTGATGTCTTCAAAATCGTTTTATTCTTTCATAATCTTTTATCTACCGCCGCATCGGAAAAGCAGTTCGTGCCGAGAAAAGACGCGGCCAGAAAAACTCGACACATGCTCTTTTAAATGAATAATTACAAAACCACTCAATTACAATAATTAATAATTCACTAAAATATGCATACTTTGTAACAACCAAAAGAACAGTGCCATACACTATTCAACTATTCTAACGTATCCATTTTACATTTTATTTTACGGCCTGGAATCTAGTCCTCTGAAATCATCTCACGGTCTACAGACACAAGCTTACGTTACCATAGACAATATCGTACAGTATTGTCTATGGTAACCAATTGTAATATTTTAAAATGCTAACAATTGTGTTATTATTTATAAGGAATTAAATGCAAATGAAACTACCTTATCAGTATCATGTAATTGTAGTCAAATTATTTTATGTGCAGCATCAAATCTTTATAATAATTATAATTAAACAGATCACTGTTTAATTAAACAGATTACCTAAAAGAAACAAACAAAAAAGAATCATTGACAAAACTTGGAGGGTCAAAATCCTTAAACATTAATGCAATATTCGTAGTGTGGTGATAAAAATACTCTGTGACTGTGATACACAAAACTTTAGTTCGAAAAATACTGGACATAGTTCCTCTGTTTACCAATCACGTAAGCCTTACGCACTGTTTTCGACTATATTTCCCTTTTCTCAAAAATAACTCTATCAACTCTGACGAAAAGGTCCCCGAATAAATATCCCCGGGATGCCGACAGAATTCGGATTAACTTGAGCCCGAAAAGATTGCTCAGAAAAAATCCATTGACTCTTTTTCATTTATATTCGTGAAAACAATGCGAACGAACGATTGTTTCAATCTACTTATTTTTACTTACTTCCTTTTTATAACTTTGACACCGTTATGTATTTTTGTCTTCTTAAAATTCTAGGGGTGGAGGTGTATTCTAATGAGAGTTCAGATGTTCATGCTAATCACTAAAACTACTCAGATTTTCAAATGGTTGCCACAGATACAATTTAGTTTAGCTTAGGAAGCTTAGATTAAGGTTGATGTAGAAAAAAAATGGCCAAATATGAGTCGGTTATGCGCACCAAAGGTTCCTATTATCCAAATGATTAATTAGTTGAAGCTACATATGTTCAAAATAATTAGAACATTTTTAAGCTAAGTGAATATTTTGTTCCGAAATATTATTTGTTGTATAATTAATCAATGAAGTTGCAAATGTTGATCCAGTGGTTTGTATATGTGTTTTGATCATGAGGCATAGTGGTTGTTATGAAACATTGAGCTTTTTTTGCATTTGAAAAATTACTAGCAGAGTTGGGGAATTGACGTTGTTATGCTTACGCCATGTCTTTAACATGTTAAACCAACAATATAAGCCCTACTTATTTCTATGGCTAAAAGTAGTTCATTACAAGCAAATGATGAAAAATCCAAACTACAAAAAAATCCGGCTAAAGTCACTCTGATCCGCCAGAAAACACTATGTAAAAGTGACGCTTACTCAGGAGATGTGTAATCGGAATTTTGCGGTAAATAGCAAAATAAATAAACTCAAACTAACCAGCAATAATGTTTTTATAGGCCGCATCGTTTCAAAAACTAAATAATTTGGCTCCGTTTCCCAAAACAACACTGTCCTACAAATCGTCCAGAAGAACAATTCAAGATTTCTTCATATCAATAAAAAGTCACGCTCGCTCGAATGAATCAGCAATATTGCCGATGGGAATGGTTTCGACGAGCGTTTCTCGTAACTTGTTCGTAATTCGGCCGACGTGATCAAGCAATATTGCGACAGTTACGTAGAAAGACGATGTTTATATACTTGTAGTAGCTATATACCTACTATACGGTAACAAAAACTGCGCCTTACGTCGTGTACAATCTGTATTTCTTTATTACATTTTTTGGGTACTCAAAAGGAAAATTAGAATCTAAATACATCTTAAAAGTGAATTCCAAAATTTGTATATTTAAAAAATTTATTTAATATTATTTGGTTTTATTTTGAACCGACGTACTATGTCTGATTTTGATTATATAAAATAATATTGGACCAATCGTAAACCACAGAAGATAAAGCGCGCGAAAAGTTAGCACAGATTAAAACGCTCTGTAGTTTTTGACGTGAAAACGTCTTATAATTCGATAGAGCCGGCTGCACGCACGAAAAAACATGACTCATGCGTTACCTCGCTTTGAGGCGTTCCATGTAAGGCTTGAAGTGCAAGCGAGAGCGCGGAACGAGCGACAAAGAAGCACAATCGGCCTTTGCGTTCGGCAGCGTTCGACATCTGTCTATTAAATATAATTATTAAATATATTAATTTTTAATTTAAAATTAATATATTTAATATTAGTTTTAAATTAAAAATTAATATATTTATAAACTAATATATTTATTATAAATTTAAAACATAAATTTATAAAATCAAAATCAATTATTTTATTAATTTAAATTAATATTTATAAAAATATACTTAAATTAAAAATTTTAATAACCAATTAAATGCTACCATTCCATCAGTATTTTCTTAAGACATTGTCACGTTCAACTATCGTCAGTAAACCGACTTTACAGACAACCAATTTTTAATTTCTTTCGGGATGTTATTTTATGAATACAAAACTTATTCTACTTGTCAATAGTTCAAACTTGTTCTAATAAAAGTTTACTCTATCAATATGAAAATACAGCTTGACACACACTTCTTGATCGGCACAGCCCGTTTTACTTTGAATTATATGCCGACCTGATATCGGATCACAGCGGCTAAAGGGATACGTCCAATGTGGTAATAACTCACTAATCTGAGTCCAGAGAGACGAATATCTTAGCATTCTATGGATTCACCGTGCGGGTGCCGGGTCCATCGCGTGTCTGAGAGAAAAACTTCGAACAGAGCCCGAGACTTGTGACACGGGTGTAGGTTTAAAAGAGATATCTTAGTGACGGCCGTCAACACTCACCTCCTCTGTTCAAGTTATTCACCCTGCCCAGCCAAATTCGGAAGGACCCAACTAGAGCAGCTTTGGATACTTGTTCCAATATGGAGCTTACTGCACTGGTAGTAAGGCCAAGGTCTTTTAGCAGGTTATATAGAGACTTTGCTGGTATACCTCTTGCACCCACTTCTACCTCGTATAAACTCACATGGAAATTACGAACTAAATGAAAAATTGTATAATGAAAAGTTGTTTTCCTGATTTATGTAAAAATAATATAATTACCTTTTAACCTACTTGGACTTGTCGATTGGTGAGATAACTTTATATGGAAACGATAATGACGATATGCACTATCCCGATGAAGTAATAATGTCGACTAAGACGGCAGGTTACTTGAAAGAAAATTGGAAGGTACTTAGACAAAAAATGTAGGATTAAGCGCCGGTATAACTACATGTAATAATTGGTTGACTGCCTTCAATATTCGTGATAAGTCTTATACTATGTTTCTAAGAAGTTTCAGTAAGATACTAATTGATAGGTGAAGGTCAACTCAAGACTAATGATGTCTGGATATTAGACCAGACACGAGTAGGTAATCTTGGAAAGCCACTTAACTTCGGGGTCGAATCAAGGGCGTACCATTACTGAGAATCATATACGCGTGTAGGCCTAATATTGTTATATTTTTAGAAATATATTGAAAATATATTCAGCTAATCAAATAACTGCTCAGTTTTCATCAGCTTTTCTCGGTAGAGTCCGTTTCGAACAAGGTAGGCATTACATGCGCTATGACCTACTTTAAATAAAATTATTTAATATACTTTTTAGTTTTAATTTGTGGTATAGAAATGAGACGGTACACTTTTTGACATTGCTTGTTAAAACAGTAATATAAACATAATATGATATTTATATTTTTGAAACGGTCTTTTTACAACCTTTCAATTGAACCCATATTGCTAGAATAAAAGAAAAAAATGCACACGTCCCCCCATTTTTCCCAAATTTACAGTCGCCATTTTGAAAATTTATATAGCCTATGTCACTTCCACAACTTAGCCAAATTCAACGACACCTAACATGTCAAAATCCGTTCAGCCGTTTAGGCTGTAGCGCGTGCCGAAGAAATGGGCATACATACATACATGCATATATACGCTCGAAAAACATTACCCTCGTTACGCAGTCGGGTAAAAAAAATTTTAATTAAAATCCTAAAAGTTAGAAATAAGTTTGTTAGAAGGAATTGTGTTGTGGTTTCCGTTCTTCCTTTGATGCTACAACCCTTTGTTTGACGGCTTCCGTGGCGCAGTGGTATGCGCGGTGGATTTATAAGACGGAAGTCCTGGATTCGATTCTCGGCTAGACCGATTAAGATTTCTAAATTGGTACAGGCCTGGCTGGTGGGAGGCTTATGCGATATAGAGTTCCTGTACGATGATGTGTAGAAGCCGAAAGTGGTGTGGATTTCATCCTTCTCCTAACAAGTTAGCCCGTTTCCATCTTAGATTGCATTATCAGTTACCATCAGGTATTGCAGTCAAGGGCTAACTTGTAAGAAGAAGATCCAATAGGCCAAAATGAATCAGCGTTTTTTACTATGATGGATAACGTTGAAGCTAATTAATGGACTATAAAACAAGCTAATTTCTTTACTGCTAGGGGATATTTATAAAAAATTTAACTTGTTTGTTCTGCATTGATCCTTTTTTAATTGATTGTAGATCTTCTTCAGCTTAATCTATTCCCTCTTTTTAATTTTTCCTTGAAAATTCAAGTTTCCGCTCTTCAATAAAGATCAACAATTTTTTCTACAAGCGCAACAAGGAACTACGAACTTAACCCAAGCTTTTTTGTGCAAGCAAGTTGGATTATTCTTAAGTTCCCCTTTAAAAGGAGTATTGTCTCAGTAGTTTTCAAGTTTCAATTAATTTCATTTCCGAGGTGCGGGCGGGAAGTGCCTCGGGCAGTTGAGCAGTTGTTAATGTTAGGCGGTTGGGACTGAGGAAATGCAGCTGTTGTGTTTCGTGTTATATTATTCATAGATATACTACTTGTAAATTACGGTTTCTGGATGGTTTTTTTGGGATTTATATCTTTTGTATTTAACCTCTTTATAACAGCTTGCAAATGGCGACCTCATCTCTAACAAACGTGTCTTTCAGGTTTCAAGGATTCAATAAGTATTAGATAAATTTTTTTTACAAAAAAATAGAACCGACTCAAAACAACTAAAAAGTAAAAAATAACTGTGTCATTTAGTTGCTTTAATTTACTAAAGCATATCTATGAAGTCGGTGCCAGTTTAAGGAACATTTATTTAACGTAGTAAAGCAGTATGTGGGTTCTAGGTAATGTCCTTAATGTAGAAACCTTGGCTGGCACCAATCGCCAGCACAAGAAGCTACCGATACTTACACAAAAACCGAAGTCGCTGCAAGTGTGCCTATAAAATTTGAAGAGTTCCTTCAATTTCAGATCCTAACATGATGACAATGGGACCATCTTGGAAGTGTGTCCTTTCTAATAAAATAAAATTAACAAACTCGGACAACTCTGTAAAAAGTTATGCGTGGTTATAGATAATAAAAAAATATACGTGTCGAATTGAGAACCTCCTCCGTTTTTTTTCGTCGGTTAAAAATGCAGACTTCAAATTCAATGTTAAAAGTTTTTTCAGTGAGAATGGACATTAATTTGATTCAACAATATTATATTGCTTTTTTATATTATTATAAAAAAACACTAGTAAATTCGCAAAGTTAAAATCTGCGAGTCCACGTCTTTAGCCACGCGTTTAGGGATCCGCAGCGCATGAAAAATAAGATGCGCGGACATGGCCTAAGGCTTCTATGATACTGATATTATAAATTCGTCACATGAAAGTGATGGTACATAGGTCCATCAGAGTTTCGTATGCACTTCCGTTATATAATTTAATTTTCGAGGTGCGAGCGGAAAGTGCCCCGGGCAGTTCAGCAGTTGTTAATGTTAGGCGTTTGGAACTGGGGAAGAGCAGCTGTTGGAAGAACTAGCTGTTTCTTGTTATATTGTTCACAAGTAGGTTCAAGGTAGTGAAGAGCGGTTTTTGTTTTTTTATTTTATCTTAGACTTTGAAAAAGCAAAGATGACCTATGCTTTTCCAAAGTCAAAAAACGTTTATTCAGTGAGAATTGTAGCGCTTCAGTTATAAAGTTTTTATAACTTGACTGTGCGAGTTCCTAATACGTCTTTATCTATCTTTGCCTATAGTACTGTACTGTTTCCGGATCCGCGGCGCATGATACAGAAATTAGATCAAATAAATTTGCCCTAACGCGCGCAGGCGCATTGACGTTTTTTAACCGACGAAAAAAAAATCTGAGGAGGTTCTCAATTCGACACGTGTATTTTTTTTAATTTCTTTTTTTATGTATGACCACGCGTAACATTTTTTGTCAGAGTTGTCCGACTTTGATAATTCTTTTTTTATTAGAAAGGGCACACTTCCAAGATGGTCCCATTGTCATCATGTTAGGATCTGATGATGATATCTTCGGAAAATTGAAGGAACTCTTCAAATTTTATAGGCACACTTGCAGCGAATTCGGTTTTTGTGTACGTATCGGTAGCTTTTTGGCTACAAGTGCCGTACTACTATGACAGTATAGTACAAGTACGTTACGTGGCGATAAATCACTTAAAAGTAAGAAATAAACTTTTTTAACAAAAAATGGCACTGACTTCATAGATATACTTAATTAAATTAAAGCAACTAAATGACACAGTTATTTTGTACTCTTTAGTGCGTTTTGAGTCGGTTCTATATTTTGTTAAAAATTTTTATTTAAAGGAAAGTTTGTATTATAAAATTGTGCATAGATGATGAGAGCGATGGAATAGAGAAAGATTACCCACGCACGCACTTCCGTTCTATAATATTATCTGTGTGGTGGTTATTCTAAAGTTGAGATTGGTTGTCGTGACTGAAATTAGGTCAGGAGTACTTTATAATAACTTCGCGACCTACACCGACTGTAAACAGAGCAATACTTACTCTGCAGATATATAAGGAATGCGTCTGTATATTACTAATACCCATACCTTTCAGATAGGAATGCTGTTTGGCGGCAGAAATAAGCATAGTGGTACTTCCCTGGAAACACAAAAAGCTCTTGTCTAGCAGAACCCGCGACTTCACCCGTAAGAAAAATAATATATTGTAACCATTCAGGAATACCTAAAGCTCCCAGGCGTCCCAATACTTTCAACAATTATCGTCAGATTTAATCAAATATATATAATTTAATAAAATTATTATTATAAAAACAAACCCGACTGCTTAGAAGTTATGAACTGAAAAGAGACAGTCGTCGGGTTTTTTGTTGTTTGTTTTTATAATAATAATTTTATTTGAGACTTTTTAGTTTTAGTTTATGGTATAGAAATGAGACGGTACACTAAGTACACTTTTTGCCATTTTTTGTTAAAAAAGTAATATGAACATGATATGATATTTATATTTTTGAAATGGTCTTTTTACGACCTTTCAATTGGTATTACTAAGATAAGAGAAAAAAAATACACACATCCCCCCTTTTTTTCCCCATTTATAGCCGCCATTTTGAAAATTTATATAGCCTACCCTGTGGTAGTGACTGTCACTACCACAATTTTGACAAATTCAACGACACCTCACATGTCAAAATCCGTTCAGCCGTTTAGGCTGTAGCGCGTGCTGGAAAAATGGACATACATACATACGCTCGAAAACATAACCCTCCTTCTGACGCAGTCGGGTAAAAAGGTTTTGCTCATGCAAAACTTTATAAAATAATGTAGCAAAACATTCCTCCAGGAATCACTCTATCTACTGGTGAAAACCGTAAAGAAATCCCTTAAGTAGACTTTGAGTTTATCGCTGCATAACAGCCAGATAGACAAACAGACATACTGATGCGCATACGTAGTGAAGATAGTCAATATAACATGAAAACCATAACGCCATTTCTTTTTTATTTTTAAGTTTTTATGGTAGTTTTTAGGATAACCAATATGTAGGTCTTAATTAAAAAATTCCCATCAAAGCAAATAGAAATTAAATGAAGTGAAAATATTATGTTGAGAAATATACGCTTGCATTTTGTATTTCTATGCAAATTCAGCTTTTTAAAATACCCTAAAATCGTGTACAGCTTTTGATTTAGCCTTGATACGAGTATGTTTACCAAAGAGCAAAGTAAAGAGTTTTATATTTCGCTCTTTGGAAATAAAATAAATATTCATATTCGGCTCAAGGTAATGCAAATATGGTGCAATTTAGCAGGTCGTCAAAAGAGTTTTTCCGTGCGTGAAGGCTTTAACAAATTGATCAATTTAATTTAGCTGGCAAAGTTCATGGTTTGTTTAGAATCTAAATGGACGGAACAGTTTTAGCTTTATTTCAATTTTTTAAAGTGGACAGTCAATACAAACTTTATTTAAATATTTGTTTTTTTTTTTTATAGAAAAGCTGATTGTAATTGTTTGTCAAAACGAGAATTGGAAACTTTATTTACTCATAAATATAAATAAGCTTAGTTACACCATCTCTGCGTGTGGGTAAGCTAAAAGGAATTTGACAGAAATAGATTATTTTATTTAGAATTCCTTAGAGAAAATTGGGTTATGCAGGTGAAATTGAGGTACAACTAGGCTATTAGGAGTATTTTTAACAACATGCAATGTGTCTAAGATTCGTCTAATTTATATTAAACTAGTAATGGTTTCACCACACAGCGTACGGAGCTGGAAGGCGACGGAATGAGTGCGTTTGTACTTCTTGATAAAAGTGTCCTACAGAACGTCGTACTGAGTGCAATGGCTCAGTGTAACATGATGTCTATTAAATACTTATGTCCATTTTTAACAATATAAAATAAATAGTCGAAAATTTGTGCTAGCATTCCGTTCGCTGTATGGCTAAGTCTTAAAAGATTTTCTACGACTTAAACGCCGCTCCGAGAGACCAATTACTTTTCAATTACGTATTCAGATTTATTTTATCCCAGCAACAACCCAAATCCGTCTATTTTGGGCTCCGCAATATTTTAAGTACACTTACTAAAACTTTAATTATTTATCACGATTTTCACGAGTTTAGATTCACTGGAGTAGTATTCGTATGAATACAAAAGCTAGTCGCAATAGTATATCCAATTCTCATAACAGTTGCCACTTTACCATTTTTGCGTTTCATCGCGTAGTTTGCTCGTTTCAGGTAGTAACTCAATCATGATTAAGAAGTAATGTATGGTTTACAAACTGAAAATGACGATTATTTGAAGTGGAAAACCAACCATTAGTAGTAGCTAATGATTTTGTTTTTTGTAGCTGAATATTTTTGAAGTTAATAACTTACTTATTTTTATCACCGGACGCTCTCATGATCTGCTATGAGAAATATATAGCCTTTTCAAGACAGTAAGACTAGATACGAACGGAATAGACTTTTGATTTTTCCGTTCTTTATGTCTGATTTTTGTTGACAGATTGAACCTCACCAATATGTTTCTAAGAATTTATTGTTATATTTGTGACTTGTAACTTTATTGGACTGAATAACGATATGTACGAGATACTATTAATTTAGTAAATTAGTTCCGAGTCACTGGATTTATTTAATGAACAATACAAAATAATGCGTTCATTCAACTGTTACAATATTACAAAGATATATTATTTGTATTTGATTTAAGGGTTTGAAGTTCTATAAATAAAGTTACTGAGCATTTGGATTCGTTTTGTTAGTCTGCTCGAGATTCACACAATTTTTATTGTCATGCTCATTATGGGTGTTTGGCTCCACTACCTAAAGCAGAATAGTGTTTTAAGTCTTTAACCCTAAAGAGATAACGTTATTTTTTTGTACTGAAAAGATAAACTTACGCCTCAGAGGCGCCGCACAGTAATATAGACTATTTACTTACAAACTGAAAGTGAATTCTTTTCATTATAATTTCAATGAGTTCTTAGATTAATAAGAAGTTAATAAAACACAAATTTTTATTATTATTTTTAGTATTCAGAAAATTATACAGTGTTTTATAAATGCTTAAGAAAAACTAACAAAAATTAGAAGTATTTAAACTAAAGTACAATTTTTAAAAAAATAAGTAACATTTGTGGTTTTTTTTCATACAAACTAATAATTAACTATATATTCAATCTCAAATTATAAATAATAATGAAAAAAAATTTTATTATAGACAGTAGGTGCAAACATCTTTTTTATGTTCACCACACATAGTTTTTTTGCATTTTGTACATGTCATCTTAGACATTCTTTTCTTTTTGGTTGTACATAGGCTACAGTAACGGCGAAATTTAGCAGGAGGTTCTTCGTCAGCTTCTTGACAAGCTTCTTTGTTTATTTGTGGCAGGGTATTCACAAAATTTTCTCTCAAAACCTTGACAAAGTGGGGATTTCCAATTTCGATGCCATCCCTGGTGTAGACAGTTCAGTTTTTAGTTATTTCAATTATTTACTTCGGTTTAGTTGGTTTTCTTGCTTTGACAAAACATTGTATGTGTGAATAATGTATTAGTTGGCCATCTGTTAGTCTTTCCAGAACAAGACATCAAGAAACACATATGGTCAAAGGTGTCAACGCCGCCTTATGTTTTTGTCTTGAAGAACGTAATGATTTCAGGTTTACCAGTTGTAGGATTTCGGCATAGCAGCGCCTTAATTGCATGAGGACAACATATACACCATCTTCGACGGCTTCGGCTTATATAATAGTAGAGTCAAAGGTCCATCAAAAACAGAACATAGATGTTAGGTCATAAAGGAATTTATTTCTCTTTTGACCAAAGTTTTGGACAGTAAAGGTGTTTCTAAAAACAATAAAACTTTTTTTTTATTTTATTTATTTATTTTATTTATTTATTTATTTCTACACAAGTTTTTCACAAGTTTACAGAATATATATATATATATATTACGTAAAGTTATGTGATCGCCACACTAGGATACCCTGTCACGTGGTGATCACTTCTTACCAAAATACATGCATTGTAAGACAAAACAGAAAGAGTGTATGTAACAAACAAAGTTAAAGTTAAAAACAAAGTTAATATTACTTAAATATATTATAATATCATATTTGATCGAAGATTAAATGATTCAATGTTTGTGTGGGTGTGCGCGTACGTATGCGTGTGTGTGTGTGTGTGTGTGTGTGTGTGTGTGTGTGCGTGCGTGTGTGTGGGCGTGTCTGTGTGTGTGGACGTCTGCTTGTGAATTGTTGTATTAATGTATATATAATAATATTATGGTATAGTCAATCATATATAAATTAACAAATTTAAAAAATAAATTTTATTGAAGCATTTTTTCTGTATCTTCATAGCCAGAATGCAGCAGCCAATTGTTTATAGTTCTCTTTAATTTTTGTCGGGACATTTTTATGATGTTAAGTTCTTTATTCACTTTTGTGTAAAGGAATGGCCCGACAAAAAGGTAACTTCTGCGTCCGAATTGTGTTCTTAAATAGGGACATATCCAACTTTGAAATCGGGATCCCGTTATGACAGTCAGGTGAGCCGATTTGTGGAATCTTAGTATAACCGATTTAATATATAGTTGCCTGACACGTAAGAAGCCACAATCAGAGTAAAGACTGTCAGTAGGATATAGGAAAGGTTTTTTGTAAGCTGTCTTTAGAACCGCCCGCTGGGCGCGTTCAAGCTTTATCAAGAAGGTTTTTCCTGCACCACCCCAAGCAGGTAGACAATAGTTTAATATTGATTGACAGAGAGATGTATAGAGCACATTTAGTATTTCAGTGGTTGCTATATTTCGGATTCTGCGGAAAATAAACATAAATTTCCTTAGCCTACCACTGAGAATTTGTATTTGCTTGTCCCATCGCAGTCCTTCATCCAATATTACCCCTAGATATTTTAAGTGTTTTACCTGCTCAATTACAGGGCAGTTGCAGTTTTTACTATAGTGATCGCTACATGTGTGAAGTTTAATTTTTGACTTGTCTGTAGGATCAGTTCTACTTGATATTTTGAAACAAATCGCTTTTGTTTTGCTCGCGTTAATTGTTAACAAGTTATTTCTGAGCCATGAGAAAACCTCTTGCAATCCTTGTTGACAAAATTGCTCTGCTATATCCCAGTTACTTCCATAAAAGACGATTGCGGTGTCATCAGCAAACGCAAATATCTGAGCCTGTCCAAGTGTAAGGGAGCATAGATCATTTATGTAGATCAGAAACAGAGTCGGACCCAGCACGCTACCTTGGGGAACTCCGAATCTGACATCAGCTAGATCACTTGATAAATTATCGATAGTAACCTTTTGTTTACGGTCCGTTAGGTATGATTGAAACCATTGTAGGACAATACCCCGAATCCCCAAAGCTTCTAATTTGTTTATTAGTATTTTCCTCGACAGGGTGTCAAATGCCTTTGCTAAATCAAGAAAAATGCCAATACATCTATTCCCTTGATCTAGTTTCCAAGAAACGAAATCAGTCAGTTCAGTAACTGCGTCTTCTGTGGAGCGATTAGCTCTAAACCCATATTGGTGTTCAGAAAGAAGATTTCTGGACTCTAAGTAGTCCAGCAACCTTTTATTTACAACCTTTTCCAGTAACTTAGATATACATGAAAGCAAAGATATAGGCCTGTAATTTGACACATCTGAAGGATCACCATCTTTCAGAATGGGACACACGTTTGATATTTTGAATTGAGTTGGGAAACTAATTAATAACAATAACCTGATTGTACACATACTTTATTTATGTGTAAATAAAGAAAAAGTAACAAAAACTTAATCACACAGAAAAACATAAAAGTTACACAGAAGATAAACATGCGCCTCTCGAGCTCAAGGCGTTGCCATAGAAACGAAACTAAGGTACTTACCGAACAGCAGCGGTCGTCCGTCGGCAGTGTTGACCGACGGCTGAGTTGGCTTGAAAGCCCAAGCGTGTACACGCGTTGGATGAAAGATACAGCGATATATCTGTTTCGCGGGCGCCTTTGGGGCGCACGTTATCTTTCTAGGGTTAATGAAATTCAACAGTGTTACTTGCGACTACATGTCTATACTAAAGCCAAACTGGATTGAGAATGCTTGTCAACAAACAAATTTTATAGTGAAGGTAGAAAATGCAACACATTTTATGCCTAATAAATTTAAAATTATGTTTTGTTATTTTAAAAAATCTTATTTAAAAGATATTGAATATATTAATTAGTTTTAAACTTACTTATCTTATTAATTATCATGAATTCGTCATTAACCTAGTTAATTAAAAAAATAGGTGTAAAATGACTAGTGATTTCTACCTTCATTTTTAATTTGTTTGTTGACAAGCATTCTCAATCGAATTTGGCTTTAGTATAGTTGTCTTTATCTAATACGATACTATAGATAGCAGAGATAGAGACGAATTTGAATCACACTGTCGAGTGTCATTACTCTTATTACAGAATAGCGCAACTGGTATACCGCAAGGTCTGAAAGTGTGCCTTCTGATACTTCGTGGCTTAGATTTGCAGACTACAGTACATTAGCTTAGATGAAGATTGCCGAAGCGCGGTAGCGGAGCGGTAAGAGGGTGTTACGTGAAACGGAGTTGTGGACTGTTTGTCCATAGGAGGAAGCGGATTGAAGTGATCAAGTATGTGTAGCGGAGTTGTGGATAGTATGTCACCGCATCATCGCTCTAGTTCCTAGAAAACCCACTGAAAAGGATAGATATGTAATTATATTTTTGTATTTTTACTCGATCCCCGCTCATTTAACTCCGATCAAGTGCTTAACATAATATATTATTTCATATCCCTTAATGCCTTCATAATTGGACTCACTTCCTTAAGCCATACAAGTTTTATGATCATGAGTAGACGCCACCATTACGTTACTTAATAGATTTTTGAGTTACAATGACGCTGCGCGTGAGTTAAACTATTACCTAAAAATATGTAATTGTTAAAGAGTATTTCACACTAATCTCGCCATAGTTTACTGAAGTAGTGTTATGTTAATATGTCCTAAGTAATTATTAACATTAGGAGCTTATTTCCCCCATACCTACTACTATTTTTTATATTTCATATACATCCAAGGTGGTTCCATTGTCATCATGTTAGGATCTGATGACGATACCCTGGGAAAATTAAAGGAACTCATTAAATTTTGGAGGCACGCTTACAGCGATTTCGGTTTTTGTCTCAATATCGGTAGCTTTTTGGCTACAAGTGCCATATAATATACTATGACAGTATAGTACGACTACGTTACGTGGCGATAAATCTAAAAAGTAAGAAATAAAAATTTTTAGAAAGATATGCTTAAGTAAATTAAAGCAACTAAATGACACAGTTATTTTTTACAGTGCGTTTTGAGTCGGTTCTATTTTTTGTTAAAATTTTTTATTACTATATAGCTTTGCGCTTAGACATAAATAAACCATAATCATGCCTTATAGAAAGCAATGATGAGTTCTAAGTTGGAGCGCGCTTGCCTAGAAGATGCTTATTCACTCTTGTGTTGAAAGTGCACAAATCATACGTCTTAATATATAAGAAACAATAGCCATCCATTCTACATATCACTACAAGATTTTATTTTCGTCAACCTAAATTAATATATTATCAGAGGAAGTATTAACGAACGAATAAAAATGGTAATGGCATGGAAAAATCCAGCTAACGAAGTCAAATACACGTTTTATTTGGCATTTTATCCGCAGCCATTCATCATAATTTATCAACCGTGTTTTTTCTATGCAAAAGGAAACCAACTTTTTGTGCGATATCACATCGCTTTTTCTCTACAACTGTTTGTTATTGAAACTATTATAACTTTTTTCGGAGGAATTCACTCGGGAGATGTATTTTTCTTGTAGTGGAACACGAGTTTTCTTACTTAGTTGTGTTATAAGGACACTTTAATTTATTATACGTGTGTTTAATTTATTTTGAAAAGTTTGAATGTGCCCATAAGTTCCCAAAAGTTCCTAGGTTTTTGACGACCTCCGTGGCGCAGTGGTATGCACGGTGGATTTATAAGACGGAGGTCCTGGGTTCGATTCCCGGCGGGGCAGATTGAGATTTTTCTTAATTTGTCTTGGTCTAGCTGGTGGGAGGCTTTCACCGTGGCTAGTTACCACCCTACCAACAAAGACGTGTCGCCAAGCGATTCAGCGTTCCGGTACGATGTCGTGTAGAAACCGAAACGGATGTGGATTTTCGTCCCACTCCTAACAAGTTAGCCCGCTTCCATCTTAGACCGCATCATCACTTAACATCAGGTGTGATAGCAGTCAAGGGCCAACTTATAGTCAATAAAAAAAAAGGTTACAGTTTTTTGTAACCACTTTTAGATAAAGCTTACTTGTTACTTCTTGTAATACACTTAATATAATACTTAAAATGAAAAGGGTGTCCAGTTGAAGATTTGACACTTTTATAAAAAACTGAATTAATTTTAGTGTATTGCATTACAATTATTTAATAATTCTAATTAGACTAAATATAAATGTTATTTGTTTATAAGTTTTGGGATATTTACCAGTTTTTAGCGTAGGACTCGAACCTAGGGCTCCATAATTTGCAGTATATGCTACTGAGTATTTTTTTTTATCGACTACAAGTTGGCCCTTAACTGCTATCACACCTGATGTTAAGTGATGATGCAATCTAAGATGGAAGCGGGCTAACTTTTTAAGAAGTAGGATGAAATCCATACCTCTTTCTGTTTCTACACAACATCGTACCGGAACGCTAAATCGCTTGGCGGTACGTCTTTGTCGGCGGTACGTCTTAGGATGGTAACTAGCCACGGCGAAAGCCTCCCACCAGCCAGACCAAGACAAATTAAGAAAAATCTCAATCTGCCCCGCCGGGAATCGAACCCAGGACCTCCGTCTTATAAATCCACCGCGCTTACCACTGTGCCACGGAGGTCGTCAAAAATCACAGGATCTAAAAGGCAAATACGCAGTAGGTGTTTTGACTTACTTGATTTTGATCTTAATTTTGGATATATATCCAAATTATAAAATTAAATAAATAACTTAAGATCAACTTCTATTTAATCTGTATTTTACTAGAATTTAAAGTAAAATTATTACTGTAACTTCCGCACTGTAGCGATAAATACGAACAGCGGATAAATTATACAATTTGAAATGATAATGGATTGGAAACAGTCCAGTATAAAATGCCATTTTATGTGCTAGTTTATTCGCATAATTTGACCAACAAGTCTTTTATGTTAAACATAATTCGAATTTTTATGTGATTTTCAGTGGTCATTTATGTTCTGTCAACAATATCAGCATATAATAAAGTCACTACAGTTCCACGATTTCCTCCTGATAAGAGTGGCGTTTTTGAGCCGTAGTCCACCAATCGAGAGGAAGTCACCAATTTTATCTGTAACGATCTCTATTAGAAAACTCCATATAAGCTTAACGTGTTTTTCGAGGCAGGGCGGTGTAACACCATCGACTTTATATCTAGAGCTACTACTAAACATTTTTCGGAGGAAAGAAAAGCTCAATATTTCATAACCCGACTCGGGATTCGAACCGAAAACCTTATCATCCGAAGGTACAGAACCTATTAGGAAAAAAATCGATATAATTAAACCGAGATTAAAGTCCTTACGTAATTATGCATGTTGAATAATCTGAGATTTAGGTATTACGTCTAATTTAACGGTCTACTGAATCTTTTGTTATAAGACAGGGATTATAGAGCTTAAGACACCACGCTGCACGAAAACGGGTCGGTGAGTTTAGGATGTTACGATCACAATCAGTATGTACTCGTATTTTGAAAAAAGAAAACCCCAAAAAAATAAAAGAATTGTAGAATCAGAACTCGAACCTAAAGCCTTATCTGTTTGCAATTCTAACCACTGGATCATCGAGGCTTTTTAATATAAAAATATCCACTACAATTATTTTATGTAAGAAATTTTTATTATTATCTTTTGAGAACTTATTTCAATTAAAAATACATCTCAAATAGGCTTCTAGAATGTATTAAATTGTTATAATAAACTTCGAATTACTTATACATCGATTAAGTATTTATAAACACAAAGCTTTTGCTATGTAAAGTAAAGCAATTTAGGAACTGAATTATTTCACAAGTGGGTGGCCATTTTAATTGGAACAATCAAAATGTTTTCCTTTCTCCCTTCAGTAAAGTAATATAACAGCATAATATTTCAGGAAAATTTTAATTGAAAGAAACGTAACGAGCATAGCTAACAAACGGTTTCATTTACTTCTTGTGAGAAAAAAATAGGTTGCCCACTTCTTTGGTCCTTAATCCTTAAACTTCAAACATTCATTAATTACAGCTCCCTAATTGCCCACCAGGGAAAGAAAGGTTTCATTCAAACGTCAGGCAGAATTGATGGGTTGACCACTGAATGGGAACTCGCGTCAGTTGGACGGCTGTAGTCATAGTGGACACACGTTCGCAGTCCAAATATAAATAAAGCCACGTGACTGACGGCTGTCGCGTGCGCACTAGCCCTTATATTAGGCTGGGAATGTACGATAAGCTTTACAAAACGGGATTGATAGGTTTCGAAATGTAGTTTACGCGCGCAACGTATTTTTTTCGACGAACAAATTTCTGAACGGATTGTTTTTTTAATTTAATTTGCAGTGTTCTATTCATTTAGTCTGCGCGGATTATTTTGATTCTATTTTTTTTTATTCATATGACGTATAATTGTGTTCGAAGATTAAATTTTTGTATCAATTGAATTGTTTTGTTTTGAACTGCGATGATGTGATCGAATAGTGTTTTAATTGAGTCTTATGGACAGTTTTGGAACTATGAAATCGCTGGTGTTCATTGTTTTTGGCATCCTGCTGCCGGGGCCTTCTTTGACCAACTCGGACAATCTAGGTCAGTCAATTTATTGCTCACATTATTGCTAGTGGACATAATTGTGTGAAGTTAATGACCGTAGAGTAGTTTTGTCCTATATGTTACAGTAATTGGATTGGATTTAGAACCAGGCATCACGGATGACATTTTGAGCGTTATTAAGCTTCATATTGGTTTGAACGCATGCTTTGAGCTGTATAATGGTGCTATAATAGTCATTGTACAGTGTTTATAATATTATTGTATATTTAATGCTGTACATTAATTATTTGTTGTAAGGTTTTATTACATTATTATTTCCATAGCATGAGGAAAACAAGCTTTCAGATACTTTTAAATTGTGTAGTAAGTAGGAGGTAAAGTAACTATTATTTAGTTTTTTGTTTTTTTAATGTTACTTGTGTGAATATATTCATTATTACCTAAGAGCTTGGCTGTTATCTATTTGACAAGGAGAGTGCTACCAAAATCTGGTCAGCATTTTTTATTTTAAGAATTTTTGTTCCATATTTAATAGTTCAAATAGGTAGGTAACCTATTTGATTCATGAGCAAGCGGCAATAAGTTTGATTACCGATCAAGTAAGGAAAATTATTTTTTGAAACATTTTCCACGACGGTTGCTGTTAGCATCTTGATCGTTGCCACGACACGCGTCACCACATGATGCGACACAACAATAAATACAAAATAATTTCAATAGCCAATAAAATATAATCAACTCGACAATTACAGCATTCCGTTCAACAATAATACGTTAACTATATAGTTATTAATTTTTAATAGGATTATGATTGCAATCGCTCCACAATCTTTTAGTCAACTTGATCGCAATCATCGCAACCGTGTTCAAAATGATTGATACTGCGTTGCGCTTTATTGCAACCGTCTTCGAAATTATGATTGCGACTGCGCTGCGTAACTTCCGGTTAGCATGTGAAAGGTTAATATGATTGTGACTATGCTATATTTGATTGCTAATTATATGATATCTCATTGATGTCTCGGCTTAATCCGTATCTATATTGAAATCATGTTTAATAAAACTTTGATAGCGACTAATAAAATGATTACAACTAGGATATATTCGATTGCAACATAATATGTTATGAGCACCATTATAGTCATCCCCTGGCTCTGATCACATATTGCGCAATAGTTGTTAAAATTATAATACGTACCTAATAACCCCTGATTATTTAGTGAGTTAAAATGATTATTACAAATGATTGCAAAATATGTGTTACCCAGGCCTACATACCAATTCTTCTTGAAAATTTTGATAGCGACTGGTTTCCGTAATAACCCCCGGTTAGTACGTGAGCGAACAACAGAGTGGCGTGTAATGGCCCCTGTATAATGTATCTTATCCCGGACACGGGCCCGTGTTAAGGGGAAAGAACTCGTTAATGGCGACCATGTTTACAGGTAAATAAAGACTTTTTGCTTAGAATCATTTTATTTATATTATACTAAAAGCCGGGTAAAAAATATATTCTTCGAGAAAACTGCTTAATAAGGCCTCGTAAGAGGCTCCGAGTCACTCAGCGGGCGATGGATCGAACTACGCTTGGAGTAACTTGAGCATCTATCGATTAATAGTTCATGTTAAGTACTTACAAGCTAATATATTCGAAGATGATTAAAGCAATCCCTAGTATTGTTAATAATACTAGGTAGTATTAATACCAAATGAATTAGTAATAATTTAATACTGGTTCCCTTTAATCAGCAGTTACTTTTTGAAAAATGGTATAGTAAATTAGATTTAATAGATCAGTATGAATATAATTTTTAACCGATTTCCCAAAAAGGGAGGAGGATTCTATAATCGATTATAGTATTTATGTATTAAGAGGCCTTATAGTAAAAGTCAATCAACTAATGAGAATGGGGTGCTCAACACCATTCATCATTAGATCTACACGACTTTCTGACGATCTACGCATGCGCGTTTTTTTGAATTATTTTCTTCTTTTTAAAACATATAAAAGGAAACTTTTTAGAAGAAATAAAATAAATTAAAAATTACGTATTTTTTTATAAATAGGTACAGAAATTTTCTTCTTGCCAAGGGTTGTCTGAAAGATATCGGATTAACGATAAGACCGTCTTTGCACCCTTTTATTTGTTTGTTATGTGTATACCAAAGATTTTAAATATTATTCAGGCTTATTATTTATATGCAACAAAAGAATTTTGAGATATATAACATGGTTATAAATAAATATGTATGAGTTTGGGTTTGAATTTTTGACAGATATTTCCAAAAACATGTCAGAGTTCAAAGTAATAAATATGGCAGTATGACGTTAATCTGTCAAACTTGTATCGTGTTGTCAAATCTCGGCTCACGGTGGTCCATATAAAATGAGTGATTGGCGCTCACGGCGAAGTGGCGTTTGTTTACTTGAAAACATACTGAAGAGTTTATCTAGATTATAACCTTAGCCGTCAACACAGTATTTTTACTAAAGTAAAAACTTTTTACTAACGTAACTTACTGACGTGATAATAATTATTAGCTTTAATGAGGGCTCTGAGTTCTAAGTAAATTACGGCAACTAAATGTCACAGTTATTTTTGACGTGACAACGTCTTGTAATCCGATAGAGCCGGCTGCACGCACGAAAACACATGACGTCATGCGTCGTTACCTCGCTTTGAGGCGTTCCATGTAAGGCTTGAAGTGCAAGCGAGAGCGCGGAACGAGCGACAAAGAAGCACAATCGGCCTTTGCGTTCGGCAGCGTTCGACATTCGTCTATTAAATATAATTATTAAGTATATTAATTTTAAATTAAAAATTAATATATTTATAAATTAATATATTTATTATAAATTTAAAATATAAATTTATAAAATCAAAATCAATTATTTTATTCATTTAAATTAATATTTATGAAAATATACTTAAATTAAAAATTTTAATAACCAATTAAATGCTACCATTCCATCAGTATTTTCTTAAGACATTGTCACGTTCAACTATCGCCAATAAACCGACTTTATAGACAACCAATTTTTTTACTTTTTAGTGCGTTTTGAGTCGGTTCTATTATTTGTTAAAAAAAATATTTTTTTATTTTTAGTGATTTATCGCCGCGTAACGTACTCGTACTATACTGTCATAGTATATTATACGGCACTTGTAGCCAAAAAGCTACCGATACTTACACAAAAACCGAAATCGCTGCAAGTGTGTCTGTAAAATTTGAAGAGTTCCTTCAATTTTTCCAGAATGTCATCGTCAGATCCTAACATGATGACAATGGGACCATCTTGGAAGTGTGCCCTTGTGTGAAACAACTTAAACGTCGACTGCTTGTAAATCAATTTGTTCAATAGTTTTTGCGTAATTATGTAACAAATATAAAAATGTACATATTTTCCCTTTCACATGTTTAAGTATAAAGTTTAGGCACAAAATTTTTCGAAGGGCAACTCCAAATGTAGGGCAAACGAGTGTTTGAAACTTTTTAATTTGTCGTTAAAGTTGGGTTGGCCTTAGCACTCTCGCTTAAATTAAGTAATTATTTTTAATTGTATGTCTGTGTTTATATAAATATGATGATATGTTATAGAACTATTTTTGTGAACAGGTACTTTAAAGCCTATATAAGTAATTAGAACTTAAATTAAATAATTATAAAAACATATAGCCCGGTCAAATTAGCTTCAAAAATAGGGGTAAGTTTTACATCGCTATACCTCCGAAATGGTGATTCTTAGGGAAAAAAGTGTAAAGTTATTTTTATAGAAAATTGCACGATGTATATTTTTGTTCTATCTATTTTTATGATGAAATTTACCGTTTAGCTGAAAAATGCAAAAAACCAAATTTTGCAACATTTGACCTTGAATATTTTTTTTTGCACACATCGGATCGATGGGGACTTTTCACAAATTGTTTGTAATAGTGTTCCTACCATTCTTGCCAAATTTCAGCTTTGTGCGAATTAATGTAACCTTCGATGTCTATTTTGACCGGAGGAATAAATAACTCTGCGCAGATGCAAAGCAACGCGTCGCGCCTTTCTCTACTGCTTTTCGTGTATGTTGTATTAACAACTATGTACTTTAGTGATGGAAAAATAGAGATGTATTTGCTATAAGTAAAAATAATGATGTGAGGCGTCGCTTCACCTCTGGTCACACTTTTGTATTGCAAGATCTTTCTATAGTGGTAAATAAGCACCAACTCTTCAGAGTCACCTGACACATGGATCAATCTATACTAATATTATAAAGAGGTAAAGTTTGTAAGTTTTTAAGTTTGTAAGTTTGTTTTAAAGATTTGTCGGGGCTAATCTTCGGAACAACTGATCCGATTTTAAAATTTCTTTCACCAGTAGAATGCTACGTTATCGGTGAGTGTTATAGGCTATATTTTATATTTGTATTGTATATATTACCCAAGTTATCACAGTTTTTATCGCGCGAGTCGGTCCGTGAAATTTATTAAATTTAGCTTTATGCGCGTACGCTGCCTTAGATATTGAATATATTTGAAAACATTGTATGAAAACTTTATGCATCTTAAAAAGTTTTACAAAGAAGCCCGCAATAGCATATATCTATCTTTTATATTTTGGCTTTTTGTGTTTTAAAAAATCATTTAATTCATGTGCTTACGTTTACGTCATTATTTAAAGAACTAAACTGAAATCCTTATCAAAATAAATTATTTAATAATCCCAAGGATATTATAGAGATAAGATTTGCCTAGTTATAGTATGTTAATTAGTTATATAGTTTCGGAGATATTACAAAATTTCTAAAAAACATGACAATGTCGCTATATCGTTCAAATTAAGTTGACCTCCTCCGTGTTATGTTATACGTACTGAATAGGGGTTAACATTTTGGTACTAATATTGTTTGAGGATTCGATCTTTGATCATTTCTATCAATTTATTTGGTATGACAGACCATATTTATATAATATACGAAAAAGTTTGTTCGTTTGTTTAAACGGGCTTATCTCTAGATCTGCATGTCGGATTGTAAATTATTTTGATTATTATGAAAGCTGAAAGTGAAATAGACAATTTAAGCTACACACATCAGCTTGCCATAAATATATATTGTTAATGTTAATGTATTGTAATATATTGTAATATACTTAGTACAATGTTTTACAAAAATGTATATCTTTAGTACTACGCTGGACGGGACGGAGGATATTGCTTCACGGGAAACTACAAAAAAAAAAATAAAAATGAGGGGGGTAGCGGGAAAAGAGCATACTTTATATGAAAGTCTGTCTTTATAATTAAAAGAGTACCTAAGAGGTTTTCACACGGACGAAGTCGCGGGCGACTGCTAGTTAATTATAATAAGACACCAAAAAAATTTTTACTGTCCGAAGTCCAGGGGCTAAGTCGACTTCTTGACTATTTATTAAAACACAGAAGTATGAATTAACTAGATATAACGTACATAAAATATATTGATACTAAAGGACGCCCGCGGTTTCACTCGCTTAGTTTTGGTTTCTGTGGAAATTTCGGGGTAAAATGTGACTTATATGTTATTCTGATATGATTTTCCATGAAAGAGTAACAAATATACATCCATTCATCCATACATACAAACATAGAAACTAAAAAAAAAATATGAAAATTTAAAAAGCAACATCACGCCCCAGGCGGTCACCTATCCAAGTACTGACCGCACCCGATGTTGCTTAACTTCGGTGATCGGACGAGATCCGGTGTATTCAACATGGTATGGACGTTGGCGAACAAAGACGCGGATAAGACAATCTGAAAAAACTAAAAAGGGTTGGGGGTGTTAGGTTTTTTCGTTACGGAATTTCTGGATTCGTTCTCCACGCTCAAGGCCCGCGATAGAAGCTATGCAATAGCTTAAAAAACCTTTTTGTAAAATAAAATATACAACATCAATAAAATAATGCGTCAGTCTTTTATTTGGTAATTCGTCACAATGTTGCAAAATAAAGGGTACAGTTGGGTTGTAAAAGCAAGGTAACGACAAGCGGGACGTCTAAAACTTTTTAATCCGTCATAAAAGTTATATAGTTTGTAAAATTTCGTCCATTAACTAAAATATAAATGAAGTCCGAACAGTACGTGAGGAGGGAGCAGAGTGACATCTAATGGCCGACACATACATTATTCGGGACACGGATGTCTTTCGGGGGATACGGGAAATCTTGTGACTATATTTATAAGGTAAATAGAAACGGGAAACGCTGTTTTGGCAATTTACGGTAGGAAAATATAGATTTTTTTTATTAAATAAGGCGATAGTTAGGAAATTCTTTTGAAATTTCCTCTTTATTTTATCTTACACAGTATAAAACAGTTTGTAGTTCAGAGCGGATATGAAGGTTGGCGAGACCTAACTAACAGTTTGATAAAAAATACCATGTTTCGGAGTTTCTACGTGGACGAAGTCGGTTGCGTCCGCTTTTTATCTCTAAAATGATATATGAAGATGATAATTTTTACTCACTCATTTATTTATTTACATAAATTTATAAAATTTATAAAAAAATCCATGCCGCCTGCTGCGGGGCCCGGGGCAGGCACTTTCAAGCAACAATGTCTATCGCAATTTAGCAGGAGCTGCCTGAGTGAGGAACCCTCACATACGCGCAACATTAGAATTATGCTTCTGTACGACACTTAATCCAACAACTAAGCGAAGGCTTTTTAATAATAATGACGATTTTTTTTTGTAGCATGATAATATATACATATATGCTGCAGAATTTCGTAATTTTCTCAATATATTACCTCAAATTACATAAACTATTAACCATATTTATTCCTACATACCCGCAGGGATGAACAGCTTTAAACTAAAAAAGAAATATTGTAGCAGGTGTTTATATGCATTAATGTTCCATGGCATTAGCTAAAAATTCAGGTTTCTATATTAAAAAAAAAACATGTTGGTTGCGCATGCGCAGTAGACTGACAGTTTCATTACCGGCGCACTATTTTGCATTACAGCCTATGATAAATAAAATATTTTTCATAAAGTTTTCATGGTCGTAAAAAGTAAATGTAAGCAAGATTGTAATTAATCATTATGACACTCGTGTTATTAAGATTCGTCTTATGCCACCAAAACACTCGTGGCAATTATTACTTGACAGGGCCATATAAATGACTATTGTTGCGTGTGCGCATATTAAATCCTAATAGATAATTCTAAGATTGAACAGCTAGCGAAGCGAGTTGAAAATTAGAATCCCAATAGTCATGAAAGTTTCAACGACAAGAGAAGTTTCAGTCATATGCAATACGTAACTGTGGAAACTTGCGGTTGTTCACTATAGCGGGAAAACTGCTTTTAACATGTAAACACAAGTCTGAATTTGGAGTTCGTAAAGTAAATCTTGGGATAAATGGATGCTACTTTTTATCTTTGTTTATGATAATATTAATACTATATAATACTATAATTATAATTTTCTTTTTTTGACATGAAAAATATTAAATTAGCTAATAGGAATAGGCAGGGAAGGAAATTATATTTTAATATTTTTAACAATTACTACGTACGTTGTACGTAAGTTTTCTAATTTGTGCACTGTTCATTTAAATAATCTTTTTAATATTACAATTATTTTTTATTATAAATATGAAAAGAATGTCAAACATCTACAACATATTATATCTGGGTGCACGGCAGTGCCCCCGCTAAGTCGAGCGCGAAGCAAGCGATGCCAAGGTTGAAGGGTATAAAGTAACGTATAAAGAATGTTCAACGGCCAAGTCACACAACACTAACAATAATAATAAAGAAATCGCAGTAAGGAACCTTAGACTTGGCACGACTTTGTCTCGATATCATTACTTTTTAGAGATAAACATGTTTTTGGTGGGATTGAATTTACTCACATTAACTATCGTGCTTCATAACGATACAAATTGGAATTCGTTTGTACACCAGCGGATAAAATGAACTTTTGCCCGCTGACTTCGTTGTACTAAGAAAGAGTGATCTGAGTCAGTGAGATAAAATATATTTTATTCATTTTACATTATAAGTTATGAATCCTTACGAATATTATAAAGGGGAAAGTTTGTATGGATGTATGGATGTTTGTTACTTTTTCACGCAAAAACTACTGAATGGATTTTGATGAAACTTCACAATGATATAGGTTACCTATCAGAATAACACATAGGCTACATTTTATACCGAAATTCCCACGGGAACGAGAACTACGCGGGTGAAACCGCGGGCGTCCTCTAGTATTTTATAAGAACAATTCCACGAACTGCAATACAAAACATGCGTCAAAACTTAATAGTTGTAGGCTTGTGGGAAGTTTACGATATTATATATTTTAAGTATAAATACAATATTTTTTAGAACATTTATTGTTATCTAAATCAAATTAAAAGTATATTAATAATAAAATTGTATTTTTTTTTATAAACTACAAGTTTGCCCTTGACTGCTATCACACCTTATGTTAAGTGATGATGCAAGATGAAAGCGGGCTAACTTGTTAGGAGTAGGACGAAATCCACACCCTTTTCGGTTTTTACACGACATCGTACCGGAACGCTGAATCGCTTGGTGGTACGTCTTTGTCGGTAGGGTGGTAACTAGCCACGGCGAAAGCCCACCTCCACTCACCACTCCCACCAGCCAGACTAAGACAAATTAAGAAAAATATCAATCTGCCCCGCCGGGAATCGAACCCAGAACCTCCGTCTTATAAATCCACCGCGCATACCACTGCGCCACGGAGATCGTCAAAAATATAATAACAATTTTTTTATTTTTCATCAACATATATTATTTATTGTACATAGATAATGGTAAAAACTCTTTATATCTAATCACAGGGTAGTTTTTAATATCGTAATCAAAACTCTATAAGGTTTTGTACGCGATTTGAATTCCTAAAATTATGTAGGTATAAGTTTCACAGAAAACTACTAAAAAGTATTAATATTTTTTTCTTTACATTATACCCACGTCGTAATTTTAGGAAAATGTAACACAGCTAATAATAACTAATGAACGAGGTACACACGAAACAAACAGGCGTGGGGCCGCGCCCTCTCGTAAATTAATTAAAATCGTGACAACCGCGAATTTAGCCCTTTCTGTCACGGCTAAGTTGACAGGATGCATAAAAACGTTTTTTACGATAGAGTTCCACTTATAGCGGTTGATTTTATTGCCTTCCTTTCTTTCCTGGGTCGCAAGATAAAATATGGCCTTTGTGTTATTCTAATATGTAAGTTTTATTATTGTAAAGTTTCATCAAAATACTTTTAGTAATTTTTGCGTGAAAGAGTAACAAAAATCCATCCACCCATACATAGCCTTTAGGATTGATCAAGTCCTTTCTGTCACTGCTAACTTGACAGAATGTATAAAAACGTTTTTTACGACGGGGATCAACTTATGGCGGTTGATTTCATTTCCTTCAATCTAAAGTTTCCTGGGTCGCCAGGAAGTGACACAGATAAATAATTTATTCATTTAGTTTTCCGCTTGAATGACTATAATTATATTCTATGACCAAATATTAGAGTAGATATTTTTGCCAAGGAATTTTTAACCACAGATGTAAAAAGAAGTACTATAATGATTGACGTAACTGTCTGTCTGTGGCATTGTAACTTCTAAAAGGATGGTCCGAGGCTCGGATTTCCAGAGAGACGCGGGTTTAAATCCCGTCGGTTATATTTAAATGGACCAATAATGTTCCGTTTTATGTATTTTTGATTATTAACTGGGGCGGCACCGTAATGTGAAATAAGTAACATGATTGATAATATTAATACTATGAGTTGGTAGGTTATGTTTACGCGTAGGGTGGTACAAACTTCAGCCAAACTCTACACCAGAATTTAGAAACTTCTAGAAACTATAAATACCTTAATGGAATAATTTCTTAGTCATTTTAGATTAATGAGGAGTTTTACTTTTCTTAGCTAGCTAAAAAGCCGTAGTTAGTAGAGAAATTTTCCTAAAAATAAAGAAATCTTTTTATACTAACTTTTCGCACAGCTGCGCTTAAAAAACCGTCAAAATTGAAGTAGTGTTCATACATTTCATAGAAATACACAGAAATCCGGTGTAAGTAAACTAGCATTAAGCTAAAAACAACTTTCTTTTCCTCGACTCGAATTATGGAGCTACGCCCCGCTGCGCCGCGTCAATAATTTGTGCGCGCCTTTAGTTGGAGTCTACGGAGTTTAGGGCTAGAGCAGGCTCGCTATTGAAAAGCTTTTATTATTACAACATACGAGTATAGTTTGAATCAATCATCAAATCCCCTTTAAATTTGCAACACTCCGAACTGCGTAACTGTAGTGGCGGTGCTGGTTTCTACATATTTTTAATCGACGAAAAAAAATGGAGGAGGTTCTCAATTCGACACGTATATATTTTTTTTTATGTATGATTTTGATAATTCTTTTTTATTAGAAAGGGCACACTTCCAAGGTCCCATTGTCATCATATTAGGATCTGATGATGATATCCTGGGAAAATTGAAGGAACTCTTCAAATTTTATAGGCACACTTGCAGCGATTTCGGTTTTTGTGTAAGCATCGGTAGCTTTTTGGCTACAAGTGCCGTATAATATACTATGACAGTATAGTACGACAACGTTACGTGGCGATAAATTACTAAAAAGTAAGAAATAAAAATTTTTAACAAAAAATAGAACCAACTCAAAACGCACTTAAAAGGCACCGACTTCATAGATATTGCTTAAGTAAATTAAAGCAACTAAATGATAGTTATTTTTTCGGTAGAGTCGGTTCTATTTTCATTTAAAAATGTTTATAGTTCATTCATTCACTTGTTTATTACCGTCCAATTATTCAACGATCTATTATTATGGCCGTGTTTGAAAGTTATTATTTACTTACAGAAGGATTTTTAACTGCAAACCTACAAACATACCTACTCGTAAATACATCGCGTTTTAGTTCATTGATTCGCTTGTTCATTACCGTCCAATTATTTAACGATCTATTATTATGGCCGTGTTTGAAAGTTATTATTTACTTACAGAAGGATTTTTAACTGCAAACCTACAAACATACCTACTCGTAAACACATAGCGTTCTAGTTCATTGATTCGCTTGTTCATTACCGTCCAATTATTCAACGATCTATTATTATGGTCGTGTTTGAAAGTTATTATTTACTCACAGAAGGATTTTTAACTGCAAACCTACAAACATACTCGTAATCACATCGCGTTTTAGTTCATTTATTCGCTTGTTCGTTACCGTCCAATTATTCAACGATTTATTATTATGGTCGTGTTTGAAAGTTATTATTTACTCACAGAAGGATTTTTAACTGCAAACCTACAAACATACTCGTAATCACATCGCGT
The DNA here is from genome assembly GCA_034621355.1 of Mycalesis mineus. Taxonomy (NCBI): domain Eukaryota; kingdom Metazoa; phylum Arthropoda; class Insecta; order Lepidoptera; family Nymphalidae; genus Mycalesis; species Mycalesis mineus. The sequence goes on from CM067891.1 coordinate 4,063,816, forward strand.
TTTAGTTCATTGATTCGCTTGTTCATTACCGTCCAATTATTCAACGATCTATTATTATGATCCTGTTTGAAAGTTACTATTCACGTATTAATATATTGCGTATAGTGAAGAGTTGTTTGTCAATTTCAGCGAGCTTTAATTTAAATTACCTTGTTCTAATATGTAGGTCAGAACTGGAAATCGAATTCAAATTCAATTTCAAATTCATTTATTTCTAAGATACTTAGTTTATAAGCCCATTTGGAACGACATGTTAAACTATTTGCAATGACTCTACCACCGGTTCTGAAGGCTGTTGAGAAGAGCTGTTAAGAAACTCAGCAGCTGCTCTTTTAAAAGAACTATTCTTTATAATATTACTACACAAAATAATGAACCCTACTCCTTGTGTGAAGATGAAATCAGATCGAATTGCTTCAAGCAAGCAACTAAGCTTATTTTGAAACAAGCAACATAACAAAATTAATTTGAAATATTACGGATATTTGACTACTCAAATCTTTTTTACATACTTTAATGCAGTATTTGGCAATTCATTCATTCATTCACGTGGTGCCATCCTCTAAACGAAGTTTGGCGGTCATTATGCGAAAAGCTTTCCTATTTCTACAACTCTCTTTAGTTGCGGGTAATTGAGTCCGGTCCACTCTCTTATCTCTCAACCATTTCCGCCTTTGACGACCAGGTGCTCTCTTGCCCTATAGCTTTCCTTCCAAAATTAACCTTGGAAAGGAAAACTGAGCTCCTCTTTATTTAGCAATTGAGCCATTTAAAAGACTGGTTTATATTTTAATATTAATGGAAGGAGTCGTTACACCACGTACGAAGTCGCGGGTACCCGCAAAATTTATCATGAAACCATAGCAGAATTCAGAAAAGTAGCAGGAAAATCGTAAAAATCGTCCGTAAGCTTTAGGCTTTAAATTCCGTCAACACGGCGTGGAGTAAGCTCAGTATGAAGTATTGAGAGCGGCGTAAACAAGTTTAGTGCCCTCTGAAGTGTAGTACGAGTAGTTACACATTCACGAACTACTCTATCGTTTAAATTGTACATATCACAGGAGAATAATAGGTATTCGTAGATATGCGCTGGTTTTCAACTCCAAGCTGTTGTTTAGGAGACTATTATTGCAAATAGAGAGATAAAAATATAATCCATACCTATATTATAAAGCTGAATAATTTGTTTGCTTGTTTGTTTGTTTGAACGCGCTAATATCAGAAACTACTGGTTTTTAATTGAAAAATTATTTTTGTATTGGATAGTCAATTTATCAAGAAAGATTTTAGAGTATATACCATTACGCAACCAATATAGAAGCGAAGAATCCGTTGAAAAAGCGGGGAAATCAATTGTAAAAAATTGTAAAAGTAACTTTTTGCCAAAGTTTTATATTTTTTAATTCATAGCTGTGAATTGCGTTTTAACCCTCATAGTTTCTAGTTAGATAGTGAATATCAGGATAAAAAGTTAATAAGTAGTAAACCAGGATATTGGTATTCCAAATTTTGGCCAGATGAAGTCAAGATTAAGATTAATGTGCCAGTTTGTATTGAAGATTTTATTCTTGGATTTTAATTTTTTACTTGAAACTTTGTATATAGGTTCCACAAGTGAAGCAAGTGAGCACTGAGTCAGGATTTTTGCGATCGCAGACGATCACAGTATTATTGATTTATATGTATTTACATGCGAACAGCCTGCCACGAATTTTATTTCATAAAAACATAAAAAAACTGGTATTGTCTGTCGTAGCGACACGTCGTCGTCTACGGTCGGTTATGAATTAGTGTGATTGTTAAAAGAAGAGAATTTGAAGTATGGTGCTAGTCAAAATTATAAAGCTTACTAATTGTAACTAAAGCATATGTGACCTTACTGGCTTGCATTTTTAACCGACGTAAAAAAACGGAGGAGGTTCTCAATTCGACACGTATATATTTTTTTTTATGTATGACCACGCATAACTTTTTACAGAGTTGTCCGAATTTGATAGCTCTTCTTTTATTAGAAAGGGCATACTACCAAGGTGGTCCCATCATGTTAGGATCTGATGATGATATCCTGGGGATTTTAAAATAACTCTTCAAATTTTGGAGGCACGCTTACAGCGATTTCGGTTTTTGTCTCGGTATCGGTAGCTTTTTGGCTACTAGTGCCATATAATATACTATGACAGTATAGTACGAGTACGTTACAATTTGCTTATGTAAATTAAAGCAACTAAATGACACAGTTATTTTTACTTTTTAGTGCGGTTTTGAGTCGGTTCTATTTTTATTTAAAAATTTTTCATTGTATCACTTACTGTTTAAATGGTTGCGAGAGCATCTTAAGTGGCAATGAAGTAGCAACTGTGTAGTTATTGTAATTGTATAAAGATTTTAATATAAAATAATATAGTGTGGTGCTCGAAATGGAATACCTTTTAATTAAGCTAGGTAATGATGTTGAATGGATAGTAAAAATATCAACATTCCGCGTACATTCGTATCAGATTAAAAATATGCCTACATTTCCTACTCTGAAATATTAAAAGAAATTTCTTTCAATCTCTCCTAGGTCTTTTTCTATGTAGCCTTTACTTAGAATTATTTAGTTAGTATTTTTAATGATGAAAATTATTTTGAAATGCTGGAGGCAGCATAGATATTTTTGTAGGTAGAACTTATAATATGTAATACGCCATTTTAGTACAAAATGATGTATCCTATATATGTCTTTAAAGCAGTTCTGCAAGGTTATAGTATTTTTAACTGACTTTAAAAAAAGGAGGTTATCAATTCGACCCGTATTTATGTAATATTTCCAGTACAGCCCAGTTTTCGCATGTTAGTCTACATCAGCTTCTAAACAAATGTGCAAAAGGACATTGCCAAAATTTGCCCCAGGCTGCCCTAACTTATGCTCATATTTAACTGTTTTATTTAAATACACAATGAATTTTAAACAACTACCCATGTTTCATAGCAATCACTTGAAAATATATCAAAAAAATAAAAATTTCAATCGATATTTTGTGTTCTAAATCACGTGACCGTAGTATGAAAAGTCAACTTTTTCAAATTTCATAACTTTTTCCTGCGACTGCATAGCTACATACAACTTTGTTTTTCTGTAAATAGAAAATCTGCACTATTTAATGATATATATCATTACTGGGCAGCCTGGGGTACACTTCCATACAATTTTTGGCAATGTCCTTTCATAAGTGTATGTATGTATTTATGTTTGTGGAGGCATATCTCCCGAACTACAAGTCCGATTTAAGTAATTCTTTTTTTATGTCACTTTTTAAGAGTCTGGCTATCATACAAAGATTTTTTACAATCCGATTCGTAGTGTCACAGTTTAGCTGGAACCGACAGAGAGACGAAGATTTTTTAAATTAATTTTTTGACCTTATAACCCCTCTCCTACTACGAGGGAGACCTGACCCTGTAGTAAGTCGTTAAATAGGCCGATAATGATGATGATGATCTTATATACTTTCTTACGAATTTAGTAAAAAGCTGTTAATTTTAATTTACAAAGAGATACTTCAATTTTATTTATTTGTCTTAGTTTAGTTACCTGTTCTAATTTGTTTGTGTATTAATTTTAGATTTATTGCACGTCAGAATATAAATACCTCAAAATATTTTTTGCTAGGGTAGAAATACTCGGATAAACAGACTGTGAACTCTAATAACGATCGTAAAACTTGGCAAATCCATGCGTCTGGGGAATCACGCGATCACACAATCACAAAAAGTTTTCCTATTTAATGTTTTCTTTAAAAGATAGAAAAGAACAGATTACTTCACCTAACAATATAATTATAGGAAGTTTTTTCAATATAATTATAACAAGTGATCACGAGATCACTTAATTGTTGTGTCAATATTATTGACAATAATATTATGTAGGGTAAGGTTCATAATATAATTTCCTACATAAATAAGTACTCTAACTAAAATACCCAGGATCAATTCGGAAGTGTATAATACCTAGTACAACAAAAAAGAATTACTTAAGTCGGACTTGTAGTTCCGAAGATATGCAAAATATAAAAACATACTTTTGAAATTTGGCTCATTTCTCCAGATACTGATATATACTATCACTAGCTGACCCGGCAAACATTGTTTTGCACTAAAAATAAAAAAAAAAATTAGATGAAAATTAGATAGTAGCCGATTCTATGACCTGCCGAATACGCGTACAAAATTTGGTAAAAATCGGAAAAGCCGCTTCGGAGGAGTAACTAAAATTGTGACAGGGAAATTTTATATATTAGAGATATGCAAAAACTGTGCAGTTCTAGAAATATTACATGCAAACGGGTTGAATTGATAATCTCCTTTTTTAAGTCGGTTAATAAAGGAAATTGGAGTGATTTATTGGATTTGTTAAATAAATTAGAACTGAGATCCGAGCCTTTGCAATCCAGTGTGTCCTCTTGAGAATACTCCCAATTGAACGTGTAGACATTCAGTACAGTAGACATCTCTTGAGAATATTTCGGTGTCGGATGAATTTTAACACTCCATCAGACATGCGGGCAAACGCGCCGCAGTGACATATTATTATTTAAACAGCTATAAAGTTATCGCTTTCAAACATAGCATTATATGTTGCTATTTTAGTGATTGTGGTTGGTGATAGTGGTTTTCCATAGCTGATTGCTATTGAAAACCACCAGCATTTTTTTTATCGACTACAAGTCTACAATATCAGTGCTCATGTGTTCAGAAAAAGCTCCCCTGAAGCATGGAGTGGAACGACACGGTTCCTAATCCCAGATTGCTAGCACTTATACTACATAATAAGCCCCGTAATGCCACTTGAGTATGCCTATATAAGTGTATAGTATACCTTTTTAGTACATAAATAAATATAAATATAGGACAATACAGACATAGCCCCGAAGCAAGCGTAAGTAGCTTGTGTTATGGGTATTATGATAACTGGTGAATATTTTTTTAACAGCGGATGGAGGTCCTGGACATAAGCCTTTCTTAGGGACTTCCAAACACAACAATTCTGAGCCGCCTATGGCCAGCGCCCTGCCACCCGTTTGATGTCGTCAGTCCGGGAGTCGACCTCATATCACTATTTACATGTTGCAGAGCGAACTATTTCATTTTTATGTGATGTTTTTCCCAAATAAATGTTCTTTCTTTCTTTCTATTACCTAAACTAAGGTATATCGACGCGAGTATCTATGATATTAGTAAATCTAAATATGCTCTAAGTATTCGATTTATGTTAATCAAAATATATTTTTGGTTAAGATAGGACTTTCATTTTAATATGATAGTGCTCTAATTTGAGAGCTTACAGTGCAAACCGGAATAAAAGCTTTTATAGAAAGTTTAAAAAGTCTTTATTAAAAAGTACAGTAGATAACATTAAAGTCTTTAATGTATTATGAACAAATTATTTGGTTGTTAAATTAATATAAAATGTAAATCAAGAAAATATAATAAAAATAACACAACACAGACTATTTAAAATTGTATATCTTTGTAGAGTCTAAGATGAAAGCGGGCTAACTTGTTAGGAGTGGGACGAAAATCCACACCCCTTTCGGTTTCTACACGGCGATACCGGAACGCTAAATCGCTTGGCGATACGTCTTTGTCTGTATATGTTACTATTTTAGTAATTGCCTCGTTGGTCTAGTGGTTAGCCCATGTGGTCCTGGGTTCGAAACCTGGGTCGGTTTACGGAATGGTTCTGAATTTTTCATACTTGTATTAAATTTTCAGTTCATTCCAAGCCCGGAGTTGGTGGTTCTCGTGCCTTGGAGAGCACGTTAAGCCGTTGGTTCCAGTCACTATCATCAGTGTCTGACAGTGGTCGTTAATAAATGAAACACTATCATCCTAAGCCCGCCAACCAGCAATGGAGCAGCATGGTAGGTCTACGCTCCACATCCCCTCTGTAATAAAGAGGGATGGCTGGCCCTGTAGTAAGCCGATATAGGCTGATAATGATGATGATGATGATGATTTTAGTGATTTAACCAATGATGACGAAACAGTTAACGAAGTGAGGTTAGAAGGGAGTTAATGATTAACTGGTAGGCCAATTAATAGATTGAGACATTAGTATTATCCACTTTTCATACTATTTGATTAAACTAACGTACTGTTAAATAAGGAAACTATTGCATTTAACAGAAAATGGTCTGTAAGTCGCTGAGGCTCGAGGGGTATTTTTAATTATCGCTAAGTTAATAAGTAACCATTAATATTTAATCTATTCATCCATTAATCTTAATGTGATATGATGTATTAAATAATGCTGAAATATTGAATAGTATGGCTGTAATTTTGAATAAATGCGGTAAGTACAAATAATTATCATCTATTAGTGTACCTTTTCGAGTGTACATTAATTTATCTTGTTTTTATAGCGATTCCCCGTCTCTCAAGTGTAAAGGTTCGTTTATCTAGGTTACCTGGAAGAGATCACTTCTAGTGATAAGGTCGCCTTTTGCGTTTAATTTTGTATTGTACCATTGTATCTATATTTTTTGCAATAAAGATGTTTAAAATAAAAAAAAATAAGTTTATCGGTCTGTCGTCTAAAACGCTAAATCGCTAGATTACCTTTCCCGCAAAGTTGATTATAGCTTTAACGAAAGCCTACCATCATTTATTAGATTAGCCCTGAGCCACACTAAAAACATAAAATTGTGACGTAAAACTAGGCATCGAACCCAAGATTTTTTTTTAATAATCCATGCAATTACCAACTATGCTCTCTCATAAGTCGGTAGTTATGCAAGCGACCAAACAATAATATGATTTAAAAATTCAGTGCAGAGAAAAGGACATTATAAAAGTCATTAGTAGTCAGTAGATAAGGGATGAGGGATGCGCGGATAAATAGGGGCTTCGATAACGTCCGAAAACTTTGTGAAGTATGTACGTGACACGAGGAGCTAACCAACTTTTAAATAGAATCTATTTCCATTAAGCTAACTCGTAAAACTACTTACCTATCACGCTTTAGCTAAGTTTTTTATTTCGTCTTGGAAATTTCGTTGAAGCAGAACAAAAAGACAACCCGTCATGGATTATCTTTTTTGAAAGTTATTGGCGTCACATTTAAAGGAAGTATATTTACTAAAGCACTAACTATTATCCCTATCCTTAGGTACATATTATTAAAAAGTCCAACACAACAAAAAGTCTTTCTATCCGTCGGTCTGTTCGCGATAAACTCAAAGAGTACTGAACGGACTGTCATGCAGTTTTCGCCAATTAATTTTTTTTTTATCGACTACAAGTTGGCCCTTGACTGCTATCATACCTGATGTTAAGTGATGATGCAATCTAAGATGGAAGCGGGCTAACTTGTTAGGAGTACGATGAAATCCACACTCCTATCGGTTTCTACACGACATCGTACTGGAACGCTAAGTCACTTGGCGGTCTTTGTCGGTCTTTGATAGAGTGGTTCCTGAGAAAGTTCATAAAGAAATATGATGTTAATTGATGGAAAAGTCGGAGATATTTTTATGTGGCCTGGAAGCTTTCATCGAAACCGCTGTTTTATGTATTTGAGATATAACGAGACAATGTATGGAAGAATTGTTTGTATTTATTGGGACTACAAAAAAGTGCATTTTGCATATACCTATCTATCTTTTGAGGGTAAAAGGAGTTTTAACATTTTTTTATTTTTGGTGTATTTGGAAGGATGCAACACAATATTTACGACGCGGGTGAAGTCAGGGGCGCCTGCTTTGCGTTTTCATTTGAGAAAATCTCCTTGTGGGAATATCGAGATGCAAATTAGCCTTATAACTTTTGATATCTATGAGTAAAGTTCTATCAAAATGTATTCAACAATTTCAGAGATTAGCCGGAACAAACAGTCAAATAGATAAATTCAAGCACTCAGATAAATTACACATAAGAAAATTCGTTTAAATATAATAACATAAAATTTATCAGTGAAAATTTTAAGTATAAAAAATCAGCGTTTTTAAGTTTTCTTTCTCTAATTTGATGTATGTACTCGTACGTCCATTATATATTAATATTTGCTCTGTAGATCTTTCAACTGTGCTGTTGCAGTATATTTTACTAGCACTAATTCTATTCAAAACCAAATATATTAAAATGTAATTACGTTTAAAAGTATATACTAATAACTCACGTATATTTTATAATAAAGTAAAATATAATATTTAGGTACACTTTCAAGAGGTAGATATGAAAAGCTTTTCTCGCAAATGCACGTTATTAAAATGTATGTTTCAAAGAAAATACAGCATTAATAAAAGTGTAGGTACGTATGGCCCCGGGGTAACTCTTATGATTAATAATAAACAAGCGACTTAACGTAATTACTAAAACGTACGTGACCTATATAACCGACACACCCTTAACACCGCAAAATAAAAAGTGGGTGCGGCTAGACCGCAACTCATGGTGTTAGAATATAATTATAAGCCTTCCATCATTTTGAACCTATCAACGACTGAGAGAGAAAATGGAAATTATATTCTCTCCCCTTATCTATTGTAACGCTTTAGAGGGAGGCAAATACGAATTCGTTAGTTATATATGACAGGCTGAGTGGCGCAGTGGGTAGTGACCCTGTTTCTGCGTCCTAGGCTGTGGGTTCGATTCCCACATCTGGGAAAAATCACACAAATGTTTGTGTGTTGAGTTTGTGTGATGAGCATGGATATTTTCCAGTGTCTGGGTGTTTATCTTTATATTATAAGTATTTATGTATAATATATATAAAAATATTCATCAGTTATCATGGCACCCATAATACAAGCTACTTACGAGTACGCTTACTTTGGGGCTATATAGCGATGTGTGTAATTGTCCTATAATATTTATTTATTTATTATTTATATGCCCACTAATAAAAACATAGTCATAGAATAAGGGGTCAGGACTCTTTACTTATGGTAGAGGGGATATGGAGCTTACACCCAACACGCTGCTCTCGGTTTGCTGGTGATTAGTTCTTTAATTAACTTGAGTGTATTAATATTGAATAGAATGCTTGGATTGAATTAGACCGGCTTTAATCTTTACACAGATAATTAGGTTGTTAATAGTTTAAATAATAATTAATTTAAACAGGAAGCTGCTGTGTTTATAACGGATCTTCTCATTTAAACTTGTCTTCCTAACGGGTGGTAGAGTTATGGTTATAAACAGACAAAAGCCTTTCAAAAGAGCTTGTAAACTTGAATTAACTAATTGGAATGGGCGCTGGTCTAGTGAGTTTTTCTAGCAGCTTCCGATTAATGTGTTCTAGATTCAAATCCGGGATTTATGAAATGTTGTGTGTTTTATCCTAAATCTTCCCAGTAACTGTCCAGAGTTGGTTATGTTACACTCAGTTTCTGAAGAAAAAAGCTACTTACCTATTTTATATTTCTGTACATACTTATTTTAATTGTAATTGAAAACCTGACTGAGCCTGAATCACTGAAAAGGCTCCAACGATTTTTATCAAACTTTCTACGCAAGGAGTTTTGGAGGCAAGTAGGTAATCGTTCTAGTCGTTTTATTAATGTTATCAGGCAATGAAAACCTACATAGCAATACTAAAGCTACTTTTTTTTTATCTACTACAAGTTGACCCTTGACTGCTATCACACCTGATGTTAAGTGATGATGCAATCTAAGACGGAAGCGGGCCAACTTGTTAGGAGCTGGATAAAATCCACACCCCCTTCGGCTTCTACACGACATCGCACCGGAACGCCAAATCGCTTGGCGGTACGCTTTTGTCGGTAAGATGGTAACTAGCCACGGCGAAAGCCTCCCACCAGCCAGACCAAGACAAATTAAGAAAAATCTCAATCTGCCCCGCCGGGAATCGAACCCAGGACCTCCGTCTTATAATTCCACCGCGCATACCACTGCGCCACGGAGGCCGTCAAACTTAACAATAGATGGCGTTGTTACATATGTAATTTCTATCTAATAAATATAATTTCCAAAAAAAAAATACCGAGCACAGAAAAGTTCAACGCAGAACCAAAAGCATCTAGTGCTGTTTTTAATTACGTGATGTTAAAACCTTTTTAAGAATAAGAATACGAAATATTTATGATTTTATAGTATCTTAGTAAATATACCTTTTGTAATGTGACCTGATTGTAATATACCTTTAAACTAGTTGATAAGATTGATTTGCCATTGCATAAGTTTAAACAATGTATTAAAACTCACTTACTGAGTCAGGGTTATTATACTATCGATGAATTTTTATATAACAACAACAAATAAATAACTTTATGTAACAACACACTTAATATTGGAAAATTGATAATATTATAAAAAGAGCAACTGTTGAGTTTCTTGCCGGCTCTTCTCAACAGGGCCTGCCTTCCGAGCCGGTGAGTCACCACAGATAGTCCAATATGACGTTTCAAAAGTGCTTGTAATAAGCCTACTTGAAATAAACGATTTTGAATTTGAATTTGAAATATAACATATACACAATATTATAAGACACCTATTATATTTCAAGTGCGCCAGTGTTCTTTACCTAACTTTACGTAGGTACCTTAAGAGCAACATTATGCTCTCCCATAAAATCAAATAGATGCCAAACTTAGATAGTGGAAATAGAAGCATGCTTGTAGAACTATAGTAAGACCACGTCCGCCTGCGGCAAGTACGCCACGAAATTACCTCTGTGGAACCAAAGTCGTATTTTAGGGGGAAATTATATTTTATTGCCATATATACTCTGGTCATAATTTGAATATAAACAGCCAGCCTTTGTTATTACCAGGAAGATAGTTTGTGAAATACTTCGTACCTGATAGTGAAATGTTGGTTTACAGTTACCTAGTAGTTCTTGTTTATTTTTGTTTTTAAGACTGGGCTATGATTGCTGGTGATATTAAATCATATCAGGCTATGAGCATATCGCACCTCTATATCTAAAGAGGTATTAACTCAAAAAAGCTCATTTTACAGGAGAGGCAAAAAACCGATTGCCAAGTCCCTGTGCATTGCAGAAGTTTTCTATATAGATGTATGAACTTTATTTTACAGCTGAATGTGATAAATATTAAGAATCTTGGGTTTTAATAAAGGGTTGGGTCTTAATAATGCATTTTGATAGATGTTTCCTTGTAGTTTATCAATTTGTGTATATATTTTTGTATTATTTTGAGTTGAACCCATATTGGTGATACACAGTAATAATGGTTCAACTCAAAACGTTCCAATAATTAACACAGCACTAACTATCAAAATGGTGACAATTCGAAATAATGCTTTATCAAATTTCAACAATATGGGCGTATCCCAAAATAACTCCAATTTGTTTAAGCCCGATACGTGCATTCCACTTGTAAATTTGGTCCCAACTGGCGTTGTCGCTGTTGTGGATGTGAGAGGGGTCGCTCGTTCAACAATATAGGTATACAAAGACATCTAGTGGCGAATATTGGTAATAGTTTGGAATCTGATTTATTGGTCGATAGGTATTGAAATGACAAATTCAAAGGTGGTCATAACTCAAAAATCAAGAATTTTGAGTTAGTTCCCTTTAGATCTAGGGGTGCGATATGAGGTTTTGGGTGAGGTATAATTAGGTTCTAAAGTCAATCATTATCATTATGTTCGTAGGCCTATTTGTAAAGTCAACTACAGGCCACCGGCCTTTTCATTTTTAAAGACGGAATTTGGAGCTTACACCCACTATTTCACTCCAATCTTCGCAGGCAGGGTGATCATATGGCGTAGGGTTGAATCTCTTATCAAAGGAGATGGTCCATTTCCGCATCACTCTTGTACCACATACCATTAAAAAGGGAAAAATACAAGGATTTTATCAAAAATAAAATAAGTGAACGAAACGAACTAAATAAAACTTTGGTTAAAAAATGAAATTCCTAGTTTTTGAGATATTAAAAGATATCGATAAAGATGCGGTGACATTGATTTGTCAAACTCTGAATATGTCATTTTTGACAAGTTTTTTCTTCCGTGTTCCGAGCTTTGTTTTAAGCTATAATACATTTTAGACAGACATCTTAGCTATAATAAGAACAAAACTTAATATTTTAATCTGATTATTCAGTAATCCGTTAGGTACATATATCTAACCAATAACCATTAAATCAAATGGACCATACGTCAATAAACACTGACAGCGAAAGTCAAAACAACATCAATCCGCCACCTAGAGAATGTCTACCATAGATAATATAACTTATCTAAGATCCGCCATGATTATACGTAAAGTGTTGCATTGTTTTGGAGAGAATAAATAATATTTCGCCCAAATAAAAGCGAATTCAGAGATTTGGCTAATCAAAACTAGATTATTAATACATGTAGTTTTTTTCAACTTATGTACAGAAAGTGAGTCTGTGCTCCATACAATTTTGGACCATCTCCTTTAATAAATATGATTATGACTAAGGTCAATTACAGCACGTCGCCATATGAGAATCGCTGATTTCTTGCTTACACCCGTGGCACGAGGCACAGAGTCAGCTATTGCGACATCGACCCAAATTGGGCAATTTACCTTTTAATGCATAATGTAATTGTTAGGCATTCTTATTATACATCGCGTATTGGTAGGAACACTCTTTAGTATTAATTTTAATTGTAATTACTTTTAAATTCTTAAAGTAATAAATTGAGTTAAGAACAATTTTGGTTTTTTTGGAGTCTTCTGCTGCGATCTTCTGAACTGGTCTGTAAACAGAATAAACGTGTTATTTACAGGATTAAATAGAAAATTATTTCTCATTATTACATAACGAGTTGTGAAAATATATGTAATCCGCCAAATTTGTAGCGGCGGCCATGTTTTCATCAATCATAGCAAAGAACCACCGCCAGGAATCTGGCCGCACCAAATAATAACCGCATCCAAATGGACACATCCGTATCAGCGCTACGATGCCGCAGACAGACATACACATAGACAGACATCAACGTTAAACTTATCACACCTTTCATTTTGTGTCGGAGGCTAAAAGTAAAATGACATAAACAGAATTAATCTCTCGCTAAGAAGAAAGAGATCATCCAACTTATTGTCGAAAGATTACACTAAGCACCAACAATAGCTAAACAATCACGCCTTAAGTAAACAGGTATATTACGTTGCAAGTGTCAATAAGCTCGTCACCGTATGCTTAGCACCTATCCTCATTATTAGGGGAACGAAAGCATTCCGTACTCACAAAACAAATGACGAATTCGTCTCTATTTCTCTCTATCTACAGTACAGTTAGACAGAGAGATATTGAAAAGAATTCGAAATTTGACGACTTACATGGCGCAGTGGTATGCGCGGTGGATTTATAAGACGGAGGTCCTGCGTTCGATTCCCGGCGGGGTAGATTGAGATTTTTCTTAATTTGTCTTGGTCTGGCTGGTGGAAGGCTTTCGCCGTGGCTAGTTACCACCCTACCGACAAAGACGTATCGCCAAGCAATTTAGCGTTCCTGTACGATGTCGTGTAGAAACCGAAAGGGGTGTGGATTTTCGTCCCACTCCTAACAAGTTAGCCCGCTTCCATCTTAGACTGCATCATCACTTAACATCAGGTGTGATAGCAGTCAAGGGCCAACTTGTACTCGATAAAAAAAAATTCGAAATTTCAATATCGGATTATAACAACATCGTTACTGAATAAATCTGTCGTTAAAATGAAAGAGATCACCCACTTCATTGTTGTAAGATTATACTTAGCACCAACAATAGCTGAAGAATTACGACGTAAAGCAGACACGAGATATTACGTAGCAAGTGTCAATAAAGTCGACACCGTATGCTTATCACCTCTCCTCATCATTAGGGGACAAAAGAACAGCGCATTCGATAAAACAAATGGCGCCATCATATGAATCGTGTGAAACAATAGTCGGTGATAATGTGTATAAAAGGTGTTTGTGGAAGAGACGAGTGGGAATTTACGAGATGGGGGTAATAAAACGGAGTGTTACATAAGAATAATATGGTACTATCTTATGTGAGTAAGGAATCGTGGGTATTGTTGATTTTAATTGTTATGTATGCTGAGTAAAATGCGAGTGGCTTGGGTGGGATGGCACACGTTAGAAACACTGCTTTTTGGATTGTTTTGTGGGAAGGTATGATAAGTAAATCATTATTTAACTGATAATTAATTAAAACTTTTGATTGTTGGGTACAGATTATGGTAATAAAACTTTGTTTCAAATTGATCGTTAAGGTTTCATCGAACATAAAAGATGCCGACGAATTGAGAGAAGCCTCTATTTTAACACGGTTAAAAATATTTTTGATTTTCTTTTTATCCATTAGTCTAGCCAAGCATTAGTTAGTTCGGTTTCTACACGACATCGTACCGGAACGCTAAATTGTTCGGAGGTACGCCTTTATCGGTAGGGTGGTAACTACACCCGAAGCCAGACCTGGACCAATTTAGAAAATCTTAATCGACCCAGTCGGGAATCGAACCTAGGATCTCCATCTTATTATTCCACTGCACTTACCACTGCACCACGGCGGCTGTATACAATAGCTCGCACACCTTTAATAATACTATAAATGTTATTGAAAAATATAGGGTACGGGTGGCTAAAGTCGTACCACGATGTAAACAATGCCTGATATTTCGAATAACTGAACGTTGAGGTTCCAAGGTGCTGGTATGGCGATGTCGCATCGGAAAGTACAATATCAGTTGAGCTTTTATGTGTTGATGAATGCTGTTTCCTTTTTTTTTATCGACTACAAGTTGGCCCTTGACTGCTATCACACCTGATGTTAAGTGATGATGCAATCTAAGATGGAAGCGGGCTTACTTGTTGGGAGTGGGACGAAAATCCACGCCCCTTTCGGTTTCTACATGACATCGTACCGGAACGCTAAATCGCTTGGCGGTACGTCTTTGTCGGTAGGGTGGTAACTAGCCACGGCGAAAGCCTCCTACCAGTCAGACCAAGACAAATTAAGAAAAATCTCAATCTGCCCCGCCGGGAATCGAACCCAGGACCTCCGTCTTATAAATCCACCGCGCATACCACTGCGCCACGGAGGTCGTCCTTCATTTAAATTTATAAATTCGTCAAAATTATGATCGTCAGTCATAAAAGCGCTGTTCTAATTAGCAGTCTATAACCGTCACTATGCAATCAGAGTACACTTCGTATACCGCGTCTCATCTGCATTAGCGTTCAGTGTTGCGCCAGAGTCTATTTAAAAAATAGTTGTTTAATTAAAAATTACGACTTTTCTGTTTAGAGCAAGAGCCTAAAAATAATCAGAATGTTTAATTCTTTGTCATTTTATCCAAGACGTCCAATTCACCGTGATCCGAACTCTATTGTAGCCTAACTAGATGTTTGGAGATTATGAGTATTTTAAATAACTATAGTTGGGAACTGTGGACATTGAAGTTTGATGGCATTGGTAGGTAATAGGTTTCGAGAACCTGAATCGTCTACGTTAAAACTATATTTGTGAATAATCATATTAACAGTCGCCAGGTAATAGGTAAATTCTCGCCAGATAGCTTTAACGGTGTTTTTTAAAGGGTTGCCATGCTCTATTGTACTTAACTCATAAGAGGATGATAGACAGGATAAACCTACGTTATTAAAAAAACTGAAAGTTTATCAGTCCAGCTCCTATTATAGATAAGACAACTTTGGAATTTGGTTCATGAGGTCTTTGTTTCATTTGAGGCTAAAACTCAATAGCCCAAATATAAAGCATATTTTTATTTGGGCTTTTATTATATTGACGGCCTTCGTGGCGCAGTGGTATGCGTGGTGGATTTATAAGTCGGAGGTCTCGCGTTCAAATCCCGGCGTGGCAGATTGAAATTTTTCTTAATTTGTCTTCCAGAGATGTACAAAATGGTTCCATAAAAGCATTTAAATACAAAATGCAAAATACTTTTCAGATTTACTATTTCAAATACAAAATACCAAATGCTTTTGAGTTTTGTATTTCAAATGCAAAATAGGTATTTTCAAAATGCTTTTTTAAAATAAAATACTTTTTGACCAAATCGTATGATATTTTCATTTATTTTAGAATAGTCACTTACAACATTACTAATATAAGATTAACTTATGTTACTTATAACATTAGTAAATAAGTGTCGAAAGACCCGTCTAAATAGGTCCAACTGTTTCAGAGATTAGCCGGAACAAATAGATTGACAAAAAATTTATTGTTGGTGCAGTATAATAAGTAGTTCTATAAAGATAATTTGATTTGAATATTTACATTAAGAACATTTAAAAGGAATTTTACATACAAACTTTCCACCCTTATATAACCCTGTAGGGACGAAATTTTGAATAATCCTTGAATAACGTATTTATTTATTCAGTAGTTCATATACAAAATTTCATTAACATAACTTCAAAAATTAAAGACTTTCTTTCAACTTTCAACCCCTTCTACTTTAATTATCGCGACAAAAACTATCCTATACAATATCTCAAAATATGAACAACAAACGTGTCAAGTTTCATTTTAATACATTCAGTGTTTCAGCGTGAATCGTATAGACAGACAGTCAGACGGACAGAGAGAGACAGACAAACATTTTTTTAATTAAATTTTTTAGACATAGACACTAGTCAGACATAAGACGCGCACTCTGACCAAAGAAGAAAAAATAGGCACGTATGGCTAGCAGGCGCCACTATCGTCATTTGTTAATTTCATTTCGTTTGACTGGTAATGTTGGCTAAACTTAATCACAAAGTATTTTGCATTTTGAAATGAATTTTAAAAATGCAAAATACATCTCAAAAGGTATTTCAAATAAAATACAAAATGTTTTTGTTAAAAAGTATTTAAATGCAAAATACAAAATAGGTATTTTGCATTTTGTATTTGCATTTTAAATAGAAGTATTTGGAATAAGTCACATCTCTGCTAGTTACCACCCTGCCGACAAAGACATACCGCCAAGCGATTTAGCGTTCCGGTACGATGTCGTGTAGAAACCGATAGGGGTGTGGATTTCATTCTACTCCAAACAAGTTAGCCCGCCTCCATCTTAGATTGCATCATCACTTAACATCAAGTGTTATAGCAGTCAAGGGCCAACTTGTAGTCGATAAAAAAAAATTCTTTACAATAAAAGTATCCAATCCTTTATGAGGCTTATATTGTTAAAGGTAAATTATATATTGTTTCAGAGTTGCTGGCTGGTACACTACGAACGAGGCAGCGTGTCGCCTGCGATGACGAGATAGTCTCTCTGTCGTGTCCAGAGGGCACCTTCATCAGTATCCAAGTGGCTACGATTGGCAGTATGCCGGAAGGGCATTGTGTACCTGGGGCGCAACCACCTTTGAACATGGAGGTGCAGAAAGAGTGCTTACGACCGAACATTGTGCAGGTAAGAGTTAAAGAGAGTTAACTTTGGTTATCACAATCATTGACATAGTACGAGTATAAAACAAAGTACGCTGTTTGCGTTTGTCTGTATTTTTGGAATTAATTCAAAAATAATTGAACGGACTTTAATAAAAGTAGAGGGACTTTATACTGAGCCATAGACATAGTCTGATGTTGATGATGATATCTATATTATCTATTGGTAAAAACTGTTTAAAGGTTTTAGTATATAATTTGTCAAAGTTTGAGGCTGAAATATGATGATGTTTTTCTTTGTGAGAATTCCAAAAAGGTCCGCGATATATATATCAATTCTATATTTTTAAAATAATTTAGTACTATTGTTTTGGTATTGTTAGAAGGTTGCAATGTTAAATATCTCGCGAGCGAAGTTGCTCCCTAGTTCCAACTAAATCAACAGTTTAAATTTTATTTTGGAATTAATTTTAAAGTACCTACACATTTTACTTTTTCCTTCTTTGATGATTATAATGGCTTGAAACTGAGTTCGTTTAAAGTCAAAGTTTATGTTACTTTGTACACAGTATTCCCTGCTACAAACCGTGGTGCAAGCGTGTCAAAAGAAGCCTCAATGTGAGTTCAGTACAAAAACCAAACCAGGGGTGGTTGACCCCTGCCCGCAAGCGGGGAAGTTTGTTGAAGTAGCTTACAAATGCCGACCGCGTAAGTACAACACTGTTATTTATATAAATACTAGCGGATTTCCGCATCTTAGTCAGCGTGCAGGGTTATAAGTACTTTTTCATGGTAAATCATAAAAAATATAAAAATGTGGGGCCTTTTCATGTTGGGTGTAGAGAAATTATTAATATCCTATAGTGACATTGACTTATTAATACTATGGACTTCGGGTCAGCGCTAAAAAGTGTCCGAACCAAAAGAGAGCGAAAACGCGAAAAAGATTTCTAATCACATTCAGTCTCGTATTAGCTTACTGAGATAATGCACATCAATAATGTTTTAGAACAACGACTGCATAGAGTTATTTTGTTGTTAAATATTTAATTTTTTTTAATTCCTTCATTTTTGAATTGAAAATAATTTTAATTAATAGACTTTTATTTTTTATGTTATGAATATTAATCACAGAAGTTTTACCATTATGGTAAAATGTAACCCTTCCGTCCGTCCATCGGTCCGTCCTTCACACTCGATTATTTTCGTAACTATAAGAATTGTCTACATAAAATTTGGAACAGTTATTTAAAACAGTGACTTTATAGAGGTCACTGATACATTTAAAGTTTGCTGTGAATATAATATATAGGTTAAAGATGCCAAAAAAAATTCAAAGCCACCCCACACCATTTATGTTGTCCTATTTTAACGAGAAGCCGTCATAGGTTGCCATGACAACCGACAGTCAAAGTTGAATACTTATTGCAAGCAATTAAACCGTTGCAAAATAGACTGTATAACAAAAATATAAGACATTTATATTACAATGTTTTAGTTTGTTTATAAAAATACAAACGCATTCTAGTATATATAAGATATCATGGGACACTTTTGTCGTGAATTTTGCATTACACCCGAAGTCCATAGTACTAACTATTAATATGTCAATGTATAGTGATCAAAATAGAGTGAAACATGTTTTACCCACCTTCAACCCGTTTTGGAGCAACACTGTGGCCTAAGCAAATATCATGCTTGCTAATGTTATAAAGGTGGAAGTTTCTATGAATGGATGTTTGTTACTTTTTCACACCAAAACTACTGAACGAATTTTGATGAAACCTCACAATAATATAGCTTACATATCAGAATAACACATAGGTCACATTTTGTCCCAAAATTCCCACGGGAATGAGAACTACGAGGCTGAAACCGCGGGCGTACTCTAGTCTATCATAAAAAGATAGTTCCGCTTCTTGCAGTGGCTTGTATCACAATAAGTCTATAATGAAAACGAGCGCTTTGTTAAACCTCTATAGTGGAAGTATTTCTGCCATTTATTTTTGCTGCTAAACAGCATTTTTCGTTTCAACGTCGATGAGTATGATTATAATCATCAATCGATAAGAGATGACAGGCACATTAGGCTTAACACCTGCTCGTATGCCTTCGTTTGCGGTAAAGTAAGTGCACGATGTGAATTATTTATTTTTTGTAACATCATCAGAAGGGGTAAAAAGGCACAAGCAGTAAAACAACATTAATCAAAATATCAACACATTTTAATTACAAACTTTCTTAAATCAAATCCAAATGAAACAATCTTAAATTAAACATTTGAATTTAGTTTTAAGATATTGCTCAGGCAGCATTTCTGTCTATGCTAGAACTGGAATTGATAATGTCCGCAATTTAATAAACCGTCCTTTATATAGGCCAAAAACGCCCCAGAGTACATTCTTTTTTTTAGGATTTTCGTCTCTAGACTCTAGCCTTTTAAAGCGCAGGGTTCAATGCTGCTAACAGTATATTATTTTTTTAATCCGTTCATTGAAGTGCGCACGACTGACGAACGACTGTTAGTTATTATTCTAATTGCAGACAATAATTGAGTTGTTTAAAAAGTCATTATGGTACCTATAATGACTTTTTCAAGGCTTTTTCCGCACTATCTAGTTACAGTAATTACTTAAAAGATATTAATTGTTGCTGCTGATAAAAAATAACCAAGCATTTTATTTTTATTATATATTATGCTTTCTTTCCACTTTTACAATGATTTGTCTTAACAATACATAAATATTTTTATCAGGGTGCACGGCAGTGCCCCCGCTAAGTCGAGCGCGAAGCAAGTAGTGCCTGTATATCTTTACAGGAATCAATTGGCTGCATTTTCAGGCTCTATTTTGAGAACCTTTGGAAAAGACTAGAATGCTGAAATTTTCGTCATCTAGTAAGCTATAGTCACTTACTTATAATCCATTCAGATCAGAGGAAATTTGAAGGGTATAAAGTAACGTATAAAGAATGTTCAACGGCCAAGTCACACAACATTAACTATAATAATAAAGAAATCGCAGTAAGTAACCTTAGACTTGGCACGACTTTGTCTAGATTTCATTACTTTTTAGAAATGAACAAGCAGCTCCATCGAGACTTAGCTAGTTT
The DNA here is from genome assembly GCA_034621355.1 of Mycalesis mineus. Taxonomy (NCBI): domain Eukaryota; kingdom Metazoa; phylum Arthropoda; class Insecta; order Lepidoptera; family Nymphalidae; genus Mycalesis; species Mycalesis mineus. The sequence goes on from CM067891.1 coordinate 4,084,264, forward strand.
TTACAGAATGTTTTTGGTGGGATTCTTATTTCTTCGTGATTAGTGTTCTCTTATGGGTAAAAGTCTCCTCGATCTTCTTCCAGTTTTTCCAGTCAGAGCCACGACGGTCCGATTTTTATTTGTCTTCCGACATTTCTTCTCCCTAATGGGCACATTTCCATTTTTGCTCTAGGCAATACTGTAGATTATCCGTAATTTTGGCTTTGAAACGTATTACTAAGTTTTTTACTTTAATTATTTTTCGAAGTCCCAACATGCTACGCTCCCTAGCATGTTGGCACACCAAGATTTTATTTTCTGTGTTACAACGAAAGTTTTTTTGACGTGGCGCATACACACAGTGGTAGTTGCATACCCTACGTAATAATTGCTCTGTTTATAAATGATCGTTTTACACTTACTATCAGCATGTCGAGTTTTGTTACATTCTCTGTCTACAGTGTCGTATTAAACAGAGAGAGAGAGAGAGAGAGAGATATGGCATTGAAACTCAGAGTGTTTGCGGTCAGCTATTGTTTTGGTCCGTCGTTTCGTCCGTCCGTTATTACTTAGTATACAAAAAATTTAATAAAAAATTAAACTGACTTCAAAACGCACTGAAAAGTGAAAAATAAATGCGTCATTTAGATACTGTAATTTAGTGGTTTATCTACAACGAACATACGTAAAACCTACTCGTTCTAAATTATGAGTACCAATATTGGCCAGCCACTTATAAACTACCGACATCGCTGCAAATGTGCCTATGAAGTTTGAAGAGTTCCTTCGATTTAAGCTAGATCTCATCATCAGATCCTAACATGATGACTAAGGGACCATTTTGGAGGTGTGCCCTTTCTAATAAAAAAAGAATTTTCAAAATCGGACTATTTTGTGAAAAATTATGCGTGGTTGTGCATAAAAACATCTCTATCTCAATAACTACTGAACCGATTTTGATGAAACTTGCAGTATTCCCTAAGTTAAACAATACCTTGTACAACAAAAAAAGAATTACTTAAATCGAACTTGTAGTTTTAGAGATATGCCTCCACAAAAATAAACACATACATACACTTTTAAAATTTGGCACATTTGTTCAGACGCTGATATAGACTAACATACGCGAAAACTGGGCATGTCTGGAAATATTACATACATACGGGTCGAATTGATAACCTCCTTTTTTTTGAAGTCGGTAAAAAATAATAATTTGGTTTAAATATGACATCACATCTCGTCTTTTGTCATTATTCATAGACACTATATAAATAGAATAAGCCAATATATGTTCGTTTTGTAGTTTCGCTAAGCGACACCTAAGTACCATCAGGTGAGCCACAAGCTTGGCTTGACACAAGCATTAGTTAAAATGAAAATCTTTAGCCCTGAATGCGACGTTACTTACATCTCTTGCTGCTGAGTGTAAGTAAGCAAGTAATGACCGTTCACGGAAGAATAAAAAAAAAGACTTTTGGCACGCGGAGACTGCCGTAGTAAAGCTATTGCATAGCATTTTTTATCAACTTATGTTTACCTACCGATGTCATCCAGGTTCGAATCCCGTCGGTTCCGCAATTTTTTTTTTAAGTGCAAATTGCAAAAAGTCATAAATTAAAAAAAAATACTTTTTGAAATATCACATTTTTTTTAAGCGTGATATTGCAAAAAATCATTAATTTAAAAAAAAAAATACTTTTTGAAATATCACGCTTGAATAAAAAATTGTGGAAAATCTCTGGAATTCCGCACTTACCCTTACCGCTAGGCCACGCTCCCGATGACATCGTTGCTGAAATTGTGCTTTTGATATTATGTTTTTGATACTCAGGGGGTGTTAGATTTTTCGTTACGGAATTTCTGTATTCAGTCTCCACGCTCAAGGCCCGCGATAAAAGCTATGCAATAGCTTAAAAATAAACTAAAATACCTCATAATATCAGGAATAGGGAAGAAACATGACACTGTACACCGATTATTTCGATAAACTGTGGCCAAAACTTGTCAAAGGAAGCTCCAACCAGACTTCAGAAGGAATGTCAAAGCGGATAGTTGATCTCTGACCGCAAACCCGAAAGTTTATCGAATTATTCAAATGTCGACCTATCCGTCTATATTTAGGTAACTACGACACTGGGATGTTCCTATTCAGCTTAATATATACCAAATTATATCAAGTGTTCTATGATATAGTTCTAACGTTATTTACAGAGCTACTTACCCATTACTAAATAACCTTAGATCAACCAATGGTATCGCTATGCGAGACCTAAGTATTATTAATCTAAGTAAAATATTTTCAGCTTAGGAAACATGAATCAATTAGCATGATTAGCTGGTATATATATTTTAAAATAAAAAATAACGATTTTTCTGAAATTGTAAAACAGCTAAGTCTCCTGATTCGCCGACGTAAATCCCGTCTCTGTAGGAATTTGGGTATAAAAAATAACAAATTGTTTAAGTCTTTAATCAATCTGTGAGCAAACTTTTATACAGTTTAAATAAAAAATAATTCTTACTATCCTTGGATTCGGTTATCGATCTTCAATTAATTATTACAGCTACGTTTAAGAACCATCTCGATGACATTAGTTTCCGAATTAACCGCATCATAATCGTTTAAAAGCTACGATGTCACAACCAAACATACAGATACAGATACGTACACAAATGACACAAACACAAAAGACAATTTTTTTAACGTTAAGGGCTAATAAAAAATCCTAATATACTTTAGCCACATACACTTAATGGAAATAAATGTGATTTCCATCATCCATAACATCCGATATTTCTTACGCTGAATTAAATAATACCGCAATTTCTCTTCCAAAGAAAACGTAACGTTGAGTATGTACGATGATATTTTTCTTTTATGTGAATGGAATCCTACATTATGGTCATTATGAAAAAAAAAATATTGATGATCATTGTTACCTTGGAACTGAAATTTGGTCACTATTGTGAGTAACATGACTATTTACCTTATTTTAAAAATAATATGAACGTCGAGGGATCCTATGTTTGAAAATTACCCCTTGGAAAGTCGCTCCTAGCTCGAGTTTTTATGAGTACAACTCGAGAGGCATCCGGGTGAAGTTTTCAGGTATATTTCACCTCCGTGGCGCAGTGGTATGCGCGGTGGATTTATAAGACGGAGGTCCTGGGTTGGATTCCCAATCATAGTTTTTCGTAACAATATGGATTTGTATTGTCTGGCTAGAGAGGCTTTCGCCGTGACTAGTTTTCCCCTACCGACAAAGACGTACCGCCAAGATTTAGCTTCCGGTTCGATGTCGTGTAGAAACCGAAAGGGTGTGGATTTCGGCCCACTCCTAACAAGTTAGCTCGCTTCCATCTTAGATTGCATCATCACTTAACATCAGGTGTGATAGCAGTCAAGGGCCAACTTGTAGTAATTAAAAAAAAACCTACGCCTGCTGTCTGATGTATAAGACGGGAAAGGAAAACTAGTCATAATTTTTGTTAAAAATATGGATGTATTATAAGTTATACAATAGTATTTAATACAATCGAAATATTTAAAATATCTATTTATTATGAATTTAAATTACAATTTCTTAAAATGCCTAATAATATTGCAGTCCGATAAAGGGCCAAGTCCTTCCTTATACTTGAGTATTCGAAACTGTCAGGTGGGTTAAAGTCCATGTCTCTTTCCTTAAAAGGAAGGAAGTCTGTCATTGTAGTGAAGTAATGAAAGAGGCATTGATGATGATGATTATCATGGTAATTATAGCGTCAACTTGTAATATACAAAAGCAATTTTTCGCAAGAAAATATAATAAAAAAATGTTTATTTTAGTACAAATTATACTAAAATAATATATTACCGAGTAACACTACCGTGTGATTTATTTGCATTTTATTTATTCATGAACTTTGCATTCTTTATGTACTAAGTTCCCTCATAAAGATCCGATTATAGCAAGTTTCACGGGAACTGTATAATTTGGAGTTATCGGGAAAAGCGTTGTTAGCTGTGAAGTTTGTTTTTGGTGGATGCTCGAATCTATTTGTATATTCAGTAGGTTTGAAATTATCACAATTATAAATAAGTAACTTTATGTAACCCGGTCGGTCGCTAACAGTAGGTAGTTATATGTAATACATATATTATATGGTACGGATTATTAAGCCTATTAAATTTTGCGTAGTGTTGAAATTATTCACTAGCTCGACCTCCGTGGCGCAATGGTATGCGCGATGGATTTATAAAAGGATAAAATTCCAGAGGACTATTTCTGAAATTTTTTCTTAATTGTCTTGGTCTGGGGTGGGAGGTTTCGTGGCATTACCCCTAACGACAAAGATATATCGCCAAGTGATTTAGCGTTCCGGATACGATGTCGTTAGAAACCGAAGGGGTGTGGATTTTCATTCACTCCACAGTTTTAGCCCGCTTCCATCTTAGACTGCATCATCACTTAACATCAGGTGTGACAGCAGTCAAGGGCCAACTTGTAGTCGATAAAAAAAAAGCTTAGCTTAGCATCTAAACTATAAGCTCAGGAGTAGAAAATACTATTTTCTATTTATTCTATTGCTGTGTGACATCATTTTTATCGCGATGCGATGAATAATTAATATGACGTCTAAATACAGAGTAATTGCAACATGTTTCGTGTTCCAATTTTTAAATAGATTTTGTATACTATTTTATTCTTTAACGTTCATTCATTAACAATATTTTTTCCTTCTATTTAGTAGTCGAGCTCGTCTGGGAAAGAACCGCTATGATTATTTCTGTTGCCAAGCATATATATCTAAAAGTCAATTTTCTGGTAGGTAAATTACAGGCATACCTATAAAGCTTAAGATCTATTTCTTTTTTTCATTACAAGTTACCCTTGCCTGCAATTACACCTGATGGTAAGTGACGATGCAATCTAAGATCAGGAAGCAGGCTAACTTGGTAGATGTAGGATAATATTCTATACGACATTGTGCCGGAGTGCTAGATCACTTAGCGGTGCGTCTTTGTCGGTAGGGTGGTAGCCACGGCCGAAGCCTCCCACCAGCCAGATCCGGACCAATTTAGAAAATCTCAATCGGCCCTGCCCGGAAACGAACCTAGGATCTCCGTCTTAGAAATCCACCGCACATACCACTGTGCTACGAAGGCCGTCAAAATTTGTAAGTGTTTCAAGTTGACGGATACAGGGCAGCACATTGTTGGACGTGTTCGTTGCGTGCCTTATGAAATGTTTTTTCGTTTGCCCAAGCTGATGGCTTATATGATGATAAGCGGAACAGCATCGCCTACGAACAAAGCAATAATTTACAAAGCTTACGTAAAGACTACGTCATACAAAGTGCCGCTCTGTTATCAACCTGAGACGTAAGTGTTAAACGTCATTACACGCACGTGTCAGAAATGGGCAAGGTTAATAATAACAAATAGGTATTTTCCCTGACGAGCTCTGCTACAAAAAAAAACTAAAAATACATACATATAATATTAAGGCTTTATACGTAATACTTATTACCTCTAATCGAAAAGTGTTATTGTATTCTAGGCTTGGTGTGGCTTTTCATTTAACATTAGGAACTTGTTCCGCTATCTATAAAAATAATTATATCTTTATATCTTCACTAGATTTACGTACAAAGTAAATATTAGTATGGATTTATTACCCGGCGCTCTTTTCAAGTAAATTAGTAATATTAATTTCCACGTAAATGGCCGCAACCCTTCCGTTCCATTAGTAATATTACACCGCTAATATGTTAAAAGCAGGCGCATTCGTTTCCTCAATTAGTAGATATTCAAGGAACATTCGTGGATTTATTCACTATCATTCATTTTCACGTTATAATTTTATCTATGTGTGTGCTTATTTTGTTACATTGCAATAACTTTTTTTATCGACTACAAGTTGGCCCTTGACTGCTATCATACTTCATGTTAAGTGATGATGCAATTTAAAATGGAAGCGGGCTAACTTGTTAGGAGTAGGATGAAATCCACATCCCTTTCGGTTTCTACACGATATCGTTCTGCAACGCTAAAGTGCTTGGCGGTACGTCTTTGACGGTAGGGTGGTAATTAGCCACGGTGAAAGTCTTCCACCAGCCACAAACTTATTTATCTCTTTAGTTGTTATGTGTCGATATAAACATTGACAGATCTTTGTTAGTATGACAATTTTGGTTTCCACAGACACTTTGTAAATGATTTGATATTTATTTATTTATGTGGCACAAAAGATAACAAATTGTTACAAAAAATACCAAGTGAACGATGACCTCGCAAATATTAGAAAATATTTAGGTAATATAATAAATATAATAATAAATAGCGAGTACGGAGTTGGAGAATTACTGAGGGGAATCTTCTATTGAAGCTTGCTATTGAACCTTATCATTGATTTCCATCAGGAATGACTAGTCAAGCGTAACCTTATCTATCATACATTTTTTCCATCATAAAATTTTTGACAGCCTCGAAGTGGCATGCGCAATGGACTTATAACGGAGGTCCTGGGTTCGAATCCCGGCTAGTCCGATTAAGACTTTCTAAATTGGTCCAGGTCTAGCTGGTGGGGGGCTTCAATCGTGGCTGCTTATCACCCTACCGACAAAGACGCACCGCCAATCAATGTAGCTTTCCAGTACGACGTTGTGTAGAAACCGAATGGAGTTTGGATTTCATTCTACTCCTAAAAGATACCCTGTTAGTCACTAACCGCCAGGTGTGTTAGCATTCAAAGGCTAAATTTATATATTTAAAAACGTTTTAGTTTAACCCCCTGTCTAATCTGAGAGAAAAACTCTGAGTGATTGAGTCATAAAATATATTTGATTCTATAAGAATGACTTCCATATTGATTATAACGATTTTCCCCAACTTATTCTGCTTTCTGAGATAGGGGCTGTAACACGAACTATTAATTAGAATCTGCTCTTTGAACTACAGAGAATTATCCACATAATTAGATAAAAAAACGAACACATCCCATACTTCATGACCGAACAAGTGCAATTAAATATTACTTCTCAAATATTAGTTTAGTGGCCATAACCCAACGTCTATTGCAGGTAAATTAGCAATATTAATTGGTGAGCAAACAACCACAACCCTTTCCATTAGCATCACTACCCGACACCGCCAATACGTTAAAAGCACCGAGGTGTATTCGTTTATCAATTACGACTGAAGGGTTTATATTTGAAAATCACTCACGATTGTAACATAGAACTGAGAGAAATGTAAATTCCTAAATAGATCCAGTATTGGTAAGTTACTTGCCAAAAACTCTCATTTCTCGAAGAGTAAGTTAAGTTATCGTTCAGTAAGCCCATCAAGCCGTACCAGAACAGCATGGCGAGTCTAAGCTCAAAATATATAATAATAATAATAAGAGAGCGTATAAGAGAGAGTATAATAGGAGAGCCTATACCTTAAGTGGGCTATTGAATTGCTTGTTGTTGGTGATAATGATTTAATGGAGTATAGGGTTTCGAGTGATAATATTTGACTCTGTATTCGTGACAAATCGAAACTGATTTTAGGTACCATGTGTAACGGTTCAAATTTCCCCGTACATAAACTTACATCAAATATATATTAACTGCACAAAAAAAAATATTAATGAATTAAAAGTATCCAAAACAAACAACTGGGTCAAAATAAAATAAATGTCAAGTTGGACTGACATTCAACATTTAAGTACATAATTCTATAAAGCTCTAGGTGTCTATTATGGTTATGTTGGTTATAAGAAAATCACCCCAGGCGTACTATATTAATAAGGCCTGTGTGCAGCAAGATTTCAGTTATCATAACCAACGGTTAACATAACTTTACTATAAATTTACTATTTATAATAAACCTGTACGCCGATTAGGACGTAAACCGGGCGGTTATCTTAACCGAGCTTACGTTCATAACCGGTGTACGGGTTGTCGTGAACAGTAAATTTTACGTTTAGCTTATGATAACCGAAATCTTGGTGCACACAGGCCTAAAAGTATGCTAATAGCCGTAAGATGGTGTTAACATCTATACAATTAGTGTTACTTTAAATTTATATATAAGAGAAAATTATTAAATTTTTTTATTATAAGTACGTTCCGTTGTATTTATTTTAGTAAACACGGAGTCAATTAACTGAAACCTCACTAATACATACATTATACGGAATTCGTTTGCTCTGTCTCTCTTTTCTGCATCTCTTTCATTCGCGGTGTTGGTGTCAGATCTTGAATATACTTTAAAATATTTACATATTTTATTATTGTATTGAAAATTACTTGGGTTACATAATTATGTGTTCACAACGTAGAGACTATATAATACGATGTTTGGCCAATAATAAAAGTTAGAAAAGAAACAGATATAAGTTATAAATTATGAAAAATGATTTAGGACAAGTAAGACCATATCTTAGACCTCCTAACAAGTGCAATATTAGTTTTTAAATGTTAGTTTAGTGGTTGTCTGTAGTAGGTAAATTAGCAATATTTATAGGTGAGTAAACTACCACAACCCTTTCTATTAGCATCACTACCCGACACCGCCAATACGTTAAAAGCACCGAGGGGTATTCGTTTATCAATTACTAAACGACTGAACGGTTTATATTTGAAAAGCACTCACTGTTGTAACATCGTACAGAGTGCAGTGCATACGTGCGGATTAAATACACGGCAGTGTAAAAATATTAACATCAGAATAAGTGAAATTTTTACACGCGTTAACGCGCTACAATTCAATTATTTCTTTGAATCAAGACTTAATACTTAAATCGTTAAAGAGCTAGACACAAAAAATCCCTTATTCAATCCCCACTCGTTTGACTATTAATGATTAACTGGTTGGCAGTGAAATTAAAAAAAAAAGCATTACCAATTAGTTTGGGTAATTGCAGACTGCAAAATAGGAGAGCAATTGTTTTAATAAGTCCTTATTTGTTAATACTACGCAAAAATCGAAGAAAACAAGCAGCAACCGCTATTAAGACTCAACAAACAACAATGCATGTGGCTGAAGTTCGTAGTATTTGAAAGTCCAATACAAGAAGCCAGTGTCAAACAGTGGTCGTCCATTGGCTGACAATAATAATAATAAGCTGTAAGGTCCTATCTAATGTATAAGTATAATGAGTGTATTGATAATTATGAATTCGTGTTTCAAAAAAAACGTTTAAACGCAGAACATAAACGCCCGTCTGCTAAACACGTAATGAGGGCCGCACCTAGCCTCACCTACAACTTGCCCGCACCCGGGGCGGCAACCCCCGTTCAGAATTTAATAACCCCGCATAAATCACATCCCTACACTCTATACCGGCCCGTCCCTAACTACTGACCATCGTAAAGCTATGTTTAGTGGATCCTCCCTCTCATTTTCCTGGGAAACTGTTTAGTTTTACTTTGGCTTTGTATGGTAATACAATTTAGTAGAATTAGATGAGTGATACTCATTTTAAATTTCGAATTCTACTGTACGTAGCGATTACACGTGTAAAGTTATTTACGAATATGTTATACTATTCCTGTTTTATAATCCCATCCCAGTTTTAACCTTAGATATAAAAAAGAGGAGTGTTGTTTGTCCATTTGTCTCATTTACCTGTATGTATTTCGGTGTTAGTGGAGTTTTCATACAAGCTAAACTTCTAGAGAGAGCTAAATGTCGCGATCGATTATAATTTATTTCTTTAATTTGAAAGCTGACGTGCTTGAGAAGGTTTTAGGAAGGTAACTAATGAAGATTCGATCAACCGATATATATTTTTCTATCATTATGAAAGTAGTATTTATAGCTCAATTAAGTAACTAACTTAAGTTGACTAAGTGAAGAGTTCCAACAGGAGAAATATAAAAAAACACTTGTTAGGTATTTTTTATCATTTTGTTTCTTTGTTTGTTGTATGCAATAAAGTTATTGCATATGGTAAAAACACAGTGGAAAAAAAACATAGTCGCATTAAAAGGCAAAAGGCGGCCTTATCACTAAGAATAATGTCTTCCAGGCAATGATTCTAAATATTCTGTAAGGCGGGAAATTAAAAAAAATAAAGAAATCTTTTTTTCATCTCATTTGCTGTGCATGAGTTTTTTTTCTGATAGGAGAAGTTGAGATTATCAGCTAGCAGATCATGTGATAGGCTTTTTAAAAAGCTAAAACTTTTTATGGCTACCGCATTCAGAAAATCGCAACGTCATTCGCCATAAGTTGAGGTCGCGGCTCAAACCGAAACTGTCAATAGAAAAAACCAAACTTGATTAATGGGAATATTATTGTGGGGTGGCGATGACGTCACACATTTTTCATCAATAAAATAAAAAAGGGGAAACTAAATGAACCCTTATAAAGGGCATTTTCATGTTTTTGTAATATATTGAAGAGATCCGTAATCGACCCTTGAAGGCTTTCAGTGAATGATAAAGGATATCATGGATTTAAGGGATCTTTTGTTCGGGAAGAAGTCCATTCAATTAGTTTTAATGTTTCACGCCGATATTGGTATTGATAGCCAAAAAGACGTACTATTTCCGTGTGATAATACCACTTTAGACGACTTTAGTGTAATTGTAAAAATACCTAGACCATATAATCAAAAGAGACAAAGAACTTTGTAAAATTTATTACTTGTGTAATTAAAATTACAGTTTTTATTAATAATACTTTTTCATAGTGAAAATATTCAAAGCCAAGAATTGTGAAGTTGGTGTTTTTTTTGAATTGTGAAAAAGGAACGAAGGAATTGTGAAGAACAATTTAAGCCGTCGTTCTCGGTCGACTGATTGTAATTGTTACAAAATCAAACATTGTTTAACTCACTACGCCGCTCCATTTGTATTTTCCAGGTTGCATTTGAGCAGCGTAATTTTAAGGTTTTTTATTAATTTATTTATAAGTAACGACTTCTAAAGGTGCTTGTCTAGGTTGCTCTCGAAATTTTAATATACACATTAACTTAAATCTACAAATATACCTACAAGTAGGTATACTCGTGTCTACTTTGGACGGCCTCCGTGGCGCAGTGGTATGTGCGGTGGATTTATAAGACGGAGGTCCTGGGTTCGATTCTCGGCGGGGCAGATTGAGATTTTTCTTAATTTGTCTTGGTCTGGCTGGTTCACCGTGACTAGTTACCACCCTTCCGACAAAGGCGTACCGCCAAGCGATTTAGCGTTCCGTACGATGTCGTGTAGAAACCGAAAGGGGTGTGGATTTCATCCTACTCCTAACAAGTTAGCCAGCTTCCGTCTTAGATTGCATCATCACTTAACATCAGGTGTGATAGCAGTCAAGGACCAACTCCAATTCGACAATTCCACCCGTGGTTGCAATGTCTTTGGATAAGATTTCATGCGTTAATTATTTTCAGATGAGTTCCACAGTCGGACGGTGTGCGAGGATGAAGTCATCGACTTATCCTGTACCCCTAACTCCAGGGTGGTGATCTATGACGCGCAGTATGGGCGCACTGCTAACGAGTCGCCCCTCACTTGTCTACAGACGCCCGGTGTGTTGGAGGAGAGTAAGTTAACCTGTAATTAAATTGAAATTAGTTTGTTTCAAGTAGGCTTCATTTAAAAGCACTTTTGTCTATCTGTAGTGACTCTATCACAGTATATAATCAAACAAAAAAGTTAGTTAAGGTAATTGACTTTAACTATTGATGTGCCTTATTAGAAAGCTCAGTCACTCAACGGGCAATAGAGAGAGTAAGCAACGGGAAGACCTATGTTTGGAGAATCGTTACATTATTGTGTCAGTAAAACAAAGAACAATGGTCATTTACCTAACAAATTTTTGTTGAAGACTTTTTTTTTGTGTCTATGAATGAAAAAAATATAAAATTGTAGAGAAATTATTTCTCAACAATTTTTTCTTAAGGTTTTATACTGTGTGAAGTCTGGAATCAAATATATTTATGTTGGAAGTTTTAGACAAAAAAGCATCGATACTTTTGAGTATCGAGTACATTCGATACATTTACTGGATAGTTTTCAGGAAATGACATAAAACTTAATTTTTATCATATCGAACATACTAATTATACATTAAATTACGTCTAAAACAACTTGTTCTTGTCATGATTATCTTCCTTGCCTACAAAATATAACCTACTGCGTACTTTTGATACTTGATATTATATTTGACTATTATTTGTTTATTTTATCTGTTTAGTATAAAATGCCGGCAAGTAACAGTGAACATTTGTCATGATTAGGAATTTAAATGTAATACGCGTTTATAAATCATAATATTTATTGACATTTAAAAATAAGTATTATTAGTTCGCCATTATTATTATTTTATAGGTTTGTTCTACTGAAATTAAGCTGAAATCATTGAACACGGCACACAAAAGAGTTAGTTTAACCAGTAAAAAGTATCGATTTGGTTCGATACTACTTATGTATCGATACTTTCTTTTCGATATTCTGTCCCTGGTTGGCTGACACATGTCATATTGAATCTTTCTTTGTGTTATTATTGCGTGGTTGCCATACTCAATTATGATAATGTAATGACTAATTTTTTATTTTATTTAAAGGACTTATTCGGACCTTCTATACGGATTGGAAAAATAAAATAAATTATTTTACATAAACTGTAATAGTTTACATTTTTAGATGCTTACGAATTCCATCAACAAATATCAGACCATTGTTCTTTATAACAAAGCGACTGTCTTAGCTCTGCTAGTTGAGAAACTGAAATGGCAATGACCGGGGTATATAGATCCATGAGACGATGGATTACGGAGATTCAAAGGGTCGGTATGGCGAACAGGTACCAGAAAATTCGGTGTTGGTCGATCTCCTAACAGGCGATCATCCATCGGCTGATAATAATGATGTGATGAGGTAATTGGATAAAGGACGTAATTAATTTTCATTCAGAAAAATGTACTCTTTCAGTTGCATTGAATGTGACTATTTGTAGGTACAGCGTTTGTCATTAAATTTATAAATAAAATGACATTGAAGCAATCAAAAATGCGGGAAGAGGTTAGATTTATGTAATAAAAAGGTAATGCTTGTAGAAGTACCGATTTAGTTTTTTTTGGAATCCTTTGCTGTTCTAATTACCAATCTACTGGCCGTTTCGCCAATCGGCTTACCGATCCGATACGATGACTTATTGCAGCCAATTAGGAGTATCTACGTGGATGTTACATATTAGATAAATATGTTATATTTATAAGAATGGCTGACATGGGTTCTCAGAGCAATCTTATTTTGTTTTATTGAATACTAGCTGTGCCTCGCGGTTTTACTTATTAATATTTATCGCCTAAACAACATCATGTTAGACAGCCTGCCTTATGAATCTTGAGATTAACGACCAAACAATCTTTTCAGCTTTCTAATGTGAGTATCGATTTTTTTTATGACAAGTTAATCACACCTGATGGTAAGTGATAATGCAATCTAAGATGGAATGATGGATCTAAGTTGGATGAAAAGCCACACCCATTTCAGTTTTCTGAACGACATCGTACCGTCTTTGACGGCAGGGTGGTAATTAGCTACGGCAAAAGCCTCTCACCAGACCAGTTAAGAAATATGAATCGGTCCCACCTGGAGCCGAACCCAGTACCTCCGCCACGAAACTGTGAAACCACTGTGCCACGGAGGCTATCAAGACGTGGACTTTCGGACGCCCATAATTCTGTCTGTTTGAATCACTTTATCTATTGTTGTTAACACTTTATACCTATATAACCTGTTGCGTATTTCAAAAGATCTAAACGAACATTTACATGGAAAGCAGCAACCGACTTTTTAATACCATGTCAAGATGACGGCCGACTGGCGCAGTGGACAGTGACCCTACTTCTGCGTCCTAGGCTGTGGGTTCGATTCCCACATCTGGAAAATGTTTGTGTGATGAGCATGGATGTTTCCAGTGTCTGGGTGTTTATCTATATATTATAAGTATTTATGTATAATATATATAAAAAATATTCTTTAGTTATTATAGCACCCATAACACAAGCTACTTACGAGTACACTTACTTTGGGGCTATATAGCGATGTGTGTAATTGTCCTATAATATTTATTTATATTTAAGATAAATGTATTTGTATTATATTACCATACCTAATACTGATCGCGAAGTTAAGGAAAGAGGAGTTATTTATTACGTTAAAAAATTCGTGAAAATATTTTATGTTTATAGATAAAAAATATATAGCAAATCTACATCATCAAGCTTTTATAATTTAGTTACACTTAGTTAAGTTGAAAATTATTTTTCCATTTATATAAAAATTTTTACATTAACGCGAAACTCTCATCTAAGAGTTTTTTTATATAAAATAAATAGCAATGTAATTAGGACTATATTAAAACGCTGTAATTAAGTTCAGCTTACAGAATTTTAAATGGGACTGCATAAAAATTTATACCATAGTTAAAAAGTAGGTAAGCTTTTAACCGTTTTGACTAACGCGGTGTCTCGAGCACGTGATAAATTGCTGAAAGTCCCTTAATGACGTTTTAAAAAGTACCCAAAGACACTGCGGTTGGCTGGGTTTAAATAAGTTTTCTCAGTTCAGCGTCAAATTATAAAAATACGCTATATCGAGCGAACTTGTTAGTGGAACTTTTGAAATTTTATTCATTGTCTTTTAACTGCAAGACATTTTTACTAGAAGACGATTAGACAAATGAAGGATTAAGATTTTGAACTTCATGTATGGGTTATGTATAAACTTTCTTTTATATGTAAACGGTTTCGCTATGAGGTATCGTTGACTGTATCTGGTACCATTTGAGTTACAGATAAGCTTGGGTCGGAGAACGGTTTCCAGCAGTTCACAGTCCTGCATTTCTGCTGTCCCGATTTTGAAACCAATGTGGTCTATACTTATACTCAGGTTAAAACTATAATTATACTCAGGTTTTTCTAGTGGGCCGTCATAAAATGATTACTATCCTAATCCCACCAACCCACACTGGTGCAGCATGGTGGGCATAGCTCCAGATACTTTCCACAAGTCAGGGAGTCAGGTTCTTCTAGTGGGCCATTAAAATAGTCGTAAAAAACGATTATCACCCTAAGCCCGCTAACCTACACTGGAGCAGCGTAGTGGGTCGAAGCTCCAGATATTTCCCACCAGCTAGGGAGTCAGGTTGCAACCTCTGTAGCCCTGGTATGCAACAACCAGGGCTACAGAGGTCTCGTGGTCTACAGACGTTTAATCGACTAGTAGTTTGATTTATACCAGTATGTAGAGTGAACAGTTATAATTAGTGCGCTTTACGCACATCTACTAATGCTGATTATGAAGAAGACAAAACTATCGAGCGTCGATCGAGAGTATGAAACTCTTGAAGACAAATAGACATCACAAACTTTTGAGTTTGTACCCAATATTATAGGTATCGATAGGTCATAAAAATGAAGACCTGACTCTCTAGTGAGGCATAAAAATTCTTCTGCTACTCAGTCGTGCTCTCTCGGCAGCATGGTCATGGCTGCTATGATGTTCCTCCACTTTTATCTGTTAGTAGCGTTGCGTAAACAATCGGCTATAGTTTTTTGAGTCGTCGCCTTCACTAGGTCTGTCCATCGAGTTGAAGACCTCCCTCTGGAACTTTTTCTTTCTATCTGGCCCTGCACGCTTGATTGAATCCTCATTTCTTAAGATGGGGCCACAGAACTCAAAAATTCGTGACAGTACTGTTGACAAAAGTCTTTTTTGTTTTCTTTCAGGATGGAATTATTTGTTCTAGAAATTTAAAAAGTAGTTAAAATGGTCAAATAATAATTTAATGCTTACATAATTATACATTTTTCTTTCTTTCTATTTGAATAAAATAATATCGATGTATTAAAACTCTTCTCTTCTCTCAGAATAAAAAACTGTTTCTTTTCTAGCATGCTCAGCGCCGTACGCCTTAAAGACAACAATGCAGATCTGTCACGGCAAGCAACACTGTCAAATAGTGGCCGACAGCAAGACATTCGGCTCTCCCTGCAGACAAGACACTAGGCCCTATCTGAAAGTATTGCACACTTGTGGTAAGTTTACCTATTAATTGACATAGTATATCTTATAATATATCTTAGTAACTGTAGCTCTAGGTACGTCTTTTAAATGTCCAAAAAAAAAATTGGTTGTCTGTAAAGTCGGTTTACTGACGATAGTTGAACGTGACAATGTCTTAAGAAAATACTGATGGAATGGTAGCATTTAATTGGTTATTAAAATTTTTAATTTAAGTATATTTTTATAAATATTAATTTAAATTAATAAAATAATTGATTTTGATTTTATAAATTTATATTTTAAATTCTTTTTTAAAATTAATATATTTAATAGACGGATGTCGTACGCTGCCGAACGCAAAGGCCGATTGTGCTTCTTTGTCGCTCGTTCCGCGCTCTCGCTTGCACTTCAAGCCTTACATGGAACGCCTCAAAGCGAGGTAACGACGCATGACGTCATGTTTTTTCGTGCGTGCAGCCGGCTCTATCGAATTATAAGAGGTTGTCACGTCAAAGTATGTCCAATATTTTGAATATTGTACGTTCAATAAATATGTCCAATAATTTGAATATAAGCGTCGTATTGGTCACTCTCAGGTACGTACATAATAATAGGAAGTTTTCCGGTACGACGTAGTCAACCACAGACAACGGCTGCAGACGACATGTCATAATGACAATACTGATTTCCATGTTGCGCTCGCTACAAATCATATTTCCTACTTTGATAGTCTTCAAAACAGTATTGTCGCTGCGCCATGTCGTCTGCGATCGTCTACGAACTTGTACTTTTATATCTGTAGTTCTATAGTTTGGTTTTATAATGCGGTGGCTAAAAAAATTAAAGAGGGGAAATATGGAATAATTTAAAATTGATAGTATAGTTTAGAATTTTCACTTCACGTTTACCTTCTTTAATATTGTCATCTAGTCAGCTTTTTACATAATTATAAAGTGGGGTAGATTTTCCGGAAAGCATATCTTACCTTGTGTAATGCTTGGTCAAAGTGCAATACGAGTTATATTTTGGATTTTTGTAGTGTTGCTTATGATAATATTCTTTTAGTTCCTCTCGGGGTCCTCACGGCACGGTACGAGAACTCCTCTGAAGGGGACAAAGTGACAAACCACTATAACATCAACGCAGCTCAAGAACATTTCGACACTCCAGGTAAAGATCATTATCAATATAAGATCTACCTAATTGACATTTTCATATTTGCAAGTCTAAAGTCTCTAATAAAAAATCTGTCTATATATAAGGTCACTAATAAGTTATCATCATATTTACTGACCTATTATTGGCCTATTGGCTATAAATGAATTTTTTTTTATTTCAAAATTGATAAAAATTTTTTAGCACTGAGTTGAAAAGGACATATAGGTAAAAATGTATGGGAGTCTGCCCCAGAGATGCCCAGAGATGATGTATATATCATTAAATAGTACAAATCTTCTATTTAAATAGTAATAAAGTTAATTGTAGCTAAGCAGTCGCTGATAAAAGTTATGAAGGTTTATAAAAGTTGACTTTTCATACTACGACGACGGTCACGTGATTCAGAACACAAAAAATCGATTGAAATTCGATGCTATGAAACATGGGTAATTGTTTAAAATTCATATTGTATTTAAATAAAATAGTTAAATATGAACATACGTTTGGACAGCCTGGGGCAAATTATGGCAATGTCCTTTGTGATGCTATAATCCCGTGCTTTAAAGGGAACGTTGTGGTAATATTTTATTTATATAATATTTTATTGACGAACACGTAATAGTGATCATTACCTAAGTAAAATCATTATTATTCTAAGCCCACCAACCTATTAGCAGCTAAGTGTTGGATCTAAGCTCAATATCGCCTCCCTGAAGAGGTGAAAAAATTGTCAATATAGGCTGATAATGATGATAATAATGTTTTTTGTAGTAAATACTTCTATTGGTATGTTGGGATGGACAAAAAGCACTAAATACATAAGAAAGGAGATGTCCCAAAACTTCCCCAGGGTGGTTTTATATAAAAAACACCAAGAGACCTAATAAAATAAACGAAACAAAATAGGTCTATAATTATAATTTCTAAATCTATAAGTTGAAACATTGGAAATATTGGGTTTTTAAATAAACATAAAAAAATGAATTATTTTTATTTCGCATTGAACGGTTTAACCCGCGCAAATGCCGTTCCTTTAGGTTTATTGGGATTAAAAGCAGTCTATGTACTGTGCCAGACTATTATCTATTTCAACGTGAAATTCTATCCAGATTTGTTCAGCTGTTGAGGCGTGATTGAGTAATAAACGTTGATATCGACAATTGATAACAAAATGTATAAAAAAAAATATTTTTCTTCATAACATATTGTTTTTGGTAGTTAAGATAGCACTAAGTATGAGATAATAAAATAATTATTTCACTTTAAGTTCGTTAAATTATCTGTAACAATTTTTTTTACTAAAATAACCTTTTAGGCGGGTATTTTTGTAAGATGTTATGGTACTGATTATGCAAAAACCCCTCTATCTAGGGCCAAATAAACTATTTATTATTAAATTACATAAGATTACCAACCCAAAAGTAAAAGTTTCGTTGAGATGCATAAATAATTTTTCCTGGGGCAAACAATGTATGGGCGGTGGGCCATCTCCTTTGAATTTCAACCTGTTCTAAGACTTAGTTTAGTTTAGTTTTATTTGTCTTACAGATATAACAGTGAAATGGAGCAATCCAACAAAAAATGAAATCATTCCACAAACAACGATACATTCTTCTAGCAACCTGAATGGGCTTGGATACAGAGGTAAGAATCTTTGGTGACTATCACCCGTCTAAAACTCATGACGGTATTCGTTTGTAGCCAACCGCAGACTGTTACTGTCACTGCAGACGATACATCACAGTGAAACTACTGATTTTTATGTATTTAGGTATATAGGAATTATGTGTCCATTATGGGAATGAGTGTCTTGTTTCATAGAAATTCATACAATCCTGCACTGTCGCTGCGACATATCGTCTGCAGTTGAGTCTGTGCTATCAACTCGTACCTTAAAGTTTAATTAGTTTAACTAGAGCGATAAATAAAACTAAAATAAATGTAGTATATAAATGTAGTATAATAATAGAACAGTGTGTTGTAAAAGAAGATGTAGTGACTAAAATAGAGAAAGGAATGTTTAGATGGTTTGGGCATGTAGAGAGAATGGATGAAAGAAGATTAACAAAAGAGATTTTTGAGGCGAGAGTGAATGGAAATGTTAGAAGGGGAAAACCTAGGCGAATGTTCCTGGACCAAATTCAGGACATTTTAAACAATGGCCAGGTCAAAAGTACCCTAAACCGACGATCTTGTATAAAAGTATTAATGAGAGTGGAAGAAGCTAAGGAAGTATGCAAGGACCGTGGTAAATGGAAGGATGTAGTCTCTGCCTACCGCTATGGGAACGAGGCGTGATGTTATGTATGTATGTAGAGCGATACAACTGATGTTGTAATGTAACAAAGTAGTAGTAACAAAGTAATGCTTGCGTTATAGAAACTTTCTTGGATATCTGTATATCCCGCTAACATTATAAATGTGATAGTTTGTGTGTACTTTTTTTTTTAATGCCTACAAGTTGGCCCTTGACTGCTATCACACCTGATGTTAAGTGATGATGCAATCTAAGATGGAAACGGGCTAACTTGTTAGGAGTAGGATGAAAATCCACACCCTTATTGGTTTCTACACGACATAGTACCGGAACGCTAAATCACTTGGCGGTACGTCTTTGTCGGTAGGGTGGTAACCAGCCACGGCGAAAGCCTCCCACAAGCCAGACCAAGACAAATTAAGAAAAATCTCAATCTGCCCCGCCGGGAATCGAACCCAGGACCTCCGCCTCATAAATCCACCGCGCATACCACTGCGCCACGGAGGTCGTCAAAATGTATATTGTCGTCGTGTATGTATATTTCTTATTTTATCACGCTGCAATTATTAACCCGCTTATAATATGGATTAAAACATAAGCTTAACTTTTTCCTGAGGAACGAGATCTATGTCGGTGAAACCGCGAATAGTCAATATTATTGGCAAAATGAGGTTGTTTAAAGTTGCACAAATAGCGAAATTCGTAATATAAATAATTTTTTTTATTGAAATAAATATGATATAATTATTCTAATTTTCGGTGAATTTCCACACATATTAGGTACATATTAGTTTAAATACCGTTTTACGCTAATTAAGGTTTAATTAGTTTAATTTGGTAGGTATTTGTTAGCTATTGATCACTTGATATCATTATTTCCCTTTAATTTTAGGTGTGATGTGGTGAACCATACTTTGTATGTACGAATTTAATTACTGTAATTAATGATTGAATTCAAATTTAGTTTACCATGTAAATATAACTTATTGTACGTACAAATTATAATACAAATTTTAATATTGTTGTATTGAAATAGCAATTTGAATTAACGTTGAGTTATCAAATTGGTTGTTTATTGTTTGTGTCCATAGTAATTAACAAACAATTGTTTTATTTGGATAAGAAACAAATTTTGCTTTTATCAACATTGTCACCAAAACATAAATAAGTCGTATAAAGGGAATATAATATTCCCGAATAACAAAGTTTATTGATAGCTACATTTTATAAACTAGCGGATACCTGTGACTTCGTCCGCAAGCAAAACTGTTAACCTCGCCATTCTTTGTTAAAGTATAAGTTAAAATCTTAAATCACTCTATTAATTGATACAAACCGCTATAAATTCCGCTGCGTATTTTAAAATATCTAGCGTACATACGAACGGCGGGGCGTTGTTTTATCTTTATTTTATTTTTT
The DNA here is from genome assembly GCA_034621355.1 of Mycalesis mineus. NCBI lineage: Eukaryota > Metazoa > Arthropoda > Insecta > Lepidoptera > Nymphalidae > Mycalesis > Mycalesis mineus. Next base: position 4,105,067 of record CM067891.1, read on the forward strand.
TTTGATAATTATAATAATATTGATGATAATGATGATGGTGGCGATGGTGAAAATGATAATGGTGATAGAGAATGGTTTATTAATATTAATTTAATTCCAAATAATATTTGTTACAGATCCATCAACAAAGTCGTCGAATCTGAAATTTTTGATCTACATCAGCATTGCGACCCTAACTGTCATTATACTAGCAATGATAGTCATCGGGATTCGGTATTACAGAAACAAAAAAAGAGCACAGAATTCAAAAAACGGTGACATGTTTACTACAGAAGCACCAAATGTGTTCAACGATGCTGCATCAGATTTAGACAATGATCTAGATGTTAGTCATATATCTGGAACGTTCTATGATCCGGTGCATCCAGATATGATTCTATATAGAGATGGAGCTAACAAAGCAACGCTAAGAGCTATGAGGCCGTTGAATACAGTATATCCTTGTGCTGGTGCTAGCATGTATGGTAACGTGGATTACATACCTAGTCATTCAAGAGATGCAAGTACTAGATTTGGTAATAAAGAAGTCGACTCAGACTTGATGATGAGCCCGAAGAGTTTGAGTGGATATACGAACTCGCAGTTTTATTATGGCTGACAACAAAATTTGAGAGGTGGTGACACCTCTACGGACTTTTGCATTTAAAATGGGTATATCAGACAAGATGATCTTGGTTCTTGTTAAACCAAAGAATATTGTAAAATATTTCAATACTTTATGCCGATTATGTTTAATATCTATGTCATTAATGGTGGCTAAATAAGATTAACGACAATTTGTTTGCCTAATGAGATCTTTACTGATGGGTTATTCGCTAACTTGGTGGTGTTGGAATATTAAGTTAATCGTACCAATTTAATGTTCGTACGTTTAAAGGTTCTGCTGCTGAGCGACAGGGACAGAGTGGTGACGCGTCACTGGCTAGAGTTATTGTGTTGTAAATAAAGAAGTTAATATAAAAACGCAAAACTAAATCATCGCGCTTGCCGTGACTTTTTGTGTGACATTTTTTATATTGATTGACAATACAGCAGCTAAGAGTGCGTGAGAGCTGCGTCAGAAAATTTCATTACCGTTCTGCCCCGTCCGCTGTGTGATGAAAATATTACATTGCAATATAAGTATGTACCACAGTACCATCAGTGACGCTGCTGAGAAAATCTTTTATTGAACAATGTCAATCAAGTTTGGCATTATAATTATTTTCTGAAGTCTTTACTTGACTTTACAAATAATTTTCTCACAATAACCTGTCACACAATTTATTTAAACTGATGACTATACATCTGGGAGGTATTTCTTTGCCAGAAAAATGGTAAAAACCATTGCTAATAGCCTTCATTAGGGTTGAGGGCTTGAGTCAATTTAGTTGAATTATAAATTCCTAAATTGAGTCGAGCTTGAAATTGAATGTAGGATCCAAGATCTCAAATAAAAATCATGACAATTTTAATATTTTATAAAACAATTCTTCTTAGCATACTTAATTAGATGGCGATGAAATAATATTTCTAAATGAAGCTCTCTAAAGTTCCTTGTTTATATTATTTAAGTTTAATTTCGTAAGATGTGTCCATTAAGTACTGAGAAATTATCTTGTAAGATTAAAAACAGAAAAGTATTTTTTTAATATTACGTTTCAGCGTAAAAATTCATAACTTTAGAAAATATATATAATAATTTTTATTATGTAACGTTTTTATGTCTTCATAAAGATTAAGACGAGTGGGAAGGAGATTGCAGATTTTCTAATACGGGAGAAAATATTCAGTTTTAAAATAAATTTATTGTATAGTCATATGTCTGAAAAAAATATTCAGTATTTTTTTAAATATAGCTGTAACGTATTTGTAGATAATGTAAAAAAATTATCACTTATAGATTTAGAATAATGTCAATAAATACCAAAAATTTTAATCATTTTATTAATATGCACCTAAATTATATTGCATGACAACCATAAAATTATAGTGAAATTATTGAATAATGCAAAATATTATTATGATAAGATAATGCGAAAATTTAAGAGAGTTAATGTCAAAGAAACTCTGAAGTGTCCAGTTCATGATCTCGTTCGTTGTTCGGATCGATGTGATGGCATTATTCGGATATCAAGTCACTTAGATGTATCTACTTTTACTAAATAATTAATGTAGTAAAAGAATATTATCACTTCAAGCGATAATCACAAGGATTATTTTGAAAAAAAAAGTACCTATTTATTTTAAAATACTGTGCTTTATAATACATTTTTTAGTCAACACTAAACACATAAATTATATTGGATGAACATACAAAACGTAACATTTTTTATAAATTTTTTGAAATAAAATATTTTACAAATTGTGTTTTATTTATTACCTTTTTTGGACACACTCTATTCTGAAGGTAATGGCTGCCAGTGAAATATAGGCATATGAGGGTGCTTAATAATGCATTGCATATGAAAAAAATTTAAAAATTGAACCGACTTCAAAACGAACTTAAAAAGTAAAAAGTAACATGCTTTAATTTATTTAAGCATATCTATGGAATCGGTGCCATCCAAGTTTAAGAAACGTTAAACTTGGATGGCACCGATGGTAAAAACCGTGGACGGTACTGACTTCATAGATATGCTTAAGTAAATTAAAGCAACTAAATGACGCAGTCATCTACATAGTAGTAATAAATATTAATGTCGTTGAGTAGTCAACATTAATACCTACTTGAGCAATAAATAAGTAATGATTGCGTGAGAAGCACCCATTATTTTGGTAAAATAGATACTATGAATGCTTCTGTCTCATAATGAGCCTCGGGGGTATTGTAACGAGCCATTATGTTAAAGCAAATATAAATGTTACAATACTTAACATTTATATTTGCTTTAACAAAATGGCTCGTCGTCGTTTGTTAAGTATACTTATACTTAACAAAAAGGCAGTCATGAACAGCCTGTTTGAACAGTCCAAAATTGTCCTTATGAAATGTGCGATAGAGAGGTAATTCATCACGCTGTTCCAATAAGTGTTGGCGGATGTTCTGATTACGTTTGAGTCTGTAACTACAGTTTTGATGGACTCCGTGGCGCAGTGGTATGCAAGGTGGATTTATAAGGCGGAGATCCTGGGTTTCATTTATGATTTTCATGATTGGTCCACATTTGGCTGGTGGGAGGCTTTGGTCGTCGCTAGTTACCATCTGGTATGGTCTGATTTAGTGTTCCGGTACCATGATGTGCAGTGTAACATTACTTTCCACGAGGTGTGATTGCCGTCAAAGGCTAACTTGTGGTAAATAAAAAAAATATGTAATTATGACTTCAAGACAAATTTTTCAACTTCGGGCTAAAAATTTTGAGTTTCCATGACATAAAATTCCATGATTTAAAATCATGACCACATGATCCGAAGCAACGTTGACGTACAGGACTGGGCTGTGACTTACAAAATTGACGAGTCAAAAGTGATTGTAAACAAAGCCTACTTCAAAAGAATGAAACTAGACTTCAAACTAAACAAGCTGGCTTTTTTGACCCCATACATAGCTTCAGACCTAATTTTACTAGACAATTAACTGTGCAATTACAGTGTCGGGTCGATTCGGATAGTTAATTTCTAGCTATCCATTTTGTGGACATTGAATTATCGTATAACGCACAGATAGCTTAGAGAGCATTTTCGGTAGTATTTTTTGTAGCACAATAATCAAACGTCGTAGGCGTGTGAGTGAATTTATCTTGCGACCCATGTTACGTTTAAAGAACACTAACCACATTATATTTTAATTTTATAAGCTAGATAAAAATTTAAAACTTAAGCTTCTTTAAAGTTTTGTTCCGGTGTCTTCGGTCTTTTCTGTTTCTGATACAACACAAATTGTAAATATACTAAAAATATCCTATTATTATATAAATGTTCTACAATAAGTCATTTTTACTGTAGGACATCGGAATAAAATTATGTTAAAAAAAAGTAATTAAACTATTTCCTTTTAATTTACATTCTTTACGCATTTTTAAATCTTTATTGTTGCACTGGGTTCTAGTCTATTAAATCGTTTTTATTGTATTTTCATCAACAGTGGGCTCTAAAAGGCAAGTATCCAGAGTCGTTAAGCCTGTTTAAACTATATTTAATGAAGCTTTGCGACTGTCATGTCAGTGTGACAACTATACGGAAATGGACGATAACCAATGTTCTCTAAATTCCGAGTTGAGATGAAATTTTGTAAAAAAATGCAATATAATGATGCCTAATACGTTGTTGTACAATATGTTTTTATTAGTGGGTTAAAGTACTATACATTGTCTGGCATTCTCCTTTTGCATTCATATGTGTATCTTATAATAACGTAATAATGAGATATCATCTGATGCTGGAGCTGGAAGGTCGCTATAGGAAATATACAATCAAACAACAGAACCCCATGAAATTTGTGTTCGTTTGATTCATCTTTCGACGATCTCCGTGGCGCAGTGGTACGTGCTGTGGATTCATAAGACGGAGGTCCTGGGTTCGATTCCCGGCGGGGCAGATTGAGATTTTTCTTAATTTGTCTTGGTCTGGCTGGTGGGAGGCTTTCGCTGTGGCCTGTTACCACTCTACCGACAAAGACGTACCGCTAAGCGACTTAGCGTTCCAGTACGATGTCGTGTAGAAACCGAAAGGGGTGTGGATTTTCATCCTACTCCGAACAAGTTAGCTCGCTTCCATCTTAGATTGCATCATCACTTAACATCAGGTGTGATAGCAGTCAAGGGTCAACTTGTAATCAATAAAAAAAATTTTGACGAATACTTTGGTCCTATTATTGCAGAATAAGGGCTTATACAAGTAAGTTTTTTTTAAAATTTATATTTGTTAATCTTACGTCCTAGAATAGTGTTATACTGCAAATTACAAGAGACTTATCTTAGAAGGAAAATCCCACTCGATTGTGCAGTTTACCTAAGATTTATCCCCAAGTTCGGTAATAATTTCAAAGCTAAAGACAGTGGAAGGAAGCCCGTAGACAACTGCGTTACCCAAACAATCGATTCAAAATCCGGACCATTTGGACTGTTTCCATGTCGTTAGAGGAAGTTATTTATTGTTATGGCCCCATTTGAGATCCTCTTTTTCAGTTTACATCCCGCGAGAGTAAGCTTTTCTGTACGTGAAACTGGTATAAGTGATTGGTAAGGTATTTAAAGTTAGACTGTTACGTCTAAAGCTGGCCATAGGTGGCTGTTATGAGAGATTGTTGAATTATATCTTTAGTGTGCTTTATTATTATTCTTTAGGCTATCTGGCTTCGATCACGAGATCCTGGGTTCGGACCCTGGGTTGGGTCACGGAATAATTCTGACTTTTTCATTCTTCTATGAAATTCTCAGTACAGTCCAAGCCCGGAGTCGGGAAGTTGGTGGTGTTACACCCTCGTGCCTCGGAGAGCACGTTAAGCTGTCGGTTCCGGCAACTGTCATCAACATCTGATAGTGATAAATAGTAACCGTTAATAAATGAAACATTATCACCCTAAGCCCGCCATCCCGCAATGGTGGGTTTACGCTCTATATCTCCTCTCCTAAGGAGGGAGGCCTAGCCCTGTAGTGGGTCGTTAATTGGCCGCTAATGATGATGATGAAATGATGAATATTCGTTCGGATGCTTTGTGATTTTTGTAATGATAATAGTTTTCGATCCAATATTAATTAATATTGTTGGCTAAACGATTCCTTAAAATCTGAGTTTCCATTGAACAACGTTAGTATTTATTTATGATAAATAAATAAATATTATAGGACAATTACACACATCGCTATATAGCCTCAAAGTAAGCTTAGGTACTTAGCTTGTTTTGTGGGTACTATGATAACTGATGAATATTTTTATATACATTATACATAAATACTTATAATAAATAGATAAACACACAGACACTGGAAAACATCCATGCTCATCACACAAACATTTTCCAGTTGTGGGAATAGAACCCACGACCTAGGACGCAGAAGCAGGGTCACTACCCACTGCGCCACTCGGCCGTCGAAATAAATAAAGACAATCCCAATATTGTTTCAACCTTAAAAATCTGCCAGTCTCAAATAACTTTCTTTTTAATATTAATGCTTAGTATTCAATCTTGCAACTTTCCTTTCAAAGGTTATTATTTGGTTTATTTTATACAAAGTTCTGTTACCTAATATTGTATGCTTAAAAATTAATTACTTTCTACGTAGATGTATATTTTACAAAATAAAATTACTTGGAAAATTTCACCTTTGAACATTTTGTAGTTTTATATATATGGCATGAAAGTCATCTATACTAATATTATAAAGCTGAAGAGTTTGTTTGTTTGAACGCGCTAATCTCAGGAACTAAGTACTGTTTCGGATTGAAAAATTATTTTTGTTTGTAATAAACTATTTATCGAGGAAGGCTTTAGGCTATATAACATTCAATGCAACTACTAGGAGCGAAGAAATAATGGAAAATGTGAAAAATACGGGGAAAATTATTCATCCTTGAGGGCTTCCGTTGCGTGCGCTGCGAAAACAGTTCAAGATACCAAAAATATATGTACGAAAGAATTATTTCTCTTGAAATGATCTAAAAAAATGTCCACGACGGTATATGTCTATCTTTTAAGATTAACTCACTAGAACCGTTTTTATGGTAATCAAATTTGGTCGAAATTAATGCATAATATGTTAAGAGTTGTATCAACGTAATAATGTGTAATATCGTACAATGTTTAACAAAAATGTAGATCTTTTAGTACACGGGACGGGACGAAGAATATTGGTTGACGGGAAACTATAAAAAAATTATATTGAGAGGGGGAGCGGGGAATGAGCACACTTTATATGAAAGTCTGTCTTTAAAATTAGAAGGGTACCTAAGAGGTTTTCACGCGGGCGACTGCTAGTAAAGGATAAACGCTGTCATAAGATTTCAAGTCGAATACCAAGGCCTATACCAGAGTAAAATGTTATCGTCTATACCAAAGTAAAGTAAAACCAATTTAATTCTTCAAAACAGACATACCTACTCACCTAACTATTCTTCCTATTCCGTACTCGTAGGATGTCAAACGAACAAGTATAGTCAGCAGCAGTAGTTTCAAACCCTCATACGAGTTCAAAGGATGCACAGAACATAGTCTCACTAACTGTGTCGCTTTGACACAATTGAATGCAACTTCAGTTTCCGATAATAGCCACTTAGATGATACAAAGCATTTAACCGGATATCCGGCGCTGTAATCGCTTTGGTATTGTCTAATTATGGAGTGTTTTGTGATAGGTGATATCATGAAAGACATTGTCATTAATCTACGTTAATTCATGATTATTAGCCTATTTTAATGTCCTACTGTAGCAAGCCTTCTAATTACACATCGATGAAAGCTTCTCTCCCAATAGGAGAGTTTAGTCCACCAGTATTTTTTTTTAATTTTTGAACGGTGTCCCCTGAGATAATCAGTCATATTTTAAAATTTAAAATTAAATAAAGTAATAAATAAACTAAACATAAAATCCTTAACTCTAGTAGGTGTGGTGAAGCTCGGGGCAGGGCTACTGGGTACATTACATTTGGCTGTTACGAAGAACAGGGTAGTGTGATTTTTATGCAAGTTTGTTTGTTTGTTTGTTTTCTCAATTGGCCGACAATCACGTACTGTGACGTGTTGTGTAGAAACTAATAATTATTATAGGACAATTACACACTTCACTATATAGCCCCAAAGTAAGCTTAGGTAGCTTGTGTTATGGGTACAAGTGATGGAATATTTTTATATATATTATTCATAAATACTTATAACACACAGACACTGGAAAACATCCATGCTATCACATAATATTTTCCAGGTGTGACAGCAGGCAGAGGGACAACTGCGCCACTCGGTCAGAAGGGGCGTGGATTTCATCTTACTCCTAACAAGTTAGCCTGTTTCCATCTTAGACTGCATCATTACTTAACATCAAGTGTGAAAGCAGTCAAGGGCCAACTTGTAGTAGATAAAAAAAATTTGACCGAAAATGGAAATCTGACGGTTACAACGCGTACAGCTCTAAAGATATATTATTCGAATGTAAGTAAACACTATAATAAATTAAAATTAGATTTATGCCGCTTGTTGCGTCTATAAGTCAACTAAAGTTTGCCGAAATTTCCTAAAAAGTTTGGTGGAAAAGTTTGACGATCTCTTATAAAAGTTTGGTCGAAGAACGAGAAAACGTGGAAAGATTTTAGCGGTGCGTAGATTTTGAAAATAAAAATAATAAATTAAGGTATAGTTTGGCTTTTAGTGTAGTTATGTAAGGTTTGACGGACTCGTCGGTTTACGTGACCCTCGGTTTGATTCCCAGCCGCGGTAATTAAGATTTCCTAAATTAATCCAGAGATAATTGGTTCGGTTGTGAGGTTTCGGCCGTGGCCATAACACTCTACCGGTAAACCGCCAAGCAATTTAGTGTTCCGATACGATGTAGTGTCTATGCTAACCGATTCCGATAGGGGTGTGGATTTCATCCTACTCCTAACAAGTAAGTTAGTCAGTTAGTAGGTCAGTTCCATATTAAATTGCAAGTAAATATATTATGATATTTTGACTTGACTTTGACTATAATTAAAAAAAACATATTTTTAAATTAACATTTACCTGGGTTCCTAGATAACGGTGTAGTTTAAATAAACAATTATTTATTCAATAAACGCTTTTATTCATTAAATCATGTATTAGGGTTGGTTCACACATATTAGTCACGTTGCCATCATGTCGCTGTCACGTGACGTCACTGACATTAAATTATTTAGTTATGTATGAATTATAGCATATGTCGGGAGGCCTGAGGTGCTGTCCTCCTACTCGTCATGTCACGGTCAGCGCAACGAGACAATGTCCTACAAATTGAGTTGATTAATGATATCCCTAAGGGCGATGTGTGTGAATGAACTATAATAATACTGCTATGATTTTGATTTCTTGAACTAAAAAGGAAACTAGACTAAAGAACTACAAAGGGACTAGGGCAGCATTTTTAACGAAAAAAACGGAGGAGGTTCTCAATTCGACACTCATAATTTTTTAATGTATGACCACGCATAACTTTTTACAGAGTCATCCGATTTTGATAATTCTTTTTTTATTAGAAAGGGCACACTTTCAAAATGGTCCCATAGTCATCATAGTAGGTTCTGATGATGATATCCTGGGAAATTCGAAGGAACTCTTCAAATTTCATAGGCACACTTGTCAGCATTTCGGATCTTGGTAAGTGTCGGTACCTTTTTGGCTTATAATGTACTATAACAGTATAGTACGTACTATTAGATATAATCACTAAAAAGTAAGAAATGAAACATTTAACCAAAAATATTGAACCGACTCATAACGCACTAAAAAGTAAAAAATAACTGCGTCATTTAGTTGCTTTAATTTACTTAAGCATATCTATGAAGTGATTCAACCAAGGTTTCTACTTTAAGGACGTTATCTAGAACCTACAATGCTATGTTAAGTAAGACAGTTATTTTTTACTTTTAGTGCGTTTTGTGTCGGTTCTATTTTTTGTTAAAATTTTTTATTTACTTTCTAGTGCGGTATATTTTCGACGACCTCCGTGGCGCAGTGGTATGCGCGGTGGATTTATAAGACGGAGGTCCTGGGTTCGACGGGACAGATTGAGATTTTTTCTTAATTTGTCTTGGATCTGGCTGGTCAGAGGCTTTCGCCTGGCATGATGACAAAGGGACCGCCAAGGAATTAGCTGCCGGTACGATGTCGTGTAGAAACTGAAAGGGGTGTGGATTTCATCCTACTCCTAACAAATTAGCCCGCTTCCATCTTAGATTGCATCATCACTTAACATCAGGTGTGATAGCAGTCAAGGGCTAACTTGTAGTCGATAAAAAAAAAGGTATGAGTTCAATTTTTTTGCTAAAAAGTTTTTCAATTAAAGTTCTCAGGCGCCGTGATATATACCAACAATATTCTATTCTTATTCCTTCTTTAGAGCTGTATCTATTGGTGACAAGAGCGTGAACCATTAAGTAGTGTTAAAGTTTATCGCAAACAGACAGACATACTCGTATAGAAGCGGTAGGAATTATTTAATGTGTAAGAATGTAGTATATAAATTGTAAGTCGTGTTTATAACCTGGCAGACGTAATGGTGTGTTTTGCATTACGCTGCAAGTGTTTAAATGGGCTGGCATTATTCACTGGGGGCGAAGAAAATGTGAACTCGACAAGTCCATTAGTAGAGTAACTGGGCTCATACATATTTATACAGTTTTGCTTCATTTATTCATACTAAATTTATTAAGCATGTTTTACCACCTAGATTTTGGGCACCCTCTTTTTTATTAGACCAAAATTGATGCTGCAGGAGACAACTTTTACTGAAAAAGGTATACAATACAAAATAAATTTTGAAATAAAAATAGAACCGACTAAAAACCAAAAAAACGACTAAAAGCCAAAAAGCTACCGATACCGAGACAAAAACCGAAATCGCTGTAAGCGTGCTTCCAAAATTTGAAGAGCTCCTTCAAATTCCCCAGGATATCAACATTAGATTCTAATATGATGACAATGCGACCACCTTGTAAGTATGCTCTTTCTAATGAAAAAAGAATTATCGAAATCGGACAACTCTGTAAAAAGTTATGCGTGGACATACATAAAAAAAATCATCCGATTTTTTTTCCTCGGTTAAAAAGTATACAGCGGTACTTCTTTTAGAATTTCTGCACGTCATATGAAAAGTAGATCTATTTGTTCTCTACACCTTGAAATCTTTTTTGGCTTTGAACACTTAATAAGTTAATAATAGTTAATAAGTTAATTCCACTAAATCATGGTGATTTAGGTGGACTGACGACATCAAATGTCAAGGATCGGTGTTTGGAAGTCCCTAAAAAGGCTTAAGTCCAGCAGTGGATGTTCATCAGCTGGTAATGGTGATGATGATGTTGAATGATGGTAGATTTTCATGTTAATTAATAAACTATGTTGTGAATTTTGTTAGAAAGAATACATCAACATCAAAGTCTACATAATTATCTATTGAGCTTCCATCTTTATAAATTCCCTCAGAAAACTCCCAATCGAAAATTTAAATACATAATATATAATATAATCGAAAATCTAAACAAAGAAGTTACCTTCCGAATTCACTTAAAATATTCATCGTACAATATTGAAACTTTTTGTACAAGTTACTAGTTAAGTACATAAGAGTGACTCAAGTCATCCAACCGTTAACAATTTCCTTTGAAAGTTACTCAAAAAGTTCCCATACACTTGGCACATAGCATAATTAGTTTCCAAAGCATTAACAAGACGGGAAACCGTGCTTAACCGAGCACGTAATATTCACATGCAGTTACCAAAACTATATCTTCCACTTTGATTGTCTGGCTGGAGGCCAGAGTCAGTTTTGAACCTAATAATAATTTCAAATTGCTTCAAATCTTTGGCAGACCGTTTAGTGTGGTATAATTAGTAGTAATCTGTTGAGTTCTATAAGAGATTCAAGTTGGATAAACGAAAATATATTGAGAATTGATGGAAAAAGAAAATTTAAAAGGTCCTCCGTCGGACGGTCTAACGCACTTTAGTATTTTAATGTAATATTTATGGAGAGGAATGAAGCATATCTCAATAATTAAAATAATTAAATTAGAATAACGTTAAAAGGTGCTTAGTAAAAAAGTTGCCTCTTAAAAGGAAATATTATAGGTACTTATAATATTTATGTACATGAGTACATAATACGAATTTTAAAATAAAAAGATATTATTTTGATATAATTATGGATCACATGCATAATAATAAAAAAATATCATCAAAGAAATATAACTGTAAAATAATGATAGTTTTTTTGCGATTTGATAATAAATATTTTTAAATAAATATTATAGGACAATTAAACACATCGCTATATAGCCCCAAATTAAGCTTAGGTAGCTTGTGTTATGGGTACTATGATAACTGATGAATATTTTATATGCATAAATACTTATAATATATAGATAAACACCCAGACACTGGAAAAAATCCATGCTCATCACACAAACATTTTTCTAGATGTGGGAATGAAACCCACGGCCTAGGAGGCAGAAGCAGGATCACTACCCACTGCGCCACTCGGCCGTCAAATAATCTACAATATAAGTAAATACTTAGGTATTTATTTATATTGTAGAGTAATAGTCCAAAGTCCAGGAGAAAATTAGCTCAATCAAAATAAAAGCTATCGTATAAAATTTTTAGTAACCTCTGACAAATTTTACGTCGAAGAAACGTAATTTAGGCTTTTCAGTGATAGATCAGTCAGTCAGGGAAGCTTTTTATATAATTGTATAAAAAGATGCAATAAATTTGGGAAATGTTCAACGAACGTCGGATGCGGGATCGCATTATTTATTTTTTCTTTATGGAAATGAGTGATACGAGAAAATATATTTCTTTGGAAGAGAAATTGTTTGGATACACAAAGTTTGGATGAATCTTTGTTTTGTGTGTATAATGATATTCCGTTGTATTGGCTGACAATGCTGGCGTTGACTGACGAACTTTTTTGTACGATATGAAATATTGTATGGATTTTGAAATATTAGAAAAAAACCGACAAACTTGTAGACACGAAGGATAAAGAAAGGCAGTATTCAGTTATTAATTTATATCGATATCATAGAGATTTAGGTTCTTTGGTTATTGGTTATTTCAGAAACTGTTTAAATTAGCCACCGGCTGAGCACCATCTGCAAATCAGTTCCCTGTTAATTTTTAGTTTTTATTGAGTGTCTATAAATTTATACGCAGTAGAAGTGAGTGCGAGATGTACACCAGTAAAATCATTCTATAACCTGCTTAAGGACCTTGACCTTTATATTAGAACTAGTATCTAAAGCTTCTCTAGTAGGATCTTTTCAAATTTAGCTGGGCAAGGAAAATAATAACATGCACAGAGGAGGTGAGTATTGACGCGCGTCACTAAGGGATGATTTTTAAACCTACACTCGTTTTAAAGTCTCGGGTTCTGTTCGGAGATTTTCTCTCAGGCAAGCGTTGGACCCGGCACCCGCACGATGAATCCATAGAGTGCTAAGATATTCTTGAATAATACTCTGTAAGTCACTCTGTGTTTTAAAAATTATTTTTACACTTTTTGTTTTATTCCTTATCTTGGCAATGTAATCATTCCAAAAAATCATTAGGGGCTTGGAATTGATGTTCAATTCAAATTCACCACTCGCAACACAAGACGCATTATAGGACGCACGTGTCCGGATGTACTGCTATGCGATAATAGCCACTTAGATGCCACAAAGCGTTCTGTTGCAAAGGGATGTTTAGGATACGGTCGGTAAGATGATTTTACCTTTAGATACATCAGTATGGATATGCACTTCCAAGCTATATACAATGAATACTGCGCATATATAAAGTAGAGGTATTGGGTTTAAATCCCGGTAGGGTGATTGAGATTTTCTTAATTACTCCCGGTCTAGAACGCTAAATCGCTTGACCACACGTCTTTGCCATCAGGGTGGTAGTTAGCTTCGGCCAAAGCCTCCAACCAGCCAGACTTTATGATCATCATCATTACCAGCCTGTAGACGACCACTGTTGGACATAGGCCTTTTTAGGGACTTCCAAACACAACGATCCCTAGCCGCCTGTTGCCAGCGTCTCCCTGCGACACGTTTGATATCGTCAGTCCACCTGGTTGGGGGTCGACCAACGCTGCGCTTTCCGGTGCGGGGTCGCCAATCTACCACGTCCATCAGCTGTTCGAACTACGTGCCCATTGCCACTTCAGTTCTGCGACTCGCTGAGCTATGTCGGTTACTTTGGTTCTTCTGCGGATCTCCTCATTTCTGATTCGATCACGCAGAGATACTCCGAGCATTGCTCTTTCCATCGCCCGCTGAGTGACTCTGAGCCTTCTTATGAAGCCCGCAAGCTTCTGGCTGGCTGCAAACAGCCAGACTTGGATCAATTAAAAAATTCTCAACTGGCCTTGTCGGGAATCTCCGTCTCCGTCCGAATCCACAAATGGACTGATGCCTATTACTGCTGGACATAGGTCACCTGTAAAGACTTCTACACAACAAACTTGAGGCTTCCGTATTCATCAGCTCCCTGCAACTAGTTTTGTTTGATAGCATTACTTCATTCACCAAGTAGTAAGCCAACACTGCGTATTCTGGTGCGAGGTCACCTATTGCTGCTCCTTAGAACCTACAACTTTGAATATAATATATTCGGATTCCAAGTATACATATACCATATGTGGTCACTGCAGCATTGACGTGTAATAAGTTATCGCTTGAACTATCTCTCGTGATGTGGAAACCACAGCAACAATGCAGGCAATATATTGGATAAACTTCGAAGGAAGTTTATTTGATATAAAGTCAAATTAACATTTGACGGCCTCCGTGGCGCAGTGGTATGCTCAGTGGCTTTATAAGACGACGGTCCAGGGTTCAATTCCTAATGAAGATTTTCTACATTAGTCCAGGTTGGTTGGTGGGAAAATTCGGTCGAGGTTTGTTACTACTCTATCGACAAACACGTACAGCCAAAAGACTTAAACTTCCGGTACGATGTCGTGTAGAAAACGAAATGAGTGTAGATTTCATCCAACTCCTAACAAGGTTACCTGCTTCCATCTTAGATTGTGTACTCACTTACCAGCAGGTGTGATTGCGTAAAGGGCTAACTTGTAACACATAAAAAAAATGTGTGCGTGTACTAGCGTACACTCGTAAGAAGTGAAACTAACTAACTAACTTATCAACATTCAAGTATTAGAAAAAATTGATACCATAATTACACCCACGTGTTAGTGTATTGAAAAATACAATCAAAAATTGAGGTTAATTTTAAATAACGTGGAAAAATAAATACCATAATTACACATAAGTATTAGAAAAAGAGATTTAATTACTTACTTTTTTTAGAAATTCACTGGAATTATCAATGGATCACTTCAATATAACATATATATATATATATATATATTTATCAGGTCACTTCCATAAGTCAAAGATGGCGCGTAACGGAAAAATGTGACGCGTAACGAAAAAATGTTACACTAAATTTTTTTCCAACCCCGATTAAGAAGTTTTACTTCAAAATAGAGTTGCCGCGAATAGTGTTTATAGCGAATAGTCGAATACCGATTAATCGCCATTCACTTTGGCGAATAGTCGAATAACTCGACATTACTATTCGACATAAAAAAAACATTAAACACATTAAAAATATTTCTAATTTCTTCTAAGGTTGTGAGAAAAGAAAACAATAAAGTTAAAGAAATCTGTTTCATGTTATACATATCTACTAAAGCTCTTAAAACCTTTCAAAGAGATAACAAAAATCATGAGTTCCACATATGCACCTACATCAGATGTGATACCTAGCACTGTTTCATTAATCTGATACCTAATGAAAGATGCGCTGATTCAACAAACTGCACACGTTGATGATTTTAGAAAGACGTTGATAGAAAATATGGAAGCCCATTTTAACTTGAATGATCTATGCTTTACGAAGACATATTACTTGTCGACATTTTTAGACCCTCACTACAAGAACTTATAAAACGAAACTTTGAAAAACGAAACCGACTTGCTCGAGAACATGCAGAAAAAATCATTTTTTTGCACCACAATCTGCCCCTGTTGAATTTTTAATATTAATTAAAAAGCCTTACTAATTTAATTTCATGAATATGATAGGCACAGGCACATATTACAGATAATAATTGATATTGTCTATTGTTTTATTAAGGAAAATAATAAAAAAAAATATTATTTTTAACTCATTAGTTATTTTGTTCGTTAAAAGTTTATTTTCAACGACTATTCGCCGAATGCCGAATACATACATACATACATACATAGCATCACGCCTCGTTCCCATAGGGGTAGGCAGAGACTACATCCTTCCATTTGCCACGGTCCTTGCATACTACCTTAGCTTCTTCCACACTCATTAATCCTTTCATACAAGATCGTCGGTTTAGGGTACTTTTGACCTGGCCATTTTTTAAAATGTCCTGAATTTGGTCCAGAAACATTCGCCTAGGTCTTCCCCTTCCAACACTTCCATTCACTCTCGCCTCATAAATCTCTTTTGTTAATCTTCTTTCATCCATTCTCTCTGCATGCCCAAACCATCTAAGCATCCCTTTCTCTATTTTAGTCACTACATCTTCTTTTACACCACACTGTTCTCTTATTATACTATTGTTAACTCTGTCACTCAGTTTTATTCCGCTCATACTCCTCAACGCTCTCATCTCTACTGCATTTATTTTACTTTTATGCTTCTTCTGCCATACCCAACTTTCACTACCATACATGAGTGTGGGCACTAGCACACCTCTATGCACAGCCAGTCTTGCCTTCTGAGACACTTTCTGGCTATTCATAAATGCATGCAGAGCACCATTCACCATGTTTCCAGCATTTACTCTTCTTTCAATATCACTCTCACACGTTCCATCTTTCGTGAATTTACTACCCAGGTATACAAACTCTTTTACTTCTTCCACTTTCTCTCCATTTATCAAAATATTACAATCTGTCACATGTTCATCTCTTTCAAAAATCATTACTTTCGTTTTGCTGACATTCACTTTCATTCCTTTCCTTTTCAAAGCTACATTCATAATAGTTACCATTTCTTGTAACTCATTAGCAGACGATGCAAGTAATACTTGATCATCTGCGTAGAGAAGACATTTAATGAGTAACTCGTTCATTCTTAGACCACATACACTTTCTTTCAAATCTATCAAGCAACTGTCCATGAACAAGTTGAACAGCCATGGTGACGCTACACATCCCTGTCGTACGCCCCTCTCCACTGGGAACCACTCAGTGTATGCCCCATTTATTCTGACACTAGCAGTCGCCCGCGACTTCGTCCGCGTGAAAACCTCTTAGGTACCCTTCTAATTTTAAAGACAGACTTTCATACAAAATGTGTAAAGGCACATATAGTGTGCCCATTCCCCGCTCCCCCTCTCAATTTAATTTTTTTATAGTTTCCCGTGAAGCAATATCCTCCGTCCCGTCCCGTGTACTAAAGGTCTACATTTTTGTTAAACATTGTATGACATTTCAGTACATTAACATTAAAAATATATATTTATGGCAAGCTGATGGGTATAAATTGATATTAAATAGTATATTTCACTCTTGAGTCTAGCCTTCAGAATAAACAAAAATAATTTTACAATCCGACACGCATAAAGATTAGCCCGTTTAAACAAACGAACAAACTCTTTCGTGTACTAAATAGATATTTGAACAAAGATCGAATTCTTAATTCATCATCGTATATATAACATAGATCTAAGCTCCCCTCCCGCACGCGCGCTCCCACCTTGGTGACGCTCACTTCGCAACGCAGAAATAGTAATATTTTAATTTCGCCATAACTTCAAAACCAAAAGTCCAATTTTAATATTTTAAATACCAAATATTATCTACATAAATTGTACTTAGTGATGAAATAATTTATTTTGATAAGGATTAATAGCATGAGTAAAATAATTGCGTTTAAATGTAGTCCCAAAAAAAATTAAGATTTTTAAACAAAAAAATGGTTGTTGTCCCTCACTCGACATAGATAGGTATAGTGTGTCGCGGACTTTTTTGTAGATATTTATAAGATCTCCAATTAATTAGAACATTTTATGCTTCTATCTTTTATAGTTTAGGCAGCGTACGCAAAATAAGTAACTTTTCTGGTTGATTTTTTACACCTTGTGTCCGAAAAACCCAAATATTTTACGGAACCCTATTTTTTTCCAAAATAAAATTTAGCCTATGTTACTCGTGGATAATGTAGCTTTCGAATGGTGAAAGAATTTTTAAAAACGGTCCAGTAGTTTTTGAGCCTATTCATTACAAACAAACAAACAAACAAACAAACAAACAAACAAACAAACAAACAAACAAAGTTTTCCTCTTTATAATATTAGTATAGACAAGCACTAGAATTGTCATAAAGAGATTTCAGTGCTCGGACCAGACTGCTGCTCACCCCATACGTGGATAATGTTGACCATAGCTCATTCCTCACCACACGGTCATAGGCCTTTTCCAAGTCAATAAAAGCACAGTACACTTTTTGGTGTTTAGCCAAAAATTTTTCAGCTATACATCGCAAGGAAAAGACCTGGTCCGTACATCCCATTCCTTTCCTAAATCCTGCTTGCACATCCCACATTTTTCCATTAGTTTCATTTATCAACCTTTCAACCAGCACCTTTGCATACAGTTTGCCGACAACACTGAGAAGGCTGATCCCTCGGTAATTCTTGCAATCTTGCTGTGACCCTTTTCCCTTATATAGTGGAACAATTACGGCCTTAGTCCAGTCGCCTGGAACTTGGCCCTTCACCCAACACAAGTTGAAAAGGCAGTACAACTGACCTACAACAATACCGCTTCCAGCCTTCAGCATTTCGACTGATACTCTATCATACCCAGCAGCCTTACCTGATTTCATACATTTCAACGCTTTTATAATCTCTTCCAAACTAATCTCAAGGTTATTAATCTCACTTTCATTAATTTCTACAGAGGACATGTCTGTCCCTGCTTCATCTCTTACAAATAAACTTTCAAAATGTTGCTTCCATCTCTTCAACATCCATTCTTCACCTTTTATTATACTACCATCTAAATTTCTGACTTTACTCAGATCAGATGTAGTGGACCTTCCTCGAGCATGCCGTATAGATTTCCAGAAAAACTTAATGTTAGACTGAAAATCATCGGTAAGTCTCCTATCATACATATCTTTACATTCTTCCCTCTTCTTTCTAACAGCTTCCTTAACGCTCACTTTCACTCTTTTGTATTTCATTCTAGCTTTCAAAACATCATCATTTGTTGCTCTTTTCATTCTTTGGTTAGCTTTTGTAGCCAACCAGTCTAACCAAGCTTTCTTTTTCTCGCATACAACTGCCTGTATACTTTTGTCCATCCACAGATTCTTTTCTTTTTTACTTTTTCTCCTTTTAGACATCCCGCATGCATCAATGGCAGCACCTACCACTCCATCTTTAAAATTACTCCAAAAACTTTCAACCTCTTGCATTTCAACAGCATTCATTTCACGCTCATTCAAATTTTTCACGTATTCCTCTCTTACATCATCCTCTTGCAATCTCTCAACTTTTATCCGTTCTAGAATGCTCGTCTTTTCTTTTGCTCGATGTCGCCATCGATTAAAAAGACCACTAACTCGGCAAATAACCAGATAGTGGTCAGTATCGATTTCGACACCGCGATGTACTCGAGCATCCAGAATGTTTTTCTTCAATCTTTCATCCACTACCACAAAATCAATCATACTTCTTGCACTCCCTTCTTCCCTTGTATACATATGAATCTTTTTGTGGTCAAACATAGTATTTGCCACAAAAAGATTATATTCCAGACATAATTGAAGCAAACTTTCCCCATTTCCATTCACTCTTTTGTCACCAAACATACCAAGTACTCTCTCATACCCTTCACGCTTCACACCAACCCATCCATTAAAATCTCCTAACATAATTATTCTCTCATTCTGTCCACATTTATTCAAAGTATCACTCAGGCTATCCCAAAACTCATTTATTTCTTTTCCCAAAGTTTTGGTCTTTCTTGGACCCGGATCCGTCGGAGCATATCCACCTACAACAAAAATCCGGGTCAATCCTACTTTTAGCCTGATCCAAATGAGTCTTGGGCTCACATACTCAACTTCTTTCACACACTCAGTCATTCTTTCAGAAAGGATGATACCTACTCCCTGACAGCCTCTTCTGTCCCTGCAAACGCCAGACCAGTAGGCTGTATAGGAGTTGTGGTTAGTGGTATCACATCCTTTCCTTTTCGTTTTATTCACACAAAGCACATCTATACGTCTATCATCCATCATCTGGCATACTTCATCTAACTTTTCGGCCATTCCTCCTCGAACGTTCAATGTGGCAAAACGGCTCTCCGTAGCCCGCTTTTCGCCCCCATGAGGAACGAGACGTGATGGATCGCGAATCTCACCGCCGCCATTCATGACTTTATTTTTGGACATTGCGTTCCCCCGAGTACTAAACTACAAACTACAAAATACTAAACTACAAACTATAAAGTACAACATCATCTCGTCCGTGTTGCTCATAAAGTCGAATAATACTAGCTACTATTCGGTATTCGACGAATATAAAAAAAATGACGAGTAATGCCGAATACCGAATAATAGCGAGTATTCGCGGCAACTCTACTTCAAAATGTTACTGGTTATATAATGCAGTTTTGCAACGTATTTGTAGTAGAGTTGTGTAATAAATTTCTTTGTCTTTTCTCTGCGAGTAAAATTTAAAATTAATTAATTTATTCATTTAAAATAGAGTTATTTCTGATAGAGCCCCGATAATTTATATTGATATGCGTATGTTGTATTTCTATGTATTAGTGTAAAGTGCTAGTTCGTAAACTTAGAAGTAAAGCTAATTAAAATCCTATAGTGCTAGTTAGAGATTTAGAAATTCAAAGCCGACCCGCATCTTAAAGTTTGGTAGAGAATGGAGAAAAAATGACCACGAATTATAGATAAACACAGACACAAAACGGGCGACAAAAGTAATTTTCAATTTAAAAACTTATGCAGCCACAAGTAAATAAAAACAACAGTTTTAGGTCACGTTATAAATTTAACAAAGCAAAGTTGCGTATATAAAAATAATCCGAAAGCAACGGTGGCGTCCTAAGCCCGTATCACGTCCCAGGAGGTTTCGCTATTGGCCGTGTTTGGTTCACATATTGGATCCCTGAATACATTATGCTAAACAGGACCACAATCCGCTTGCAAGTTAAGTGGCCAAATATTTTCACAACACATTACTTCAAAACACGTTATATATTTAATACTGCATTTATTTTAGGTCACGACGCTTAAAATTATAACATAATATTATTTTTTTAAAGTATCCTTTTTGGCAGTTCTCGCTTTTAATTTTTTTGTGATTACGTTTAGTAAATTTTTAAGGTAGGTAATTTTTGTGGGGTGTGCCACACAATCTGATTATTTTTTTTAATTTTTTTAATTATTTACGTACTGGCCTAGGTGATGTTTGCCAATTGGGTTTTTTACCACAAGTAAAAGGAAAGGTATTGCCCTATTGAAGAGCAACTTTTTGTAGAGTAACAAATAATAATTTATGTCTCAATATACAATGCTTTGTGTCGATAAAATAAATCTAAAAGTTTAAGCCTTATTTGCTTTTATTTTCACCTTTACCTTTATTACCTTTTAGACTGAAACACGTTGATCACTCATAATTTGAAATGTAGAAATCAATAATGTAACAATTACCTACTTAATGAAAAATGATATTGTAAAAAAAATATTTTTATTTTTTAAATACTGGAACTTCAAGCACGTGATCTACAATGTATAGGATCCTATAGTATTCTACCCTTCAGTTCTTTCCTACCGTGCTTTATTATAGTAGGAACATAGGCAGACAAACGTTCAGCTTTTATACAATAACGAAAGTTTAGTCATCACATAGTCTGACGGGCTTCACGGAAGACCAGCGCGGTGTCCTTTTTCTTTTATCGACTACAAGTTGGCCCTTGACTGCTATCACACCTGATGTTAAGTGATGATGCAGTCTAAGATGGAAGCGGGTTAACTTGTTAGGAGTGGGACGAAAATCCACACTCCTTTCGGTTTCTACACGACATTGTACCGGAACGCTAAATCGCTTGGCGATACGTCTTTGTCGGTAGGGTGGTAACTAGCCACGGCGAAAGTCTCCCAGACCAGAAGCCAGACCAAGACAAATTAAGAAAAATCTCAATCTGCCCCGCCGGGAATCGAACCCAGGACCTCCGTCGTAAAAATCCACCGCGCCATTGCGCCACGGAGGTCGTCAAAAAGGGAACTGCAAAATGCTGAGTGAGGATCTATTTGGGATCACATCACTTTCACATCCTGCATTTTATTTTGTTGTATTTTATTTCCATTAGTGGTGTTTTTCCTAATAAAAATTTTTCTTTCTTCTTTCTTTCTTATAAGGATTTCGCTTTACACATACATATTAAATGAAAACAAACACTTTTTTATACACTTGAAAACATTAGATTTTGTTTTAAATTATATGATTATATTTTACGAATAGACCTGAAATAAATTTATTGAAACAGCAATAACAGAAATAACTAATTACAAAATGGTATAGTCCACTAATTATAATTTACATGACAAATATTCAAATTGGAATATGTGATATTTTCCATAAACATCGAGCTAATTTGTTAAAATTAATACTCGGTCGGCTATTTCCCGATGGACCACAAATGTTTCAATGAGAGAATTTCAATGTTTAACGAAATAATAAAATACCTTACATTATAATAATTGTTTGAACAAAACCGTATTTAATAACACCGAAATTAATTTACACGGAGCTTTATTTTGCTGTATGAAATTTAATTTCAATAAATTTTCATGCGTTGCAAAGTGAAAACACCGATGAAACTTGTCATTTTGTCTTTTAATATTACTTTAAAAGTATTATAATAATTGACTGTGACTTTAAATGTGAAGTACATTTCAAAGTTTTATTTAATGGAAATCTCCAGACACTTATTAATTTAACGACGATTATGTCAGAAGATCTCTCCAACATATAATTACATCGATAACAAAAACGCATAATATCAGTCCATTTGTTCAGTACAGCACAGACAAACGTACTTTATTATTTTTTTATCTACTACAAGATGGCCCTTGTCACAAATATACATACATTCACGTCACACTTATATCGTTGCATTTTACGTCTGGAGTTAAAAATGCTGTAGCCCAGTGCTTCTTAAACTTTTGTCATTCACGACCCCATGATTGCGAGTTTCTTGATGACCCCATACAAATATATAAGAAAAATAAATTTGTAAGAAAATTTTTTTTGTAGATTTTTTTCCACTAATTCACATTACAGTCAGTGTTATTGAATCATTGTTTAGCTGCAGGTTGCACGTGTGTACGCTCGCGCATTCCTCCCTTTGATTGTGTGTGATATTTAGAGGTGGCAGTCAGAGTGGGAAGTCAACATGTATGATACCGACAAGCTGACTAACAATGAATAGCCACAGTATAATAATAGTGATCGTTTACTGCTGTCGGTAAAGATAGCTCAACACCTTCAACAAATGCGCGTCTAGACGCTGCAAGTCCACTGTATTCCGCCAATTCTAGTGATGTTATAAAATGTCAAATCAAAATCTCTCGCAACCCCATTTAGGGTCACGACCCATTGTTTAAGAAGCTCTGCTGTAGTCTATAATCATTGTTTTAGAAAAGTGATACTAGATGGCGTTACTCGTAGCCTGCTTAGAAAATACTGCGAATTTAATATAACAAAGTCTAGTCTGCTTAGAAAATACGCAGTAAAACGAAATTAATACAACAAAGACTAGAACACTGTTTTGCTGGGGAGGTAATAATACCTACGAGGATAAGTTCTATCACAAAGCACAAAACAGATATACAAACTAAAATACACGTACCGAGTACGTACGAGTAGTCGTGTCATGGATTTTCCATTCGAATTTCTTGGAAACTCAGAACAGGAATATCGGGTGAAAATTTGGCACGAAATTTTCATAGGTATCACTAATATAGGTGTCTGTTCCGTAACATGATAACTTTGAGGAAAATTCAGGGAAATTCGTTAAACAAGGCTAACATGACCGGTAGAGACGGATTAAGTTATGTTGGCACAGGAATTTGAATTGTGAAATGTATATAATTTATGTTACCTACTTTCCTATAGTACCTCCACCATTTCCTCACATATTTTGCACGAGTATATTTGTATCTTGTCATCATTATTAACGATCCACTAACAATACAACATCTCACTTTTTGTTGGAGAGCTTTACCCATCACGCTGCTCCAGTACGGGTTGGCTGGCATAGGGTAATAATATCATCATCACCATCATCAGCCTATTAACGGCCCACTACAGGGCCAGGCCTTCCTCTTTATAGGAGAGGGGATATGAAGCGTAGACCCACCACGCTGCTCCAATGCGGGTTGGCGGGCTTAGGGTTTCGTTTCATTTATTAACGATCACTATTAGATGTTGATAATAGTAACCGGGACCGACCGTTTAACGTGTTCTTCGAGGCACGGGGGTGTAACACCGCATCCAAACTCCGGGCTTGGAATGTACTAAACATTTCATAGAAGAATGAAAAAGCTCAGAATTATTTCATGACCCGACCCAGGAATCGAACCCAAGACCTCGTGATCGAAGCCACATACTCGTAAGCTAACTACTGGAAGAGCGAGACAGTCATACTAATACATATTTTATAATTATTTAAATCGGAATATTTTGTGTCTTTACCAACCTTCAAGGGGTCAAATTATGATAAATTCTTAAACGTTTACTATTCGTTCTATATTTATAGATAGTAAATAATACAGGTATTGACGACCTCCGTGGCGCAGTGATACCCGCGGTGGATTCATAAGACGGAGGTCCTGGGTTCGATTCCCGGCGGGGCAGATTAAGATTTTTCTTAATTTGTCTTGGTCTGGCTGGTGGGAGGCTTTCGCCGTGGCTAGTTACCACCCTACCGACAAAGACGTACCGCCAAGCGACTTAGCGTTCCGGTACGAAGTCGTGTAGAAACCGAAAAGGGTGTGGATTTTCATCCTACTCCTAACAAGTTAGCCCGCTTCCATCTTAGATTGTATCATCACTTAACATCAGGTGTGACAGCAGTCAAGGGCCAACTTGTAATCGGTAAAAAAAAAGTGCTGTTTTCTGCATACAACGATCTTAACATTTATGTATTAATAGCATATTCTATTAAATCAGCATGACATCGATTATATCAATATCGTCGGGCAACATTTCTGAGGCACCTAAATCAAATAGATTCAGTCCAACCCATCTCGGAAGTGAAATGAGCTGGAATCGAATCCCTTTTCAGATGAGCTCAGCGAACGTCGGGCTACAAAGCGTACGAATACCGTTCCTAATGTACTTCCTTATTGCGGTATTCGTATAGAATGTAAATAAAGTTGCCACGAATACGTACCGCAGGTTATCTATTTATGCTGAACAGAGTATCGGCTCCTTTGCTAGTTTTTTAAATTTTTAATGCAAGCTATATTTAAATTCACGTACCCCTGTGGTTGTAACTGCTTCGTTGGGTCCGTAGTAATTTCATAGTAAGGTCCTAAGTTTGTTTTTTGAGTCGGAATAGAAATTGTTATAGGAACCTGAGTTGGAAAATTAATAGAGTTACATCCTTGTGCCTTGGATAGCTAAACCGGCTGGTTTATTATTAACATCTAAAAATGATCGTTGTAATCCACATTGGAGCGGTGTGGTGGATATAAGCTCCAATTTCAGTTTTATATGTGAGAAGAGGCCTGAGCCATGCGGTGGGCGATTTCATATAGATTAATGAAGATTATTTTATCCCAAATTCAGAATGAAATTGAATCTTTTTTCTTATCATTTTCAGACAAGCTCTGCGAACGCGAAAGCTCTGTGAAAGCATAAGAATATTTCCTTATTGCGGTATTCGTAAAGAATGTAAATAAAGTTGCCACGAATACGTACCGCAGGTTATCTATATTTCTGAACCGAATATCGGTCCTTTTGTTAGTTTTTCAAAATTTATTGCAAGCATTATTTAAATACATGTCTCCGTGGGTAGTTAGGTAAAGCTTTATTTGTCCCATGGTTAGCAAATATGGTTAAGGGCCTAGGTTCTAATCATGGGTCGGATTATAATGTTATAGTAGCAGCCCTGATATGTTACCTACCTTGAAATATGAAATCATATATTTCAGTTTTGACGTAACAACGTCTTGTAATTCGATAGAGCCGGCTGCACGCACAAAAAAATATGACGTCATGCGTCGTTACCTCGCTTTGAGGCGTTCCATGTAAGGCTTGAAGTGCAAGCGAGAGCACGGAACGAGCGACAAAGAAGCACAATCGGCCTTTGCGTTCGGCAGCGTTCAACATCCGTCTATTAAATATAATTATTAAATATATTAATTTTAAATTAAAAATTAATATATTTATAAATTAATATATTAATTATAAATTTAAAATAGAAATTTATAAAATCAAAATCAATTATTTTATTAATTTAAATTAATATTTATAAAAATATACTTAAATTAAAATTTTTAATAACCAATTAAATGCTACCATTCCATCAGTATTTTCTTCAGACATTGTCACGTTCAACTATCGTCAGTAAACCGACTTTACAGACAACCAATTTTTTATGAACACCCCTTATATGTAACTTTGAAATATTTCCTAAAGTAAATTCGCTAATTTTCATGATAGAAATTAATTTAATGTTATTAGAATTTATTTCCCTTCGTAAAAACTCACCTAAATAATATTTTGAATAAATATTTTATTTTTTAACTGTCAAATGCATGTCATTTTATTTTCTGTATACTCGTATATCGATACTCATAAAGTAAAGTTTGTTTGCAAACTCAAACTGTGAGCTCAATATTAAAACTATTATCCACAGCCAACTAAGCTGAAATTTTGCACTCTTACAAAACAATGCAGATAGAACTGTGTAGTGTCATTCTAAATCAAATATGGCAGAGTAATATTTTATTTTTTGGGTATCAATAAAATGATTGGCTGCGGATAAGCAGTAGCGTAACTAATGTATGCGCCCTGTGCTAGCGTCATATCTTCGCCAATAATAAGGTCTTGTATGTCGATTTTTGAATAAAACGGCAGTTTTGAATTTGACAGCACAACGTTGCCAAGGAAGTGTAAAAGAAGTTGGTTTTCTGGAAAGACATTTTGCAATATTGGACTGATACTCGAACTGAAGTACTGACCGACGAAATGTAATCGAGATTATCAGACGACCTCCGTGGCGCAGTGATATGCGCGGTGGATTTATAAGATGGAGGTCCTGGGTTCGATTCCCGGCGGGGCAGATTGAGATTTTTCTTAATTTGTCTCGGTCTGGCTGGTGGAAGGCTTTCGCCGTGGCTAGTTACCACCCTACCGACAAAGACGTATCGCCAAGCGATTTAGCGTTCCGGTACGATGTCGTGTAGAAACCGAATGGGGTGTGGATTTTCGTCCCACTCCTAACAACTTACCCCGCTTCCATCTTAGACTGCATCTCACTTAACATCAGGTGTGATAGCAGCCAAGGGCCAACTTGTAGTCTGTAAAAAAAAAAAAATAAAAAAAAAGATGTCCGTACGATGTTTTATTTTTCAAGAATCATACAGGTCTTGTCATTTCTGGGCCTCTTTTGGGTTTGCACCCTGTAAGCATCGCTAGCAATGCGCTAGTTAAGGCACTGACATAAAGTAACTATTCTATAAGCCATTTCATAATAGTCTACGATCAATCAATCAGATCCATTCGACCGTTCTGTACTCATGAATAGGTAATAAAGTTAAAAATGAGTAACCTGACTTTGTTTTGTATATAAAAATATAATAAAATAATATAGAATCACATTAATATCGTATAGTACACGTCTACGGTCAGAACTGGTAGAAAAACGTGACCCATCTACTAATAGTATATTGTACAGAACACCACACCTGTGACTCTTACTGCTATCGTAATAAGGGTTATTAGGCAAGTGATAAAGGCTTAATGTCTGGCCCTTTATGAGCTTGCAGATATTTTGGGGCTTGTGAGGGCAAAGGCCGACCCACAGTACCCTTTTTTGGATATGTTTCTTCTGTTACTACCTACTGACATAGTGGTAAATATCGAACTCATTTTAAAAAAATCTGATAGGTACCTACTAGCGCACGTCCATGATTTTGTCTGAATATCTCTTCTGCTACAAGAATCCCTGAAAAATAACTTTCTATTTAAATTTTTAACCGACGAAAAAAAAACGGAGGAGGTTCTCAATTCGACACGTATATTTTTTTTTTTATTTTTTTATTTTTTATGTATGACCACGCATAACTTTTTACAGTGTTGTCCGATTTTGATAATTCTTTTTTTATTTGAAAGGGCATACATCCAAGGTGGTCCCATTGTCCGCTTGTTAGGATCTGCTGATGATATCCTGGGGAAATTGAAGGAACTCTTCAAATTTTGGAGGCACGCTTACAGCGATTTCGGTTTTTTACTCGGTATCGGTAGCTTTTTGGCTACTAGTGCCATATAATATACTAAGACAGTATAGTACGAGTACGCTACGTGGCGATAAATCACTAAAAAGTAAGAAATAAAATTTTTTAACAAAAATAGAACCGACTCAGAACGCACTAAAAAGTAAAAAATAACTGTGTAATTTAGTTGCTTTAATTTACTTAAGCATATCTAGGAGTCGGTGCCAGCCAAGGTTTCTACTTTGAAGGACGTTACCTAGAACCCACAAACTGCTTTACTACGTGAAATAAATGTTCCTTAAACTTGGCTGGCACCGACTTCATAGATATGCTTAAGTAAATTAAAGCAACTAAATTACACTGAAACTGAAAAATAACTTTCTATTTAAATTTTAATCACACTTTTTATTATTGAAAGTCGCATTAAAGTCCTTTGCAAAGTTAAAACTGCTCACAGACAATGGAAAGTTGCTTTCTTTTAAAACAAAATTCGCCAATTTCAAGTAGTGACTCTATCACCGGTTCGCAAGGCTGGTAGGAGCCAGCAAGAATTCGAGCAGTTGCTCTTTTTAAAAGATTCATGCATTGTCATAGTCTACAGTGATTATTATTATCAATTATAATTTATTTTAGCTTTAGTCCCTTTGTGGAGGTGAAAGCTTATCCAATGTGCTTCAAGAATCATGGTCATTTAGAAATTAATTAGTTATATAGTATATTATACAATTGATGAATTCTAAATATTTAGTAAATATTTTTGAACGCTTCAAATTATGCTTTTTTGTTTGCATATGGGTGTTGATATTTTATTTTATGAATATAGTATTCATAACATATCGCACATCCGCTCAAATAACGTCACAACTCCAAAAACTAAATTTTTCAGGAGAGACATTTAAAGTTTACCCTGCTTAATTTATTTACTTTTTGGATCATAATTAAAAAAACAACAATTTGAGAAGAAAACGTTCTTCAGCGAGTTATAATGATTTTTTAAGCTCTATAAATTCATATTATTAGTAATCTGAAATTCCTGAAAAAATATTGAAAAAAAATCGGGTTGTGACACTATATGTACAAAATAAACAAAGTTTTGCTTTAATTTGTTTATTATAATGACACAAGTATGTTTAACTTGTTATGAAATATAATGAATTCTTAAATATGTGTTACTGTAGATATATTGGCAGGACGTTGTAAGTATTGCAATTGATCTATTTTTTTTTTACGAAGTGAAGTTTTATAATAAGTTAAAATAGAGCAGACCAGTGATAGTTTGCAAAGGATAAGTAGAATAACTAGCGATAAGTTATTGGGGTTAAAAGTGTTCGGTCAATCAACTTAGGTCTGGGTCTGGAAACTATCTTGGTGACCTAAATAGGCAGAATAGTTAGTATATATAACTAAATACATAGAACTTTTATAAATTTTAGTTTTCTTGTGTACATAATTCAGTATTTAAACTAATAATCACGTACCCGTGCTATCAAAAACTATAAGATTTTTTATGTCGTTGTCAAAAAAATCTCGTTATTTTCTCGTTGTAGGTACTTTTTCATTAAAATATATTATTATTCCAAACAACCAATTGAAGAAGATGTTTAAACTCTTATGCACGTTATGTCAATTTTTGTTGTATCTGAATAATGTTTTAGATAAATATTGCTTTAAAGAATACTTCGTATTATGCATTGTTGTTATAAACAAAATACAAAAGAAGAAATTGAAAATTCAATCTAAAAGCGCTTTCAAAGCTTTCATGCAGAGCACTGAAAGACGTTATAAAAGCTGAATAAGAAAAAGGCTGCAAATAAATTAGAATTCACACGTCATTAAGCACTTTCCAAACAAAGCTGAGTAAATATTGCCTTCAGCAAAGAACCTCGAGCGGGGCTCCGAAATAAATGTCAAATAGCAAAGCCTTAACGAAAATAAGGCGGCCGTGAATGGAGCGAATAAACTGGTCACAGCGCCCGAATGTATACAATAACAATAAATATTGATGAAGGAGCGGATCAGTAGCGCGAGGAGACATTTATTTTGTTCTACAGTGAAATACAGTGCGTTAATATGTTAAGAACGTTTGAAATCAGATAAAAAGAGAATTTATTATCATCCATAAATTACTGGTACGTACAGATTCTAAAATCTATTAGGAATAAATATCATCGTACCTTAATATTAGACAGTCAATTTAAATAATAGGCACAAAGTAAAAGCTAGAGTATTTTTATTGGAAATTATACCTAGTATCCATTTGAACTTGTCAAGGTATGTCCACAAAGTTTTTAGCAATTTTTTTAAATTTTATTAGTTTCCTTAAAAATTACTTACGAAGCCATTGCATACGTTCATTTGCAAGTGACATAAAAATAGACCTTAAAAAAAGTAAGCAGATAGATGCAATAAAAGTATGCAGTTAGTAATGGCACGAAGAATCGGTAGCGATGCTCCGGTTACGTGGACTTTTAAAATTATTTTTCATATGAAATAAATCTAATGTGTCATAATATTTTTATTTAAATACAAATTCAGGAGCTCCAAAATAATGAAAAATAAGGAAATCTCAAATAGAATAATGGACTACGATGAATACATTTTAATAAAACAAACAAAAAGGTAATGAATCCAAAAAAAGAGCTAATGGACGCAATAATGACTAATAATGATGGAGCGGAAGATTAGCAGCGGCAAGGAATGAGCGTGTAGTATTTATTTTGACTTCTGAAGTTTATATTTCGTATGAAAAACCTCTAAAATAATATATTATAATATAAGTTATAAAAATAATATATTATAATTAAACTTTATCATAAAATATTATTAATGAGTCACATCTCCAGCTGCAGCCGATTTACGTTTTCACTTTCATCTACGCCTGGGGTTTGGGTCGTTATAAAATAGTTGTGGAATTCTCAAATAAAATAAACTAAAACCTTAATGAATTTAAACAATAAGGTGATGAATCCAAAATAGAGCTAGTGCAAGCAAATGGACGCAATAACAATAAATAATGATGGAGCGAAGGATTAGCAGCGGCGCGGGATGAGCGAACGATGAAATTGAGCGAGTTAACAAAATGTGTAAATACACTGAAGTAATTTATATACCTCTGACGTTGCGATGCGATTTTCTGTTAACAATTTTGAAATATTTAACAGCTAGCAGCCGCCGGCAACTTTGTCTGCGTGAAAACCACTTGCCCTTCTAATTTTCTATGTCAGACTTTCATACAAATTTACCTCACCCATTGCCCTCTCTATGTCTGCTTCTGACAACACTGGTTTCACTCAATATTTCCGGCAAGTTTCGTTTGCCACAATCTCATGAGTCACAGTTCTTTGTGATGAATACTTTTTTTAACGCGACCCACGCGATGTGTTTATTGGCGAGGCGTATCTAAGATGGTGAGTGCGGTTAACTTAGATGGCGACTACGGTTTGTTTGTCAGTGTCATTCGAATTTAACGAAATTCTTCTTAATCCAAATTTTATATGTTGTCGACTCAAAATGAATATTTTTTTATGTTTTGTTATTCATATAAGGTTTCTATCGAGTCTACCATACCCCTTGAGGAAATTATTAATATAGATATATATTTGATAGAGATACGCTTAAACTTTGCTGATGATATAAAAATAAAAATAAGTATTTCTGTCCAAAATTGTC
Organism: Mycalesis mineus; assembly: GCA_034621355.1. Taxonomy (NCBI): domain Eukaryota; kingdom Metazoa; phylum Arthropoda; class Insecta; order Lepidoptera; family Nymphalidae; genus Mycalesis; species Mycalesis mineus. The sequence goes on from CM067891.1 coordinate 4,136,904, forward strand.
ACTCTCACATCACCCCACATTATGTTATTAGGGTTGACGTACCAACTGACTCTGTAAAAAAATGCTACGCCATATTATTATCAGTATATATTTAAAAAAGGGAAACCTTGTCTAAATACGAAATGTTCTTGAAATCGTATATGTATTTCTAATAAACGCGGTTTAAGTATAATGCTTTTTCTTTTTTTATAAGTATAAAAAGATTTTTTTATAAAAATAAGAATTAAAATCAAATATAATATCATACATAATTTCGGCACCTACGCCAGTCAGATACTGTAGCCCAGCGATTAGAGCGCTCTCGCCGCAAAGCCGTGAGATTTGCGGGTTCGATTCCCGTTGGTTCCGCAAATTTGATTTTATTTTTATATTCAAATAGAAATAAATAGTTCCTTGTGCTATTATTATCTGCAATAATTTATCTTTGTACCTAATCCCATTCAATTCCGTTCAGCTGTTATAGCCAACATTGAGTAAAAAATTGGTTGTCTGTAAAGTCGGTTTACTGACGATAGTTGAACGTGACAACGTCTTAAGAAAATATTGATGGAATGGTAACATTTAATTGGTTATTAAAATTTATAATTTAAGTATATTTTAATAAATATTCATTTAAATTAATAAAATAATTGATTTTGATTTTGTAAATAATTATATTAATTTATAAATATATTAATTTTTAATTTAAAATTAATATATTTAATAATTATATTTAATAGACGGATGTCGAACGCTGCCGAACGCAAAGGCCGATTGTGCTTCTTTGTCGCTCGTTCCGCGCTCTCGCTTGCACTTCAAGCCTTACATGGAACGCCTCAAAGCGAGGTAACGCCGCATGAGTCATGTTTTTTCGTGCGTGCAGCCGGCTCTATCGAATTATAAGACGTTGTCACGTCAAAAACAACCAACCACGTATTCGCATCGATAATAGTATAAAAGATCGTAATCTAACCTTTACTTATCATTGAATAAAAAAAACATTAAAAATTTTAATCCAGACAAACCTACAACACTCCAAAAAGAAGCATAGAATAATAAAATTAACCCGCACGTAGCTATAAACATTTTATTACGCCTCTCCAACCCCGGTCTAAGTACGGGGGCATAAAGACATAAATTCAGTGTACTCGTATATATCGAGATTTACCGACAGCGCAAATGGGAGGACGGGCTCCTACCTTTGTCTGAATTCATACAAAAACGTGACCCTTGTACTAATATCGGGGCATCAGCCAGACAGGTGGAATAAGTGAAACTCGTTACTAATGTAAATTACCAACTTGACCTTATAAAAATTTGTAACAAAAAATAGAACCGACTCAGAACGCACTACGAACCGACTTCTAGATATACTTAAGTAAATTAAAGCAACTAAATGATACAGTTATTTTTGACTTTTTAGTGCGTTTTGAGTCGGTTCTATTTTTTGTTAAAAATTTTTATTTCTTACTTTTTAGTGATTTATCGCCAAGTAACGTACTCGTACTATAGTGTCATAGTATCTTCTTCTTTTTCGTTTCCTGGGTATTTTCCGCACTTGGCCCCTTCGTGTAGGCTCCCGCTGACTCATTCCAGCCAGCCGAGCTCGCTCCAGAAGCTTAGGAGGTCTCCCAGGTCGCCAATTGCCTCATGGAGTGTCGCTTTGGAGCCAATGTATGTTTCACGTTGTTCCGATACCCCTCTGCAACTGAGCATAACGTGTATCGGTGTCTCGTCGTGTACCAGACAAGCCCTGCATAATGGGCTGTCGGTCATACCTTGAAGTGAGAGGTGTTTGTTTAATGGACAGTGACCTGTAATCAGTCCTAACTGTCATAGTATATGGCATTTGTAGCCAAAAAAGCTACCGATACTTACACAAAAACCGAAATCGCTGCAAGTTTGCCTATAAAATTTGAAGAGTTCCTTCAATTTGCCTAGGATATCATCATCAGATCCTAACATGATGACAATGGAAAATTTTGGAAGTATGCCCTTTCTGACAAAAAAAGAATTATCAAAATCGGACAACTCTGTAAAAAGTTATGCGTGGTCATACATAAAACAAAAATATACGTGTCGAATTGAGAATCTCCTCCGTTTTATTTCGTCGGTTAAAAACAAAGTCTGTCTTGTTTCAATAGAATAAAATACTAACAACTACTAATACTAATAGATTTTCGTATAATTTATAAAAATCTATGTTTTCATCGTACAACATAGAGTGCCGGTAACCTAATGTTAAGTGCATGTAAATCGAAGAAAGTATTTTAGAAGTAAACAGTAGTCAGCTGAATAATTAATTAGCTTGCGTTTGATTACAATCGTGCTTGGTGGGAAGCATCATAGCTTCTTCTTCTTGTCTCACATAGTACGTTATTGGTGAAGAGACTAAATAATAGTGGACTGTATGTTTTATTATTTTATTTGGTTTTACAATTTACTGTACAATTATGTGAGAACAAAACAAGTATCAAAGTTAACTGGCAGTCTAGTGACGGTTGAAAAGTGAGTGGCGCGCAGCCGCGCGCCGATGGTCGGTTGTCCCCCCGACCCCGCCGGGGGGAACATGATTCCGTTAGGATGCGCGGCGCGTACGTCGATGTTACTTGAACACACTGCCGGCGTTGAAGTATCTTCAATCAGTACCAGTCCTTGGCTCAGACGGCAAAGGGCAAATAGCGTTGAAGGCCCGCTTGATGATACCCTTTTTGGTCTTTATTTCGGCCACTCGCACAACGTTGTCCCTCCCGGGAATTACGCGCACAATTCGGCCGATCATCCACATGAGAGGAGGACATGTCTTATCTTTTATAACAACAAGTGTCCCTTCTTTCAGTTCTCTCTTCGACTTCATCCACCGTGTTTTTTGTTGAAGCAACGTGATGTATTCATTACAAAACCTCTTCCAAAAGTGCTGCTTCAATAGCTCAATACGCTGAAATCTAGCAAGTGATGTTATATTGTTAGTGGTGATCTCAGCTTGTGGTGCAAAAGCGAGTGATCGGCCAATAAGGAAATGTGCTGGAGTTAAAGGACAAAGATCAGAGGGATCCTCGGACAGTGGAGTAATAGGACGGGAGTTCAAAATTCCTTCTATCTGAACTAATAACGTGTTCATTTCCTCATAATCTAAATGAGTTAAGCCCAGGACCCGTCTTAAATGGTATTTAACCGATTTGACTGCGGACTCCCATAAGCCACCAAAATGAGGCGTATACGCTGGGATAAAGGAAAATTGTATACCTTCCTCAATTATGGCTGCTGGTGACATTTCATTTAAAAGCTTTGAAAGTTCGTGAAAAGTGCCAATAAACGTGCTTCCCCGATCTGAATGTAGAGTCTTTGGCTTGCCTCTGCGTGCACAAAATCTGTTTAGAGAAGCTATATAAGCTTCTTTTGTCATGTCAGAAACAAGCTCTAGATGTACCGCTTTCGTTGCTAAACAGACAAACACACAAATGTAAGATTTAATGAGTTTTGACCCTCGACCTTTACGATTTGCTATCATCACTGGCCCGGCATAGTCGACCCCACTTTCCAAAAAAGGATATTCTAGCTCTGCTCGCTGTTCAGGTAAATTACCCATAATTGGTTGAATTATTTTTCCTTGAAATCTAGAACATTTTACACAAGAACGAACAGTGAACTTAGCCAAATTTGTACCTCCTAAAGGCCAATATTTATGACGAACTGTTGCCAATAGAAGTTGAGGACCAGCATGAAAATATTTTATATGTGTCATTTCAAATATTAATTTACATAAAGGGTGTTTGCTACTTAAAAGTATCGGGTGCTTTATATTAAATTCGTATTTCGTGTTGGAGAGTCTGCCACCAACACGAATAAGTTTATATTCGTCTATAAATGGTGAAAGAGGAAGAAGCTTGTTTTTATAGGGCAAATTTTTGTTAGCGAGAAGCAACTTCCTCTCCTCGGAAAACGATTCCTCTTGAGCTACTCTCAATAGTATTTCAGTGGCTTTATTGAGTTCGCTCAAGGTTATATTATTACTGATTGTTTTGAATGATTTACGACAGTTATTTATAAATCTTAACATAAAGGCAACTATACGCTGCAACCTTGAAAAAGAAGAAATTTTCCTAATTAATTCGGATACGATATTGTGCTCGTGAGCAATATGTAGATTTTTAACAATAATAGTTTCTGGCAACTGAAGCATCTCAACCTTAGGCTTTTTTGGCCAGTTAGTTAAGTCTAAATTTAAAAATGAAGGTCCTAACCACCACAGTGAAGATTTGTCCAATACGTCAGCCTTCATACCTCGTGATGCTATGTCAGCAGGGTTTTCCTTAGACGGAACGTATCGCCATTCATGATTGGAGAAACCTTCCTGTATCTCAGAAACGCGATGACGTATAAATGGTTTCAGTTGACTAGGAGAAGAATTCAGCCAGCCTAAAACAATAGTGGAATCGGACCACAGAAAACATTTGCTAAATTTAAGTGTTAAAGAGTTTAATATTTTTAAACCTAATCTAGCTCCAAGCAACGTCCCTAACAACTCTAAACGCGGAATTGAGGTCGTCTTTAATGGAGCTACCTTGCTTTTAGATGCTAAAAGACGCGTATGAATGGAACCACTGCTGTCCAAAGATCTTATGTATATACATGTAGCGTATGCCTTTTCAGATGCGTCTGTAAAAATATGTAGTTGGAAATCTACAGGAAAATTGGAAGTAATACATCTGGGTATTTTTAATTTATTTAAATGTGGCAGAGTCTCGGCGAAATTGACCCAAACCTTACTAATATGCGCTGGAACTGGTTCATCCCAATCACATTTATGTACCCATAATTGCTGCATTATTATTTTTGCTTCAATTATACATGGCGATACTAAGCCAAGTGGATCGAAAACCTGCGCAATTGTAGACAAAATTTGACGCTTATTGATTATATTATTTGAAGATGCTGCTATGTTAATAGAAAATAGAAGTGTATCAGGAGTACATTTCCAAAACAAACCTAACGTTTTTGAAAGATTATCACTACTGAGATCCACAGATCCATCTGCCCCTGCTTCACCTGAAACAGCCAGCAAAATTTCTTTATTGTTGGAATACCACTTACGAAGATTCAACTGAGCTGATGATAACACGCTTAATACTCCACGACACAAAGATATTGTATTTTGAATAGTTGTGTGCCCGGACAAAAAATCATCGACATAGAAATCGTGACTAATAGCTCGCTTGACATCTGGATCTGTAGCCTCATGACTTAATTGAAGCAAACATCTGGTTGCTAAATACGGTGCTGAAGCAGTACCATAGGTAACTGTGTTTAGTTGATAGCTTTTGAGAGGCTGAGATGAGTCAAACCTCCACAGAATTTGTTGAAGTGAACGTTGCTCTTCTAAAATCTCCGTTTGACGATACATTTTTTCAATGTCTGTTGTCACTACATATTTGTGCTGTTTAAATCGCAACAAAATTGACAACAAATCATCTTGCACTGTAGGCCCTACCTTTAAAATATCATTTAGGGATTTTCCTGATTTTGTTGCAGCCGAAGCGTCAAAAACAACGCGCAATTTGGTGGTAGTGGATTCCTTTAAGACTCCATGGTGAGGCAAGTAGGAGACGGTGTTTTTTAAAGAATGTGATTTTATTTCCGTCATGTGCCCGAGAGTGAGATAATCTTTCATAAAATCCACATAAAGTTGTCTCATATTTGGATTTTTGTCAAGTCTACGCTCTAATGAAAGGAATCGAGTTTTAGCCATTTGATAAGAATCCCCTAATGCTTCAGGTGACTCTTTCAGTGGCAAAGAAACTATGAAGCGTCCATCAGCTTTACGTTTTGTGGTTTCTATGAAATGTTCCTCACATTCTCTTTCTTCTGGAGATAAATTATGTTTGCAAGAGATGGAATCTAACTCCCAAAATCGCGAGAGATCAAAATCTAAATTTCTGTTTAGCATGCAAATATTATGTTTATTTTGGGCATTCACAGCACCTGAAACAAGCCATCCTAGTCGAGTTTCAAAAAGAGTGGGTTTATGTTTTCCCAAGGAAATGCGATTAGTTCCTATCACATTCCAAAATATATCTGCACCTACTAGAATATCTATTTTGGAAGGAACATGGAACGATGGATCAGCTAAGTGAATTCCTGAAGGCAAATGTAAATCTTGCAAATTAATTAAAGTTGAAGGTTGTAGAGTGGTGATAGTTGGTAGTATAATGCAATCAATGACTTTTTTATATTCACCAATGTATGACTCGAATACTAAAGAGCAAGACTGCGAACTACTTAAAGCTTGGCTATTTATACCTGTAACTTTATAATCTACAAGGTGTGTATTGAGTTGTAATTTATCACAAAATTCTCTCGTTATAAAATGAGCAGTACTACCATTATCTAATAAAATTCTAGCCGCATGTGGCTTGCCTTTACCATCAAGAACCTTTACTAACGCTGTAGAAAGTAAGACAGTTGAAAAGGTAGATGAGGGTTCATTTAATTTCTTAGCAGATAAAGCTACATTTTCAATGCTAGAAGGAGTATTAATTTCTTCCAAATGTAATAATGTATTATGCCTTTTTGAACAATAACAGCATTTAGGGAATCTACATTTTATTTCTGGATGCGAAGGTGTGCGTAAGCAAACTTTACAAACCTTTAACTCTTTAACCTTTTGAATCCGGTTCCCAACCGGTAGAGCTCTAAAGGATTCACAAGAATACAAGTAGTGGTCACCTTTGCAAAAAGGACATGACCTTAGTTTGCTAGTTGAAGCTACAACAAAGCTTTTAGGTTTGTTGTTGTTTACAGAATGTTTACTGTTCTCTTGCTTTGTGGTATCTAAAGTTTCTAAGACATTAGCTCTGTCTGAAAGAAATTTTAAAAATGTATCTAGAGTAGGAGAATCCTTTGATTTATTTCTATGCATCTCCCATTCTCTTTTTGTCACACTGTCTAAATTTCCAGTTGTCATATGAATGATTAAAATATCCCAGTGTTCAACTGAATGACCTAAATTAGCTAAAGCTCTTAAATTTTTGTTAATTGCATCAATTAAATTGCGTAAACCTGCACTGGATTCTTTATGAAGTGAATCTAATTTAAAAAGAGCATTTAAATGATGATTTTCAAGCAAACGCTTATTGTCATATCGATCACATAAGATTTTCCATGCCGCTTGGTAATTGTCTCCGCAAAAATCTAACCCAGAAATGACTGATGCAGCGTTGCCTTTAAGTGAGGCACGTAAGTAATGAAATTTACTAATTGGTTCAATGCTATCATCGGAATGGATTAACGAGTTGAAAGTATCACGAAAGCCAAGCCAGTGTTGATAATCACCATTGTAATATGGCAAATCGATTTTTGGAAGCTTAACAACCTTACGTTTGTGTGAATCTGTAGCAGTCTCAGAATGTTCTATCGCTGATATATTGAGTGTTTCCTTGCGATGACTTTCTATCAAAGCCCTGCCAGCAGCCACAAGAGAATAGTACAACTTCTCAAACGTTTGGCGTTCTTGGTACTCATCTTCGGGCGAGTCCGAGATTTCCTCAAGTTCAGTCTGGAAATTATCAAATTCATTGTATAAGCTTTCGATTTTGTTCAATCGCAATTGAAGTTCAATTTGAGTTTGAGTTGAATTTATTTCCTCGTTATCCTTTAAAGAGTGAATAAAGTTCCCGAAATTGGTAACTTTTCCTTTAATAGAGGCTCGTTTTTTTATCAATTGTTTCAATTGTCTTTCACTCATTTTGAAAATTAAGCTTTAAAGAATTATAATTAAGTGCAACAAAAAATGCTAAAGCGAAAGTGAAAACGAAAAAAGAAACAAAGAAGTAAAAAGTGTGAAAGAGAAAAAAAAATCTGAACGCTTTAAGCCTGAAAGGCAGCAAAGGCAAACTTTCTATTGTTATCTTAGTGATAGATATAATTTATTAAATGAATTTCTAACTACAAAGCAAGTTGGCAGTATCCTACGAAGATTTCAGAGTCCTAGAGAAAAAATTATAGCAATGTCCTAGGAAGATTTCAGAGTCCTAGAGAAAAAATTATAGCAATGTTGTAATTGTAGTTCAAAAAATTGAGCACCTTGCAAAAATATTAAAGCAATTTTAACATAATTATATAATATGCAATCCTGTGAAAATTTTTACAGCAATGTTGCAATATGTAATAAAATATAGATTACCTGATGAAATTTTAATAGCAATTACGACTATTCTAAGAATCGTTAATTTATACAAAGATGACTTGGCAAAATATGTATGAAAAAGCTATTGTTAAAGTACTTATGAAAATACAAAAGCAAGAGTTTATTGCATTAATAGTTTATTTCACGTGAAAGCTATGACTGTATTATGTAATGAGCTTAGATGCACTATGAAATGAGTATTTAGTTTTTTAAAATAATACTTATTTCACGTGAAAAATTTAATAATATTTATTACTATTTAAATGCACTATGAAATAAGTATTTAATTTATAACTACTTTAGGTACTTACTTCACGTAAAATTATAATAATATATTAATTATCATATTAAATGTACTATGAAATAAGTATATATTAAATTTATGACTGCTTTATATACCTGCCTACTTCACGTGAGAACTATAACAATATTAATAATTATTATGTTAAATGCACTATGAAAATGGTAGGTAATTTATTGAGAATTTATAACTGGGTACTTTACTTCACGTGAAGACTATAATAATGCTAATTATTATGTTAGATGCACTATGAAGTATCTACCTATTTAAATTATGAAATTAATGAGATAGGTAGGTAGTACTTAGGTAATAAAAATTTCAAAAGACTGCGATGATGATGAGATGAAACTTTGAATTAATGATTATGATGGAATAAGAAAATGATAATAAGGATGTAAGAAAGGATGAATGGAACGATCATACGTATCTGCAATATCCTTTTGACGTGTCCTTTTGGTGTGGTTGTTGTCCGATGTCCAAGAATATCAGCCTGTTCTGATTACCCAGCGTTATATATTCCGGAAAATTTCTTGCGAACACCACTTGAATTATTTTTGGTATCACGTTGTGCACAGCAAATCCACAATCTTCTGGTGTTGGATTATTATCCATGTATAGCAGCAACCATCTTCGTCACAAAACTTTCACCATCTTGATTGTGACCGGTGGAAGGACCATATGGTGAAGAGACTAAATAATAGTGGACTGTATGTTTTATTATTTTATTTGGTTTTACAATTTACTGTACAATTATGTGAGAACAAAACAAGTATCAAAGTTAACTGGCAGTCTAGTGACGGTTGAAAAGTGAGTGGCGCGCAGCCGCGCGCCGATGGTCGGTTGTCCCCCCGACCCCGCCGGGGGGAACATGATTCCGTTAGGATGCGCGGCGCGTACGTCGATGTTACTTGAACATTATAGTCATCGTCATCCCGCCTTCACTTCGACTGTCAGTAAAATATGGCAAAATATCATTCGAAAATTCCGTTTTCTACTACATCCGACTTGCAACTGTTGTACATCGGCGAACTGACGGTTTTTCAAGAATCGATATACAGGTCCACTACTCTGTAATGAAATTCGACAATGTGAGTTTTAAATCCGTCTCTATAGATCTGTAAAATCTTTTTTTATTATAAAGGTGACTATGGGATGTTATGTTGATATGCGCACTTGCAGCGATTTCGGTTTTTTTGTCAGTAACTTTTTGGATACAAGTGCCGTATATTGTACTATAATACGTATGCACGAGTAGGTTACGTGTCGATAAATAACTAAAAAGTAAGAAATAAAAAGACGTGTGGCACTCGGAGACTGCCGCGGTAAAGCTATTGCATAGCATTTTTTATCAATTTATGTTTACCTACCGACGTCATCGGGACCGTGGCCTAGCGGTAAGGCGCTCTAAGTGCCTGGATTGCCGGAGAGACGCGGGTTCGAATCCCGTCGGTTCCGCAATTTTTTTTAAGCGTGATATTGCAAAAAGTCATTAATTTAAAAAAAATGAGTTTGAAATATCACGCCTGAAAAAAAAAATTTTAGGAACCGACGGGATTCGAACCCGTGTCTGTCCAGCAATTCGGGCACTTAGAGCGCCTTACCGCTAATCCACGTGCCCCGATGACGTCGTTGCCGAAATTGTGCTTTTGATATCATGTTTTTGATACTCAGGGGGTGTTAGGTTTTTTCGTTACAGAATTTCTGTATTCGGTTTCCACGCTCAAGGCCCGCGATAAAAGCTTTTTAGAAAATTTTTAGAAAAAAAATTGAACCGACTCAAAATGAGATGAAGTAACTCATACATTCAAGTTTAATAACAGAATAGTGCTACCGGTCTAGATACCAGCGCAAATCCCTAGATGTCTATTCATTCTTGTCTTGAAGATGCACGAATTATACGTGTCAGTATATACTGACGTTGAAAGGGCATTCCAAACTTTAGCTGTTCTAATTAGGACGTCGACGAGATACGTTACGTGCGAGTCGCCTAGATGTCAACAACAAAGGGATGCCAAAGTTCACAGGGTCTCAGTGTTCTAGGAAAATACAGAGATGGATGAATATATTACTTACCAAATATTCTCTGTAATAGTGGAAATTGAATTGGAAACACGCAGTCTACCTACGAACATAATACTATTATTAATTCCTCTATGTCTTCATTACTGCAGTTATTTCAAGTTTAGCTAGGTATTCTGTAAGGATGATTTTATAACTTCACAGTACGTGTTTCAAATTCGTGTCTATTTCTCTGTGTTCCACTTTGAAAGTACCGTCGAGTTATAAAATCATCGTTACAAAATAGCGATAAGACCTGACGAAGGCTGTCCAAGAAAAGGTTGTCCACGAATATATGATATAGAGATTACGCCAACCTCGCTGCCCCAAAGCGGGTTGGCGGGCAGTATATCACGCATATTATGTTGATACTACGGAAACGATAACCCCCATACATTTATTTACTCGCTCAATTTCACAGTAGAACAGAATAATGATCGCCCCGCGCCGCTGATCCGGTCCTCTATCATTATTTATTGTTATTGTATCCATTCTGTCGTTCGGACCGGTTCTTTCGTTCCATTCATTCATTGTGACCTTATTTTTTGTTCATTCATTAGTGCTGAATATTTTGCATTCGTTGAGCGTGGCTATATTTAGTTTCTTGAGTAATGCATCGTTCTCATGCAATTCTATTTTGTCTATTACTATTATTATACAAAATATTTGTTTGTCTATCTAGCTATCGTCGAATGTTTGGGTTCAAATTATAGATAAACGTTTAACATTTACGCATGCATCCACTGTTGGACATAGGCCTCCATCAAGCAGCGCCAACTCAGTCTATTACAGGCTTTCTGCATCCAGTCGGTGCCAGCCAGCCTCCGGATATCGTCGCTCCTTCTAGTTGGGGGATGCCCTACATTCCGCTTGCTGAGACGCGGTCTCCACTCCAGGACCTTTCGACTCCAACGGCCATCGGTCGTTCGACAGACAATGAATGAATGATTATGATAAACTCAATGTTGTAGTGTTTAAGTTTTGGTAACAATTTTTTTTTCTTATAGTGTGTTTGCTATCATGTAGGCTCCTTAAATACCACCGGAGACTTTGAACGCGAGTAGTAATACTATTGCCAGAGGTTGAGGAAGAAGAGGACGATAACAACTCTCCTGTAAGACTCTTACTTAGAGGTATGTTCGGGCAGGTATAGTTTATGAGCTGAGGTTATTATTTGTGACGTTTGTAATAGTTAGTACCCACTTTTAAATACATAAAACATATTGAAAATTAGACATTTTCCAAAAATGAAACCTAGCTAGATCGACTAATCGCCCCCGAAACCAACCAAAATTTCATGAAAATCGTTGGAGCCGTTTCCGAGATTCATACTAGATATGACTATCAATTCAAAACAAACTAATCAAATAATTTACGCTCAAGGCTTTGCAGTTAGTATTTACACAAGAGTTTACTCTGGAAATATATTATTTAAACTTTCAGATATAATATACTGCGCGCAATAAATGTCCGGTCCAAGCGTGCTAGGACGGCACGTAGACTAATCGTGAACTGATAATAAAGTGTCCGTCGCACGAACCACTCTATAACGTGATCTGAGAAACCTCTTGTATTTGAGACGTGGACGTAGGCCTTCGGGAACGGACTAACTCGCGATCGCCATTATCGGACACTATCCTAAACCCTAGTGTGAGTCTCTTTCTCAAACTTTTTCATGACTGAATGTATGATTTTTTTACAATAAGAGATAACGAAACAAGCATAACCTTATAAGTGGTAAGCTATTAAATAACAGGAGCAACACTTGGAATATGATATGCTCAAAATATGTCGTATAATGCGTCAGCTTAAAAAATACGAGGTAACGTGCTTTTAACAAATACAAGGGCGGTAAAAAAAAAATCATCATCATCATTTTTTTATTAACGGCCCACTACAGGGTCAGGCCTCCCTACTTATAAGAGAGGGGATATGGAGCATTGACCCACTACGCTGCTCCAATGGGGGTTGGCGGGCTAAGGATGATAATGTTTCATTTATTAACAATCACTATCAGATGTTGATGACAGTGATCGGGACTTGATGTACTTAGAATTTCATGAAAGAAATTATCCGATTATATTAGTATGTATGTACACACATATATATTTATATATGTATATATTATCTACATATTTACTATATGATATTTCTATTTATGTATCTAAATTGTGTAATCTATGTATATTTAGTATTTTATGTAGGTATATCATATTTTGTTTTTCTTTTTTTGTTTTTATTAAATTGTCTTCTGTGCACCAACCACCTCTCTATTTGTTAAGCTCTATACGTATGACGGTTGCCTGGAAGAGATTGCTTTCAGCAATAAGGCCGCCGTTACACGAATATAATATTGTTTAAGTGAATTCTGTAATTTACTAATTCTATACATTTTGGTGTAATAAAGAGATTTTTATTATTATTATCCGTGACCTGACCCAGGATTCGAAACCAGGACCTCGTGATCGAAGCCAGGCTAACCACTAGACCAACGAGGCAGAACATAAATGCTAGTTGTAAAAACTCGTACTAGGTTTACATTCACTGGACATATGAGATACAGTATCATCACCATTATAGGACCTGCCGATGGATGCGAGACTTTCACTAGAGAAGGTTATATAGCGCGCTCGAATAGAAACTGATAACGGACGGCCATTTCTCAATGACTTTACATAGCTAGCTATCTGGGAAAATATAAATTTTACTTATTTGAAAAATTTCATATTCGATAAACTATATGAGATTTTCGGGTGCATCCCAGTAGTAGTAGTAGTAGTTTTAGTTCTATAGAACTGTTGATACACCATATTAGTGCTTGAGGATGGAAGGATGAAGGAGGAAGAAATGTGGATATCAACATCTTGTTTGTACGTTACATATAAAATATCTATAGTTATTATAAGTATAATATGGAATCTCTGTTGATTGCAATAATAAATGTCCACTTAAATTTGAGAGTATCTATAAACATATTATATCGAATACAGCTTTGCTTAAATTGCACAAAACGTCTTTAAAATGGTATTGAGGTTTTTAATATAATTTTTTTCTAAACTGAATAGTTTGCGCGAAAGTTACTTTCAAAGTGGTAAAATGCCCTCCCCCCCCTGTAACTTCTAAAATAAGAGAATATTTTTTTAGACGCAACTACTACTTGGTTTTAACAACTTAGCATTTGTCGCAAGGGACATATTTTTGTTAAAACAATATGAAATATCGATCAAAATAATATAAAGTTTATAACTTATATGGTATAAGTAAAATCAAGAGCAAAAACTATACTACAGTACTATATAGAACTATTGGGACATAATTTGACAGCACGGAAAATATCCCAACAGTTCTATAGAACTACGGTATCGGGTACTACTGGGATGCACCCAGATTTTCTATAGGCTATGTTACTTTCTATATTTATAAATATTGTGAGTTGCGACTTGATTTTTTGATTTTTCACGCCGCCGAAGCGATTCCTAATTTTTCTTTCATGCTACGCATTTTTTCAGGAGAAAACAGGTAGCATAGGCTGGCCTTTATAAAATGGCGATGATCAGGAATTCAGGACACATCTACATTTTGTGTCTTTTTTACACATGGTGGTTTTATATTTCTTTCAACTGGATATGAATTCCCTAGCTTTTTTTTTATCGACTACAAGTTTGCCCTTGACTGCTATCACACCTGATTTTAAGTGATGATGCAGTCTAAGATGGAAGCGGGCTAACTTGTTAGGAGTGGGACGAAAATCCACACCCCTATCGGTTTCTACATCGTACCGGAACGCTGAATCGCTTGGCGATACGTCTTTGTCGGAAGGGTGGTAACTAGGCACTGGGAAAGCCTCCCACCAGCCAGACCAAGACAAATTAAGAATAATCTCATTCTGCTCCACCAGGAATCGAACCCAGGACCTCCGTCTTATAAATCCACCGCACATAGATACCACTGCGCCACGGAGATCGTCGTATATATATAGCTATATCTCCCCGAGCTGCATGATCAAGCATACATGGTTAAGAACGATCCAGGGCTGATTGGCAGCCTCGATCTCCGCTTCTACGGTTAGTTTCCTTCAGGAAACCACTGGAAGGACTACTAAGTTACACCAGATGTTCGACTGATTACGCATTATTTGTTCAAGGGCTGGCTGAGCACGGAAAATAACATAAAATGTGATGTGAGTATTGATTGACTCGTGTCTCAAGTCTCCCGGTCTGTTATCTCTCTACTACGTGATGGACCCAGTACCCGCACCCTGAACGCAAGGATTGCTAAGATATTCGTCTCTTCATTATAATAGTACTGAAAGTTTAAATAGGAAATCTCCAAATGTTTTCAGAATGTCAATACCTACTAATCAGATGAGCAGGAACAAAAGCAATATAACTTTCCTTATTGGAAGCTACATGAGGACAATCCGAATCGGTCAGACGTATAATTAGGGGCGAACTTTAACTCGATTTGGGGCGCTGTGCGTTTTATAAAGCGGTGGTACGTACAATATCAAAGTTTAAAGTTATTTGACACTTTTTTGTTTTGATATCTACAAGTTTAAATAAAACACAAAAATTGTTTCTATCTTTTTCACTTCACTTATATCATTAAGCTTCATTTTTATTAGGACGACAAAGTGTAAGGATAGGATCTTACATAATCTTTTTAAAACCAAAAAATTGTCTTATAGATCTCGTATTTAATATATTTACTCCCTTCGCGATGAAGCAGTTGCTATGACTTTTCTGTCATTCACACTGCTCGTAGAGTCACTACAAGCAGATATACGTGACTTTTCCAAAGAGCTTGTTAATTAATATTAATTAATTAACAATTAAATAATAATAGTTAACTAATTAATTCGAATTTCATCGTCTCCGTTTAAAAGTTCTAGATTTTTTATCTTTAATTGGAGCAAATAAGAGAATGAGAAATTAAGGCAGGATTTTTCCAACAGTACCTTAAAAGAGTAAAAAAATGGTATGTATTTGCCAAAGTAATAAAATGATATTATATCCGCAAGCCAGCAACGGCATTATTTTACAAGTGCAGTTATTTCGCACCCCCAAAACGGATTGTCCCGTAAAGTTGCAGTAAGTCACTTTGTAATTTATAACATTAGCTTAATATTCTGCAGTGCAGGTGCTGCATCATATTTATTGCACACTCGGAATGTCCGCATTACTTTACCTGATGAGTTTATGTAAACCGGGATGTGCCTCAATGTGGGGGGATTATAGCACGTCCGTATTAACTTGATTTATGTATATCGGTCGAATAAATTGAATAATTACTCTAAGATCTAATTTACCTTTATCCAAAGACATCCAAAGACACAGACGAATATTTTTCATCACCGAGTGACGGTTCCATCTTGTGGGAGAGAGAAAAAGACGAGAGCTAAAGACTTGTGACATGAGTGTAAGTTTACTAGGTAAGGCTTTTGTAATGCGTCAACACTCATCTTCTTCTTGCTGTTCGTAGTAGAACAACTTTGGATACCAATTCTAATATCGACCTAACTGCATTTCTAGTCAGGTTAATCTCTTTAAGCAGGTTAGAGTGATTTTGCTATAACAATTACAGGTAGAAAACGTAAAACATGACCTATATGAATTAATTTCAAGCCTAAATCTGTAATTTATAAATTAAGTATGTTGTTAATCTCGGGGATAGGTTTTAGGTAAGAAATACGGTGCGTTTCGTATTCCTTGGAAATTCGACATAACCTACCTGCTTTCCCGTAGCGAAAAGGTATCCATTAGAAATTTCCTATGTAGGAAAAAAAAACAAAAAGTAATAGAAATTTAGTTCAGAGGACATTCTATAAAGTCACGTGTTTATGTGGATTCTGTATATTATAAAAAAAAAGTACTAGCATATATAAATTGGGTGACGCAAGTGTGATGGGACTGTAAAAGTAAATTTATCGGAAGTTTTTAACTTAAGGACTTTAAAAAGCTCCGCAAAAGCTTAACTTCCAAAGTGTCAAAGTTTCGAAATCCCCTCGTCTATTTCCTTTACAAAACCTCGCGCAAGTCATCTTAAGGCGCTGAACGTCTTTTGGTTGCAGCTGTTATTACTTCATAATATCTAAATCTATAAAATAACTGTTATACCTACTTGTATTACAGTAGTCCAGATATTTATTAAAGAGCTTATTAAACATGCTTAAGCGGAGCACATCTCTGTTGCGAAGAGTACGAACCAGTTCCAACAGCGTCTTAATTGCGTTTGCTGCCAGGCTCGACTGTCAGTATTTGAACCACTGCTCATTGGTTCATGTACTGACAAGTCGTACCGGAAATGGATTTAAGTAACTATAAATGTATTACTAACACCTAGTTTTTAAGTTTATCAATGTTTTTTTGCAATTTACTAACACCGTTTTGACTGTTAATACGGTTGAAATAAAAGATTTTTATTTTTTTATTTATTAGTAGTACTACCGCCATACATCACCGTCATCAATATCAACTTATTATCATCCCACTAGAGGGGCAGTATATAATGTTTAAGCGCAACACGCTGCTCAAATGCGTGTCGTGGTTTGGGTGATAATGTGTGATTCTTTTAAGGTTACTATCAGATGAATGAGAGGGACACCACACTTAGATATATCTGCTGCCAATGTGCAACGAACGTAATATGAATATAGTAGGTCTATTTTGGAAAATTTGCATGTTTATACCTTTTTTTTTTCTCTGACGAGGAGGAAAAATTCCGTCCGGACTTCTGTCTCTGGGCAGGGTATGTCCGACTTGCACAGACTAAAACGATCTCCTCAAGACTCCGAGGATTGACACGGTACCGCAACGGATTTCTTCATGCCCCCTCTTACATATTTTCTCTCTTCTTCTTGTCCTCTTTTTCTCTTTTTCCACCTCCACATTATGCACCTTAGTATTTCAGCATATGTGTGCCAGTCTTCCTCATTGCTGAGCATACGCGCTATAAGGTTTTTGGGCCCTACATCGCTGTTTGCTCCTTGTGCCACCAGTCTTAGATCCGCGCAAGCCGGACACTTGAAAATTGCGTGTCTCGGGGTTTTCGCAATAGCAAACAGATAGGTATTGAACACCTCGTGGCCAACAACAACAATTAAGCGCTTGGGTGAGCCATCTATCCACCTTTCCGTGTTTTCTGTCCACGCTCCTTCTATGTTTATACCTTACTATTACAAACAACTGACTGACTGCATTGTTGGTCTAGTGGCTAACCTATGTAGTTCGATCACGAGATCCTGAGTTCAAATCCTGGGTCGGGTGACCGAATTATTATAAGTTTCTTCATTCTTGTTTGAAATTTTGAGTACAACAAACCCGGAGTCGGGATGCTAGTGATATTACACCCCTGTGCCTCGACGAGCACGTTAGGTCATCGGTCTCGGTCACTATCAACAACATCTAATAGTGAACGATATATAAAAGAATTATTATCACCCTTTGCCCGCCAACCCGTATTAGAACAGCGTAGTGGGTCTAATGGGTAAGGAGGCCTGGCCCTGTAGTGTGCTGGTAATAGATTGATAATGATAATGATTACAAACAAAGTCATCAGCCAAGACTAGACAATGTACACTTACATAATACCATTGTAAGCACATTAGTACATTCGTACATGTGTCAGCGCTGTCTCCAGCACTGGTGACGTAAATCAGATTGTGGTTTACTCATCTATGGCTACTGGCTCGTGAAGCCTATGGCAGGAAAACGCGTCATGTTGGAACATGCCGCATATCATGCCGTAATTGAAATATTACTCGTGGATGTACCTTGTGTTTTATGGGTAATTATTTTAACGTGAGCTTTATTTTCAATAACATCATGTTTTATTAACTCAAGAAAAATCACTAATCTTCATATCTGTTCCAACATATATACGTGACCTGAAAAAAGGCCCTTTGTTAGTTTAAATTAGGGCAATAACTTAACAAGACCCCTGAAAATTAAACCTGTAACAAAACAATGTAAAAGTTTGAACTTGAATATCGATCGAAAACATCGTTAAATTTTAATAAAAAAATTTAACCGACTTCTAAATGCACTAAAAAGTAAATGCATCATTTAGTTCCTTTAATTTACTTAAGTATATTTATGAAGTTGATGCATAGCCTCCTTTTTTTTAAAGTCGGTCAAAAATAATTCCAACGCATAACGTCTTACCTATATAAAAACGAGTATATACAACAACAACAACAGATATTAGATTTTTCCTAAATACGTTAATCAATAAGACCGTAAGCCCGACTATTCGGTTTATTAGAGCAGTAAGAATGATAATATTTCAATATGGCATGACCGGAAGTAATATCCTGTGGCGTGAAACAAAGGGAATATAATGAGCTGCCATTATTTCAATGATATTGGAAAATTCTGCGAGGTGCGCCCAGCATAAGTCTTCGTGACCCGAATTTCATAAGCTATTAAATTGGTCGACGGTTTTAGATTTAATTACGCCGAGTGAATGAAATTTGGGGAGTTTATCTGTGATGTTTGGATCCAAACGATTTATTAACACGGAAGGAAATGCGATAGTGTGGATATAGTTGTTCTATTTAGGTCATTTTCGTGTGGGAATAGTGGAAGTTCTATTTGTGTCAGAGCTTGTTTGGAAAAGTATTACTGCAATGCTTATTGAGTTCAAACCAGCGTGGCTGAATTTCTGTTGACACTATAGGTTGATGAGTTTAGAATACGCTATTATAGAGATCAAGTAGGGGAAGAAGAAGAACATTTATTTGGGAATAGCAGAATAACATACATAGTTAGTAATGTAGGATATAAATAGTGATTTGATCCCGAAAAGGGCAAGGAAGTAATCCTTGGTTTATTTAGCCTTCTCTTGCAGGGCTTCTTTTCTTGCTCAAACCCTCAAGTGAAGCCACTGAAACGGTCACATTAAGGGTTCTTTGCTGTTATAGGTTTCTTTGCTGTTAGAGGTCCTGGATTCGATTCCCGGCTAAAATTATTTAGATTTCTATTAATTGGACATATGGTGGTAAGCTTTGGTTCTAGCTTGTTACCACCCCACCGTCAATGTAAAGCCGATTTAGTGTTCTGGTATAATGTCATGTAGAAACCGATACTGATGTTGATTTCATCGAACTCCAAGAGATTTGGCCCGCTTCCGCCTTAGTTTAGTCAAGCGGTAATTTGTAGTTAATAAAAAACAACTAGACTTCTTTGAACTTTTAAGTTATTACTATAAAAATTCTAGTCACAAAATTGCAAAACAGCAATTAAGGTTAGTCGGCATACGGAGACAGGTTGGTGTTAACATTTCAGCAGTACACCAGCATCGATCGAGCAGCGTATTAACTGAAACACAAGGAGCCGTCGAGAAGCCGACGCCGAAGCAATCAATCACCGCCGCGATGATCCAACGTCACTTGTCTTGATGCGCCGCGTCATCAATCACTGGGGCACACCGACGCCTGCTACTGGAAGTGTTTCACCAGTTTTTCAAAATTCATTTAATCTCTGGACAGCATCTTTGCTAGGACATGGTTCCCCGATTTCTTAAGTGGACGTATATTTCAATATTGGATGTTTCAGAATTAATTTTGAATTTACTTCTAACATCTAAGCTGAGCTTTGAGTCATGTAGAAAACGCTCTTAGTTCGCTCGTGTTGTCTTTCTATTTTTTGCCCTAAGGCTCGCACACTAGTAAAACTTTTGCGTTTATTCAAATTCCACGGTAATGCCGCGACCTTATAATGCCTACAACAATTGCACGTATTTGTTTATTTATATTCCCGGCGGGGCAGATTGAGATTTTTCTTAATTTGTCTTTGTCTGGCTGGTGGGAGACTTTCGCCGTGGCTAGTTACCACCCTACCGACAAAGACGTACCGCCAAGCGATTTAGCGTTCCGGTACAATGTCGTGTAGAAACCGAAAGGGGTTGTGGATTTTCATTCTACTCCTAACATGTTAGTCCGCTTCCATCTTAGATTGCATCATCACTTAACATCAGGTGTTATAGCAATCAAGCCAACTTGTAGTTGATAAAAAAAAATTTTGCAATTTTGCTTAAATATAAGCAAATATATTAACCTTAAAAGCTCAATCTTTTTTAATATTATAATCACCTGATAAGTTTTTAGGATACATAAAACAGATATTATTATGAAAACAAATTTGCTTGTTATAAATATCAAATTTAATGTCACTTCTTGCAATGGTAATAATTTATATCTTTGTGTGTGTGTAGACGTTTTGATGATGGTCTAAGCAAAACCTTAAAGTGTAAATTATGCAAAACGTCGGTCATCCATAAATTATCACATCGTTTTTATGTTCTTTTAAGCTGATACTCCGTTGGCCACTGGGCCATAGTTATCAAAACCACTGGGTATTGATAACTATGAGGGTTTTGATAACGGAAGATTTAGGTCCAGGGTCGGGATATGTTGAACTTATCTTTCTTCTAAGAATTACTCAATTATTCAATAGGTCCCACAATATCATCATATTATCACTATATTATCATTGATAGTTATCACGCTAAAATTGAAACCATTATTATAGGATTAAAAACATTGTAAGTAGCAGAGTATATTAGAGTATGGTGGGATGGGTGCGTAAGCATGGAGGCCTGGCCCAAAACTAGGTTGTTTAAACCATCATCAGTAAATGATGAATAATACTTGCTCAACTATTCCGATGTGAGATACAGTAAATGTGAATTTATATAACTAAACAAAAAAGTTAACCTAAACGGAAGGAGGAAAGGGCCGGAAATTGAAAACAAAAATTTATGCGAAACAATAAAGGGGCGAAGATTTTCACAACAAATTATTAACCGGCGTGTTTCAGTACCAGGCTTTGGCGTTAGGTTTCAATTTTCCAAGGATTTGTATGCGAATTGCAAGAAAATGACATTAACTTTTCCTTTCTAATCTATTGGACATTAGAATGCTGTCACACATATTGGACGTTTCTAGGTTCTTTCTCCTCTTAGTCAAATTTTATCATGATAAAGCGTCGCTTAATTGTGTCATGATGACTGCTTCGTTGGTCTAGTGGTTAGACTATATGGTTTCGATCGCTAGGTTTTGGGTTCGAATCCTGGGTCGGGTCGAGGATTAGTTATGAGTTTTTCTTTTTTTTAAGAAATTTTCAATAAATTCGAAATCCGGAGCTGGGCAGTTGTTGGTGTTACATACCCGTGCTAGACAAACAGGATCTCTCATACAGGATCTCTCATAAAGTACTCACATTTTTTTAGAAATATCTTTAAATGCCTTTTTAAACTTTCATCTAGTTGAAGACACAGACATTATAGTTGTAGGAACAGCACATAAAGAAATTGATTCAAAATTTTGCACATAGATGCGCGGAATAAATATGATCGGGCAATACGGGATGTGGAAGAATGCCAAGCATCTATGGATGGATAAGAATATTTGTTATATATTTCGTGCATATTGGGAAGGTGACATGAATTCAAAAGCTTTGAACTAGATCTGAATTCTCTAATAACTACTATGTACATAGACTTTGTTAGACCTTACAAATGCAACATATTGAACTCTAACATAAACCAGTTTCTTTTTATATATATTTTGTTTTGTTTTTATACCCGACTGCGTCAGAAGTAGGGGTTATGTTTTTCGAGCGTATGTATGTATGTATGTATGTATGTATGAATGTCCATTTCTTCGGCACGCGCTACAGCCTTAACGACTGAACGGATTTTGACATGTGAGGTGTCGTTGAATTTGTAAAAATTGTGGTAGTGACATAGGCTATATCAATTTTCAAAACGGCGGCTGTAAATGGAGGAAAAAGGGGGGATGTATGTATATCTTTCTTTTACCTTAGCAATATGGGTATCAAATGGAAGGCTGTAAAACGATCATTTCAAAAATATAAATATCATATCATATTTCTATTGCCGTTTTAACAAAAAATGGCATAAAATGTACCGAGTCATTTTTATACCATAAACTAAAACAAAAAGTCTCAAATAAAATTATTATTATAAAAACAAAAACCCGACTGCATAGAAGTTTTGAACTGAAAAGAAAAAAACAAGGATCACTATATCTATATAAAATTCTAAATACTTAATGGTGCTGCAGGCGGGGACAAACGTAGTTTTGGTAATTCTTTAAATATAAAATATTTTGTCCCCCTTGCATCTCCATAAAGTATTTAGAATTTTATATAGATATAGTGATCCTTTTTTTCTTTATTCATAACTTCTATAATTTTTTTGTTTTTATAATAATAATTTTATATATAGTTTGTTTTTATATATATTTATCTGCGTTTTAAGTGTAGTGTGAAAAAAATAAATTAATTACGAGAACTGTGGTAAATGTGTGTTAAAGTATTTCAATTAAGAATTATTTTGTTTTATTTAAACTATGCTGAGATGGATTGGTCACGTAAAGAGAATGAATGAAAGGAGATTTATAAGACGAGAGTGAATGGGAATTTTGGAAGAGGATACCAAGCCGAACGTTTCTGGATCAAATCCATAACATTCTGCTGAGAAGATCGAATTTTAAGAAACAATATTATTTGCTAAACTTAACCTCTATTTATTATGTGTATAGTATAAAAATAGAAAAGGGAAATACATAGTAAAATATAGAAGTTAAATAGCATTTCAGAAGGTAAACACTCAGTAAATATAGAAGGTAAACACGTAGTAAATATAGAAGGTATTCCGTAGCGGCGACTACAGAGACTGCAGTCAGTCTCACCGCGCTCGAGGTTAAACTGTTCCGTGAATTCCAAAGTTTAGCGACGAAGTTAAATAACTGGTAATGGACGCACTTTGACAATAAAATGTTCACAGCTTCAAGCACTTTGCCCACAAGTTGCCAGTTGAACATTGTGAAGTTTTGTTAACAGGTATAGTATACTAATCTGTGTTGATTAACTGAGATTACTACAATTAAAAACATTTCTTAAGATACTGTAGTGTTAGCAACATTGAATACTGCGCTTCAAACAGCTAGATTCTACGACGACGATTAGACGAGAATCATTAAAAACAAGAATGCACATTATCAATCCAGTTCTAGCATAGGCAGTTAGGCTGCCAATTAATTTTGTTAAAAGTTAAACTGTAATAAAATGTAAATGCTCGTTAAGTAAATTGTGATTACCGTCAGATTGTTTCATTTTGATTTGATTTAAGGAAGTTTTGTAATAAAAACGTGTTGATGTTATGATTAATGTTTTTTTTCTGGTTGTGCCTTTAGACCCCTTCTGATGATATTTCTAATAGTATTAAACGAAATCCCGTCATCTGTCTGTATACCTAATAAACTACACAACACACCTAAACATAGTATTTCAAAAGGATGATTTATATGAAGGCTAAATGGCGCAGTCGGTAGTTACGCTGCTTTTGTGTCCTAGGCTGTATGTGTCCCACATCTTGAAAAATGTTAGTCAAATGTCATCTATATATTATAAATATTTATGTATAATATATATAAAAATATTCATCAGTTATCATAGTACCCAACTCAAGCTACTTACGGTTACTTTGGGGCTATATAGCGATGAGTGTATTGCCCTATAATATTTATTTACCTAAAAGCTTAATAAAAAATGTTCATAATGTAATGATGTTAAAAGGCGTTCACTAGTACTAGACTACATAATAAATTACTCGTATCTTAATAAACCTATTTGATATGGCTCAAACCTCGTGCGGTGGATCTCTCCACGCTGCTCGAAATATATGGGTTGATTGACTTAAAGTTTGAGTTAAGATTACTTATATTATGACAATAAAATAGGTACTTCATGATACTGGCTAAAACCAACGTCATAATTGCCATGAGAGAAGACGTACTCCTTATAGAAGAGGAATTATGAAACTTGGACCCAGCACGCTGCCTCATGGCTGCTTGGCGAGCTAGTATTGTTAATAATGTGATGAAAAGTTATGTATTAACAATTTAAAATATTTTAAAATTCGATATCCAATCAGTTTACGGCTAGAGCAAGCTTCTCGGTAGAGACATGTTCAGAATAAATTTAAAACAAGATATTTTGTGCATACATTGTACACCGCAAGCCAACTCTGATAGATATCTTCTGAAGAGTTGAGCAAACTTTTCTCGAAATTACACTTTTGAAAGGATAGCTTTTACATGCAGAGGGATGAAAACAAAACCGTTCTATATTTTTGAATGTTGTTATAACTATACTAAAGCCAAACTCGATTGAGAATGCTCGTCAACAAACAAATTAAAAATGAAGGTAGACATAACTAGTCATTTTACACCTACTTTTTTTAATTAACTTGTTAATGACGGAATTCATAACAGTAAATTAGATTAGTAAGCTTAAAACTAATTAATATATTCAATATCTTTTATATAATTTTTTTTAAAATAACAAAACATAATTTTATTTTTATTAGGCATAAAATGTGTGGCATTTTCTACCTTCATTTTAAATTTGTTTGTTGTCAAGCATTCTCAATCGAATTTGGCTTTAGTATAGCTCAGTCAGTTATAAAATATTCATAAATATATAGTATTTTTTCGATACACCAAATAGTCATTTTCCGTACATTCGTATACTTGTCTTCGTTTAGAGATCGCGTAGGTATACAGCAGGAGAGAGAGAAAGGAGTTCCACGTTTCAATTTCTGTTTCTGTACACTGATCGGTTTGTAGGCGGTGCGGTAAAAGATAAAAGCAAAGGAAGGACAATTGTTAAATTTTATTTCATGTTGATCTGAAATATAAATTGTTTAACAGAGTAGTGCCCTTTTCGCTATTCGATGGCATCGCGAATTTATTTAGAGCATAGATAAAAACAAAAAATAATAACTATGCGCTAGTGGTACGACTATTACATCTTGTCTGTGGCAACCCTAAACGTCACTTCTTTTTCGCGCTTTCGCTTCCTAACCAATGGCCTTACAAAAGAAGAAAGAGAGAACATAATGAAAAAATATAAATTTCCAGAAAATTGCCAGCTCCTAGCAGCACCTATACTCAATGAGGAAGTAAAGGCTGTTATGACAGAGAGCTCCAAACAAAGGGACAAATCTATTGAGATGACCCAACAACAACTAGGATTGGCCTCTGCTATTATAGGTCAGGTCATGACAAAATTAATAGGAAAAAAGGAAATCAACAACATAGAATTACTCTCACTGCTAGCTGACTCTTCAAAATTACTGACCGACATCAATTTTCAAAATACAAAAACTCGGCGCGTTCTCATTTCCCCCTTACTGGACAAAAACTTTAATACCATAGTAGAAAAGGTGAAGAGAGACGAAAATTTATATGGTGCTGACCTAGCAAACAAAATTAAAAATAGCTTAGATTTGAAGAAGTCTTCAAGTCAAATTAAAAAACCCATACACAAACCGCCACAAAAGCATACAACGAAACACAGAACATCGGGAAACCATTATGGTCCACCTCAGACCCAACCAGGCCAGCAGACAGTAGCGGCAGCACCCCGAGGTGGACCACGGAATCGTGCAACACAGCCGCCGCCTCGACAAGTCAGCCGCAGCTACACCCGGACACGCCCCGAGAGGGCTGCTCCACGGAGATACAAATGCTGAATAACCAGGTACATGCAGGCAACATTGCCCATTATTACTCATGTTGGGAATGCATCACTAATGATCCAGTTCTTCTACAGTGGGTAAAAGGCTACCATATCCCCTTTGAGGGAAAACCTATGCAAACCACTATGCCCAAGAATAATCTACCTGTTACACATCTTAATAATATGCGCCAAGCGGTAAAAAGTTTACTACAACTAGGGGTTGTAGAAACATGTACTCATAGTAATGATCAATTTATTTCCAAAATTTTCCTAAGACCAAAGCCTAATGGGAAGTTTAGATTCATCCTTAATCTAAAACCTCTTAACAAATTTATTAAAGTTGAACATTTTAAGATGGAAGATATAAGGACAGCCATCAAAATTGTAGATCAGAACTATTACATGTGCTCCATAGATTTAAAAGAATCATATTTTTTAGTACCAGTGGCCACAGAAAGCAAAAAATATTTACGCTTTGAATTTGAAGAGACCTTATATCAATTTACAGCCCTACCCTATGGCCTCTGTACAGCCCCTAGCGTTTTTACAAAATTATTGAAACCGGTTGTCAGCCTCCTCAGACAACAATGTTTTTTGTCAACCATATATCTGGATGATTGTTTATGTATTGGTGGCACATTTGATGAATGTATAGCAAATAGGGATGCAACACTGAAATTATTTCAATGTTTAGGTTTAATTATAAACTATGAAAAAAGCAGCTTAGTGCCAAGTATGTACTGTAAATTCCTTGGATTCACAATTAATTCTCATAATATGACCCTAGAGCTACCAGAAGAGAAACAAAACACTATTAAAGCCTTAATAGCAAAGTTTAAAAATTTGAAATATTGTAAAATCAGAGAATTTGCTAAATTACTTGGCACTTTAGTTGCCGCTTGCCCAGCCATACCATATGGCATGGTACATACAAAAATAATGGAACGTGAAAAATATTTAGCATTATTACAACACCATGACAATTATGATGCAATAATGACATTACACTGTAATATATTTGCTGATTTAAATTGGTGGTCTTCTAGTATAGGAATAATAAATAAAAATATTTCTGATAGACAATTTAAAATGGAGATATTTTCAGATGCATCCCTAACTGGGTGGGGCATACACTGTAATGGTGAGAGTGATGGAGGGTTGTGGTCACACTCAGAACAAAAACTGCATATAAATCAGTTAGAATTACTAGCTGCTTCATTTGGGTTAAAATGTTTTGCTAAGACACAAAATAATTGTGATATATTACTTAGAATTGATAACACAACTGCCATTGCATGTATCAATAAAATGGGCAGTGTCCAATTCCCTCATTTAAATGACATCTCTAGAGATATTTGGACTTGGTGTGAAGAAAGACATATTAACATATATGCATCCTACATAAAGTCCAAGGATAACATCCATGCTGACGAGGAGTCTCGCAACACAAATATGGATACTGAATGGGAATTGAGCAATGAAGCTTATTCTTTAATAAAACACCACTTTGGAGAACCTAACATTGATCTTTTTGCTTCTAGAATCAATAAAAAGTGTGACATATATATCTCATAGAAAAGAGATCCATATGCATTTAATATAGACGCCTTCACGATTAACTGGGAACCATATTTTTTCTATGCTTTCCCACCTTTTGCCTTAATCACCAAATGTCTAAAGAAGATAAAAGTTGATAAATCAAAAGGCATCATGGTCTATCCAGTTTGGGAGTCACAACCCTGGTATCCTCTCGCCATGAAATTAATGATAACTAAACCAATTATATTTCAACCCAATACTGATCTTCTAATATCCCCTCTTAGGACAGTGCATCCATTGAGCAGCCACCTTACCCTGGCAGCGAGCATATTCTGCGGCAAGCATTCAGACGGCGAGGTTTGCCAGAAAGCTCATTGAATATCATGCTAGCTTCTATATCGACAGGTACTATGAAACAATACAATACTACTTATAAAAGTTGGTGGAATTTTTGCCACAAACATAACCAGGGATCACTTCTAACATCTGTCCCATTTGTTATTAAATTTTTAACAGAAAAATATGAATGCGGTGCAGGCTATAACACCCTTAACTGCCATAGATCAGCACTATCCCTTCTTATGGGTGAAAAACTGGGTACAGATGATAGAATAAAAAGGTTCCTTAAGGGAGTATTCAGATTGAAACCAACCATGCCACGGTATACAGAAATTTGGAACCCGAGTATTGTATTGCATCATATTGCCCAACTTCCACAAAACTCTGCCTTAACCTTAGAAATGCTCTCTAAAAAGCTAGCCACACTTCTTGCATTAGCAACTGCCCAGAGGGTACAAACTATATCTTTAATTAAGCTTGACGGTATATCAGTGTCTAATGTTAAAATCACTATAACTTTAAGTGATTTAGTGAAAACATCTGTTAGCACTAAAAAATCTACTACATTGTATCTCCCATATTATACTCAAGAGCCTAAAGTGTGTCCTGCTAGTACACTACAGGCCTATATCCAGAACACAGCAGCCATTAGAAATGAGGAACCATACCTTTTTATCACTTTCAAAAAACCTTACCGTCGTGCATCAAAACAAACAATAAGCAGATGGATCAAATGCACCCTCTCTGATAGCGGTATTGATACAAGTAAATTCACTTCTCGTAGTACTCGTCACTCTGCTACCTCATTTGCTAATAGGGCTGGTGTGTCCTTGGACACTATTAGGAAAACAGCTGGCTGGTCTGATAGCTCACTAACATTTGCTAAGTTTTATAACATACCCATTCAAGAAAATGTTAATGATGATTTTGTTCAATCAGTTTTTAACCTTACACAATGATTGTTTATTATACATTATGTTATAAAATAGATTGGAATTGTATTTTTTTTCTTTAAACATATGCATATTTATAATTGTAACATTACCAAGTTTTTATACATTCAAGGATGATTGATTGATTGATTATAAATAAATAAACAAAATTTTCAGTTACAAAGAATTTATATTATTATAATATTGACATAATATCTTAAAACAACCCATTATGCATCTGACTCTGAACAACTACTCTGTTAAACAATTTATATTTCAGATCAACATGAAATAAAATTGAAAATTGGATGAACTTACCTAAGTGAAATCCAATTGTAATTTTATGAGTGTTGATCTGAAATATAAATACCCTCCCTACCCTGCTTTCGCGGAAAGCTATCCCAGTGCATAATGGGTACCTAGCTCAATTCACCAAAGTTGGTTGATATCCAGGATTTGCTCTAAATCAGTGACGTTTAGGGTTGCCACAGACAAGATGTAATAGTCGTACCACTAGCGCATAGTTATTATTTTTTGTTTTTATCTATGCTCTAAATAAATTCGCGATGCCATCGAATAGCGAAAAGGGAACTACTCTGTTAAACAATTTATATTTCAGATCAACACTCATAAAATTACAATTGGATTTCACTTAGGTAAGTTCATCCAATTTTCAATTAACAAGGCCTTTAATCTGATCAATATAGTACATAGATAGATACGATGTTACTTTTCACTTTTCTTTAACTAATGTAATATTTATCTTTCAAGGTTGAATTTTCCTTTTAATATATTTTATTGCTATTTAAATTGAAAATTAAAATAAGGAAAAATAGACTATATGATTTTCTGAAGAACTGAAATAAATGGAAAATTAACCATTTGTTAAAACATAATAGGGTTTCAATAGAGTCGTTATCAACATATACTTGGGTACTTGGAGCAGGTAAACGACAATATTTTTGCATAACTTTGCCAATTTACTAAGGCTGCTTTCCAACAAAGATAACGAGTTATGCTGGGAAGCTGCTAATGTTTATTGTGACAAACATACTTAGTTCAATATCTCCTTGATTAAAATTAGTTTGGATTGGCTTTTATTAGTGAAGAATCTTTTGGAATTTTGCTTTTTACATAATTTTGAAGTGGGGTCTAAAGACTTAAGGTAAACTATTCTTAGGTGCCCGCTAATGTCAAACGCGGAATTTTAGCGTATGTTATATCTCTAAATTTTTGGTAGGTCGGTATTTATTTATGCATTATAATTGAATCGTTTCATATTAAGTACTTTTAGATTTACCTGCTCTTAAAGGACTGACATGGAATTCCGGCAAAGAATAAAAGCCATAAGTGCGTGCTAAGTAGGTGCAAGATAGTTCACGTGTTTAACCTATAGTTTACCAAGACCTCCTAACACAGTTTTCTAGCATTTATAACACTAAATAGTTGAGCGGGGCACGTGGTTCGAACAGCTGATGGACGTTGGGGGCCAAAGGTGCTAGAATGGCGACCCCCCGCACCGGAAAGCGCAATGTCAGTCGACCCCCCACCTGGTGGACTGATGACATCAAACGAGTCGCAGGGAGCCGTTGGGCACATGCGGCTCAGGATCGTTGTGTTTGGAAGTCCCTTAAAAAAGGCCTATGTCCAGCAGTGGACTCCACCGGCTGATAATGATGATGATGATGATGATGATGATGATAACACGCTACTTAATCTATGGCAACTTTGATGACGAGTGACACATAGTTTCGTACCTTAACTCTAATCTCCGCCATTGTATAGCTATATCACATAGCTTTGGTGGAATGAAATCCTTGCGTTTTGCCGGCGGCGAAGTTTGAGATTGGTTACCTAGAATCTAAACGAACTACTGGAAATATGGGAAAAGTTTGGCCGCCTCTAACAACCTTTTTTAACAATCGATTACCTCAGTATATCCTGACTATTCTAACATCGTTCCGAGTCCAACGATTTAAAAGGACGGCAGTATTTTTTATAGTCGTATTTTATGTATTCCATGGAATTTTGACGTTTGTTAATATTTCCAAGTACAAAATAGTTCCTACAAAAAAATATTTCTTTTAATTGATTTATCGGATATTCTCCGTTTAAAAATTGCCCCTGTGGCAAACTTATAACCATACCTATATTTTTACTTCAGAGATGAAAGTAATGCTTAGTTTAAAAATACTTTTAGACACTTGCTCTAAATCTATTAAAAAGTAATAATTAACTTTATAAATCCTACTTCTTTACGAGTTTTTATATTGGTACTACTCTATAAGGATTTCGAAATTGGGACAAGATTTTCCTCGATCCAAAAATTTTATAAACTTCTAGTAGTAAAAGCTACTAAAGTCATCATATATTATTATCAGCCTATTAACGGCCTACTACTGAGCCTGAACTCAACAAAGAGGAAAATGGAGCTCAGACTCACCACGCTACTCCACAACGGGTTTGCGGGCTTATAATGATAAAGTTTTATTCTTCGAACGATCACCATTATATGATAACAGCTATTAAAATATACAGTTACACTCAAATTAACGAGAGACTAAGAAAATAAGAACAAATATTAAAACAGCAGCGTTGTTCAAAACGAAAAATGAATTCAGTTACTCATAAAATAAATAAACGTGCCAAAATCATCTTATTTAATGAAATTTCGCTCGAGTAAAACAAAACAATGGCTGGTTAATTGGCAGAATGCAATAATACGGTGTTCCGTCATGGTAGCGAAAACAATAGCTTTTGGAGGGCGATCGGCCTTATCAATCATCCTCCCCTTTCGGACGATTCTGTTTTAACCCTACTGCAAGACTTCTATACGACTTTTGTAAGTTTTAAGTGTCTTGAGTCGTGAGTGCCGTCAGCATCGCCTACTTTGCTTCTTATATTCTATCCTTTATAATCCTTTCTTTCCTTCTTATCTGAAAGACCGTTTCCGTTTCATTCGCGATGTTGATTCTCACAATCTCCGTTCTCGTAATGAGAATCGATTATTATTACCTTTCTCTAATTCGAAATTTTATAGTAACTCTTTCACTTCCAAATCTATTAAGCTGTGGAACAATCTGCCATACGAGGTCCACGCGAGTAATTCGCTGCCCATTTTTAAGTCTCGCTTGAAAAGCTACTATTTGTCGTTAAATAAAAAATAATTATATGTATTTTTTTTTGTATATTGATATTGTTTATATACACTTATATATTATGTTTACTTTTTTATGTAGTTTATTTATTTATTTTTAAATATTATATTTATAATAAATTTAAGTGATTTTTTTTAAATAATAAATTTTCTCATTGCACCACCCCGCTTACGATACTCAAATGTCTTTTCAATAGGTTGCCTGTAAGAGATTGCTTCTAGCAATAAGGCCGCCTTTGCATGTTTATTTTAATCCTTTTTTTTCATGTTTCTGTTATATCTATTTTTATGTGCAATAAAGTGTTTCTTCTTCTTCTTCTTCTTGAGAATCCTCGAATGGCTAATTTTTTTCCAATAAGTAACCACAAAATCGCAAAAATCAGAGCAACAGTTTTTAATTAAAAGTTCATACTAACTGTAAATGCAATTCGTAAACTTAATCAATTTGGTAGGCTTTCACTAGTACAGTCGAAATTCAACTTTATTAATGCCTCAAAAAGGTTAAGATCTATTTTGACAAGATGACAACACTTATTATACTTTTTAACCGACGAAAAAAAACGGAGGAGGTTCTCAATTCGACACGTATATATTTTTTTCTTGTTTACGTATGACCACGCATAACTTTTTACAGAGTTGTCCGATTTTGATAATTTTTTATTAGAAAGGGCACACTTCCAAGGTGGTCCCATTGTCATCATGTTAGGATCTGATGATGATATCCTGGGAAAATTGAAGGAACTCTACAAATTGTACAGGCACACTTGTAGCGATTTCGGTTTTTGTGTAAGTATCGGTAGCTTTTTGGCTACAAGTGCCATATAATATACTATGGCAGTATAGTACAAGTACGCTACGTGGCGATAAATCACTAAAAAGTGAGAATAGAATTTTTTTAACAAAACATAGAACCGACTCAAAACGCACTAAAAAGTAAAAATAACTGTGTCATTTAGTTGCTTTAATTTACTTAAGCATATCTAGAAGTCGGTGCCAGCCAAGGTTTCTACTTTAAGGACATTACCTAGAACCCGCAAACTGCTTTACTATGTTAAATAAATGATCCTTAAAGTTGCTGGCACCGACGTCATAGATATGCTTAAGTAAATTAAAGCAACTAAATGACACAGTTATTTTTTACTTTTTAGTGCGTTTTGAGTCGGTTCTATTTTGTGTTAAAAAATTTTACCATATGTACTTACCGCCTGCCTGGTTTATTCTATCTATGGATAATTAACACTAACTCTAACTAGCTAACTTAGTATTGGTAGTTATTTGATGTCTATTGGTAATACAAAACTTCGTATTCCAATTACTATGATTTTCAGAAGAAGCCTTCATCAAAAAGTAATCTTAGAATTTATTAATCTGTGGCCTTCAAATTCTTCAAGATCAGTACAAAGTATTGTAAAACCATGTGTAATCACATATTATACTTCCAGATTCTATACACTTTCTTAAAACATTTTACTTGAACGTTATTGTTTCGATTCTGATCAATGACTCTTGTATTGCGAGCGGATAAATCTCATACAAAGAGTACTTGGTCAGAGAAGTGGTTTCGAACTCATTCAAGTATTCTTTGCTATTATAGACCAACTAACAAAGCCTTTAAATCGGAGTTTAGAAAAACTAGCTAGGACATTTGTGCGGAGACTCTACCTTTATTATACATAGTAGTAGAACTTTTTGTGACAAAGTTCGTCTGAGGAAGTACCACTGAAATTCTTACTTCTGCCAGCAAGCAGCAATGCTGTGTTCTAGTCGTAAACGAACTATTAACACGAACTTTACGGCTTTACACCTGTTATTTACTGTGTTAAGAGCTATGGACTAAAATGATAATGCGGCTGGTATTTTCGTTAATTGCGTTTATTGGATGTACAAAGTAACAATGTTAGTCTCGCGAGTCCAGCAAAGTGAATGGAATCTGTACGCGCGCTAGTGGCCGGCCGCTGGCGCCGTCGCCCCCGCGACCCGCGCCCCGCAGACCGGTTCTTTGTACGAGCATTGTGCTCGAACAACACCTTAGGTTAAAAATAAAAGCCAAAGCATTGTACGATATATTTCTAGCATGTCAAAGTATTCTTCTATTTTATTATTTATAGGCGTGGTTTTCCAGTTAACTTCAGCTGTGTCATGTCTCGGTTCCTTGCGTAAACTTTAAAACTTAAAATTAAAAATTCAAATCGTATCCGACATCGTATTGGCATGAATAAAATTCTAGTGAATAGCCCGATACATTTCTTTCTTGGTTTTGTGTTCTACAGTATCGTAACGACAACGTAACGACATATCGTAGCGACTAAAGCGGCGTTCGGCTTTTGTTGGAAATTATAATAAAAAGTGTCAGGTAATAGAATTAATAAATGTCAGTCTGCCAGAGTTAACACGACACCGTCGAATTTCGCGGAAATCAAATTGCTCTTCGGGTAAATAAATATCCTCAATAACGGAATAAATGGCCGAATCATAAATTACTTATTTTACATAATCAATTGATTTGCGCGGTATCACAAAAAGGTTGGATTTTATTCAATAATGATGAAATAATTTAATTTATAAAACATTTTTGTTTTTATGCTGTTTCACATTTTTAATCTATTAGTGAATGCCGTCACGTTTATTAGATATAAACTGCACAGTGCAAGACTTTGTAGGATGTTTTTCTTGCATTCCCATCGGAGTGTTAAAACAAAACGTTATTAAATATTCACTTTTCAATAATAAAAACACAATAAGCTAACTTTATTAAGTCTATTTTAGGCGTACATTTATCACTAACGTACCTGCCTAAAATAATGACTGCATTTCTGATTTGAACAGGTTTTAATTTCAGGTTGGACCTTTGCGCAAAAAATGAGCGAGCCCTTCTGCACCGATTACAGGCAATTAGCTGCGGAATTTTCAATATGTTCCAAATTTGTTTTTATAGTAGTTTTACTTTTCAGTATACCTAAGTAATTTCAACAACTTTTAGGTAATTGCAGCAAAGTCTTAATCTATCAGAAGACTACATACATACATACATACATACATACATACATAAACATCACGCCTTGTTCCCATAGGGGTAGGCAGAGACCACATCCCTCCATTTGCCACGGTCCTTGCATACATCCTTAGCTTCTTCCACTCTCATTAATCCTTTCATACAAGTTCGTCGGTTTAGGATACTCTTGACCTGGCCATTATTTAAAATGTCCTGAATTTGGTCCAGGAACATTCGCCTAGGCCTTCCCCTTCCAACATTTCCATTCACCCTCGCCTTGTAAATCTCTTATGTTAATCTTCTTTCATCCATTCTCTCTACATGTCCAAACCATCTAAGCATCCCTTTCTCAATTTTAGTCTATATATATATGTTAGGATCATGATTGAATTTGCGTTAATCGTATCATAATCGATAAATTATATCGTTTTTATTTTTTAAGTTGGCAACATAACTCTTCGTACAGAATAGTCAACTGTCATTTTGTGATTGGTTAACGCAAAAAGGCGGCAACCAATCAGAGTTCACTTTCCCTTCCACGTCAAAAAGAAATGTTGTAAGGACTTTGGCTACGTGGCGCGCTCATTGTGTTTTCTAATTTTGAAGGAATCGTAACGTTCAAGTAGATACTGTTTGTGTAATTTCTGTAATGTAATAAAGTGAATTTATACAAGTTTGAGTATTCCTTCCTACCAACGCTCCCTGCTGCTGAGGTTTATATTTCAGAAGTGCGAAGACAGCGTTACCTATCAACGCGTAAGTACACGCCCAGTTATACTATATTCATTAGCTATTATCATCATCAAATGTGTAACTTTCATAATAGTTTCACTCCTTGTTTGATTAATATTTAGCCACGTGATATTTTGCCAAGCTACATTATGGTGAAATCCGTAAGTTACATATTGATAATACGTGGGTATATAAAAAAAAAAAAAATAAAAAGAAAAGAATGAGTGAGCGTTGGATTTGATACTGTAATTACTAATACCAATGAATAAGTATAATCACTTGCCGTCGGCTTAAAACAAATTCAATTCTTATTCTTTTTTTGTTATTTTAATTTGCTTATTTTTATTGTGGTTGACAAATGCCTGGTTGGTCTAGCGGTTACATGTTTGTTCGTGGATCCTAAGGTACCGGGTTCGATTCTTGGTTCAGGCCAATGAATTAATTGGGTATTTGGGTCCTCTTTATTAAACAAACCTATCAGCTCGGGGTCTGAAAATTGGCAGTGTTTTATGGAGATCACATCAAGCAGTCTCTGTTGTTATCACTAATTTTTAGATATAATCGTAAAAGCCTGCCAACCCTTCCTTCTATGAGAGAGGAGAACTGCGATGATGTCTATATTTTCAATGCCCCTTAGATATACCTACAGTTTTCTCAAACTTTAACTTTGTTTTATTTTTCTTTTTTTGGCACGGACCGACCACGGATTGATGACTTGAGACGCTCGACCACGGGGGACATCGAAACCGTACCCGAGGGAGGAAACGCAGCCGCAGCCGGCTACGTACTCGCTGTCCTGATCCCGGATCAAGTATTGGAGTCGAGCTGTGAGCAGGTGAAGAGTCTGGAGAGGAAGTTACTGCAAGAGCGGGGGCAACTTTTACGGGTTGAGGTCTGCAATTGGTGTCGCAGCCGCTACAACGCGCCACGTACGACTTCGGCTGCTCTGCGGTGCCATGCGCGCGGCGAGTGACAGACATCACAGCGGCAACGCGTCCTCAGATCTGGCCCGGCGGGCAGAGGCTGCCGTCGGAGCGTCGCGGGATATAATAAAAGGTCACGTAGTCCATTTGTTTCTTAGAAATGTTTTAAAATGTCTTGAGGATAGTTTGACATCTCAACCGTCTACCCATGACACAGGATCCTTCAAAACTTCTTGGTTATTCTTACTTCCAAATTTCAACCCATCCACGAGAAATCAACGGATTGATATCTGGCTCAAGAAAGTCAATGAATGTGCTAGTGTATGGGTACGGTTGCGATGATAAAACTGTCACTCACTTTGCCATGCAGAAACTCCATGGTCTCGCTAAGATGTATTACGAAGGCCTGACTTCAGTTTTGCTTACTTGGCCGGATTGGCAAGAGAAGTTAATGTTTTTTCATACGAACAAAATTATGGTCAGGTTTTGGCTTTTTAACTTTAGTTTTATTAAAAGTTAGCGTTACTTAATCATTGCGTTATAGTTGATAAATCAGCAGTGGATTGTGTTATTCGTGGTTATCAGTGGTAGGACCTTGACATTTCGTGCTCTGGCATTACGTTCCTCTAACCCTGATCAGCTATTGCCCTTCTTGATAAGTAGTATACATTCTTCAACTTTCCGATCGAAACCAGGTTAGAAACAAAACCAATATCTCTTATATCCATACCCACTATAGTTGGAATTCAAGTATAAGATCTGGCTCTCGTCCGGGCTGCTACAACTGAAAGGGCATAATTTCTTGTTTTGTCCTAAGCCGCTAATTAAATGCGTACTATGTAACAGAGTAGGTCACACAGAGAATTCGTGCTTCTCTAAAAGGGATAATAGACCTGCGGAAAATGTCAATGTACCTTAAAATATTTTCTTCTTGCAATGAATCGAGAACATAATTATCTTTCGAATTCAAAATTTATGAAGGACGTAGAAATATATGGCATGATACGATGAAGTTAGGCTGACTAAATCGTTTGACCAACATTATAACCTAAACTTCTTGAATGTTATCTCAACAAATCTAATGTTGTTAATTTAACGTTATAGATTATTAAAATTTATTATGATAATGTTATAAAATATTATTCAACAAACTAAATGACAGTTGTGACATCACTTTTACACGTCAATCTACTCAAATCTGATCTCCTCACATTAGTGAGAAGGTAATAAGCCAATTATGAATTAAAGTTACACATAAAATAAAATATGTAATTATATTGATATATTTATTAATTTGCATTCTACTTCTTAAACTAATATTATGTTCTCGGCGAGAATATAGTAGACCCTAACAGAAGTTATATGACCCTGTTTATAAAGGGATTTCGCTAGGAGAATTATCACGTTACTATGTAAGGTTATGCTAGATAATTTGTTAGAAAAGCCCATCTCTGTTGGTCAGTCGTACAAGTAGTCGTCAGAATAGCCTCATATCATTTTGTATAAAGATGCAACTAGGCCCCTGTGTGATGCGACATCGGCAAAGAATTGTCACTTTCTGATTCAGGTTTATTAGTCTTCGACTAGGATTAAAACTGCAGGAGTGATGGAACTGCATGTTGCAGCATCGGTCAGGGCAAGCCGAGCAAACAGTATTTTGTTTGTCTAGTTCTCTATCGCTGAATTGAATGAAATTGGGCATATCGATATAACAGTAATCCCTTGTTCCGGTTCTTGTTGAATTACTGATTGCTCACTGCAACCTTGTGCAGGGCCAAACCAGTAGACGTTGTAAGTAGGATCAATTTTGAGCCACCTGAGATACCTGCCGTGATTGAAAATGATACGTGTCAGTAATCAGGTACCGGAGGGCATTAAACGGAGGTTGTTTAAGTTGCTCAAACGCCACATTGTTAAGAGTCTTCACTTATAGATATAGGCTACACGAATTCAGCCACGATGAATATAAAACTCAACAGCCAACGTCCTGTTGTTAATTGACCTGACAGGTTATCACACCACGGGCGTTAAAAAGTACGTGTGATAGTAAAAGAAAGTTATTGATGATGATGCGGTAATATTTAGTCTTCTTTTGAGTACGCTAGTTCAACTATATGTCTGTCGATTATCAGACGTTAATTCAGTTATGGTAAAAGAGTGCTATCCTATGTCCATTATTGAGGATGAAATAGCTCTTCTTACCGGCTAAGCTTGTTTTATTCTACTGGAATTGATTCCCTTATCGGGTCCCTATTTCGGAACATAGTAAACACCCCACCTTGTGTGTATTAGTGGTGTCAGTTGAACAGTATGAGTTAAATCGATCATCTTTTGGATTGGCAAAGCGCACCAGTCGTTCTCCAGCGCAGGACGAACTCGACCTTAGTCTGTTAGTTCGGTAACCGCGTGTCTCGATGTTCTAATATTCGGGCGGGACTCCACAGAATGCTTAGAACGCCCTGAACAAGTGTTGCGGGTACATGAAAAGCCAATCTTACTTTAAATCTTTCAAACTGTGAATCTTTAAGAGATATAATTGATCATGTATTAATGTTATTAGTGCGGCTGTAGTAAGAACTAGTCAGGAAAAGATCCTCATCGTCACTTCCCATGACCTGAGAACGTACACAATATCCGGTAATTCTTTCGATTAGCCAGGTGTATTCGCAAATTTATTAAATTGGGTATTTGACTCTATATATTTTATTACTTTATTATAAACTAAGATGAAAATAATAACGTACGCTGCAAAAATAATAAAAATCCAATAAATATCTGCAAAGTTACAGCCATTTAAATGTTTGGAGTAGGGGTCTTCTGTCCTTTTCTAGCAAAACGAATATTTGTACCTACTAAGCCAATATGGCGATACTGTGGTGAGACGTCACATCACAGTATGGCTGTCTCTGTCTAATCAGACATATTCAATTGCTAAAACTTTTTATTTAGGTATTTTAACAATTTAATTAGTTTTATTATATTTGTTATAGAATCAAGTTTCAAAAAAATAAATTTAAATTCTAATATTTTGATTAGTCTCAAATAGCTAAAACTTCAAAGATGATGTGTGGACATGGAATGATGATTAAGAAGAAGCTTTTGTAAACTTGAAAGCAAGGTAGTTATAAGCCCATTCTAGCAATATAAAAATTGAGGAGGGGACGCTTAGACGATTTGGGCATGTAGAGAAAATGGATGAAGGAAGTATGCAAGGACCGTGGCAAGTGGAGGGATGTGGTCTTTGCCTACACCTACGGGTATAAGGCGTGATGTTTTGTATGTATGTATGTAGCAAAGTAGATTAGACATTGGGGGAATATTATTAGAGCGCCCCAAAGATACTTTTGCTCAGTGGCATGTTATAGCAGACAAACGTCCCCTAAAGTAAAGAATTTCCTCTTGAGGTGTAATCTCTTGCGGTTATTTTGTTTTTATGGAAACCCAGGGTCAACTTGTTAGGAAGCGCATTTAAGATCATCACAGATTGTGGTGCTCTTTGCTCCACATTTTCAAAAAAAAAGAAAGAGATTTAATCTCGAGGATAATACGCTGGTGGCTCTTGCTGCTAGAATTTCAATATTCGGTATAATATAAGGCAGGCGCGAAGATATATGACGTAGATGCATTGTCCCGTAAACACGTTGTAGACCCAGAGGGGTCTTTCGAAAACTTGTCCGCCGTTGGTTCGACTAGCCGTGAGGTGATACAAAGTTTTGTAGAATAAAAAAAAAATATTATAATTGATTAACTTGACATGTAAACGCTTCGAGTGTATGTTGAAGGTGAACCAATTAAGATAACCAAAATGTTCCAATAATGACGGACAGAGCAAAACAAAAATAAATAAATAAAAAAAAAAACGTACATAGGGCCCCTGTCGCGTCACTAAGGTTTTGAAGTTAGGTATCGGGTAGGACATGCATTAGCATTAGCAAATCAAAACTACCCATACAAAATGGTGCCATACATGTTACTGCTTTAGAGTTGAACGGTACAGACACCAGCAATAATTCCGGTAA
Source organism: Mycalesis mineus (assembly GCA_034621355.1). Classification (NCBI taxonomy): domain Eukaryota; kingdom Metazoa; phylum Arthropoda; class Insecta; order Lepidoptera; family Nymphalidae; genus Mycalesis; species Mycalesis mineus. Next base: position 4,177,608 of record CM067891.1, read on the forward strand.
TGAGGATTGATTTAAACCACATGTTCTTTAAGTTTGAATGCTATTTTCCGATGTATGTTAAAGTCGTATTTTGTGTGTTTTTTGTGTAGACTTAGAGACATTAAACTACAGGAAGCCATTTTCGTTGTTACAGATTAGACACGAGAATCGATCGGATGGTGTCATGATGCAGCTGGAATCAGGCACGAGAAGAATCGATCGGATCGTGACCTGATTTAGCTAAAACCCTAGTACCCGGCACGAGAATCGATGGTTCGTGTCGTGGTACCTACGTAGATGTTGATGTTGATGTTGATGTTGCTCAATGGGCTGCCACAAGTAAATCGATCGTCTTGTAGGCATGTCTGTTGGGTTTTCCCTCGATAAATCGATCGTTCGAGGGAAATATTGATGATGAGTTATCCGATTAATCGATCGTTCGGATACAAAGTAAATGGTTAAGAGATAAGAAAACATTAATCGATCGTTGTTTTCTTATGTAACCAGTGTTATGAAGTAATATTAATCTGCTGAATGATGGAATAATGTATTACAAGATTACTTATGCAAAAATAATGTTGTATTTTTGGATGATGATAATAATGTTGCAATTTATGTATATATATTATTTTTTTTGACATTTTATGGCGTTATTCAGTTGTTTAATAGATCTCATTTTGTCACAGTTAAACAATTAAAGTATCGCTTTCATTTCATTGTAATTTGAAGTAGCTTAACAGTATAATGAGAATAAAAGTTATTGTAAAGTGCGAACATCTAGCCAAATTCCGATTGTTAGGATGCCTCCTGGCGACGTGTGCGAGGACTCACACATTGTCAGGACGGTCGATTGTTAGGATCATGATTGAATTTGCGTTAATCGTATCATAATCGATAAATTATATCGTTTTTATTTTTTAAGTTGGCAACATAACTCTTCGTACAGAATAGTCAACTGTCATTTTGTGATTGGTTAACGCAAAAAGGCGGCAACCAATCAGAGTTCACTTTCCCTTCCACGTCAAAAAGAAATGTTGTAAGGACTTTGGCTACGTGGCGCGCTCATTGTGTTTTCTAATTTTGAAGGAATCGTAACGTTCAAGTAGATACTGTTTGTGTAATTTCTGTAATGTAATAAAGTGAATTTATACAAGTTTGAGTATTCCTTCCTACCAACGCTCCCTGCTGCTGAGGTTTATATATAGTAACCATAGTCAGAAGACTAGACTAAAAGAGAATAGTTTTATGTAAAACGTATCTAGCAATACAACAAAAACCAGACCGAGTGTGGAACATTACCAACGTACGAGTAATATACAATATGATTCTAGGGAAGGAGCCGAGTTGATTTTATCTCAAATTCATTTCAATCGAGTGTAGGTACAGGAGTTCTCATCCTCGGATAAAGCTTGAGTGGCGTGAATTTATTGGGAACGGCAAACATGCTTCAATTGTGTAAAGGAAAATTGCTGCGAGTAACACACGGTTGTGAGTTTTATATATATTTAGAAGAGCCAGTTTTAAGTAAGGCCAATTTTTTTTTACTCTTTTCAACAGATTGTATGTGATGCAATCTAAGATGGAGATGAATAAAAGGTAAGAAGAGGAAGAGCTTAAGAGTAAGAAGAGAATTGCTTGAAAAATGTATTGCTTTTCGATTTTCCATGACAGGCTGACCTTGAGCAAGTCTTCAGGTAGTTTTAGTCCGTGCAAACCCGTGCTACCATGACGAAAGACGGAAATACGATACAACTTTTTCCTCCTGAAGAAAATATTCATAGTATCTATGTTATAGAAGACTAGAGGATGCCCGCAGTTTCACCCGCGTACCTAGTTCTCGTTCCCGTGGGAATTTCGGGATAAAATGTGACCTATGTGGTATTCTAATATGTAAGCTATATTATTGCGAAGTTTCATTTTTTGACGACCTCTGTGGCGCAGTGGTATGCGCGGTGGATTTATAAGGCGGAGGTCCTGGGCTCGATTCCCGGCAGGGCAGATTGAGATTTTTCTTAATTTGTCTTGGTCTGGCTGGTGGGAGGCTTTCGCCGTGGCTAGTTACCACCCTACCGACAAAGATGTACCGCCAAGCGATTTAGCGTTCCGGTACGATGTCGTGTAGAAACCGATAGGAGAGTGGATTTTCATCGTACTCCTAACAAGTTTGCCCGCTTCCATCTTAGATTGCATCATCACTTAACATCAGGTGTGATAGCAGTCAAGGGCCAACTTGTAGCCAATAAAAAAAAAGTTTCATCAAAATTAATTCTGTAGTATTTCGTGAAAGAGTAACAAACATTAATCCTAATTATATATATTTCTGTGTTGGCTGCTAAAAATTAATTAGATTTTCACGCTGAATGCTAAATTAATCGTTGTTCATAATGAGCTTCCGCAAAGTAACACCTACTTCTAGTTAATATTAAAAGCCTATTAATCTTTGGAAATGACTTTTCCTCATCGCATTATCCCTCCATAAAAAGCTTTTTTATGTACATACACCTATTAATCCGTAATAACTTAACATTAATGGCGATAACTGAGCAGATTTATATTTTAACAGACATTTTTATTATTTACAATTTAGCCCTTGACAAAGAACTCACACGATGGTAAGTGATAATGCAATGATGCAGTGATGATCCTGACTGACAGAGGTCCTGGGTTCGATTCCTGGCGGGGAAAATTGAGATTTTTCTTAATTTGTTGGGAGGCTTTCGCCGTAGCTAGTTACCACCCTACCGACAAAGACGTACCGCCAAGCGATTAGCGTTCCCGTACGATGTCGTGTAGAAACCGAAAGGGATGTGGATTTCATCCTACTCCTAACAAGTTAGCCCGCTTCTATCTTACATTGCATCATCACTTAACATCAGGAGTGATAACAGTCAAGGGCCAACTTGTATTCGATAAAAAAAAATTAAAAAATAGTATTTATATAAATAAAATCTGTAAATGTGTATCTTCGATTTAGATGGAATTTTCGTAATTTAAATGCATAATTTTAACGAAAGGTTTAAGTATTTGTATAATCTGGAGGCGGTTCGTATTTCATTTAATTCATACTACGCCAATATAAAAGGTCAGTACAGCAAAGGAAGAATTCGTCCAACGTCGACTTAACTACTAGAATTTTAGGGTCAGTGATTGATTGAGAGCCTCTAATTAATTGAGACGAATATCTTAGCATTCCATGGATTCACCGTGCGGGTGCCGGGTCCATCGCGTGGCTGAGAGAAAAACTCCGAACAGAGCCCGAGACTTGTGACTCGGGTGTAGGTTTAAGGGTACCCTTTGTGACGCGCGTCAACACTCACCTCCTCTGTTCAAGTTATTCTCCCTGCCCAACCATATTCGGAAGGACCCTACTAGTGCAGCTTTGGACACTCGTTCCAATAAGGAGCTTACTGCGCTTCTAGTAAGGCCAAGGTCTTTTAGCAGGTTGTAGAGAGACTTCGCTGGTATACCCCTCGCACCCACTTCTACCGCGTATAAACTAACCACATAGCCATTTTTGGTTAGTTCATTAGTAAGGTCATAGTATTTATTCACTTTGAATACATGGTCTTTAGGGATGTTTGTTTCCCACGGCACTGTAAGCTCGACAAGTACTATACGTTTAATTTGTTTGGAAAAAAGAAATATGTCCGGTCTAGATGTCGTAATAGCTAAGTCTTCCGGGATTTTATAGTGCTTATCATACGTGTCCATTAATATAGTCCAATCAGGAGCAGAGCCCAGAATTGAATAAGGCTTGCTGGTGGAATTTGTACTTGAGCCTGCTTTAACGAAGTTAGTTTGTCTTTTATTCGTCGTCAACCCTTTTTGAGCCCTAGCTACTGAAAGGCTTATAGCTTCACGTATGATTTCTAGTACTCTGTCGTGGCGGCGTGAGTAGAGACCCCTGTCCAGGAGCACCTTGCATCCTACCAATAAGTGCCTTGCAGTGCCCACTGCCTCACCACAGGTATAGCAAGATTTTTCCGAGGCTTTTCCCCATCTTACTAGGTTACTCTGATCTGGGAGAGTCAGTTGAAAGGCATTAAGATAAAATTTCAGTAAGGCAGGAGACCAATCATACAGCAAGGCGCGCCACTTCAGAGCCAGAGGGATGCAGAACTCGCCTAAGTTTAACCACTCGTTTTGCATTTCTAGGTTCATGGCATGCACTTTGTAGTTGTCGTCCTCATCTTGTTTAAGAAAAGATTTTGTTATGTCTTGGTCTTCCTTTTTACGTCTTGCACCCAACCCGGTTCTATTTACCTGAGCCCCTGCCATAAATTGTTTGTAAAATTGAAGCCTAGAGTCAAGTTTTCCGGCACCCTCGTCTTTAGGAAGTGATGCAACTAGTTCGTCCTGGGACTTAACTAGAATGTGCGTTCTGGTAACCCTGAGGTGTTTATAGAGTTCCGATGGCCTTTTTAGTTTTAACCCAAAATTATTGTAATCTCTGAATAGAGTTGATGGGTCAGCCGAGAGTGCTAGACCAAACCAAGACTTCAATGTTTTTATGACATTTGCATCTAGTTTTGCCAGATGGGTTCTGCCAATATCATAAACGAGGAATGGCCAAGTCAGACGTGAAGTGAGATAGTTGTCATAGACCCACGCTTTTTTTATATTGTTAATGGGCTGTTGGTCTACCTTATTGAGGTCATTTATGAAGTTATCTACGACTACCTCAAGGGATGGTGTGCGTCCTTTGTAATCAATCTTTCTACCGAGGAACTTAAAAGGCAATGCTTCAGCAATGGTGGTTACACTTTGGCCACTAATAGAGAGACCCGGATCATAAGATGTAAATTTAGTATTTCGTCTCCCCAGACATAGACAGTGACATTTGCTTGGCTTTACCCTCAGCCCACCAGTCCATGAGCAGAACTCATCCACTACATTCAATAGCTCCTGACAGTGTTTTGGGTTTCGTGTCAGTAAAGCAAGGTCATCTGCAAAAGCTAAGATGGACTCTGTATATTTATTGTTGATTTTAAACCGATAGCCCCATTTCTTTTCTTGAACAATTAATTTATCTATTAGAATATTGATGACTACATTAAAAGCTATTGGGGATAAGCAGCAACCTTGAAACAGCCCCACATTGTAATGTAGGGGTTTCGAGTACTCATTGTTTACTGCTATGGTGAATTTCAATTTTGAATAATAAGAAGTGATTAAATCAATAACTAGATCAGGAAAATTGTACCACCTCAAGGCGAAAGTCAATAGATCATGCTGGACAGAACCAAACGCATTTTCTAGGTCTATCCAGCAGATCGTAATTTGCCTTTCATATTTTCTAGCATCCTTGAGACTTTCGCCTAGAAGTGAGTTGTGTTCCAGGCAACCAGAAATTCCGGGCAAAAACCCTTTCTGGTGATTAGGCCTGAAATACCTATTGTTTAACATGTGCTTTATCATTTTTGTTTGCAATATACTTACTGAAAAATAATTTAGAAATAGTATTAGTTAGAGCTATCAGTCTAGTGTCCTTTGGATGAGTTACTTCGGCTTTTTTTGGGATGAGGACAAAAATCGCTTCGCCAAATGTCGCTGGTATTTGTTGTCCTAGCCAGATCTTATTAAATATCTTTAAGAGATGTTTACGGACTGAAGCACATTTTTTGTACACAATATAGGGGATGCCATCAGGGCCTGGTGCAGATACTACCCTACTTTAATTTACGAATAACTTCAATATACGATCAAACATATCTATATAACTGAACTAAATATAATATGTGAATCACGACGTTCCTTATTAAGCTATTTAGTAGGCTGTTTTACTAGCATTTTTGAAACGTCAAGTCTGTCAGTACGTAGTGACTCTACCGTCGGTTCGGAAGGCAGATCCTACTAGCTGTGTCTTCGCCCGCATAAATTCGTTCCCATCGAGTATCGGGAAATCTAGAGAATGATAAACCAGATCACGAAATATGTGATTATGCTAAACAAGTCAATCGAGTGTATATTTGACGACCTCCGTGGCGCAGTGGTATGAGCGGTGAATTTATAAGACTGAGGTTCTGGGTTCGATCCCCGGCCGATCTTGGTCTGGCTGGTGGTAGGATTTCGCCGTGGCTAGTTACCACCCTACCGACAAAGACGTACCACCAAACGATTTAGCGTTCCGGTACGATGTCGTGTAGAAAACTTAGATTACATCATCACTTAACATCAGGTGTGATAGCAGTCAAGGGCCAACTTGTAGTCGATAAAAAAAATATATATTAAGGTATCTAATGATTAAGAGTGGTCTTTACGGTCCCTTCAGATTGGAATCAGGGACCGTGAAACACTTGCTTGGCTTCCTTTTTAGCAATAGAAAGTCATAGCTGGTTTCACCCGCATAGATCTTGTTCCATCTAAGATTACAAAAATTCGGTTTTTACTGACCGTCTACACCACTACAGGGCCAGACCTTCTTCCTTGTAGAAGAAGAAGATATTGAGCGAAGACGTACCACGTAGCTCAATGCGGGTTGGCGGGCTTAGGGTCATAGTGTTTTATTTATTAACAATTACTTTCAAATGTTGTAAACTAGACCGACGGATGACGTGCTCTTCGTGGCATGGAAGTCTCACATTGGTAACTGCCCGTATCCGAGTTTAAAATAATTTATTTGAAAATTTAGAAGAAAGGAAAACATAGAATTATTTCATAATCCGACCGAGGATTCGAACGCAGGACCGATCGTGGTCGAGGATTCGTGATCGAAGCTATATAGACTAACCACTAAGCCAATGATACAGTTTATAGTATAACCAGGTCTCCTGTTACTAAGATTTTCACTACGGAGTGAAAAGCACGGACTTAATATTCTTAAGAAGCATTTTAAATATTTCCCTTCACCTATTCTTATTTATTTTAATTATTAAAGGTATCTATATCTTCAATAGACGACCTTCAGACACCATTCTTCAAAGTTTATTATTATTAAAGGGCGACAGCTTTGTGCTATTATTAACGAGTTATTGTACTGTTCATCTAAATTTCGATATTAGATTGTCCCCTGAATACATTATCGAGCCCAAAATTGACGCAGACATAAGACAAGTCCAACTTACATTGCATAAATATATTACAATTCTCTATGATCTATTCTCATTTTACACAACCTTAATTATTATGAGTTTAATAAAAATTATTGTATGTGCATAATTTTAATTAAAAAATTAAATTATTTTACAAATGTGATCAAGATTTGTAAAATAACTTTTTTACCATAGTAATTTTATTTGACTATGATGTTATGATCTTAAATTAAAGTTATAAAATAACAGTTAGTAAGTGTAAAGGGAGAACCAGATGGAAGGAAGTTACCCTTTGATAAATTATTGAAGAAATTGTATTATATATTTTATTATTTTTTTTTAATTAATAAATAATATTTAAAAGTTGTTGTACACCGAAACACCAAAGGGCGCCACGAGAACGCGAGATAGCAACAGCAGGCACCCCCAAGACAGTCATCCCAAACAATAAAAGTGGTGGCAAGATCCAGTGAACAAAAAGTGTAACGTGACAACTTTTAATACGAAATATTTCATCTACCCCCTTTTTTAACCGAATTGAACTTCGTTCCAATAATAAGCTTATCTATTTTGATAGGTTGCCCATGCACCATTTATAATTTGGAATTAAGAATTTTGGCGTAGGCGTTTACACCAGTGACGCTTAAATTCTAGTAAAGTTAGGATTTGGCATTCTCCTTTGTTTGCATCTGGTTTCCGTTAGCCTGCTATTAATTGCAACGTTATCACCAGGTGAAAGAGAAGTCAAGGGCAAAGTTGTTGCACATGATATTTCAGGAAACTTTGTAGTTTTCTAAAATTCATAGGACAAAAATGAGACCTGAAACAAAATACAATGTTATCTATTCTATCACATATAGAAGAGATAACATTGTAGCAGATGAATCCTTCTAATAGATCTCCGCAAAATAATTAAAGTAACCGACATACCTAGCTGAACGAGTTTCAAAATTGAAGACGCAATAGACGGTTCGTACAACGTTGGGGTCCATAGATGCGGAAATGGCGACCGCCCAGTATTGGTCGAAGTCTAGTAGGTAGGTTGACGACATTAAAGGTGGCTTCTTTAAAATTGACTTTTTAATTTCATAGCGTTTTAGATTACAATTTGCCTGATGTATGCATTACACTAAACGCATAAATCAGGCTATGGCCGAATCGAATATGGCCGTAGGTATGCAATCTGAACTGAGCATACCTGGGATCATCGTTATCAGCCTGATTTGATTTAATATATTTGGTCTATTGTAATACATGTATTACAATATTTCAGGCATTCCCAAAAAATATTATGTTATAACATTACATATTCATTTTTTATTATGAATAAGTTAGCTCGTGACTGCAATCTCAATCAAAGTGAAATCTAAGATAGATTACATTACGTTCAAAGAACTTTCTTGTTAGGATACCTAACAAGTAAGCCACAACTGACGATAAAATCAACACTCCTTTCGGTTTCTACGCGATATCATACCGGAACGCTAATTTGACAGTGCGTCTGCAGGGCGATGACAAGTAGCTACTCACACTTAATTTAAATTAAATAAGATAATAACAAAACTTCAATCAGCCCATCTGATTCAATACCAAAACCACCACGGATATCGCTGCGCCCCAGAGGCAGTTAATCATATCAGCCTATTAACGGTTCCATACAGAACCAAACCCACTACGCTACTAATAATTCCTGGCGGACTTAGAAAAATCTCAATGATGCTTCATTCCTTTTACGATCACTATCAGATGTTGATAAAAATGGGGCCGATGGCTTAACATACTCTCTTGGACACGGGATATAATACCACCCAACTTTGCACTTAAAATTTTTACTGAAAATTTCGTAGAAGAAAAATAAATATTCAATTCCATGACCGGTTGCAGAAATCGATCCTAGGACCTAATGATCCGTAGCCACATTATGCTATCCACTGGACTTACGAGGCAGTTCAACTCAATTCTACTTTATAGCTTAACGAGACCCTCATATAATAACATACCAATTTTTTTTATTTGATTCTATTATAAACAACTGAAGCCTAAAAATAATGGCAATGACAATACGTGGTAATTTAAATTGAAATAATTATTTTGTATTAATAATTATCAGTAATTATAATAGTGGTTTCCAATGAAAATGTCAGGCGCTTGTGTTGCATCAAGGCTAACTCGAATAAAGGGCGACAAGGAACCCAGCCAAGATTAGCTTTTAGAGGTTTGGTTGTGTGTGTGGTTGTGTTCCCTCTATTTAGTATCAGAAGGCTTTATTGGAAATATATATAAAAACACTTGTGAAATTATATTATTTTATTGTCTAAATCTATTTATCTACTCTAAATACTATCACTAAATTTACCGTATAATTACTAACGCGTGCGCCCTACTGTCCTGTGAGAGAAACTCTGACGGTGAGGAGACGCGCGCGGTAACAATTAGAAATACAAAGTCAGCCATTCTATAAATGCGTGTACAGGGCTCCTACAAGCTCGTTTATTGCACAAAGGGTTAGCCTGGCTATCCAACGCGGAAATGCAGGCACTATTCATACCACCATTCCGTGGGCATAATTTGTATAAGTAAGTTTAAGCTTCCCATTGTATTCTTTCACACAGCCAAATTAATATTAACCTTATCAGATGGTAATGGCAACAAAACTTAACACTTAACTTGCTCTTCAAGTCATGGGAGGTAGCGCTAACTTCGGGCTTGAAGTTTTTACTGAGAATTTCCTAAAATAACGAAGAGCTCTATATTTTTAATCCTATCTATCCAGGACTCGACACCAGGGTCTATTGATCCGATGATAAATCTAATAATTAATTGATCAACGATTTTTCCTACTAGGCAACGAAAAATTTGCACTGCTTATACCTACTTTTTTTTATCGACTACAAGTTGACCCTTGACTGCTATTACACCTGATGTTAAGTGATGATGCAATCTAAGATGGAAGCGGGCTGACTTGTTAGGAGCAGGATGAAATCCACATTCTTATTGATTTCTACACGACATCGTACCGGAACGCTAAATCGCCTTATAGCCAAAGTTATTTTTTTTTTGATAAGCACGTCTCCTTTTGGACCTTACCATTACTTTCCATCAATTACGATTTTAGTTAAGCACAAACCTATTTATCACATATAAGAAAAACCTATTAGTTAACATTTTTCCATTACGCAATAAATAAGAAACGTGATACGTGCAACTGAAGATACTATTACGGAAGCTGACCAGTTTCAAGGGCACACCGTCATTGTTTGGTCGAAGTTCACGCATTATATCGAGAATCTTGTCTATAAGGATTTATGAACAATTACCACAAATAAACACCTTTTGTGTGACGCGGGTTTCAGGTGTCTTGGAAAATAATGATCAAGATAGGAAATTCGACCCAAAAAGATAAATATCTTTATATTTTTGTTTTTGACACAAACTATTACTACCGCTGTTTTATAGAATTGTTTTTTTTATCGACTACAAGTTGGCCCTTGACTGCTATCACACCTGATGTTAAGTGATGATGCAATCTAAGATGGAAGCGGGCTAACTTGTGGAGTAGGATGAAAATCCACATCTCTATTAGTTAGGAACGCTCGATCGTTTGCGGTACGCCATTGTCTGTAGGGTGGTAACTAGCCACGGTGAAAGCCAACAAATTAAGAAAAATCTCAATCTGCCCCGCCGGGAATCGAACCCAGGACCTCCGTCTTATAAATTCACCGCGCATTCAACTGCGTCACTGAGGCCGTCAAAAAATTTGTATGCTGCTAAATTTTAGAAATATCAAAAATTGCTGAACCGGCGAAATCGAACCTATGTCTATTTGGCTTACGGGACGAGCGCCTTGAATACGTGTAATTAAAAAAATTCAAAATCATTTATTTCAAGTAGGCTGTTTTACAAGCAATTTTGGAACGTCAAGTATGTCAGTACGTAGTGACTCTACCACTTATGTACTCTCTACTGACTTCGTACACTCCTTTTATAACCATTAGTTAATATTGTGATATTATGTGACATATGATACGATATTTTTAAAGGAAATATAATTATTTTTTGTTTTTGTCTAATTCAGATTCAAAATCGTATAAATCCAATGATTGGCAATCTCGAAGGAGGCATTACTAATGAGACAAACGAGACAATATTCGAATGAACTTCCCTATAACCTTGGTGTTAATAGGTACTCCGTATACCAACAAAATAGAGAGGCGATCAAAGTTTTCCATATAACTTCCGCGGCCCCTTGTTTAAATTCCAGGTAAAGGACGTTCCCAATCAAACTTCGTCTGTGAAAAGCAGAGTTTCGTCAAACAGTTTGTTAACTTATGCAAAAACATGTCTTCGAGTTGTCGGTGTAATTTGTCCGCAAACAAATAGGTAAGACGGCCTTAATACCGTTCAAACTGAAGGTAGGAGCGGTAGGTAGGTATTTATTTTATATATATTACCTATAATGTTACGGTGATTTTATTGGAATTATGATCAGCTGAGCCCTGCTTGAAAATGCTTGGTATATCCTGGAAACAATTCCGAACCAACGTTTCAATCCTCCAGGAACTCAGCATCAAACAGCGTCTGTCTTCCATCGTTCAAGGTCGCATTCTCACCTTCTTCGGGCATATTACTCGCCGAGGAGATACATCCATGGAACGTCTTGTGGTCCAGGGAAGGGTCGAAGGTACAAGAGCGCGCGGCAGGTCACCAATGCGCTGGACCGACCAAGTGAACTCCCTAAATGAAGTGTCCACGAATGCTCAAGAAGCGCAGGAGTACGGGAGCAACGGCGACGGCTTGTGAAGCTTGCCACCACCCCTGATGTGACGACCACGACCACTCTGTCAAGAGTGTAACGACGGAGAAGAAGAAGAAGAAGAAGAAGAGCCCTGCGGTTTTATCTGTATAGGATCCGCCGCCTTCCATCTTAGATTTCATCGTCACCAAAACAAATCGAAAACTTCACATTCGCCTAAAGGCAAATTTTATATGTGATTGAAGCAGCGCACCGGGCAGTATCGAGAGAAAACTCAAATGGGCGAGTGTCAGTGTCATATAAAATTTGCGTTTACCGTTCTCGATATCGACGCGGTAAAGTCTTACACTAGCCACACTGTGGGGCAAGTGCGTAAAAACGTACTCACTAGTAACGTCAAATTATATAGAAAAAAGAAACGTTTACTCTCGCTATAACTAGATGGCGCTACTCCAATTCCATATAAAATTTGCGTTTACTGTTTTCGGTATCTACGCGGTAAACTAGCTACACAGGTGTGATTGCAGTCAAGGGCTAACGTGTAATGAATAAAAAAGGTAATATTATTGTTGTTCGAATTACTTTATGATCACTATCAGATGATGGTGACCGAAATGGACAGTTTAACGTAATCTCCGAATTATGGACTGTAACAGAACCAACTTGTGAATTGGGAATTTCATGTATCTAAACTTTAAAAGATATTACTGAAACGTCCATGAAAGAAAGAAAAGCTCAAACCATCGACATCGAGCGACTCAAAATTCGAACCCTGTCCCGAATCCTAATCCGTGACTCAAAGTCACTTAGGATCACTGAATCCATTGGTCCAATAACAAACAATATTTCGTATCACATCAAATAGCAAACATAATTTCAACGTTAGGTCCGTTTCACCCCCAACTAAGGTCAAGGCGGCTCAACCACATCTATTTCCTTCTGGTGCGCGGAATAAGGAAATGGATCTGAATAATATTTCACACCACCACATTTTATATAGAGCAATTTCCCGAATCTAACCTCAGCAATCCATTGGGGATGAATTAGTAACAAATATAATATATTGCCAGCTTGGGTTAACACTGTGAATGGGTCGAATATTATATTCGATATAAGTGACTTTTAATACTGCTTGTATTATTTGGGTGAGATTACACTTTAAGGTTTTTTATTAAAATATGACGACCTCCGTGGCGCAGTGGTATGCGCGGCGGATTTATAAGACGGAGGTCCTGGGTTCGATTCCCGGCGGGGCAGATTGAGATTTTTCTTAATTTGTCTTGGTCTGGCTGGTGGGAGGCTTTCGCCTCGGCTAGTTACCACCCTAACGACAAAGACGTATCGCCAAGCGATTTAGCGTTCCAGTACGATGTCATGTAGAAACCGAAAGGGGGGTGGATTTCGTCCCACTCCTAACAAGTTAGCCCGCTTCCATCTTAGACTGCACCATCACTTAACATCAGGTGTGATAGCAGTCAAGGACCAACTTGTAGTCGATAAAACTACTTTTGGCTGGTGGGAGGCTTTCGCCGTGGCTAGTTACCACCCTACCGACAAAGACGTATCGCCAAGCGATTTAGCGATCCGGTACGATGTCGTGTAGAAACCGAAAGGGGTATGGATTTTCGTCCCAATCAGAAACTCTAAAGTTAGCCCGCTTTTCTTAGACTGCATCATCACTTAACATCAGGTGTGATAGCAGTCAAGGGACAACTTGTAGTCGATAAAAGCATACATTCGGACAAACATAAAAAAGCGACTTTGTTGTATACTGTGTAATGATGTCGAAATTGCTGCACTGATTTTGATCAAATTTTTGAAACATTATAATTTTGTTTTCTTTTTGTTTAATCAGCTAAGAAAAGTTTTTACAAATACACTAATTATTAATATAACTTTGTGTTTAAGCTATATTTAAGCTAATTGGGATTAAAATTTAAAAATTTTTAACAATGTTGATTAATATTCGATATTAAATATATCATTTTAACAAAGATACAGTTAACTCCGATCCCGATAGCAAAGTTCATTGTTCTAAACAACTAGTGATAAGGACTCCTGAGTAGTTAGTTAGTCTCAACTTAAGTGTAGAGAACTCAAGTTAGTTCAATTTACACTGTCTGTCTTGATCAATAACAAATGTATATTAATTAACTTGTAGATGCAGGTGCGATTAATATGTTCTTAGATCTCTGTATCTCAGTGTTTAGTAAATATATCTACCTATATTAAATGAACAACAGAATGCTAATTAATCATTAAGACAGTTTTAAATTCACACTTGCTTGTAATAATTTATTAAGATATCGTTCATGCTTGATAAGCTTGCAATTTCCTTGTAGTAATTTGAAATGTTATAATGGATTTCGGGGCAGGTGTTTTACACAAAAAAAAACTGAATAGTAGGTACTCTCATTTCTTAGTGTATTAACTGACCAAAAAGGTTAAGCTACATGTATTAAGCTTAAGTTGTATGTACGTCTTGCTATATTTTACAGCTCGCCATCCCGCATTGAGCAGCCTGGTGTTTCTACGCTCCATATAGGGAAGTCTAGCCTTGTAGTGGACCGGTAATAGGATGATCATCATCATTATCATTATCAGCCTGTTAACGGTCCACTACAGGGCCAGGCCTCCCTCCTTAAAGGGGAGGGGATATGGAGCGTAGACACACCACGCTGCTCCAATGCGGGTTGACGGGCTAATAGGCTGATAATGATGATATATTATTGAGCTTTTATTTCAACCAGGAAACTCAGAAAAATTCTAAGGCTGGAATTGAAAGTTGGTGTTGAAACATCCTTGAAAAGCACGTTTTGTTATGTAGGACCACGCATAGCTTTTTACAGAGTAGTCCGATTTTAATAATTCTTTTTTTATTAGAAAGGTACTTCTCAAATGGTCATATATTTATCATGCTAGGATCTGATGATGGGATCCTGGAAAATAAAGAGGGACTTCCAAAAATTGTAAGGACAACAAGCGCATTTGTTAAATTTTCCGTTACGTATTTCAAAGCACTACAAATTGATGAAGGTCTGGTTTAAGTCGATCTAATCGATGGAGCTGTTATCCCTACCCAAGCCTTGTGGGTTAGGAACGTCTTTTAAGTAGAATACTTTAAAGACGTTCCTAACCCACAAAGTGCTTTGCTACTTTTTTAAATAAACATTCCATAAGCTTGGATGGCACTGACTTTATAGATATGGCCAAACAACTACCATATAAATACTTTTATAAAAACAAATAAAGAACAGAAATAAAAGCAAGTTTTGCCAAAAATATGTTTGAATAACGTCAAGACAATTCAAGTGAAATTACCTCCATGCAACTACCGTAAATTCTTGAATGCGAAATAGCTATTATTCAAATTTATTCAAAGGCTTCAGAGAAATACGTGTATGTGTATTTGGCCACAAATTTATGCGAACCCAATAGCACTTATTATAATAAAAATAAAGCCCATTTTACAATATACCAACGTACTACTGTGGTTTACCAATACACACACGATTGAGTATTATAGAAGATAATGGAACAGGAGTTTTCAGTTATTCTCTTTATATAAAATAGCAAATGTCGTTGACTTTCACTGTATGAAGGAGAATTTTATTGTATCTTTTCGAATGTGACCTAAATATAAAGAGATATTTTTCAAATGTTTCCAATGAAATTTATCTAAACTTACTTACTCGAAAATTAAGATACGAGTGGATTAAATGTAAAAATTCACAAAAAAGTATTTAGCAAATGTTTGGGAAAACCGTTAAACCTACTAGCTCCCATATCCACCACCGTGAAAACATATCTTTTTTTGTTCATTACAAGCTAGCCCTTGACTGCAATCACATCTGATGGTGAGTGACGATGCAAGATTCGGAGGAGGATAAAACCACTCCCTTTTCGGTTTCTACACGACATCGAACCGGAACGCTGAATCGCTTGGAGGTAAATCTTTGTCGGTAGGGTAGGGGACCTGAACCAATTTGGACAATCTTAATCGGACCTGCCGGGAATCGAACCCGAGACCTCCATCTTAGAAATCCACTGCGCACATCAATACGCCACAGAGGCCGTCAAAATCAAAGGTGAAAACTGTATATCTATGGTAGGAACATGAGTTAAAAAACTTTCAGCTGATCTAAAACGTCAAAGATCTGGCCATGCCATGCTCTTGCTGTTAGCTAAAGTTTAAAATATATTTTGTACGGCGGTAAATTCTATACGAGAAATCTATTTCTAACGTTCTATTTTCAAATCGCAAAGCTCTTATTATCGGTTTGCTCACCTGCGCCATTGTCAGCAGACGCGGAACGGCAATCTGTCAGCGATGTTACATCCAGATCAATACACGAACGTTCGCAAGAACGTTCTCGAACCGAAAGTGTGAGCTAAATAGCTGACGTCAGCAATTTCGTCATTGGGATATTTGGTTCATCATCAGCCTCTTCTGATGGCCTACTCTTGGCCCAGATCGATCTCCTTATACGAGAGAGATATAGTTTAAACCAACCACGCTTAACGCGGGTTGGCCGGTGGAGCGAAATTAAATGGTATACATTTTTTTATAGGAATACTAGCGACCCGACCCGGCTTCGCACGGGTGCAATGCTGGTACTAAAGTATGTTCCTGCATTTTGAATCTTATTATCTTGGTAAATATTCTCTTAAATTACGTGCTGTAAAGGGCAATAACGGAGGAGGTTCTCAATTCGATATATATTTTTTTATGTATAACCACGCAAAACTTTTTACAGAGTTGTCCGATTTTGATTACTCTTTTTTATTAGAAAGGGCACACTTCCAATATGGTGCCATAGTCATCATGTTAGGATCTGATGATGATATCCTGGGGAAATTTAAGGAACTCTCCAAATTTCATAGACACACTTGCAGCGATTTAATTTTTTGTGTAAATATCGGTAGCTTTTTGGCTACAAGTCCCGTATAATGTGCTATGAGAGTATAGTACGTGTCGATAAATCACTAAAAAGTAAGAAATAAAAATTTTTAACAAAAAATAGAACCGACTCAATACGCACTAAAAAGTAAAAAATAACTGCGTCATTTAGTTGCTTTAATTTACTTAAGCATATCTATGAGTCGGTGCCAGCCAAGGTCTACTTTAAGGAAATTACCTAGAACCCACAAACTGCTTTACTACGTTAAATAAATGTTCCTTAAACTTAGCTGGCACCAACTTCATAGATATGCTTAAGTAAATTAAAGCAACTAAATGACGCAGTTATTTTTTACTTTTCGTGCATTTTGAGTCGGTTCTATTTTTTGTTAAAAATTTTTTAGACTATGTAATTATTTGCCAATTTTTTAATATGACTGAATATTATTATTATAGTATACCACGTCTAAATAATCGCAAACGCTGTGGTTTGGGTTTGAGAATGGTAGAGCAGCTGGCGGTCGTCCCAACTCCGGACTGAGATTGTTTCTTAGAATTCCTTGATATAATAACCCAATATTTGAGACCTGATCCAGAACTTGAGACCAGGACATTATGATCTGAGGCGGTTGAGTTCTTTTTACCAACAGCTTCTAAGTAATAGATCCGTCAAGTATTACCAAGAAAATATTTATTAACATATTTAAAAAAAAAATGCTCCGCCCGAGCATAAATTAAAAAAATATTTCCACCCAATTAAAACGGGAAGTGAAAATATAAAATAACACCGAACCGTGGACTTTTTTCCGTGGCAGTAAAAAATACGTTCTATTAATTCCATACAAACTGCTAACGACAGAAAAGTACGCCGGGTGTTCACGTTGGAGTTGGAACAAGATTAATTAGCTCAGCGAGTGGCATCCATCACGTATTTAGGTGAACGGAGCACGCTCCAAACCGTTACAGTTCTTTGTTTGAGGCTTAATAGGTTCACAGTCCAGTGAGACCAATGTGGGCTCACAACAGTTTTTCCTCGTAGGGCATGAACCCAGTGTGGGCACATAATACTTAGCTTTTAACCGATTTGAACTTGTGACGTGGTCTGATTAGGTACTCTGTATGTGGCTTGTATACATATTTGTGTATTTTTGTATTAAACAAAATAAACACTGGCAACCAATGACGCTTTACTAACATATTTACTATTAATTTATAGTTAATTTTATTAATTAGCTCAGCGAGTGGCATCCATCACGTGTTTAGGTGAACGGAGCACGCTCCAAACCATTGCAGTTCTTTGTTTGAGGCTTAATAGATTCGCAATCCAGTGAGATCAATGTATGCTCACACCAGTTTTTCTTCATAGGGCATGAAACCTGTGTGGGCTCATAATACTTAGCTTTTAACCGATTTGAACTTGTGACGTGGTCTGATTAGGTACTCTGTATGTGGCTTGTACACATATTTTTGTATTAAACTAAATAAGCACTGGCAACCAATGACGTTTTACTAACATATTTACTATTAATTTGTAGTTAATTTTATTAATTAGCTCAGGGAGTGGCATCTATCACGTGTTTAGGTATGGACTCTCCAAACCGTTACAGTTATTTGTTTGAGGCTTAATATGTTCACAGTCCAGTGAGACCAACGTGGGCTCAAACCAGTTTTTTCTCATAAGTTCGTGGACTCATAATACTTAGCTATTAACTTATTTGAACTTGTGGGGTGGTCAGATTAGATACTTTGTGTGGGGGCTGTGACCGTGATAAGCACATACAACAGGCACCGGCATTTATTAAGAGCATTGTTAAATATGTTATTAATTATTATTATTTCATTAGCGTGTTTACTATTAATGTTCATTTTATAGATTAGTGTTATTTTTTTAATATAATTAATAATTATTATTAAATTCATATTGCCCTTGTGTGGCTGTTTTTTACGTCTTTAGAGGTCAAACTAAATAAAATTTTCAAATAGCTATTTCTTTTATTGTAGAAGATGACACAAACATATTTGACATTTGTTTGACTCGTCTAGCGTGTCATCAAAGATAATTATGATGAGTCTTGCCAGACTTATCATTAATCTTTGATGACACATTGTATAGTCTATACATATATAAGCGAAATGCCACTGCCTGACTCATCATAAGATCTCGAACACATACACTCGATTGACTTAAAAAGCGTTATTGCCCATTTCGCCATGTAGATGCTCGCTAACGATTTCTGGACACTCGCTTAGTAACGCGATCTATGCAGGGGAAAACGGCCACCGTATTTTATACCATGCCATAAGACATTAAGATCATAACCCCACTCCCGTTCCTATAAACGATATACCACTTATGCCATAAATCACACATTTGTCACAGATTGAAAATGTGTTTTCGTTTCAAGTTTTAAAGTAAACGACGCAAGCGATATATTATTCTTATCTGTAGTGCAAGTTTCTGAACGGGTACGTATCAATATTTTACTGACAGTGTACGTAAGAAAAATGTCTTTACTGTTTACGAAATGTACTCAATCTGTATGCAACTGATAGATATTTACAGAACCTACATAACTATCTATACTAAAGCTAAACTCGATTGAGAATGATTGTCATCAAACAAAATAAAAATGAAAGTAGAAATCACTAGTCATTTTACACCCATTTTTTTAAATTAATTAGTTAATGACGAATACATGACAATAAATTAGATTAGTAAAATTAAAGCGAATTAATATATTCAATATCTTTTAAATAAGATTTTTTAAAATAACAAAAAATAAAAACATAATTTTAAATTATAATATACATACACATTTTATGCCGTATAATATATTATTATAAAATGTGTTGCATTTTCTAGCTTCATTTTAAATTTGTTTGTTGACAAGCATTCTCAATCGTGTTTAGCTTTAGTATAAAGTTAGTGGTGATACACCCCCGTGCTTCGAAGAGCTCGTTAAGCAGTCGGTCCCGGTCACTATCATCATCAATATCTGATAGTGATCGATAATAAATAAAACATTATCACCCTAAGCATGCCATTCTGCATTGGAGCAGCGTGGTGGGTCTACGCTCCGTATCCTCTCTCCTATAAGAAACAAGTCCTGGCTCTGTAGTAGACAGATAATAGGTAGATAATGATGATGATGATGATAAGAATAATGCCACTGATTGCCTCAATATGAGATCTCTAAAACATTAAACTTAATTGACTTGAAGTATAGCATGGTTTTTCATTTTGCGATGTTAATGCACATAAAATTTTCTCAAGATACCCAGTGGATCAACTCAGGTGAAACCACTGCACAGCTATAGTCATCGCCATCGAAACGAAAAAAACAAATTAATCATTCTTGAAAAACTGACAACATATTTGCTTACGACAGTTAAGGACAAAGATGAAAGTAGACGAGTATTGTCTACTTTCATCGTTGTCTTTCGTGTTTTTTCGTGTTGTCATCTCATTTATGTATCTATTGTTCATGTTTGCTTCTTCTAATATATATACCCTCTATTTATTAGTTCTTATATTTATATAATTTTAACATAATGTAACTAATTTATATTTTATTATGTATTTATATATTAATATGTCCAGACGTCACCTCATCTTACGGGCTTTACGGAAAACCAGCGCGGTGTCCTGAAGGGCACTGCAAAATGCTGAGTGAGGTCCTGTTTGGGATCACATCACTTTCACATCCTGCATCTTATTGTATGTTGTTGTATTATATTTCTATTAGTGGTGTTTTTCTAAATAAATATTTTTCTTCTTCTTCTTCTTCTACTTTCAGATATCGGTCCTTTGTTAATGAAATAAGTTCTCTCTTGACCACGATCGCACCTGAGGGTAAGTGTAGGTGTGGTCTAAGGTGGGACGTGCTTAAAAATGCCTATTCACTCTTGTTTTAAAGAGACTTACCCAAGTTGTAAGAAGCAGAAAAACAGACCTTTAAACGGAATTCCAGATCTTAGCTATGCGTATAATAAAAAGTGACGCATAACGCTTTGTACGAGTCCTGAGAACATCCATAACATCCAACTCGGTGTCTAGCAGTGCGATGGTAGAAAGGTAAAGGAGATGCGAGATCAAATAACTCCTGAAAACAGTCTCTGAAATAGTTATTAATGCTGTTTACTCAACAGTGAAGTGAATTTCAACCGATTCTATTTAAATAATTTTGTAGTAATATACCATACATTGCCCTGTAGTGGACGATTGATAAGCGGTAATTGATGGTATATTTTAACATAAGGCACTGTTATCGGTACAGAGTCGCTATGCCAGAGGAACTTCATCATTTGTTTTCTGAATAATCTCCTACGCCTATTGTCGTTCAACTCCGCAAGTCATTAATGAAATTTATTAATAGAAACTCAACTATAATAAATTAGATCGGACCCTTCACCCTTTAGGCAGACAGATCAAAGACATAAATCTCAGAAACCCTCCACTAGTTAGTGACAGACGGAGGAAAGTACGGCAGATCAAAGCGTGACCTTCTATTGAGGCTAGAGTAAATCTGTTTATTTACTTCGATAGATTCCTTAGGTTGTCCGTCTACTAGCAGCGGGATACCCACAAGTCAAATGTGTAAGGCTTTACTAAACTGGCACTTAATTAACTATTAATACTTTTCTATTGTTTGATTATTTCATTACCACTTCGTATGACCGGCCTCTCTTTTATAACCCTGATCCCCAATATCAGATGTTAATATTGACTGGACTGAAATAATTAAATATAATTTTACAGCCCTAAGTTGATACGGAAAATTTTAGGGATTTTTGTTTAAAGTGCCCAAAATATTTATTTTCTACCATACTTAGAGTGCTACGGCCAAAAGCCACAGAACATTTGAAATAAATTACTCAATTTGAAATTCGATATTGCCCTGAGTTGCGAATATATGTGTTTTTGTGAAAAGTTATGGTGATCTATTTGTTAACGCAGGTGACGTAAATAAAAGAGATACTAGGAATAAGGAAAGATTGGTATTCATAAACAGACACGGCCGTGGTGCAACGAGTGCACCGAGCGACTGTCAATTGCCAAATGTCCCGTAGAATGCCGGACTTGTTCGTTTTATACCCTTTTTGAGTAGTGGGGCACTGTGACGATTCACTCGCTGCACCCGTTGCTTACAAACATTGACGGTGGTGCCGTCATATTTATATATTAATATGTCCAGACGTCACCTCATCGTACGGGCTTTACGGAAGACCAGCGCGGTGTCCTGAAGGGCACTGCAAAATGCTGAGTGAGGTCCTGTTTGGGATCACATCACTTTCACATCCTGCATCTTATTGTATGTTGTTGTATTATATTTCAATTAGTGGTGTTTTTCTAAATAAATATTTTTTTTCTTCTTCTTCTTCTTCTACTTTCAGATATCGGTCCTTTGTTAATGAAATAAGTTCTCTCTTGACCACGATCGCACCTGATAGTAAGTGTAGGTGTGGTCTAACGTGGGACGCGCTTAAAAATGCTTATTCACTCTCGTTTTAAAGAGACTTACCCAAGTTGTAAGAATCAGAAAAACAGACCTTTAAACGGAATTCCAGATGTTAGCTATGCGTATAACAAAACATCACGCATAACGCTTTGTACGAGTCCTGGGAACATCCATAACATCCAACCCGGTGTCTAGCAGTGCGATGGTAGAAAGGTGAAGGGGATGCGAGGTCAAATAACTCCTAAAAACACTCTCTGAAATAGTTAATAATGTTGTTTACTCAATAGAGAAGTGAATTTCAGCCGATTCTCTTTAAATAAGGGGTGTGGATTTTCGTCCCACTCCTAACAAGTTAGCCCGCTTCCATCTTAGACTGCATCATCACTTAACATCAGGTGTGATAGCAGTCAAGGGCCAACTTGTAGTCGATAAAAAAAAAAAATTGTAGTAATATACCATGCATTGCCCTGTAGTGGACGATTGATAAGCGGAAATTGATGGTATATTTTAACATAAGGCACTGTTATCGGTACAGAGTCGCTATGCCAGAGGGACTTCATCATTTGTTTTCTGAATAATCTCCTACGCCTATTGTCGTTCAACTCCGCAAGTCATTAATGAAATTTATTAATAGAAACTCAACTATAATAAATTAGATCGGACCCTTCACCCTTTAGGCAGACAGATCAAAGACATAAATCTCAGAAACCCTCCACTAGTTAGTGACAGACGGAGGAAAGTACGGCAGATCAAAGCGTGACCTTCTATTGAGGCTAGAGTAAATCTGTTTATTTACTTCGATAGATTCCTTAGGTTGTTCGTCTACGAGCGGGCGGAGTGAATGCTGCAAGGTTTTATCAATCAAAATATTATATTTTGATTGATTATTTAATTACCGGTCTATTTTATAGCCCACTTTGTAGGACCGCCCTCTCTTAATAATATATTTTTGATCCTCAATATCAGATGTTATTATTGACTGAACTGAACTTTATTAATGCACTAGGGTTTAGTTACACAGCTCTAAGCTGATACTGAAAGTTTTAGGGGTTTAAGTGCCTAAAATTTTTTTTTTCTACCACACATTAGAGTGCTACCGCCACAGAACACTGGAAATAATTTACTCAATTTGAAATTTGGTATTGCCCTGAGTTGCGAATGAGAACCTTTTGATTGCAAAGTCCGACAATTTATACTGAAACTAAGAAACAGGTATATAATAATCTAAGCTACTGTGAGGAGGCATCTTACTAAAACCGCAACATCGTTTTGCTGCGATTCATTTACACCTCAATAACTTTATTAAAGCTATAAAATCGCAAAGTATTTTTACCCGACTACAAAAAAGTGGCAATGTAACTTCGTTCTGTAAGTGTGTATGTAAGTTTGCATGTTTGTGTTTCCGATTTATCGTTCGATTTAAATGCTTATTAAAACGTTCTCAAAATGACTATTTATTTTTCAGGACAGTTGCCTGTATTTTTCAGGAAAGTTTTTTGAGATAATAACAGTTGCGTTCAAGTACAAAATAATGACTTTAGACTTGGCGCAGTGGATAGCCTACGTAGTTTTGAATCATAAGGTTCTTGATTCGAGCTGTAAAATATTAATATTATTTTCTCCCCAGAAATTCTCAAAAGGAGCTCGGAGTTATGAAGTTGATATTAGTGTTGCAACTCCTTCAACTATATGCTTAAACTTAAAACCTCTCAGTTAATTTTAAAAAGAGAAAAATCCAAAAAACGTTATTATGTTAAATTTTAAGGTCTACAATATTTGTTTAAAGATTTTTCGTCTAACTTTTACCGTTTTCAAGTAATTTGGAAAAAATATTTCTAATTTTTGTCTTCATTGCCTGAGACTGTTAACATTAAAATCTTTACACATTGTTTTAGTTTAGATAAGACTACATTATATACAAAATACAAAGTTGTATATCTAAAATTTTGATTTCAGACTTAATTTTACCGGCCTATAATGAATATGAAAATTTAATGAGACAGCTCGTTTTAAGTAACCTAAATACTTAGGTACGGTACTTCTTCATCGTCTCTCGTAAATTTTGCTTGTCGGAAAAACTAATTCCATAATTTATATACCTACAGTCTTGAAGCGTAAAATATACAGATAAGGGTAGACAGCAAAATGGCATATTAAATTATGTGACGTCAGAGGTAAAGAGGGATAATCCGGAAAAGTTCCCTCTTCTTTATCGGACACGATGTATTCACATTTTTTGACCATTAATATTAAAAGTAGAAGAGCTTTTTGTGACAGAGCTTGTTTGAGGAAGTACTATCACCAAGTCTATTTCATCCGAGAAATATTGCTGTATTGTTACCGGTGCAATTACAGGGTCCATGAGGCTTTATACTTAGGCTTCAGATTGATGAATACAGAGCAACACTTTGTAGAATGTGTTACTAACATGCTCTGCGAAGTACTACTCTGTTTACAGCCGATGGTTTTCCACTTACCATCAGGTAGGCCATCTACACTAAAGCCAAACTCGATTGAGAATGCTTGTCAACAAACAAATTAAAAATGAAGGTAGAAATCACTAGTCATTTTACATTATATTACATACTTACGTTTTTAGTTAACTTATTAATGACGAATTCATGACAATAAATTATATTAGTAAGCTTAAAACTAATTAATATATTCAATATCTTTTAAATTAGATTTTATAAAAAACAAAACATGATTTTAAATTTATTAGGCATAAAATGTGTTGCATTTTCTACCTTCATTTTAAAATTTGTTTGTTGACATGCATTATAATTTATTGGCTTTAGTAAAGTTGGTCCCTCAATTATTACTAAGAATATTGTCTCACTCTGTCGACAGATTGATCAGGTTAGATTGTATAACTACAGAAATGCTAAACAAATCTATATGCAGGATAAAAATATAGATTATAATCTGAAAAGCACAGAAATTACTTTTTACTATCACATTTTGCTGTAACTGCGCACAGCTAGTTATTAGGTAAAAATATGCACTAGAGATAATCGATCAGCCAACTTCAATATACTATTAATGATCACAAAGCCTCTATTAATCTCTTTGAGTCCGGCTTCAGTCAATTAATCCTGAACGTTTTATTCGCAAATCGGTAGACGCCGCTTGTAGAATAATCAATATCAGAATCATTGCCTTGAGGGCTTCGTTTTATTTTGATTAGTTTTTCAGACTCCGGCAATAGATATAATCTGTAACACTGCTTCGCAAAGATTTGCCATGAATCTAAGAATCTGGCGACAGGTTGGATAGTTTTCGAGAAACCTGCAGATATAAAAACTTTAACGCTGTTTGCAAAGAATTGCCTCGAATTTAAGTGTCTGGCGACTGGTCTTATTTTGATAGTTTTAGTTTTGCAGAAGCGGGCACACATATAAACTTTAAGTCTGTTTGGCAAAGAGTTGCCACAGAGGATATAATTTTTCATTATTTTCCCGAAGAAAATTAAAAAGAAATCTTTTCTTCTTTGTTACCTGTCGAAGACATAAGAATTGAAGCTCCAGAATTGCCGTTTACCGTCGTCATAATATTTATAAGGAGCGAGTGTTGACAACCCTTTAGCTGTTATAAAATGAAAGTGTTGACATTAGAAAATATTGTTCTTGGTGCTGTACGTTTGTTTTTAACCCACGATGCAAAAAGTGGAAGTCATGTCGAAGTTTGATGTCAATATTTGTCTTTGTGTGCGCGTGACGGTGGTCCTTAGCTATGTTTGATGAAAATCGGTCTAAATGACCGCAGCTACAAAATGATAGAATTCATATTATAACTACCCTCAATATAAGTATCGTATTAAAGTGCTTGACTAGTATAACACAATCAAAAGTTTCTAATCCAAGATGGCCGGAAGGAACCATGTAAAAGAATTTTAATGAATGCTCTACTACAAATATCTCAAACTAATTTTTTTGTGATAAAATTGCATTTCTCCACAAAATTTTTTATTGATAAATAAACTTCACCGGGAAATGAACTTAAAAAGAGACTGCAAAAGCGGACCGAGTAATCTTATACCCGGTCTACGCTCAGATTAATTTTGCTTAAAATCCCGCTTAAAATCGTTTCAACTTTTATCTGGACGGATTAAACAGTTTTTTCTGTCCCCTTATCCTGAAATGTTTGCACGTATTAAACTCTTTACTCTGTATGAAATTTTAATACGAGTAAATTGCGCGTTCTATAATCTTCTCCAAAGAGAATGCTTCAATACTTAAACGATAGACAAAAGTATCAGCGTAGTTTTAAACGAGCTTTCCATCATAGCTTTGTATTCAAATTTTAGACAAAATATCACAGTTTTATACTATACCACAAAAAATTTTACTGTTAGCAACATTGAATACTGCGCTTCAAACGGCTAGAGTCTACGACGACGATTAGACGAGAATCATTAAAAAAAAGAATGTACTCTGTGGCATTTTTGGCTTATATAAAAGGATGGTTTATTAAATTGTGTGCGTTAAATAAATCAATTCTAGTTCTAGCATAGGCAGTTATGCTGCCAGTTAATTTTGTTAAAAGTTAAAGTGTAATAAAATGTAATTGCTCGTTAAGTAAATTATCTGATTACCATCAGATTGTTTCATTTTGATTTGATTTAAGAAAGTTTTTAATTAAAATGTGTTGATATTTTGATTAATGTGGTTTTCCTGCTTGTGCCTTTTGAGCCCTTCTGCTGATGTTTCTAAAAATACAATACTACAACATATTACTAGCTGTCTTTCTCCCGGGTGGATGCCATTTCTTTGGGATTATCGAGAAGTCCGACTTTAGTGAGCGTCGACTTCTCAAAATGAGTAACTATTCTATGTCAAGTTAATCGAGTGCAGTTTCAGAGACATAATGAGTTAGTCAGTAAATGACCTCTGCTGTAAACATCAGTACTTGAGTTTTAACACAGACCTACGCCTCAGGTTGATATACAAAGGACGAAACCATAGTCTATTTATAGTATAAGGCCTTTACTGTGATTAAACTTTGGAGTTTGTGTTTCTTGCATGCCCTGCGCAATGTGGCATCTTCAACATGTCGCCAGTTCCCAATAGTTAGTTTCTTACTTGCTATCAGATAGGCCATCTGAGTTTATTGTTACTATAAAAAATCTTCCTAACAAATACTTTCGTCAAAACATATCGACATCCTATTTAGAAATAGTAAGTGCCTGGTTGATCGATCTTTGCTCGGTATTTTTTTTTAAATATACTTATTTCTATACCTCCGCCGTTGCCGGTCCCAAGCCCGGATGCAAAAGGAGGAGGGTTGGTCAGGAGGGACCATACCTGCCGTAAAAGGTCAACGCCGAGTCTCAGGCGGCGGTAATTAACCTGACCACACCATGGCCACCTAGCGCCCATGAAGCGGTAATCAGAGACCGAGAGGCCTAAATAACCTCTAAAAGACTGACTCGGAAGGAAGAGGGAACCCACCGAGATTATTTTCCCAAGAAAACCACCCCATTAATGAAAAGACAAAATAACGAGAGAGATTTGTTGGACGATCCGACTAACGCTCGGCGCCATTCAGTACCCGGGCTGGATGGTGGGAAATATGCTACCGAAGCTCCGTTTGGAGAATCAACGAGCGCAACACGCACCTCTAAACATTTTAAAACATCAATACGCGCACACCAGCGTATAGCAGCCTGGAATGTTAGAGGATTACTCAAACCAGGCAAATTAAGCATCGTGGAGAAGGAAATGGTCGGTTATAAAGTGAACATACTGGCTTTAAGCGAGACGCATTTGCAGGGAAATGGCCATCACAAGACTTCTATGGGAAACACCTTCTATTTCTCAGGCTCAGATAATTCCAGCTTAAATGGGGTAGGCATTTTGGTGCCGGACAAACTAAATGGCTATGTACTTGGATATAACCCAGTGTCTGATCGCATCATTACAATGAAACTGAACACCAAGCCATGCACCTTGAACATAATATCAATATATGCACCTACCTCACAATCATCAGAGGAAGAGATAGAATCATTCTACGGGACGTTAGAGGAAACACTGGATTCAATACCAAATCGAGAAATTACCATGATTCTCGGTGATTGGAACGCGAAAGTCGGTAGCACGTCGAGCGATGACCATCTTCGCGAAATTGTGGGACATCATGGACTTGGCATCAGGAATGAGCGTGGTGATAGACTGATCGAGTTCTGTCTAAGTAGGCATCTGGTAATTTTAAACACCTGTTTCCAACATCACCCTAGGCGCCTGTATACCTGGAAATCTCCAGGCGATAGATACAGAAACCAAATAGACTACATATTAATCAACACCCGCTGGAGATCTTCTGTAAACAATGTAAAAACATTTCCAGGTGCTGAATGCGGGACAGATCATAATCTTCTTGTGGCTAGCTTTGCATTACGTCTTAAGTCACCTAGAAAACGCCAACTCAGCAAGGCCAGAAAGTTGAATGATATTGAAAAAACCCTTTTTCGACAAACTGTTGAAGAAAAGCTTCAATCAAGCGATCTAAACACGGACAGCGCTGAGTCGGCTTGGAACCAACTAAAAACATCAGTCAACGATGCTCTAGGAATAGTAGGAAAAAATAATGCAAGTGAGCCCAAGAAATCTTCTTGGATCTCGGATAAGACCTGGGAGCTCACACGTCGTAGGAAGAATTTAAAAGTAAAAGGACTACAAGATCCAGACGTAAGGAAGCAGTACGAAGATCTATGTAAAACTATAGATGAATCCTGCAGACATGATAAAAACAAATACATAGAGGAAATCTGTACGGATATCGAAGACTACTCCTTGAAGTACCAAACAGCAGACCTTTTCAGAAAAGTCCGATTACTAACCAGGAAGTTCAAACCAAAATCCTGGGCAATCGATAATGTAAATGGCATATCCCTACACCAATTAGACGAGGTAGCAGAGAGGTGGCGCAGCTACTGTGAAGAGCTATATAACGGTAACTTGTCTGAAAACACTCTGAGACCCACAGCTGATTGGAACACCTTAGATAGGGAGCCAGATATTCTTCCCTCAGAAGTGTGCGCGGCTCTTAGTCTGCTTAAAATGAGAAAAGCACCAGGCCCAGATGGAATAGTTGCAGAACAGTTAAAGTCTCTCGGCGACACCGGAACAAAGGCACTGCACACAATATGTAATCAAGTTTGGACTACTGGAAACTGGCCAAAAGACTGGACAAACTCAGTCATTTTACCTCTTCATAAAAAGGGTTCCACAAAACAATGTGATAACTACCGCACCCTGGCCCTCATATCTCATGCAAGCAAAGTTCTGCTCCATATACTTAACAGACGTATTCGCCACTACCTAGACTGGCAAATCCCACAGGAGCAGGCAGGCTTTGTCAAAGGGAAGGGTGCGCGTGAGCAAATTCTAAATGTTAGGCAGGTCATCGAGAAAGCCTATGAGTACAATACGCCGGTCATCATGTGCTTCGTTGACTACAGCAAGGCTTTTGACTGCGTAAACTGGAACTCTCTATGGAGAGTGTTGGGAGAACTCGGGGTGCCACTTCATCTCATAGCCCTTATTCAATCACTATACTTCAACAGCCAAGGTGTAGTCAGAATCGAGGATATGATGTCCCACCCTTTTAAATTCGGTAAAGGAGTGCGTCAAGGCTGCATTCTCTCGCCTATCTTGTTTAACGCGTACGGCGAATACATCATGAGGCAAACCTGCGACCAATGGGAGGGAGGCGTACGCATTGGCGGAGTAAAATTAAACAATCTTCGCTATGCTGACGATACCACGCTTTTGGCCGCAGATGAAACTGAGATGTGCTCTCTACTGGAGAGAATGGAGCGAATCAGCAACACCTTAGGTCTATCTATCAACAAACAGAAGACCAAAATCATGGTCATAGATAGATCAAAGGTATTAAATCTCACTGGCGCACTCAATTTACAGACTGTCGAAGATTTCGTTTACCTTGGTTCCACTATAACTAAAAACGGCTCCTGTGAACCAGAGATCCGAAGAAGAATTGGAATGGCAAAGAGTGCCATGTCTCAGCTACATAAAACTTGGAGAGACCGCAACATCTCGTTGAGGACGAAGATCAAATTAGTACGCACACTCGTCTTCTCCATTTTTTTATATGGGGCTGAGACATGGACCATAAAGTCTGCGGATCGCAAACGAATAGACGCTTTTGAGATGTGGTGCTGGAGGAAAATGCTCCGGATCCCATGGACCGCATTTCGGACCAACGCATCTATTCTTGCTAAGCTTAATATTAAATCAAGGCTCTCCACTATTTGCCTCAAGCGTGTATTAGAGTACTTTGGACACATTGCCAGAAAAGACGGAGATAATCTAGAGAAACTAGTAGTCACTGGCAAAGTGGAAGGAAAAAGGCCGCGTGGGCGTAGCCCGATGCGTTGGTCTGACCAGATCCGCACCACACTCGACTCCTCGATGTATGACGCTCTTCAAACAGCCGGTAATAGGAGCGGATGGCGCAACATTGTAAGGAAGATCTTAAATGGAGGTGGTCACGACCCTCAAACATGAGGAAAACGACTCGAGGAGGAGGATTTCTATAAATGAAACATAGCTAGATTAATCGCCTCCGAAACTTAATTAAAATCGTTGGAGCCGATTTCTGAGATGTTTTTTTTTAATGACTACAAGTTGGCCCTTGACTGCTATCACACCTGATGTTAAGTGACGATGCAATCTAAGATGGAAGCGAGCTAACTTGTTAGGAGTAAGTAGAATGAAAATCCTCACTCCTATCGGTTTCTACACGCCATCGTACCGAAACGCTAAATCGCTTGGCGGTACGTCTTCGTTGGTAGGGTGGTAATTAGCCACGGCGAAAGCCTCCCACCAGCCAGACCAAGATAAATTAAGAAAAATCTCAATCTGCCCTGTCGGGAATCGAACCCAGGACCTCCGTCATATAAATAAATATGTATGTATGTAGATGTAGGTACGAGTATCTATATACAAGAATTGCTCGTTTAAAGGTATTAAATAATTATTCATGCCTACTTTGATAATAGATGGTAATGTACGTGTTCTCCTCTATAAAAAAAAACACGCACACGCATTCGTAATATTCAACACCTACCAAGTATTAGGCGTACTTGTATTTTGATACGTCTACGTTTTAATCCGCTCTTCTCTTCATCTTTTAGTTCGAATCATCTTGTATTTGTATAATAAATGATACTTGACATGTGAAACGAAACAAGATATCTTAGCCCAGCAGTATTAACTTGTTACTTTATATTTACATAGTATTATAACTTGTTAAAAGTCGTCCTTGGCTAAACATCTCATCAGAGACATCACCCTTAGAACGTGGCAAGAACGCTATTCGACCCAGACCACTGGGGGGGTGACAAGAATATTCTTCCCAGAGATACGACAGGCAAACAAGACCCTGAAAGATATTAACCTAGATAACCTTAAGACGCAAATGTTCACAGGCCACGGTCGTTTTAAGGCTTATCTACACAAAATGAAACTGGCGCCAGATTCATTCTGTGTTTGCGACAGTGTCACTCAAGAGACAGTTGAAGATATCCTGTTAGAATGTCCTCGTTTTTCAGCTGATCGGTACCAGTGTGAATGTAGACTGGATATGGCGCTAGAAATTGATTCAGTAAGCGTGGCCATAACGACAAAAACTGTCGCGAAGCTTTCCCTAAATAGATACGCCATGAAGGTAATTAGGAAAGCTGCGAAGGCGAACTGCTCTACGGCAACCTAATTTAGTTTTAATGTTAGTTAGTACCTAGGAATATAGTTTAGTATAGTTTTTATTTTTATGTTATCAAATATATTAGCAATCATAATAATAATAAAAAAAACTTTTTAAAAGTCCATACTAGATGGCATTACAGGCTATAGACCCGTTGTAAAAAAATCAAACGTGAAATCATGCATAACTTCGAAACTGGTGGTAAAGGATCCGTGGTCCAGGTCATTTGTCTGGTAGTGACCAACTCCCAATAATGCAACATTGTGGGTCTTTATAATACCCTGTCACCTATAAAGAGCGAGACATGGTCATTTACTGATTAAGATGACGATGATTCCTAAGATAGTTTCCTCCACCAACTAGTAATAGCTTTAGGTATTGAATTATTCGGCCTTATTAAACATAATAAATTGATTGATTATTATTATGATAATTCATAATTTATATTATGATAATTCGGACTAAGAAAATTACTTTATAAGTCTTGAACTAAATAGTAATTATATGAGGTGTGTCATTTTGTTGAAATACTTATTTAAGTAACGTCTTATTCTTTTAAATTTATTTCGTGACTGTATATTGAGCAAACCAATACTACTTTTGTCCCCGCCTGCAGCACCATAAAGTATTTAGATTTTAGCACCATAATTTATTTTGTATAGATACTAGAGCACGCCCGCGGTTTTACCCACGTAGTTTTTGTTCCTATGGAAATTTTGGGATAAAATGTAGTTTATGTGTTATTTTAATATGTAAACTATATTACTGTAAAGTTTAATCAAAATCCATTCAGTACTTTTTGCGTAAAAGAGTAAGAAACATCTACAAATTTTCACCTTAAAAGTATCAAAATACTTGGACCTTGCTCATGAGATTACTGTCATGTGGAATGTTGATTCAACAATGATTGTTCCTATAGTCGTTTCAGTCAACGGTCTTATAGCGAAAAGCTTTGACGAACATCTTAAAAAGCTTTCGGTTAATTGTTGGATCAAGGGTCTACGAAGGCAGTAATTCTTGAAACGGCGCGTATTGCCCTGAGGAGGTTCCTCACCCCAGGCGGAATGGATTTTTTTATAAATTTTTAATAGTGTTTTTTTTATTATTTTATAAGCATTGTTAAAATTTTAAAAAATAATTGTAAATAAATAAATGAGTGACCTATTAATAAGGATACTGAACTTTGTTTTCTTTTCTTTTCAGTTTATTACCTCTAAGCAGTTGGGTTTTTGTTAATAATTTTATTAGTAAAAAAATAATTTCTTAATTTGTAATAATCCATTGCAAAATAACCGAAATTGCTACAAGTTTCTTATAAAATTTGAACAGTTCCCTCAATTTTCCCAGAATTCTATTGTCAGATCCTGATGAGATGGCTATGGACAACCTTAGATGTATATATAATGTACCCTTTTAAACAAAATGAGAATTTTACACATCCAGCCCTTTTCAAGTAATCGTGTAATATACGCACAAAAAACATAAAAAAGAATTGAGAACCTCCTCCTTTTCGGAAGTCAGTTGAAAACTATACATTACTTCACCAAACTAGGTAACCTAGTGTGAGTGCCATATTACCTACATCGAATAAAAAATGTCACAATCTAAAGAACATCGAAAATCCATTACTAGTCCAAGGATTTCTTAAATCTATACGGCGGTTTATTTAAGCGCCATTTTTCTTTTTGGGGCCGCTTTAACGGGCAGGGAAACGTTTCATTGGCTTGTAAATATGAAAAGATGTGTCACATAAAACGATGAAAAATGTTGTCGAGAGAAGGTAGCGCGATATGCCATATATTCTGCCACTTGCTTATGATATTGCTTTATTCATTTATTTTAGAAAATGTGAAATGAAAATTGGTTTCTGCTCACACTTTGTTACAAAAGGGAAATTATAGAAACGGTTTAAATTCGTCATCATCATTCATCATCACATCGCACAAAATAAGTGTGTACGCTTGTTACATCTTCACGCAAAGACTACAGAAAGGATTTTAATGAAACTTCACAATAATATCGCTTACATATCAGAATAACACATAGGCAACATTTTTTTATCGACTACAAGTTGGCCCTTGACTGCTATCACACCTGATGTTAAGTGATGATGCAGTCTAAGACAGAAGCGAGCTAACTTGTTAGGAGTGGGACGAAAATCCACACCCCTTTCGGTTTTTACACAACATCGTACCGGAACGCTAAATCGCTTGGCGATACGTCTTTGTCGGTAGGATGGTAACTAGCCACGGCGAAAGCCTCCCACCAGCCAGACCAAGACAAATTAAGAAAAATCTCAATTTGCCCCGCCGGGAATCGAACCCAGGACCTCCGTCTTATAAATTCACCGCGCATACTACTGCGCCACGGAGGTCAACATTTTATCCAGTTATTCCAACGGGAGCGAGAATCACGCGGGTGAAACCACGGGCATCCTTTAGTTATGTATATGTAAGTCTTCTTTTAAGAGTGGGTAAATGGAGGTTTGACTCACTCTGTTGCTCCAGTGAGTTTGATGTTGTAGTGATCACTCTCAAGTGTTAATGAGAATCACTGGGACCGACGACTTAACGTGTTCTTCGAGCCAACTTTGCAACTCGAAGCTGAGCTTTTCAATTGAAAAGATTTTGGAAGAAAGATAAGCTTAATAAAATTAAGAGTCA
Organism: Mycalesis mineus; assembly: GCA_034621355.1. NCBI lineage: Eukaryota > Metazoa > Arthropoda > Insecta > Lepidoptera > Nymphalidae > Mycalesis > Mycalesis mineus. Next base: position 4,212,122 of record CM067891.1, read on the forward strand.
TTAAAGTGATGGCCAATTTACATTAATAAAATTTAAAAGAACTCCATTTAAACGAAATTTTTAATATGTTTAGGAGGAGTTCACACAAAAATGTTCAGTTACAAAATATCGAACACATGCTGATTCTTCAAAAAAATACATCGTATAAACATCTCGCTTACATCTCGTCGGTCATGCAACCTTCAGGTCGGCTGTCAATCTAACATGGCAATATCATTGAAGAACACCAATTTCTGTTACCTCTTTGCTTTAAAACTGACGATTTTTACAAGAATCAACATGCTCATGCATTTTTGAGTGAATCATTGCTGTTCAAATTTATCTGTTTATCACAGAGAGCAAATAAATTTAATATTCATAATGAAATTCAAATTTACTGATTTACTTGATCAAAAGGAATACGATTTAAATTAACTCGTAACGCAGAATATCCGGTAAAATCATTTGCAGTTTAAATTAATCTTGAACACACAGAGGTAGGTGGGTTTCATTATTATTTTAAAAAGAAAAAATCTTAACTGATCAAGTATTAGTTTATCCATGCCATATATATCCTATGATCATATGTTTTGACTTTTTCAATGGTAAACTATGATTAAGTTGAAAATTCATTAATAACTCAAGTCATTAATGACTTTTCAACTTAACAAAAAGCAAATGTTTTTTGTTTGATTTCAAAATTATTAACCCTTTGTGCGCTGATTGCATAACTCGCACTTGCCTTTTTCTTGTTTTATCTTAACTTTTTGAATTTAACAAAGAAGATTCAGCATACCTAATGAGCTTATTTTAACAACTAGTTACATGTTCATGTCGCAATTCTTATACGAAAGGTGAAAAAGAGCTTACACAGGCCATGCTCTTCCAATGCATTTTAGTGGGTTTAGGGTGATAATATATACTCTGTTGGACTCTGTACCGATTACTATTAGATGTAAATGATTATATGGGGGAACGACGCCAGCTATCCACTGGACCAACCTGGTAGTTAAAAATCTAATTAGGTGATAACAATAACCATACGCAGTGCACAGTTCAACATAGAATTATGCAAATAGGCCAGTAGAAGGCGAACCAGGTCGGTTAGATAGTGGCATAAATATTAAAACATGACTGTGCAAGTCAGATAACTTGAATTACAATTTCCGTAACATTTAACTGGAGCTCTGTACCTGCATCGCTGATATTGAATTTGTCATATGCGCTGTATGTGACATTTTTGTATAAAGTGTTAAAATTCATGTACTGTTAATAAAATGTTTTCGTCGATAGAAAATTACGTAAAAATCGTTGAAAATGAAGATGAAGAAAAAAACACAAAGCTCCATTCTTAGGATACGTCCTAAGTGATTTATTCATTGCGCATTCGGAATCCAAGGCGCGAAACATCTAATAATAAAAAAAAACGTCAATGTGCCCGCGCGCACTCAGGACATATTTAAACTTGTTCAGTGTTTGTTTCATGCGCCGCGGATCCCGCGCACGCCATGCGCCGTCACTCAGTCCACGGAGTAAGTAAAAAAAAAGTCTAAAAAAACATCTGGAGCTATTTTTTATAACACAAAGTCATACAACTTTGTGTAAAAATAGCTTACGACCAAACTTACCAAATGTACACAAAAAAAAAATTGTTTTTTTTTTATCGACTACAATTTGACCCTTGACTGCTATCACACCTGGTGTTAAATGATGATGCAGTCTAAGATGGAAGCGGGCTAACTTGTTGGGAGTGGGACGAAAATCCACACCCCTGTCGGTTTCTATACGACATCGTACCGGAACGCTTAATCGCTTGACGGTACGTCTTTGTCGGTAGGGTGGTGGTGGTTATGCATTTTAGGGCTTTTTTTTTATCAACTACAAGTTGGCCCTTGAATATTATCTCACCTGGTGTTAAGTGATGATGCAGTCTTAAATGGAAGCGGGCTAACTTGTAAGGAGTAGGATGAAATCCTCAATCCTTTCGGTTTCAACAAAACATCGTACTGGAATGCAAAATTGCTTGGCAGTACGTCTTTGTCGGTAGGGTAACTAGCCATGGCGAAAATCCTCCCACCGGGAATCGAACCCAGGACCTCCGTCTTATAAATCCACCGCACACACCACTGCGCTACGGAGGTCGCTCGGTAACAAACACTATGACACGAGATTTTTACATATTATCACAGTACCTGTACACAATAATGAAGTCACACGTCATCACACCATCAAACACGGACAAATAAAACCATGCTGTAGAGAGTCTTGAATATTTTACGTCTTCGAGTGATATATGGGCATCTTAGTGAGCGTCATCAGTCACCCCAGAGTGTTTTATTACACTCAAAGCAGCTTCGCTTCGTCTCGTGTCTTAATTATTTCTGTCCATTTTGTCAGAAAAAAGAGCCCGGGACTCGTTTAAGCATCAGATTTTGTGATAAATTTAGCACCCCTCTTTTAGTTGGCATCTCTATAATTAACGCCTATCTCATCCATTAAATATACATTTTTATAAAGGTGAAAAATGTCCCTCTATTACATAGCTTAATTATTTTCAATTTAAATCCTGTTTTAAAAGTTAAACTGCAATAGGCGTTTTGTGTTAAGATACGTCATTATCTGATCTTTAGTAATAAAAAATTTTTTACCAAAAAATACAACCGACACAAAACGCACTAAAAAGTTAAAAATAACTGTGTCATTTAGTTGCTTTAATTTACTTAAGTATCTATGAAGTCGGTGCCAAACAAGTTTAAGAAACATTTATTTTACGTAGTAAAGCAGTTTGTGGGTTCTAGGTAACGTCCTCAAAGAAGAAACCTTGGCTGGCACCGACTCCTAGATATGCTTAAATAAATTAAAGCAACTAAATGACCCAGTTATTTTTTACTTTTTAGTGCGTTTTGAGTCGGTTTTATTTTTTGTTAAAAATTTTTATTTCTAACTTTTTAGTGATTTATTGCCACGTAACGTATTCGTACTATACTGTCATAGTATATTATACGGTACTAGTAGCCAAAAAGCTACCGACACCGAGACTAAAATCGAAATCGCTGTAAGCGTGCCTCCAAAATTTGAAGAGTTCCTTCAATTTCCCCAGGTTATCATCATCGAATCCTAACATGTTGACAATGGGACCACCTAGGAAGTATGCCCTTTCTAATAAAAAAGAATTATCAAAATCGGACAACTCTGTAAAAAGTTATGCGTGGTCATACATAAAAAAAATATATACGTGTCGAATTGAGAACCTCCTCCGTTTTGTTTTCGTCGGTTAAAAATGGCGATAGTTTTTATGTATATATGGATGTTTGTTACTCTTTCACGCAAACAAAAACTACTACATAAATGGACTTTGATGAAATTTCAAAATAATATAGCTTACATATCAAAATAAGACTGGAAGAGATCACTTTTAGTGATACGGTTGCCCTTTGCTTTTTCACTATATCTTGTTGTATTGTACCTTTCTTGTTTTTATTTATGCAATAAAGTTGTTTATTATTATTAAGACATCGGCTGCATTGTTATTTCCACGGCAACTAAAAGGACGCGGGTCTCTCTAGTAGGATCTTTCCAGATTTGGCGGGGTAGGGCGAAAAACAAGGACAGAGGAGATAAATTTTGACGCGCGTCACTTAGGGATTCTTATTAAACCTACACTCGTGTCACAAGTCTCCGGTTCAGAGATTCTCTCAGCCTGGACCTGTCACCCTCACGGTGAAACCATGATAGTTTTAAGGAATTCGTTTCATTACAACTTTTAAAAACAAATTTTTAAGAAATCTAGACACGCAGTAGCGTAACGTAATTGTCCTAAATTGTACCAATAAACCATCAAAGTAGCTGTTGTATACGCCGGTTTTCTTATTTTTGACGTGACAACGTCTTATAATTCGATAGAGCCGGCTGCACGCACGAAAAAACATGACTCATGCGGCGTTACCTCGCTTTGAGGCGTTCCATGTAAGGCTTGAAGTGCAAGCGAGAGCGCGGAACGAGCGACAAAGAAGCACAATCGGCCTTTGCGTTTGGCAACGTTCGACATCCGTCTATTAAATATAATTATTAAATATATTAATTTTAAATTAAAAATTAATATATTTATTATAAATTTAAAATATAAATTTATAAAATCAAAATCAATTATTTTATTAATTTAAATTAATATGTATAAAAAAAAATTTTAATAACCAATTAAATGCTACCATTCCATCAGTATTTTCTTAAGACGTTGTCACGTTCAACTATCGTTAGTAAACCGACTTTACAGACAACCAATTTTTTTTACTTTTTAATCATTATGTAGTCTAATGTGTTTATAACAGCAGCTGAGCTTTCCGTTCCAATTTCTGTTAATTTCCGACCAAAACCCACGCTCTTGGTTAAGCTTCAGATTTTGTAATAAATTTCGTTCCCCTCTTATAAGAGCCTGTCTATAATTAACGCCTCTGCACTCATATTATGTTCACTTTTGGAAGTGAAAATCTATTTTAGTTACAAAGGGTGTCTTTGTTAGCTTTTTAAATTCTAAATTCATACGTTTATTTTTTATCGTCGTGTTAGAGTTCAAGCTACTTAAAGGTCATCGTATTTTATAAAATTTACCATAAATCGTGCTATCTATTATATATAAATAAATCAAATTGAAGTGTCTGTTTGTAATTTAAATCCAACATTAACAAAATATCACTCAATGCTTATGAAAGTTTATACGGAATTTACATAAAAAAATCAGTCTTTAAATTTTTTGTCTACCCGTCGGTCTGTATGTCTGTGTCAAACATGTTTCGGCTAGTCTCTGATTCTACTAGTCAGATTGTAAAAAATCTTTTTATATTGAATGAACTTTTGAGGAGTGACATACTCGTAGGTTAATTTGAATCTAAATAATCCAACGGGTACCGGAACTACGCGATTGAAATCGCAGGGGTCCGCTAGTTCTTAATAATACTTAATATTGATTCATTTGGTAACCAAATAAGTAATAAGTTAATAATAATTATTAGCCAAATGGCATTATCAGTTATACAACCCAGAGTTAAAAACACCTTATAGACTAAATGTTTTAAAATTCTTTGTCGAATACATTTTCTGGCCACCCTCTTAAATTACATTGTTTTTTTCAAATATTCTGACCTGTTTTCAATGTACACAAAATATTTCACATACAAGAGTTTTTAGTTAAAATATATTGCGTATGTTAGTGCAGCATTTCCATAGTATTATTTATATATATCCACCTAGCAGCTCTAGCTTTTGAAATAATTCTGCAGTTATTAAATATTTCATCGGATTGCTGTCGAATATATTCATATTGTAAAGGATTATCTAATAATTCAAACGACCCGAAAAGGTTTCCGACACCTGAGCTCGCAATAACACGCGTCAGGTGACGCAATGTCCGGTCGCCTATTAGTTGTTATAGGTACATGTTACTGAGTTATGGGATATCGAGTAACCTCTGCCAGAAATATATTCGTTTCAGGAGGAATATCGATCAGGTGACAAACGAAGTATTTCCAAAATAATATCTGATACTGCTCGTTGGTCTAACTGTTAAACTATGTGGCTCCGATCCTGGGTTTAAGCTTGGGCTTAAAAAATTCAGTCACTTTTACTTTCTTCTACAAAAAAATTTAGTCAAATTCTAGACCCGGAGTCGGCCAGCTGGTGATGCTACTACCCTCGGAGAGTACGATAAGCAGTCGGTTCCGGTCACCATCATCATCATTTGATAGTGATTGAAGAATTAACATTATCATCCTAAGTCTAACCTGGCATTGGAGCAGTATGGTGGGTCTATGCTCCATATCTTCTCTCCTACAAAGAGGAGGAGGAAAGGCCCTGCAGTGGCAGTTTAATGAAAGGTAAAACTTGATTTTATAGGTAAGATGTAACATATTAAGCTATTGTATAGCTTTTATCGCAGGCCTTAAGCGTGGAGACCGAATATAGAAATTCATCATCGGGGCACGTGGCTTAGCGGATAGGCGCTCTAAGTGCCCGGATTGCCAGAGAGACACGGGTTCAAATCCCGTCGGTTCCGAAATTTTTTTTTTTTTTCAAGCGAGATATTTCAAAAAGTCATTTTTTTTAAATTGATGACTTTTTCCAATATCACGCTTAAAAAAAATTAAAAACATAAGTTGATAAAAAATGCTATGCAATAGCTTTATCGCGGCAGTCTCCGAGTGCCACACGTCTTTTTTTGTTAGTATATGTAGGTACAGAAATGGAAGTTCTTTAATGCCTTAACGATTGAACTTTACCGGATTTATATTAAATATTAAAAGTTCACGAGTTGTCGAAGACGACCTGTGGGGAGAGTCAACCGTGTCTGTTAGTAAGTAACGTAGCTTACATTAAAACAATTATGTCGCGTTTCATATTTTGCAACACTCGTATATATTTAACCCCTACGAAAATCTTAATTAATTAAAATTGTTTATCACACAAAAAATCCAAAGCACAAAAAATGGCTATCTTTAAGAGTAAGTTATGATGAGTTTAACTCCTAATATTATAACTACGCAGATAAATTACATAACACTTATTGCAAGCGGATTATGGAAAAGTAGCTCGTTGTTCCCAACAACGTAATTACTCATACGAAATACCAAAGAAACAAAGTAGCGCCCGGTATCAATCATACGTCGCTTGCCACGCCTCACGAATCCCGCAATATTGTTAATAGAATAATACATTACTTCCGGTGTTGCCATACTGAAATAATAGTTATTTATCGCGCTAATAAAATTAATTGTTATAGCCTTTCTCAGTGCGTTAGTCTTCAGATAGATTGATAGCCCAATGACATAATAAGTAACTATTACCTTCAAATACGCCATTGTAACATTTTTGGAGTATGAAAAACCTGCGATCGCCATATCTACGTTATCTAATACAATTTCAAAGTAGCCAATCGTACTTATCTATAGTATATACTAGGTAGCTAATCCGGTAAACGTTGTTTTGCATCAAAAATTAAAAAAAAAATTTAGATGAAAATTAGATGGTAAACGATTCTCAGACCTGCTGAATACGTATACAAAATTTGGTAAAAATCGGTAAAGCCGTTTTGGATGAGTACGGTAACTAACGTTGTGACAGGGATATTTCATATATTAGATTACAAGATAGTATTAGTATGAGGTGACAAACATTTAGCTTTTATAACAAAGGTCAATCTCCGGTTCTTAATCTATTTAACATAGTATATAATAATGTCCCTTTCTGTCGTCTGTACGCTCAAAATTGTATAAACTACGCAAAGGATTATTAAAATGACATGCATAAAAATTTGTGAAGTTTAACCCTCTATTGCATGAAATATTAAATTGATAAGAAAAAAATATTTTTATTATATTAGGAGTATCCTTTCTGGTTGTCGTAGGAGTATTTCCTCTCGAGGAAGGTGTACCGGAATTATAGATACTAGGACCGCCTATGACCAGTTTAATGTCATACAATGATACCAGACTTAGTTTTACGTCATCGACCTAGGCCAATTTCTCAACCATAGCACCACGACCTATTTTTCCTTCATTGTCCTTTTCTGAAGGCATGTAAGCGTTAGGTACCCGGTTCATCCTAACAGTTCCCAATGGCAGCAATCCATTCTTATACAGGTAAACTTGCAATTTTAAGCTATTGAACCAGTCATCGAAAAATAATTTGTGTTTAACATTTCGAGGTACAGCAGATGTGAGTCGTGTAACAGTCGTTGGAGCTGACACCAAGATCTGGTGCTTCACTTAGAAAAATGTTGCTCAATCAGAGCCACATTTTTCTAAGTGAAGCAGCAGCTAGTAAAAATTTCGAAATCGTCACTGAACCTAGATACACCACTCAACCCTTGATTTTTGTACCCCCACTTATGAGGTTTAGCTGGATTATACTTTTTGGTGATGTGAATATTGTTCTTTGTGTATCAAAAGGAAACGTTCTCTTAATTTATCTACAAGTGGTCGAATTTTTAAATAGTTTGTCATGACCTGGTGCCATAAAAGCACCAGGTAGCATTCTGAAAAAATAGAAAAAAGGAACTCTGAATATATGAATGAATAGAGGGTTAATTTCAGGGTTTTATCACGAACAATGTAGGCGTTTACATCATATTATATATTTTTTAACCGACGAAAAAAAACGGAGGAGGTTCTCAATTCGACACGTATATTTGTTTTTTTTTTTTTTTTTTTTTTTTTTATGTATGACCACGCATAACTTTTTACAGTGTTGTCCGATTTTGATAATTCTTTTTTTATTAGAAAGGGCATTCCAAGGTGGTCCCATTGTCCTCATGTTAGGATCTGCTGATGATATCCTGGCGAAAATTGAAGGAACTCTTCAAATTTTGGAGGCACGCTTACAGCGATTTCGGTTTTTGACTCGGTATCGGTAGCTTTTTGGCTACTAGTGCCATATAATATACTATGACAGTATAGTACAAGTACTGTACGTGGCGATAAATCACTAAAAAGTAAGAAAAAAAATTTTTTAACAAAAATAGAACCGACTCAAGACGCACTAAAAAGTAAAAAATAACTGTGTCATTTAGTTGCTTTAATTTACTTAAGCATATCTAGGAGTCGGTGCCAGCCAAGGTTTTTACTTTCAAGGACGTTACCTAGAACCCACAAACTGCTTTACTACGTAAAATAAATGTTCCTTAAACTTGGCTGGCACCGACTTCATAGATATGCTTAAGTAAATTAAAGCAACTAAATGACACAGTTATTTTTTACTTTTTAGTGCGTTTTGAGTCGGTTCTATTTTTGTTAAAATTTTTTTTATTTATTATTATTCATTATAATATATTGTTTATTTATTTATATTTATATACATCTGTCCTTACAGGCTAACCTAATTTGACAATGTATCCTTATGTAATCTACTTATAACTACCTTATCTTATATCACTATAGCATTAACAATTTTTTCAGAGTTGCCACCTATGCAGACTAATATTTGACTGAAATCTCACCTGATGGTTAGTGATGATACAAACTAAGATGGGAGCGGACTTTCTAGTTAGGTGTAAGATGAACGGCGGCGGTACATCTTTGCCGGTAAGGTGGTATCTCCACCGCTGAACCCTTCTACCAGCCAGACCTGGACTAATTAAGAACACCTCAATCGACCCAGGATCGAACTCAGGACCTCTATCTTGTAAATCCACCGCGCATACCACTGAGCATCGGAGGCCATCATCTTTATATATTATGTATAATCTATTTATAAAAACGCGCAGCCATCCCCTACTGTATAGCTAACTAGCTAACAACTAAGTAACAGTAAACTCCTGTGTAATATTACGCTTGCTCATTCCGTCACATAAATAGCTCACATTATGTCATACCGTATGGAAATAATAGTGTTTTATCGTGCTAATAAAATTAATCTCAAGAACCTCTCTCACTGCATTAGCTCCAGTAGGATTGATGGCTTTTGTGTCCCGGCCATATTTATTCCGCCATGCTACATTTTCTCCGCGGACGGCTCTAAGAGGCGTGTTCAGAGCATTTGTTTTATCTATCGAAGCATTACATACTACGGATGTATGGATTAGTTTAATAATATAATTATAGCGATAAGAAATATTCTGCTCGTCAACAACTGAATAACAAGATAATGAAGAGGATGTCCGCTTTAATAAATTGCCTACAAACGAAATAATTTAAACAGATAAAAAACGATATTCCACATAGAGACACAAGTCAACTCTACAAAAATAAATTATTTATTTCTAAGGCTGAACAGATTTTGACATGTGAGGTGTCGTTGACTTTGGCAAAATTGTGGAAGTGACATAGGCTATATAAATTTTCAAAATGGCGGCTGTAAATGGGGGAAAAAAGGGGAGATTTGTGTATTTTTTCTCTTATCTTAGAAATATGGGTATTAAACGAAAGGTCGTAAAAAGACCATTTCGAAAATATAAATATCATATCATGTTTATATTACTGTTTTAACAAAAAATGTCAAAAAGTGTACCGTCTCATTTCTATCCCACAAATTAAAACTAAAAAGTCTGAAATAATATTATTATTATAAAAACAAAAAACCCGACTGCCTAGAAGTTAATAACTGAAAAAAGAAAAACAAGGATCACTATATCTATATAAAATTCTAAATACTTTATGGTGTTGCAGGCAGGGAAAAACGTAATTTTGGTAGATCTTTCTTTCCCAGATAGTAAAGTATTTTGTCCACGCCTGCAGCACTTAAACAGTATTTAAAGTTTTATAAAGATATAGTGATCCTTGTTTTTCTTTTTTCAGTTCTTAACTTCTAAGCAGTCGGGTTTTTTGTTTTTATAATAATAATTTTATTCAATTAAGAAGTCCACGCGGAGGATGCCGCGGGCGTTCGCTAGCAAGATAATAAATTATTCCTTAAGGAAACGTACCTACACAGCTGTTTTAATATTCCTTTTCGAGCGGAGTGATGCAAGATTGCATGAACCGGTCCAAATTTCAGACGGATGTAAAGCTTAACACTACTTGCAAAGTACGTAATGCGATTTTGCGTCTACTAAATCATTTATTACACGAAGTTCCTGAGTTTTTACATCACACTGAGTCTTTAACAGACGAAGTTTAAATTTTTTACTATTCTGTAATTTAAATTTAAGAATAAATAAAATATCAAAAATTGCGGAACCGACGCGATTTGAACCCGCGTCTTACTAGCGATCCGGGAACTTGTACACGGCTAAAACTTTCCAAAACAAATATTATAATAATAATGTCTTTATTGAAAATACTTAAAATTAACATTTGACTTACTCCTTAAAATTAAACACAGTTACAATATAACTATTGTAAGGTGAATAAAAAGGGTCTTAAGGACTGCTAGTACTAAGAAGATCTATATTACGAGCGTCTTAGCCTTCTTACGGATCCCATACAGTAATTAAGACCATGAAAGTTCCCAAATAAAACGGGAGTATGATAGGTATGGTGAGGCGTGTGTGTGAGTGTGTGCGTGAGTGTGTGTATGTGAGTGTGTGTGTTTGTATGTGGGGTACATCCCAGTAGTCCGGCCTAATTTTAGTTCTATAGAACTGTTGACACACCATATTAGTGATTTAAACAAATTTAAGAAATGTCGGTATCAACATTGTTTGTACGTTACATATAAAATATCTATAGTTTTTATAAGTATAATATGCAATCTCTTTTGATTGCAATAATAAATGTCCACTTAAATTTGAGAGTATCTATAAACATACTATATTGAATACAGCTTTGCTTAAATTGCACAAAACGTCAACGTCAACAATTTATTTCTTTAATTCAAGACCGATATGGATCATAAGCAAAACAATTCGATCGATGTGGAGGATTCGGAATTATCTTTTTAGGGTTCCGTAGCCAAATGGCAAAAAACGGAATTCTTTTAGATTTGTGTAGTCTTTCTGTCTGTCTGTATGTAACAGCCACTTTTTCCGTAACTACGAGTATAAGAAGTACAGTATTGAAATTTACTAAATAGAATTATTCCTTCTCACAACGTTTCATACAAAAATAGAAAAAAAAAACAATTTTTGGGGGTTCCCCATACTTAGAACTGGAACTCAATTTTTTTTTATTAAACCCATACGTATGGGGTCTTTATAGATAGGTCTTTAAAAATGATATTGAGGTTTTTAAAATCATTTTCTTCTAAACTGAATAGGTTGCGCGAAAGATACTTCCAAAGTGGTAAAATATCCCCCCCCTGTAACTTCTAAGATGAGAGACTATTTTTTTAGACACGACTACTACTTGGTTTTAACAACTTAGCTTTTGTCGCAACTTCGCAAGGGACATTTTTTTTGTTAAAAGCAAAATGAAACATCAATTAAAATAATATAAAGTTTATAACTTCAAAGTAATCAATAAGTAAAATCAAGAGCAAAAACTATACTACAGTACTATATAGAACTATTGGGATATAATTTGACAGCCCGGAAAATATCCCAACAGTTCTATAGAACTACGGTATGGGGTACTACTGGGATGCACCCTGTACGAGTATGTGATATTGTAAGCAATTTTCTCAATACAGAAACCTACCGCTCACCGAAGTATAGACTAGATCAGTTTACAGTAAAGGAACACAAGTAACAGAAGTTCAGAATCATAAGAGCGACTCTAACATCATTTGGTTGGTTTTTGGGTCTTTGTCGCATTTAAATTTGTGTATGAAGCGAATAATTAACTCAATGTCGTCTGTCAAGAGCTTCCAAAGAGAAAACCTTGCATGATAATCGATTTACGATTCGATGTTACACACATAAACATTTAGATATTAGGTAGTTAAAGATAACCTATGACTTTGAAATTAGGTTAAATTCGTACTTAACGATGAACATATGCTATACATATGCTATAGCACAACCAGGACAAGTTATTTAAAGCGAAAGGACATGGCCGGAATTAGTATGGAGCTGTGCCCTGAAAAAAAAATTCGTTTGCAGTGACATAATTATAGTACCTTATTTTATAGCTTACGAGTATTAGAATACCACTATTTAAGTTTTGTGATCAAAGAATTTTCGAGACTCTACAACAATATGTTACAAAAAGGCGCCTAATTATTTGAAATAGCAATGATTTTACTGTTATTTACCAAAGTGTAATATAGTTAATAGCAAATAATACCTCACTGGTCCTATAGTTAGATTATATGGGTTAAGATCATTGGTACATAAGGAGATTGAGTTGGTATTAAACATTTATTCTAGTTTATCAAAGCGAATAAATTAATCCCGGTCATTATTATTACATATCATATGACTGTTCCTCCTGTAAATAAAACAGAATACGATCGGATACTTGTACACTCTTTTGCATGTCGCGTGGTTGTGCGCAGCTGCATCAACAATAGTAACATATTTATACAATAAAAAAAAGCGTAAATCTTTATTTTATTATTATATGTTTATAATATTTATTTTAGTTTACAGTGTTTTGTTAGTTGTATTTTTATATTTAATTACAAAATGAAGTCCTAAATACAGATAGAATATGTATTATATGTGTATCCAAACTAATAAGCTAATGCGAGTCAAAGAAATATCCAAAATAAACAAAAAATACATATTTCTCGAATGTTATAGAAAAACATAATTTTTGCCTTAAATATTGCTTTATTTTTTTATTTTTTTTAACATAATAATATATATTGCAAATTCTATTCAATTTGGGGGCAGAATCCGGCCATGTACTTTGTTGATAACTTTGTGCTGAGAATAAAATGAAAACGTTAAAGTATTAGCAGATAGATACGATGGTCAACAAAGTTGAACAAAGCGGTTGCTGAGGTACCATATAGGAGTGTTGTGATTGCGATATTTGTGTAGTAATATCAAAAGTCCTTTCTTCGTAATATAAAAACAGTGATGACTTATTAAATTAAATTAAATTTTTGTTAAGACCCACGACATCAGGTTTCAAACAAAAAGAAAATTCAACTAAATCGGTCTTCGGAAAATTCAACTTAATTTGGTTAGAATAATCGATGCGCAGACCGACACGTAAACACAGTAAGTAGCAACAAAGGTACAAAATCGGTTTTTTTATTTCGGGTATTAAAATTTTTAACAAAAAATTTAACCGACTCAAAACGCACTAAAAAGTAAAAAATAACTGTGTCATATCTATGAAGTCAGTGCCTACTTATTTTTGCTTAAGTAAATTAAAGCAACAAAATGACACAGTTATTCAAGTCAAGTCAAGTTTTTGTTATAAAATTTTATTTCTTATTTTTTAGTGATTTATCGCCACGTAGCGTACTCGCACTACACTGTCATAGTACATTATACGACATTTGTACCCAAAAAAGCTACCGATACTTACACTAAAACCGAAATCGCTGCAAGTGTGCCTATAAAATTTGAAGAGTTCCTTCAATTTTCCCAGGCTATCATCATCAGATCCTAACATGATGACAATGGGACCATCTTGGAAGTATGTATGTATATAAAGAAAAAATTATCAAAATCGGACAACTCTGTAAAAAGTTATGCGTGGTCACATAAAAAAAAAATATACGTGTCGAATTGAGAACCTCCTCCGTTTTTTTTCGTCGGTTAAAAATGATATAAAGGATGCTTTTCAATAATTACAAAATTAACCTTTGTTGCAATCACACCTGATGGTAAGTGATGCAATCTAAGATGGAAGCAGGCTAACTTGTTAGACGTAGGATAAAATCCACACCCCTTTCAGTTTCTACAGGACATCGTACCGGAACGCTAAATTGCTTGGCGATATGTTTTTGTTGGTAGAATGGTAACTAGCTACGGCCGAAGTTTCCCACCTGCCAAATGCAGCTTTTTATGTTAGATTAAAATATACTAAACCGTCCTTTTAAGTACTATTAAATAACAAAACGTAGACAGAGACGAGTTATTCTAGGAAAGCACAACCAAGATGGATTATTCAAAGTGAAAGTATGTTGATAATTTTGTGATGAGGATTCAAGTGAAGGGAATAGCAGAGAGATAGGACGGTGTACAAAGCGGTTGCCGAGAAACCAAACAAAGGGATGTTGTGCTGTGATATTTGTGAAGTAATTATTTCAGGTGTTGCTTTTGTTAATTTTCTGTTTCTTGGCCGGGCTTAGCTCGGGGTACGTTGTGCGGTTTTGTCGGAATAATTATTTTTAGAAAGGATCTAGCGTGAAAATAATTCAGTGAATACATTTTCTGAGATGGTTTTTTATTTTTTGTAACACTTTTATAATGGGGCATTTCAAATTGGTGACTTGAATTTAGTTAATAATTTTGGGTTTTTTTGTAAATTTTACTATTTCTAATGCTGTTGATGAGATGTATTGATGTATAAAGAGTACATACTTCGATTTGGACTACACTACAAACCTTTCTGGTTTGCTTTACATTTCAGACTGATAATTTCTCAATTTCTTGTAATTTTTAAAAGAAAATATAAATAAAGTCTATTTATTCCACAACTCGATCCTGGTTTCGAAACCAGGACCTCGTGTTCGAAGTTACAAAATTTAGCCGCTAGCCTAACGAGGCATCTATTACCTTTTTTTTATCGACTACAAGTTGGTCCTTGACTGCTATCACACCTGATGTTAAGTGATGATGCAATCTAAGATGGAACCGGGCTAACTTGTTATATCGGTTTCTACACGACATCGTACCGGAACGCTAAGTCGCTTGGCGGTACGTCTTTGTCGGTAGGTGGTAACTAGCCACGGCGAAAGCCTCCCAAGCCAGACCAAGACAAATTAAGAAAAATCCCAATCTGCCCCACCGGGAATCAAACTCAGGACCTCTGTCTTATGAATCCACCACGCATACCACTGCGCCACGGAGGTCGCCACGTCAAAACCTATATTATGTGGTATAATTTATTAATGCTTATAACACATAGATGTATTATAAGTGCATAATATAAATTATTTTCCAAAGTGGCAATTTCCTTCAACACTTTTGACGCGTAACAACGTTATTTTATTAACTTTCAAATTACTAATCTTGTGTACAGCGAACACAACGCTCTGACGTAACTGAAAATTCCCTTTGGAACAAGAGCTGGCTCTTGTTATTTATTTTAATAAAACAATGCATAACTTTAAACTTTATTATTATGTGAATATTATAAACTGTTCATGACCTATTTTATTTATATGTTAACTAAAAGATTTCATTGATATTCCTGAGGAGTTTCCCAAATTTTCAATTGATGCAACAAAAATTCGATTTCTCAGGTCAAGCAAATAAAGTCAAGCATAATATCTGAACGACGATTGGGTTTTAAATACAGTGGGTACATAAATTTTAATTTTTAATTCAGTAAAGTAATTAACTTCATAATCTTTTGTACAATTTATTCTTTTTCACTCTCTTAAAGTTGAAATTTCCTACAATTATTTCCTAGTAAGTGTATAAACACTTTTAGCCATAGGATTTGTGCCTAATTAAAAGAGCTTAATTCAGAAAGGCGCTGAGGCAAATCGAAGCGACGCGGCACCATTTATCAATAGCAAATTTTACCATCACTGATGTACTAAATTGTATTATACAAAAATGGAATAACGTTGAAACGCATCGCTCCATCTTCGAATTTTTCACATTTGAATAACACAACTTTGTATCTTAACGATTTGAGAACAGATTATATCATAATTTGTGGTTGACTTGAAGCTTAACTTCGTTTTCAGTCTGAGCAAAGTTGACTCAAGCTAAAAATGAACAGAATTCGATCCAGGATCCAACAAAGTATATCCAATAATAAAACTTAAAGCAAATTAAATGATATCGACAAAATGTTAAGTACTAAAACTGTATTTAATAATATTCAGCCTGACGTTTAATCTAATATGGCTGCAGATCCTAAATTGAGGGAACAAAAAAACAGAAGAGTGTTTTTTAAATATTCTTCATTTACTCTTTAAAATGAGATCCGGGGTTGCATCTCATTGAGGGCTTATCTCGACAAGATTCTCGGATATCTTTATTCAATGGATGTTTTCGAGGTCCGCGATGGCCTTAAGTAACTAGACAAATAGCTTTCTCATAATATTTTTCTGCCCCGTCCCTAATGAGTTCCATATTTTTTCTACGGTGGTTTCATACTGGCTGTTTTAATAAAAATGTTGTGACAGTGTGTTCTGTAGTTTTTCTTCTTCTTTAGTTATTATAAACTAAACTGTTCATTACCTATTTTATTTAGATGTTAACTAAAGGATTTCATTGTTATTCCTGTGGAGTTTCCCAAATTTTCAATTGATGCAACAAAAATATTCGATTTCTCAGGTCAAGAAAATAACCTCAAGTATAATATCTGAACGACAATTGGGTTTTAAATACAGTGGGTACATAAATTTTAATTTTTAATACAGTAAAGTAATTAACTTTATAAACTTTTGTACAATTGATTCTTTTTCACTCTCTTAAAGTTGAAATTTCCTACAATTATTTCCTAGTAAGTGTATAAACACTTTTAGCCATAGGATTTGTTCCTAATTAATAGAGCTTAATTCAGAATGGCGCTGAAGCAAATCGAAGCGACGCGGCACCATTTTTGGCAATTTAGTTCAAAGAACAGTTTAGTTCAAAGAGTTCATTTACAACTTGTGAAGGGAAGTGTTATGCATGGTAAGTAAGTATGTATTTTTCTTAAAATGTTTGTGGCTAAACTCGAATAAATTGATTAATGGCTTATTTGTAATCGAGGTAATAATACACATTACTGTTCGTCTCTACATTTTTGCACTATATCCTACTCAGCAAAAAGAGCCTGCACTATTCTGAACCTAACCCGTGCTATATAGGTCTTCTTTCTGATATAGAAGAGAAGAGTTGTAAAGCATAGGCCCACTTTAAATGCTGATTGGAGGGCTCGATAGCGTGATAATGTTTTGCATTCTTTTTTTTCTTTTAGTTTGAGTGCCTCTACGACCATTGAAGATTAGCAGTTAGTTTCCTTATTCGTCTTGAAATTTTATTGAGATAATCAATTAAGGCTTCGTCTTAATCGATAAATCAAGGATTAACGTTTTGTTACATATCCCTGCATTTTTATACTAGAACCTGCATAACAAAAATGGCACTGTCTGGAACTGAACTCCTACTACGAAGTTCTTTCTAATGTTATAAAAGATACGAAGAAGGATGTAGTGTTCCGTTGCATTGGCGAGCTCAGAGTGATAATGTTAGTCTCCGTAACGATTGCTATCAGATGTTATTGATGTTAATTGGAATCTCCAAAGCAGGGTATAAATCCCGAAAAACTTGAGACCTATTCGAACACGAGGCATATGACTGCATAGTTTACGCATTGGTTTTGTAGTACAAAATCAGCACTCAACGGTTCTATAACTCTACGCAGTTTGCTATGTAGCAATTTCATAGTGATTATTTGTTTAACGCTAACCACATCACACAACCGACTTGAACTGCAGTATTTACTTAATTGCTATTTAGAAATTATTAGAAGATAGATAGATTTTGACGACCTCCGTGGCGCAGTGGTATGCGCGGTGGATTTATAAGACGGAGGTCCTGGGTTCCATTTCCGGCGGGGCAGATTGAGATTTTTCTTAATTTGTCTTGGTCTGGCTGGTGGGAGGCTTTCGCCGTGGCTAGTTACCACCCTACCGACAAAGACGTATCGCTAAGCGATTTTAGCGTTCCGGTACGATGTCGTATTGAAACCGAAAGAGGTGTGAATTTTCGTCCCACTCCTAACAAGTTAGCCCGCTTCCATCTTAGACTGCATTATCACTTAAAATCAGGTGTGATAGCAGTCTAGGGCCAACTTGTAATCGATAAAAAAAAAGATAGAAAATCCAATTGATGAAGCGTTTGGTTTTCTTTCTTCCAACCTATGATCTTAACAAATACCTTAATAATATTTTTCTTTTGTTTTTCAGTTTTGTATCTTAACTATTTTATATCATATGCGTGAAATAAATATCTATCCATCTATCTTAACCACTGTACCAAAGAGGCAGTTAAGTGAACACACAGGTGTCCTAAATCATTGATGATAGGATGTGATACATCCACGTAATAAATAGCCACTATACCGCGTGTCATCGCTCAAGGCAGTGTAATGTATTACGTTAGAAGCTTTCGTTTCGTCTCACGTATTAATTATGTGTTGGAAAAAGTTCTACCTGTTTCGGTTTCAGATTTTGGGACAAAATTAGCTCTACTGACTTAGTTAAGCTACATTCACACTAGCGTAGAGTCAAATTCAACCGTATTTATACAAATAATAAGTATTATTATCGAATATTGAGTGTAATAGCTGAGAAAGTCATTAGTTGGAATTGTGAGAATTCGTCTCTGTATTTTGTCGTATGTTTTCTGTTACCAAGTTGTCATCTGATGTCTCTGGTAAGAGTGTAGATGTAGATGTATAAAATAAAAATTAAAAAAAACCCCGACCCAAATTAGAAACATGAAAAGAACCAGTCAAGACAAATTCAACGAGCCCAAACTCGATGGGTTTACTAAAAAGGTAAACCAGGGTTACGTCTCCTATCTTCGAGCCTTATCATCAGACCAGCTCATTGGTTCCAGAAGACATTAGTGTTTCAAATATCAGATCACACACATGCTTTCAAGCAAACTGAGAGTGTAACATTTCTATCACAACTAACAAACGATCTGATGACCTTGAAGACCTGAACCGATTTCCACCAAACATAGCTAAGAACAATTTCGACTGATTTGCCTTATAAACAAAAAAAAAACCGCATTAAAATCGGAACATCCGTTTGGGAGTTACGATGCCACAGACAGACACATACACATACATTTACACAGACACGTCAAACTTATAACACCCCGTCGTTTTTGCGTCGGGAGTTAAAATGGAACTAATATATGTTTTTTTTATCGACTACAAGTTGGCTCTTGACTGCTATCACACCTGATGTTAAGTGATGATGCAGTCTAAGATGGAAGCGGGCTAACTTGTTAATCGCTTGGCGATACGTCTTTGTCGGTAGGGTGGTAACTAGCCACGGCGAAAGCCTCCCGCCAGCCAGACCAAGACAAATTAAGAAAAATCTCAATCTGCCCCGCCGGGAATCGAACCCAGGACCTCCGTCTTATAAATCCACCGCGCATACCACTGCGCCACGGAGGTCGTCATATGTGACTAAATTACTGTACAGACTGATAGAGTGTATACATACGTATGCATCAGTACAACTCCAACTCAGATATTATCTTTTACTGGCCAGGCTATTTATATAGTAATTAAAAATCCACGCGAAACTGTGCGTTAAAATTCTCATTACCCCCTTTTGATTTATAATAGACTAGAACAAAAACACAAACTTTTCGTGTTAATGTTTCTAATAAAAAGATGTAGAAAGTTTTTCATTATCCTATCACGTATAATTTGTACATATACAAGACAAGAGTAAATACACATCTCCTAGAAAAGCACACTTCAATCTATGCGTCATCATTGCTTTCCATCGGGCTTTGTTCTAGGTAAACATAAGTCTATTTACTGAATAAGCATCTTCTAGTCAACCTAGCTAGAATTTCATGTTATACGGTATTATAGTCAAGGATACGTTATATAGTAGGTAGATTAGGTAGAATGACAAAGGCAATTGTATTGGCCTTCAACTTTACGCAGGAAGTGAAATAAATAATTTTATATCACAACTATTGAGTTTCTGGCCGGCTCTTCTCAATAGGACCTGCCTTCCGAGCCGGTGGTAGAGCCAACTACTTTTTTTATTTTATATATAAAATTGGTTGTCTGTAAAGTCGGTTAAAACGTGACAACGTTTTAAGAAAATACTGATGGAATGGTAGCATTTAATTGGTTATTAAAATTTTCAATTTAAGTATATTTTTATAAATATTAATTTAAATTAATAAAATAATTGATTTTGATTTTATAAATTTATATTTTAAATTTATAATAAATGTATTAACTTTTAATTTAAAATTAATATATTTAATAATTATATTTAATAGACGGATGTCGAACGCTGTCGAACGCAAAGGCCGATTGTGCTTCTTTGTCGCTCGTTTCGCGCTCTCGCTTGCACTTCAAGCCTTACATGGAACGCCTCAAAGCGAGGTAACGCCGCATGAGTCATGTTTTTTCGTGCGTGCAGCCGGCTCTATCGAATTATAAGACGTTGTCACGTATTAATAAAATAATTTTATAGACATTTTAAAAGTGCTTATAATAAGCCTACTTAAAAAAACGATTTTAAATTTGAATTTGATTAGTTAAACATAAAAATATTCGGGTAATATGGCACAATACAGTAATGAAGGTCTATTATTTTAGGCTTCGGGCTGGCGCGGTGGACTTAAGTTAATTAAAGTATGAGATTAGTTTAGAAACCTTTCCTAATCTAGTTTTATTTATTATAATAGTTATTTATAATTTACCTGCATTATGAATAAAATTTATGTATTAAGTTTGTAAAAATTAATCATGACTTATATTGTAAGTCCACATGTTTCCATATATTATAAAATTAAATAACTTTTTCTTTAATAAGTTTTTCTAAAATAAAAGCCACGTCATAGCTAGCCCGCTAAAATTTCATGTTCATAAATGTCTTCAATTTACCATAAAAAAATTCAAGTTAAAAAAAATTTAACTCGCATCTGAAACCAGCAAAAATAAATTAAATCAAATTTAACAATATATGCTGAGCTACCTACAATATAGTCAAAACTTTAAAATAATACAAAAATCATATTTCGCAAATAGGTACAACGTTGGTAACAATTGAACATGTCCATCGTTAATTGCTTAGTTAAAATTATTCTATGTTTTTAGCTTATTCTGTGTTTAGGTACTGATTTTATATTCTTTTTATATATTTTTAGCCTGCGACTCTGTCTGCGTAAAAATTGGTGTAGTATACTTGAGCCTTCGAATCATCCCTTAAAGAGGTGGCTTTGGAAATTCCTTTTTTAGAGCACGTCTACGTAATAATAGGTGTATCTGTT
Source organism: Mycalesis mineus (assembly GCA_034621355.1). Lineage (NCBI taxonomy): Eukaryota > Metazoa > Arthropoda > Insecta > Lepidoptera > Nymphalidae > Mycalesis > Mycalesis mineus. Next base: position 4,233,573 of record CM067891.1, read on the forward strand.
CCTAATTTCCAGTCCACTGTCTGGGTAAAATTTAGAATCACAAACGTTTTTAATGCGAGATCATAAAAATTGTAATAAATCAGTTAAGATTTTCAAAGCAGTTCGTGACAATCACTGTAATTTTTAAATATTAGATTTTTTATTTTAGATAGAAAAGAAAATATAATGTAAATTATAATAACAATACACGATATAGATCTTACATAAATCACTCTTGGAGTTTTCCTATCGATAATATTGCTCGGATACACAAAAGCCATTAATTCTGTAACTGCTAATTCAGTGGAAAAGGTTCGGTACTATTAATTTTATTGGCGCGATAAAATGATAATAATTCAGTATGGCCTGACCGGAAGTAATATCGAGGAGCGAAAGAAAGGAAATATAATGACCAGCCATTCTGAACACTATCCGTTTACCCATCTTACAGTTAGATCACGAACACTATGTACATATAAAAATTATCAATATGAGTAATCGATTTTTTATATGCACTGCCTTATTTATCCAATTAACTTGTTTATTTTAGTCTAATAATAATTGACGGACCAAGGACCACCTGGTGCTTAATAAGCCTATAAACAGGAAACTACGTCGCACAGCAGGCACGGAACACGTCCTTCAAGGTGCCACGTTGTATAAATCAACCTGAAGGTCACGTCCTACACCTACAACCATGCTCTTTAGAATGCCATGTTGTGTGTAGGCAAGCATGGCGATATTATTTCCCCGGAAAAACTCTCACATAAAAACAAAAAAAAAATACTAATCCTAAAACTTTTCAAACGTAGTCCAGAGTTGTGAAGTTGGTGTTGTTACACTGCAGTAACTTAACGAATACCTTAAGCTTTGTTCAGTAAAATCAGTTACATGTGACAGTAATCGTAAATAGACCTTAGTCTACTTGACTTCTGCTTTGATTTTATACCTAACTGTATGTATATTAAACGGTGATTCTGACGGTATTGGGAAATTGTTAAGGTGTGTACAGAAATAAGTCTTCGTGACTAAAATTTTATGAGAACATCAAAACAATCCTGCTTTTTATATTTAATTAAGCTAAGTAGGCCTTCGGGCCTTTATCAGTGGCATCTGAAGGGAAATTAAATCTTCACAAGGAAAAAAAACAGAAAGGCATCTTTTATTTAATTACAGGTATCGTATCTCAAAATAATGTTATTTTTTTAATTATGTCCCATTCAATTTAAGCTTTCGTGAGAATGTTTCGGAAATTAAAAATAAAATTTTTTTTTGCTTTTATTTCATAAATACAGATGTAACAATTTTTGTTGATTGCTTTGTAAACCTACTTGATTTTTTAAGTATTCAAAATATATTTATTTTGCTATTTCCTACGGAAAGCCGACAAATCCAAGAGACATAGTTACCCAGATCCGACAACAAAAGCTCGAGCTAGAGGATAGCTCAACAACTGGAGCATCCCATCGTCAGGGAATTAAAATTAAAATTAGTCTATAATGCGAATCGCTTGGATTCAGTGATTTACTTTGTACCGATCGATCGGATATATCACCATGCATTGCATCAACCTGCATTGGAACAGCGTGGTACATCCTATAGGCAAAACACATAACTTAGTCCTCGTCTACGGAATACAGTAGTGCAATAGCAATAATTTAACAATCGCGTGTTGCCTTTCGCACTTCTTGTTCATTCATGAACCACGTCATGTGACTCACCAGTGTGTCTACTGTATCGGGTAAGCGAGGACTGAGTTATGTGGTTTGTCTATAGTATCTCCTACAAGGAGATAGGTCGTTTTATAGCGAGCCTATAAATAGGCTGATTATGAAATTATTAACCGACGAAAAAAAACGGAGGAGGTTCTCAATTCGACACGAATATTTTTTTTACAGAGTTGTCCGATTTTGATAATTCTTTTTTTATTAGAAAGAGCATACTTCCAAAGTGGTCCCATTGTTATCATGTTAGGATCTGAAGATGATATCCTGGGGAAATTCAAGGAACTCTTCAAATTTTGGAGGCACGCTTACAGCGATTTCGGTCTTTGTCTCGGTGTCTTTTTGAGTACTAGTGCCGTACAATATTATATATATATATATATAAGGTTTCTATTTTAAGGACGTTACCTAGAACCCACAAGCTGCTTTACTACGTAAAATAAATGTTTCTTAAACTTGGCTGGCACCTACTTCATACATATGCTTAAGTAAATTAAAGCAACTAAATTACACAGTTATTTTTTACTTTTTAGTGCGTTTTGAGTCGGTTCTATTTTTTGTCAAATATAACCGAGACAATTTTATTATTTGAATAGGATATCTCTCTATCAGTAATATCTATTCGTAAACTGACCTTCTATCGCAATTTAAGCTCTCGAAGCGTGTTAAATTATGTTGTGTCAAACCATCGGCCGATTAATTGCCGTAAACGATTGCTTTTACCCCATTAAATAATCGTAATCAATGATATTATTTTTGCAAATTTTGTAATAATGATTTATTATAGAACTTTTACACGTGGAATTCTGTTTTCAGTCGATTTTATCTACAAAGACTAAGCCATAATTTATGAAAGTGGGTTAAATTGTTCTTTGATAGTTTTTTGCGTTTCTACTTTAATGTATTCCACCGACGACGAGACAGGGCGTATATTTGACTAGTATATATGTTTGTGACATTATCCTATTCTCGGAAACTGCAATGCAACTGAATAAGATGATACAAGATTTACATCAGGCTAGCATTCAAGTTGGACTAGAAATGAACCTGGACAAGACAAAAGTGATGACGAATTACAACGCAACACCTATTTTGGTTAACAACATCCCCCTTGAGTATGTAGAGAAGTATGTATACCTAGGCAAACAGGTTTCTTTCAAAAAAGACAGAGCTAGGAATGAGGTGGACCGCAGAGTGGCGATCAGCTGGAACAAGTACTGGGCCCGTAAAGATATTTTCAAATCTCAGCTTCCGCTCACATACAAAAAGATACTTATGGACTCAGAAATATTACCTTGTCTGACATACGCTTGTCAAACCTGGACATTCGATGGAAAAACAAGAAGAAAAATTCAGCCAACACAGAGAAAAATGGAAAGAAGTTGCTTAGGCATAAAGTTAAAAGACAAGGTGAGAAACAATGAAATACGCAAAAAAACGAAAGTTACCGATGCCTTAATATACTCCCTTAAAAGAAAGTGGCAATGGGCAGGTCACGTGGCCAGATGCAAGGACAGCAGATGGACTGGAAGAGTGCTGAATTGGGCTGGACCAAGTGGCACAAGAGCAAGAGGTCGCCCGGCTTCTAGATGGATAGACGACATAGAGGCGACTGCGGGAAAAGAGTGGCTAACTGTGGCCAAAAACAGGGTTAAGTGGAAATCCTTGGAGGAGGCTTTTACCCTTAGGGGGTCCATATAAAAAAGAAAAAAAGAAACAATTTAAATATTTAATCATTTTGTATTACTTTTTTATGTGGAATTAAATAAAGCTTTATTATTATTATTATATATGTTTGTATGTTCCCAATGTTCTGTGTATTAATTTTATTTGTAAATAAACATAATATCAAAATTGAACAAACAGGATTTCCGGTATTGTGTATATTTTCAAATATGGGTATATAATATAACAACACTATAAAATAAATTATAAAATAATTAATTTTATTGTTTTCAAATCAAAAATTTGGATAGACACTAACATCTTTTATTTTATTATTTTTTATCTACTATAGTGATTTTTAGGAAAGTACAAAATTTGATAGGACGGATTTTTGAATAAAATTATAATTTTGTTAAATTAATATAAAATTTATTTTTTATTAAATTAATATAAACTTCATTGCGTAGTTAAACGCAAGGGCTTGCTTCATTTAGCCGTGACTAATCGTCGATTAATTGTTGAAAAGGTTGCGTTTTTATATTGATACGAAGAAACCTACTATCAATCAAAGGACTAAACTTTTTTCATCATCATTATCAGTCTATTAACGGCCCACTACAGGGCCAGGCCTCCCTCCTTACAGGAGAGGGGATATGGAGCGTACCCACCACGCTGCTCCAATGTGGTTTGGTGGGCTTAGGGTGATAATGTTTCATTTACTAAAGATCACTATCAGATGTTGATGACAGTGACCGGGACCGACGGCTTAACGTGCTCTCCGAGGCACGGGGGTATCACACCACCAACTTCCAGACTCCGGGCTTGGAATGTACTGAACATTTCATAGAAGAATGAAAAAGCTCAGAAGTATTCCAGGACCCGATACAGGGATCGAACCCAGGACCTCGTGATCGAAACCACATAGACTAACCACTAGACCAACGAGGCAGTCTAAACTTATTTAGGCGGGTAATTTTTAGAACCACAGATGGGTTATCAACATCTTTATGTTTGTACTACTGAGTGGATTTACCATTACCATTTGAAAATAACGCATAGGCATATTTTTATTCCATAATTCCTACGGGAACGAAAACTACCAGGGTGAAACCGTGGGCTTTCTCTAGTGATACATTATTATACAATGAAGATCCCATAAGTCTATCGAAAAACGAATGATATAAAAGTCGTTATTTTATTTTAGGTAAATTAAAATTTTCTGTCTTATCTATTGAATATATTATGCTACGACTTTTATTTTTATCTCATAGGCTAGGTGACTTTATTTGTTTCAGTTAATATACACTATTAATATCTCTCTCTGTAGTCGTTTCTTCATGACTGAAGATCGTGGTCCTGGTACGATCCAAGTCTCGAACGAGTCCACGCCTTCCACCTGCTCCTGTTGGTGGCCATCTTTGCTAGCGAATAGAATGACTGCTTGGACTCACTCAGCTAATCAGCCCATCGTGTTGGGGAACGACCTCTAGCTCTTTTTCCGTCCGTGCTGCCCGTTATTATTAGCTTTTCCAAATTACTGTCTTCCCGCCTCATGATGTGTCCAAAATAAGCCAGAATCCGTTGATAGCAGATGGATGAAAGCCTGACCTTGATTCCGAGCTGCGACAGAATAGATGCGATCGTTCATGATATCAACAGATACCATCTGTTGATATCGTACCATCTGTTGATTAATATATTTTGAGTTTATTATAATTTGTCAATTTCGCTTCTATGTCATATAGAAACAGATATGGCGACTATGATTAAACCAGGTTCATTTAAAATTTAAATAAACTCATTACAAAAAAAAGCATTTCGCAACAGCACTCATAATAGCGCGATAGTGCGCGTAATTTTCGCGAAACGCCGGGATGAATTTAATGAACTTTTGCGAACCCATTTGCGAGTTTAATACGCGAGGCAATATCGTTTTAAAGTGCGGCATCGTCCGAACGACACGCGTCATAATACGTTAAATTATAATTGTATGACCCGAAACTGACCCGCCTAATTATGTGCCAATGCGCGTGAAATTGTTACTATTCAATTGCTAAATAATATAATATTAAATGATCTATTCTTGCAGAAGACATACTTCTATTGGAGAATGCTGTTTCGTGTTCTCAGAATCGGTTGAGAATATATTATGGATAAACTTTGATAAAGTTGCGTAAATTTTTCTCAGAAAAATAATTAATTTAAAATTTTATATTTGATGTAAAATAGAGTGAAAGTCTAATTGTTTTTTTTGGATCTTCATGCTACCATTGGTTGGCAAAAATGAAGCAATTGTAGCTTTGGGAAATAACAGATCTTAATCTCCTTTCAAATACTCCCAATCGAGATCCCAAGGTTTTATCTTTAGCGATGTTTTCTTCGTTTTTTGTGATATTACATAGAAAAAAGTTAAGGATTATACAAGCGATTATAGCGAGCCAAATTTAAATATATATATACGATTTGCGATCTAAAAAATCATAATTATTTTGGAAATAATTATAACTCTGCTCGTAGAAAGAAAGCTAAAATAATAATGATGGATCGATGAAACTCCCACAGATACCCCATCGATTTTATTATATTCGCTTTGCTAATTGAATTCCGTTCGAACATTAACCGAGAGATAAATAGCTTCGTTGCACGCTCCGCGCCATTAATGCTGGTAACATACCTTAAACGTAAAACCTACGTTATTAGTGTTTAGTCAGACCAAATTTTATTAGGAGCCTTCGCTGGATCGAAACATTTAACTCAATTGTGGTGTTCAAAGCTTGAAATTTGATATAGAGTAAACTGTACCTGTTTCGAAGTCCCATACAAAGGTAAACATTCGTCACATATAAATGTAAACACAATTTACATCATGTTTTAGACCTTTCTAAAGGTTATTATACTTTTAATTTAAAAGTATTAGATTGGCACGTGATCGACTTTCGATTAGGACCCTATTATCAATGTTATGTCCATAAATAACTCAAGTACTTTTAGAGTTTCGGAAGATAAAATTCATGCAACCATAAACGAATCTTGACAATCCCTAAACTCACACTTTCTCACTGTATTGCATGAACTGATTCTCATATATGTGGCCTCTTTCATGTTTTATAAATTAATTGCTTTATATATTTCAATACACGAAGTGTTTCCCATTTATGGGACCTCTTCATGTATTTTATAGTTCCACAAATGTGATTAGAATTAAATTCTCTTAAGAACTTAAAATTCCAATCAATAATAGAGTGGTATTACTGATACGCACACAGAGCGATCAGGGTAAGTCCTCAGACAAACCTTAGATCGATGGCATCTCTCTATTAAAAGATGTTCAATTCCGTTCAATATTAGAATGGTATTACAGTTACGCACACAGAGCGATCCAAGTAAGTCCTCAGACAAACCTTTGATCGATGGCATCTTTCTATTGAAAGATGGACATACTATTGCTCCACATTGTGGTAATACCGATACGCACACAGAGCGATCCGAGTAAGTCCTCAGACAAACTTTAGATCGATGGCATCTTTCTATTGAAAGATGGTCATACTATTGCTCCACATTGTGGTAATACAGATACGCACGCGGAGCGATCCGAGTAAGTCCTCAGACAAACTTTAGATCGATGGCATCTTTCTATTGAAAGATGGTCATATGCTCCATCCCGCAATATGACGGTGGCCCGCTACCAGAAATGCTAGTTCTATGATGCCCGGGCCGAGTGAGGGTTACCGCAAAACGTCTAACTTAATAATTATAATATGATAGCCACACTTCGTGAATGCAGCCTCCGTTAATGTCTCTATAAACTTCGCTAGTTGCTAGAACATTCTGCACCGACCGCGTCGCACAGCTCACTGAACCGTTCAAAGAACCGGCACGATTCTGTGGAAAGAATCTAATAATCGAATCTCTTATTAGAGAAACCGGAGCCCCCCTCTCAAATCATTTCTGTGTGAGAGAAATGTATACGGCACAAGTTATAGAAGTGTGTTCCTCTTGAATTTCATACCTCGATACCGAGGTGTAAGGCGTTCAAAAACAGCACATTTTATAGAGGTGTGTTCCTCTTTATATTGGATTCTAATTGTGAGAAGTTAGAAGAGAATAAGGCACTCAGTAAGTCAACATAGAGCTCAGACATCCGTTTCAAACATCTCGTCAGATGCAGATTCAGAGCTGAACCAAATGTAAGCGGCTAGTATCTCACTCCTCAACCAATCAGATGAGTATACCTCAATACGAGGTGTTATGCGTTCAAAAAGCTTTAACAGAGATATAAATACAACAGTCGTATTTTATTGTGTAAATGCCCAAGCTGTCAAGGCATATTTATAGGAAAATTTGTTAATATATTTATATAATTGTGTCTTGCTATCACATAATTCATATTTTATTTTATTAAATTCTATATTTTTTAAGTAAGGGCGCATAGCCTTACTTGATGGATTATTGCTTATAAATCGCTTTCCATATATGCCTTCTAACACTATTTATAACCGACCTCTATGTATTATATTCATCGCTCGATGAAAACACAGAGCTACAATGAAACCTTGCCACTGTCGGAACACCGCATTCTCATAGAAACTGACACAGACGCGGAGCACTGCATCGTCACAGACACAGCGGACACCCCCTCTCTCACACATCCCCACATTAGTGGCGGCGCGCGCTCAAACACCGAGCAGATCCTTCGATCTAGCATTCGTTCGAAAGTCACTTCACTATTCGTCTCCGGCAGCCCTCGGGGCGTATTTGACATACAGTATGTATACAAATTTGAATGAGGAGCGCTTCACGATTGTGCGTTCAATTAGAACATACTTCTAATTACTCGTTTAATATTAAGCACTGTTGTTTATCGTTTTACTATTCTTTAATAAAACTCTTTTATATATTTTACATGTATATATATATTTTATTTATTTTTAGTGTAATTATATATGTTAGTATGTACGATTATGATCGTCACAAAACTATTAGATAAAATACTAGTAGATTTTACGTCACTAGTAGGCCTAACAAACGCACAATGAGAAATGTCGCGTAGGCAAAATGACAAACGATTTTCCAATAGCGCACTACCGGAAATTTCACTGCATTGGGGTAAAAGAGACTATTTCGCCGTAATTGGGTGACATTGTCTTAGGCCTGTGTGCACCAAGATTTCGGTTATCATAACCAACGGTTAACATAAGCTAACTATGAATTTACTGTTCACGACAACCCGTACGCCGGTTAAGGACGTAAGCTCGGTTAAGATAACCGCCCGGTTTACGTCCTTAACCGGCGTACGGGTTGTCGTGAACAGTAAATTCATAGTTAGTTTTATGTTAACCGTTGGTTATGTATGATACCGAAATCGTGGTGCACACAGGCCTTATTCTCTAATCGGAATATCTTTTGGCCAACCTCTGTTAATTTGACTAAGTACCTTTGCTTATGTAGTTTCGAATCACAGGTTTCGAGCCTTGGGACTTAGCTAGATTCTTTACCCGAAGTTTGTTAAGCATAACCGTCCTTCAGAGATCAAGTTAAGCTGTTAGTTCCGGTCATCATCATTAACTTCTGATGGTGCGGTGTGGTTCAAACGATACTCGCATCTTAATAAGAATCAAACATTATCACCTAACATAGACCAGTCCGTATTGGAGCAACGAGGTGGGACTAACCTCCATATCCCGTATCCTATAAAGACGGAGACCTGTGTTGTTGAAGATGTTGTTATAAGTGTGTTTCTATTTTAGTTACTGTATAAGGTGTGCATTATTGAAATCGTTCATTCGAAAATTACTGTTAACACTTCCTTTGTGAGCACGGGCTTTGATTATTAGTATTTAATGATCAATATTATTTTATTATTTGAACTTTGCTCTTAGTAGTCGTTAGCGTTAGAAAGCTTTGAAGGTTAATGTACCTACTAATATTTAGTTATGAAACATCGCACAGGTTTTTTTTCCCACGTGCCTTTCGAAGAATTAAATTGATATTAGATATTATAGTTAGTTTTATATTACATTACAATTGTCTAGTGAAAAATTAATATTCAGTAGTACCTGCATAGGTTTTTCTGCATATCATGTTAATGGTTAATTTAAGTAATAATTTATTTTTTGTAAACTGTAATTAACGTTACGTTTAATTCATTTACTGTAGTAACTTTGTATTTCTTTAATGTTTAGAATTTATACATCAAAAATAATACTGTAAATAAATATACTCGTATACTTCAATAAAAAATATATTAGACTTGATATACCTAGGTACTTTGAAGGGCTAGGGCGTATTTCAAGTTTTAATAAAACGGAAGGCTGCAGCGCCTATTCACTTGCTGTGCTGCCGATTCCATATTTATTCTCATGGAGTTATCATATTCTGCATATTGGCTACTCAGGAATGAATCAAGCTGTGTATTGAACTCGTATATTTCTACTCAAAGGCGCCCAGCCTGTACTGTCGAAAATGAAACGTATATTGCCCAAACTGAATTTGTTTCTGTTTTTAGATTGCCTATCCAGATTTTACCTGGATAATATTGGCATAAGCTACAATATTGAGATAATAGATTAGAGTCAAATTTTTTAGTGCAAAATTATGTGTGTAAAAAATTTCAAAAAATTTACAATACCAGTTGAAATAAAGAAAATAAAAATCCGACACTCATGAATTTAATTTGTTATTAAAGTTATACTGTTAGTAGGATTTTAATTGAAATTTATTCTGATATCTGAATTTTTTGTCACAAATTTCCATATATAATAATAACCATCTCGATTACCTCAACTTTCAAATAATAAAACGCATGGTAATCGGTCCATTCCTTTAAAAGCCTTGATGCCACTGATATTTAAGTCAGGTGTTAAAAAGCGTGCAAAGCTACGACTTTTCTACAGATACAGAAATTCTTCAGAGGGAAGAACCCAAAACGGAACGGAATGGAAGGAAGAATTTTTCTTCCTTCTGAAGAAATTCTGTAGCTGTATTTGCAATGTTGAAATTTAAATGTTATTTTTTTATTGTATGAAATATTCAGGTTATAAGTTAATATTTTACTTGTAAGTAAAATCACCTAGTTCCATGTTACCGCACGTATTGAGGATATAAAAGGTATTCTGTACGCAAATGCATTCCTGATAGTAACCGAACCCATCGTATTGGAGCTTAGAATGTTAGTTTAGTATTCATGAATCTGCTGATAGCACATACATTGACGTAACATTTACATAATAAGTTAGATTCCTAAATTTTGATTATTAAGCTATTGTATAGCTTTTATCGCGGGCCTTGAGCGTGGAGACCGAATACACAAATTCCGTAACGAAAAAACCTAACAACCCTGAGTATCAAAAACATAATATCAAAAGCACAATTTCGGCAACGACGTCATCGGGGAACGTGGCTTAGCGGATTGCCAGAGAGACACGGGGTCGAATCCCGTCGGTTCCGCAATTTTTTTTTTCAAGCGTGATATTTTTCACTTAGAGCGCCTTACCGCTAGGCCACGGTCCCGATGACGTCGGTAGGTAAACATAAGTTGATAAAAAATGCTATGCAATAGCTTTACCGCGGCAGTCTCCGAGTGCCACACGTCTTTTTTTTAAAGCCTTTTTGGCTTAAAACAATTAAATAAAAAAGAATTCAACTAATTTTGGTGATGGATTTAAATCCATGAAGCTTTGGATTTAATACCCACACGATAGACTATAATTGCACCTATTTCTAGAACATGCTTTTTGATTTTGTGAATTCAAAAGGGTAACATCTATCTATAAATTTTTTAACAACAAATAGAACCGACTCAAAATGCACTAAAAAGTAAAAAATAACTGTGTCATTTAGTTGCTTTAATTTACTTAAACATATCTATGAAGTGGGTGCCAACAAGTTCAAGGAACATTAATTTAACATAGTAAAGCAGTTTGTGGGTTCTAGGTAATGTCCTTAAAATAGAAACCTTGGCTGGTAACGGTTTTTGTGTAGCCAAGCATTACACAAAAACCGAAATCGCTGGAAGTGTGCCTATAAAATTTGAAGAGTTACTTCAATTTTCCCATATCATCATCAGATCCTAACATGATGACAATGCGACAATGTTAGTTTATAACGGGTTAACGATTACCTAGGGTTCCGTGGGTTCATATACGCCTGTGTGAACAAGAGAGAAAATCTCTAAACAGAGCTTACGACTTGAGTACGTGTAGGTTTGTGGATCTCCGTCGTGACGCGTCAATACTCACATCACGGCTGGTGCTTTTCTTCCTGCCCAGTCAAATTTACCAATAATACTCGCCAATTCAAATACTTGGTAAATTTATTTTTAAATTTTGATGTGCATCTTACTAACAGCTGAAGGCCGATTCCTTTAGGATGCCATTTCTAACAATAATTGATCGATCAACGCGCCGTGCAACGATAATCTGGTGAAAGCTAAAAAGGGAAAAGTATCAAAATACTTGGCCCTTACTCATGAGATTACCGCCATCTGGAATGTTGATTCAACGATGATTGTTCCTATAGTCGTTTCAGTCAACGGTCTTATAGCGAAAAGCTTTGACCAACATCTTAAAAAGCTTTCGCTTAGTTGTTGGATCAAGGGTCGGATACAGAAGGCGGTAATTCTTGAAACGGCGCGTATTGTGAGGAGGTTCCTCACTCTGGAGCCCTGACTACCGGCTGCTTGGACCCCCGGGCCCCGCAGCAGGCGGACTGGATTTTTTTATAAATTTTTAATAGTGTTTTTTTTATAATTTTTATAAGCATTGTTGAAAATTTATAAAAGAACTAGCTTTTGCTCGCGACTTCGTTCGCGTGGAATAGTGATTTCCGGCAGATTTTTGGTTTTTCCCGATCTCGCGGGATCTCTTCAAAAATGAAATGTGGAAGATATTCTAGGAAACTCTTCAAAAATCAACATGATGAGCTCTGCGTTTGAATTGAAGATATGTATACTCACTTAGGGCATTAAAGCCGTTATTGCCGATCGAAAAAGGCGAAAATGTTATTTTTCCCTTATTTTCAAAATATTATTTTGATTTGCCATTTCAGAAAAAAAGACTGTTTCTCCCTTGACAAATGTTCTATTATTTTAGGCTTTAAAGATTATAAAGTTTCTTACACCAAGACATTTCTGTATACCACGTTTTTAGTTTTGCCATCCTTTGCAAAAATATATAGGTCTTGTGGTTTTGACACTCTTGAGCACGCAACGTAGAGTTGTCCATGGGAGAAACAGTCTTTTTCAAGATGTAACCCCGCAGCTTTAAGCGTTTGCCCTTGGGCTTTATTTATCGTCATTGCAAACGCAGTTTTCAGCGGAAACTGAACTCTTTTGAATTGGAATGGCAAATCAGTTGGAATGATGGGAATGCGGGGAATAATTACAGTTTCGCCTTTTGCCATTCCAGTCATAATAACGGCTTTAATGACATTCCGTCCTAAATAGGTTACTTGTAACCGTGTGCCGTTACATAGCCTTGGTGGATCTAGGTTTCTCATAAGCATCACAGGAACTCCAACTTTCAGCCTCAACTTGTGAGAAGGCACTCCTGATAACTCTAAGGAGTTGAGAAACTCTGTTGGGTAAGATGTCACTTGCTCGGTATCCACGACGTTATCTACTGATAGATACTCGATGACATCTCCCTCTACGTCAGACATAATTTGGTCATTTATCCGGCCTACTATTTCATTTGTTGGCGCCAATATCGCCCTTTCGCATAACCATTCCCGATTTTCGATATTAGCAAGTAAATCCGGATAGACACTATTTTTTAAATTGTATGTGCTATCCACAATTTGGCATAATTCGCTGCTCAGCGTGATCATACTCTCGGAGTCGGTAGGCATACGATCCTCGCCAATCTTCAGAAGAGTAGCAGCATACTGCCCGGCTTGACAATCATTATGGAGTAATACTCGCATATTCGTCGACAGTGAAACCTTTTTCACATGTGTCCATAGCACAGATGCTTTTAAACAGGCATTGATTTCATCTGCCGGTGTGCCCCTTGCTATAACCAGCAGGGTCTGCCGGAAGTCACCGGCCAATAGAACCACCATTCCTCCCATAATACCTTGATTGTTTTTAATGTCTTTCATCGTGCGATGAAGTGCTTCGATTGCTCTTTTATGGGACATTGTACATTCATCCCAAACCAGCAGTTTACATTGTTGCAACATTCTTCCACGCTCACTACTTTTACTTATGTTACAAACTGGCATTTCCTCATGAGCTAAATTTAGTGGCAATTTCAGAACTGAGTGGGCCGTTCTTCCTCCACTAAGCAGCGTAGCAGCTATTCCGGATGAAGCTACTGCCACAGCGACTCCTTTATCTTTCCGGATTTCAGCTAATAATAAGTTTAAAAGAAAGGTTTTGCCGGTACCTCCTGGAGCATCCAAAAAGAACAAACCACCTTCACGACTGGCAACTTTGTTGATGATTGTCTCAAAGACTAATCTTTGTTCTGGATTTAAAAGTGGAAGGGTCTCTGTTATTTGTTGCTGTAAAAAAACTGGATCATAATTTAGCTCTCGCATTAAATCATTACTGACTTCCCCAATTCTTTGTGGTCTGCTCATACCAAAATCGGACAAATATTTACCAGTGATAGTTATCACTTGGTCCTCAACCTTGGTCAGAGCGTCATTGTAAATTACATCATTATACGAAATATTTGGGTCCTCTTCTTGAAATCTGCGTAAAATGTCGTCCGCCATATCATTTTTATATTTTCCCCACAGATATTCAGGGTTTGAGAGTCCACACGTTGCTATTAATATAGCAAAAAGCTCTCTCACCTGTGGCGCAGATTTGCATTGTGCGGCCTCTTCTAGAGTTAGATCCCAATGATTATCGTTCTCTAATAGTCCTCTTGCCTCACATGCCTCTCTAAATGTCGAGAATTCTTGATCATTTAGCTTTTTGAGATCTGCAAAAGAAGTTGGCCCCCGCACGTGGTGTAAGAGTATTCTCAGACAAAAACACTCCATATTAGTAACGTGGACCGTGTAAACTCGGCCTAAGGCATCTCCAGATTTGACACCAGGCCAATTCTGAACCGGTACTCCCTGGATTCGTCGTTTCCATTCCCTCCTTGTTGCGTTCCAAGTGTAATATCTTGGTAAATCAACATAGAGGAGCGTCCTCGCAAATTCATCTCTTGTGCAGAGCTCAAAAAAAGCGGTGAGTGTTGTTTTTGGAGCAGAGGTTAATCTCTCTTGGAAATTGTTTGCAGTAAAATAGACACGTTCACCATTTTCCAAGTGTACAGTCAGGTGTGTGACTGTCGGGTGCCTTTCGTGTAACGGGAAGGCTAAAAGCCGCCACACGGCTTCGTTGCTGCTAACATAACGACCAGACTGATACGTTTGGACTTCATTTATGGGATTAGCAGCATCGGTGTTTTTAAAATTAAAAATAGCTTGGTCGCTACCTTTGTTTATGTATTTACAGACATATTTGATAGCGCGCACTGAGCTGCAAGCCTCTACGTTAATATGGGCGTTAAACATTTTTGACAATATGGGCGAAAAAGGAACTACCCAACTATTATCAATAGTAACATAAACATTTCGAACTTTTACAGACGCCGTTTGTCCCCCATCTCCTGGTGCTCTTCTTCGATACAGCGGATATCCATTGTCATTATGGACAGTTTCTTTAATAAGCGTGCGAGGATATTTTTTAGAGCATTTTCCATTTTTCATGCATGAGGATTGTCAGAACCGCAAGGACCATGAATCATATTTTTAATAATAATTTCATGAAGTGCCTGGTCACTACTTGGATCCGGTATTTCCGCTCTAATAACATTATCTATTCGATCGGGTCTCAGCTTGTCCTTCAGCCAGATTAAAATATGCACGTGAGGAAGCCCGCGTTTTTGCCACTCTATCGAGTACATAAAGCATAGTACTTTACCGAACACATTTCCTTTATTGACAACTTCCATAAGCTTTTTAACTTTTAATCGAAAAACCCTTGCAACAATATCATGTCTATCGATTGCCCTCTGTCCCGGCAGTAACTCTTCAACTATTTCAGGCCAGCTTGGGTTGCATGTAAAAGTCACGAACAAATCGGGGCGACCATATGTACGTACGTAAGCGAATGCGTCCTGTGTATAAGTGTGTAAATATCGGGGGCTATTTACAAAAGATGATGGCAAAATTACCAATTTACCTAAATCGTTAGGGTTAACATTACCATCATTTGCCACAGCATCTTGAAGATGGACATAGTTCTCCGCTCTCAATTTGTTTTGGTTTAATGATATGTATCGTAATCGTTCGCTTTCAACTTTTACATACATATCAACATAAAACTGATTGGCCAGTTGTCTACATCGTGATATTATATTAAAATCATTTTCTCGAACCATGATATGGTAGGCATAAAAATCCATGCATGAGACTTTTTTGTTGTTTACAGGCATCCCTGTTACAGGACTGACTTGGGGTATTTGAAAGTGGTACCCCTCTTGCCCCTTGCTGAATATCAACGGATATTGCAATGCATCGTAAAATTTGTGTGTATCTGGTACCCTACTTAAAATGTCATTACGGGCATGCAAAATAATGTCACGGGAAGCAAACTGTTCGCCTGTGACTACAGCTGCTACTTCATTAATAAGCGGTGCATTGTACCGTCTTTCATGTTCCCCAGTTGGTGTACGGTCAGGGTGCATAATCAACTTGTATTCTTCTCCCGGCATTCTTTCTAATGCTGTTTTGAAAGTATTAATGAGGTTGTTATGCTCGTGCAACATTCTCTGAATTTTTAAGACAGTATCCCTTACAACTCCATTAATATTCTGGCATCTACGGTTAACTTCACTATTTTCGTCTCCCATAAAATAAATTTGCAAAAATTTAGGCTGATCGTTTGTAGGCAGTAAAGATCCAACCCTATGGTAAACTTGACCTTGTATTTTAAATGTACTGGAAAATCCAGGCATAACAACCTCATGATCTACCCCAAATGACGTCATTTGGAAACAGCTATTATATTTCCTTATACTGTTCAAAAAGAGTCGTGACTCATTACTATCGCATAAAAGGAATGTTTTCAGGGGTTCTTCTGGAATACCGAGTGATGGAAGTGAAACTTTACCTCCAGAACAGCACATACCCGGAGTTTCCTCGTTCCATTTTAGTGCCATACAATATGTGCACTTTTTAGCCATCCGTCCTAAGAGCACTAATCGATGGTTCATGTAATCGATTAAAGGGTCGTAATCAAAAGCAGCATCATGAAATACCTCCCACGTATTACGTGTAAATATATTTCGTCTTTGTGCTTGCCGTGCAGCTAATAGAACACGTCGTGTTTGAGATTCTTCATGTGACTCTGCAGAAATCAGAGACGCATGACGTTCAGCATCCAAAAGCCGACGTACTCGAGTTTGATCTACAGTTTCGGAAGCTCTTTGAGTTGCATGACGCCTGGCGTCTAAGAGCCGTCGCTCCTGCCTCACCTCCTCAGTCTCAGCAGCTCTTTGAGCAGCGTGACGTTCGGTGTCTAAGAGCCGTCGCTCCTGCCTCACCTCCTCAGTCTCAGCAGCTCTTTGAGCAGCGTGACTCTCGGCGTCTAAAGTTAAACGGGCTTGAGTCTGTTCTTGAGACTCTTGACTTCTTGCAACTCTTTTAGCTCGAGCTCCGCTGGAACTACGTGCTAAATTGGACTTGCGTTTTCTCGTAATTGGAAAAAGTAGTTTAAAAAAGAACTTAAACTAAAGAAATATTACAATCTTTCCGAACTTAAATTCAAAACTAACTGAAAACAAAAGAATTTAAAAAAATACGAATTACGAACGTAATAACACTTTAAAAGAAATTATATTACAACCTATTCTCTTAATAACCAAGCTTAAAACTAAATAATTTAAAAGGAACGATCTAACTAATTTAAAAATTAACACGAATTTAGACATACAATTTTAGTATCTACTAATAATCGAGATCAAATATACACAATCAGACAATCCAACAAAAAACCTTTAAATCGACAAATACAACAAATAAACCTTTGAAAACAACCACCAGCCAACCCAACAAATAAACCTTCAAACCTACTAATAATACGGAACCAATTTTAGATTTACGAAACGATCAATCTACAATTCCACGACAGTACCGAAGCGCTCGGCCGATACTTAACCAAATGCGTGTAACGAAACCATAGCGCGATCTATTTCGATCCCAACGCCATCTATCGAGCATAGTGACAACTCGAATTATTTATTTATACTCCGTTCGGGCATTTTATTTGTACTAAAAGTTTTATTATATTGATATTATTTTTTTCATACCTTTTTACTATTTATTTACTTTTTTCCGATGATTTAAAACAATAACATGAACCGAACTCGTGTAACGATCGAAACCATTGCGCGATCACCAACTCGACATATAGTACTAATAGAATTATCTATACTCCGTTAGAGCATTTTCTTTGTACTAAAAGTTGTATTATATTATATTTTTCATACCTTTTTACAATTTATTTACATTTTTCCGATGAATTTTCAGTACTGAATTGATGCCGACTCTATACCAATAGATGGCGCTGTATGTCCGGAATAAATTTTATTTTATTTTTTGTAATAAAAACTATCCTATGTCCTTTCTCAAGTTCCAAACTATGTCTGTACCAAATTTCACACAAATCGGTTCAGTAGTTTAGGCGTGAAGCAAAGACAGACAGACAGACAGAGTTACTTTCGCATTTATAATATTAGTTTGGATTGTAAATAAATAAATGATAGTTATAAAAGATTATAATTTAAAATAACACTCAAAATTAAAATGTGTATTTAATAAAACTACAATAATATAGTCCTTAGTATCGCTGTTTTTTCGGCTACTAACCCATTTTGTAACTGTAACGCTCTATCTATCTGCCATTCCCTTAAAGTCTTCACTTCAGTACCTGGAACTATATATTTATTAACATACTTCGATTCATATAACTCCTGTCTATATTTCCTGAGTTGTTCTTTAATATACTCAACAGGTACTTTAGATATCGCTAGCATTTTTGGTTTATCATCATAATTGTCAACGTTTTTAACTTCATAAAGTTCGTATATTAAGAACTTGTCATGTGATTCCGGTTTTCTAAGAAAAACTGCGTAATCTTCTCCGACGTGGAGGAAGCCTTGTAAACTATGTTCTGATTTGAATCCATCCAAGAATTGGAATAACTTGTGCAGTCTCACTGCATCGTTCTTTGCGAATAGGAATATTAAAACTGGGATGCAGGTCTCCTGTAATAAAATTTTTGATTGTAGTATAGTATAGTCAAACTACCTTGTTGATTTTGTTTATCTTCGGATCATGAAGTCGTGAAGGTAAATATTGCTTTTCTTTCTTAGGAATTATCATTAGAACTCCGGAATTGGATGGGGATATGATAATGTCATCACTTCCCGATTATCGAGTGTGGTCATTGTCATTAACATGAATTAATTTTTTGCATCATAAGCCCACCGAACAACATTCATTGAAGCAGTGTGGCGCGTCTAACTAATCATCTCATCTATGAGAAGTGAGGCTTGACTTTTTGACTTTAGTCGGTCTCTAGATTAATAATGATGATAAAATTATAATCTTAGTCGTCATGATTGGTCACTGAAGTTATGTAAAAAAATATTATTATAAAAACAAAAAACCCGACTGCTTAGAAGTTATGAAATGAAAAGAGAAAAACAAGGATCACTATATCTGTATAAAATTCTAAATACTTTATGGTGCTGCAAATAGGGACAAAATACTTTAACCTGCGGGGAAAGAAAGATTTACCAAAACTACGTTTTTCCCCGCCTGCAGCACCATAAAGTATTTAGAATTTTATACTTGTTTTTCTCTTTTCAGTTCATAACTTCTAAGCAGTCGGGTTTTTTGTTTTTATAATAATAATTTTATTTGAGACTTTTTATTTTTAGTTCATGGTATAGAAATGAGACGGTACACTTAGTACACATTTTGCCATTTTTTTGTTAAAAAAGTAATATGAACATGATACGATATTTATATTTTTGAAATGGTCTCTTTACGACCTTTCAATTGGTACCCATATTGCTAAGATAAGAGAAAAAAATACACACATCTCCCCTTTTCCCCCCATTTACAGCCGCCATTTTGAAAATTCATATAGCCTATGTCATTACCACAATTTTAACAAATCCAACGACACCTCACATGTCAAAATCCGTTCAGCCGTTTAGGCTGTAACGCGTGCCGAAGAAATGGACATACATACATACATATATACATACATACATACGCTCGAAAAACATAACCCTCCTTCTGACGCAGTCGGGTAAAAACTGTAGCGTAAAGAGCAACACATCGTAGTACATTCACACCAGTAACCATGTATATCTTTGAGTTTGGAATTCAGCAATACTGCTTGGCGACTGAAATGTGTGTCAGTATTATTTCCCCAGACGAGTTTTGTCACAAAGAGTCAAATGACTACTACAAAACACTACAATGTATTTTAAATCTCTGAAATGCTAGGATATCTTAAACAGTTTTTGGTTTTAACAACACATTTAGACAGTGCCCCGGCAGCACAAAGAAGCTGTTATACTTTACATTGTTAAAGCGACAAAGACTGCTATTGTAGAAGAATGTGATAACTTACAAACTTTTGAATACAGTAGTCTAATATTATGCTCGTATTTGGTTTGTTACATAGATTGTGATAAAAAATGTATGCTTTACCGTTTTGTAAGATTTGTCGTTTTTTAAGAAATCTTTCTTTATTTATAATAAAACTGTAACAGATCGAATTCTGTACGTTGAAGATATTTTCAAAATTTTTATTAAATAATCGATATATACACCCGCCATCCCGCATTGGAGCAGGAGGAAGGCCTGGCCCTGTAGTGGTCCGTTAATAGGCTGATAATGATGATGATGAATCGATACTGAACCCAAAAATATAGTTTTTAAAATTGTTCTCTGTCTGTTTGTTCCGGCTAATCTCTGAAAGACTAAAAGCTAAAGATAATAGCTAATGTTATAAGGAGTAACTTAGGCAATCTTTATTTTAGTGATTTATCTATGAAATTCTTTCTTAGTTAAGAAGTTTTAGAATCGTCCTGGTCATCATTGTGTACTGTGAATCTAGTCTTTAAAGATCATAGCTCATTAGGGCCACTCGGGACCCGACCCGCATCGCCTCGCCTCGAGTGGTTAGTATTCTTCGTGTGGATTTGTATGGGCATGCGCTCATTATATCAACTCCGTATCATCACCTGATCCCCTCGCTCGAGAAGTGTACACGCGCGGACTGCGAGTGGACCACTCAATGATAGCTCGCTGTTGAAATGCTTGCCTCGTGTGCACTGCGAGCTGTCAACGCGTGAGTGCGATGCGGCGCTCTCCACCAACCTTTCACACATTTTAATGATCATCATGACTGATAGCTATAAGGGCCAATTCACGGATTGTAAAATTTGACATCACTGAACACACGTGCACACCTAGCCAAAGCCAAAGGCTAGCCAAACGTTGCCCTTTTTGGCTAGTTGCTACTCGGGAATTCGTTAATCACGAAAGGTCCACTCGTTGACGACACGAGGTCCACTCGATGACCACACGAGGTTCACTGGTGACAACGCGGCGTCCACCTATCGACAACTAGTGGACGCCTAGCGACGTTGCGGTGCGAGTCGGGTCCCGGGTGACTATAATGAGCTATGAC
Source organism: Mycalesis mineus (assembly GCA_034621355.1). Classification (NCBI taxonomy): domain Eukaryota; kingdom Metazoa; phylum Arthropoda; class Insecta; order Lepidoptera; family Nymphalidae; genus Mycalesis; species Mycalesis mineus. The sequence goes on from CM067891.1 coordinate 4,254,657, forward strand.
CTTAAAGCTCCTTATCTGGCAAGTCAGTCAATAAAATAATTGTCGATAATAAAGTCAAATTGTAGATATACGCAGTGATGTATTTTTAATCTACAACTGAAGTTTTCGTATCACACATCTTCGGTAATGCAATATCTATTAGTGCATCAACAAATTCCAATGTCCCTCAAACCGGAATAGGAGCTCATCGTAGTTTTATATCTTCCGGGAACGTTGCCAAATGGTGGTACATCATGTAATACGTAATTTTTGGGAATAAAGGCCGGCGCATATCTGGCGTGGCGCTGCGTAGCGTGTTGGTTTTAACGTATTGTTATTGCTCTAAGATTAGTGTGCACAAACGCACAGACATACATACAGAAATCTCCGGCCGCATCTGTGCCTGTCAGTTCGCAGATTGTGATAAACTCAAATATTACTTGACTGTCAGACAGTACCTACATAGAGTGCCAAGTGGATCAGCAGTTGCTTAATTCAATCACGTCACAACGACTGAAACGATTTGGATGAATTTTTAGCATAGACGAAGATTCTAGTCTGGAATAGGATAAGCTATTTTGACCCTAATATTTAACACGTAAATGGGAAGTTTTATAGTTTTATATATGTAACTAATATCTTATATACACGTTACTACATAGTATATAAAAAAATAATAAAAAGTAAAACTGACTTCAAGACTCACTAAAAAGTAAAAAATAATTGCATTATTTACTTAATTTAATTTACTTAGCCATTTCTACGAAGTCGGTGACATATAAGTTTAGGTAACGTCTTTAAAGTAGAAAGCTTGCGTGATGGAAAATCGTGCCCTTTTTGTTATATTTTAATGGAATTTTTGTTAAAAAAAAATTATTTTAAATACAGAATTGTGTTAACAAGATCGAAATATACCGGCACTTTTTGGTATGTTGTGTCATTTGCCTAACACATTGTGTAATCCGGTAATCGGGTAAAAAGACAAAATAGACGGCTGAATTAACGTCAGATGTATTCGTCCCTTAAATCTCACGCATTTAAACAGATACACATATTTCGTGGACTCAAATCTCTACATGACATAGGAAAATATAAATGCTGCTTCATAACAGATTATTTATCTTTTTCAATGTAGACTGGTTATTTTTCTAAAATCGGCAGAATTTATTTACTTAATAATTTAAAAAAAATTGTATATTTTTTTCCCTAGAAATATACAGTAAGAAAAACAAGTCTCTATAGAAAAAATAAATAATGGCTACTTAGAAGTAGTCCTAAGAAAGCTCCAAAATAGAATAGCTTGAAACGAATCAGGCAGAATTACTACTTATGAGGTAATTTTCCAACAACTTTCGTCATTCCAATTTTAGTAGGAATATAGATTTTTATCTTTTAAATAAATACAGAAAGCAATTCCTCCAACCAGTGTTTTCGAACTTATTTTTAATTTTGTATTTACAACCTCAAAATGCTTAGTAAGAGTAAAAACATTCAACGTACAAACATTCATTTAAAATGTATGTACACTTTTTTATTACGTGTAAATAACTATAGAATTACCCGAACACAAAAATACGTAATGAAGTTATTCGGCAACGAGAATCACATAAAAACAAAACCCATACTGGGACATACCCAATTCATGACGTCACTATTATATTAAACTTGTCAAATGTTATTACAGACAACTGTGAATCGTCGATCCGTACATCAGACCGCGTATGAATATTGAACAGGCAACTTTGCGCCGAATGAAAAAATCTGCCAATAACTTTGTTGTATTTTACGAGGCTCTAAAAATTTAATGCGTTCATCAATTTTGCAATTTTTACTGTTCCGTATGCAGCGCACGTACACACGTTTGCCGTCGATTGTTTGCGTTGGACGTGTTTTAATTCTACCGTAACTGTTACTCGTAAATGGACGTTGGCACTCCGTTCTCTTACTTTTATTTTAAGACTAGTTGACTGCGTTGTCTATTTAATGGGAATAGTTGACAGAATAAGAACCTGGCCTTCCTGCTGGTAGGTGTCTCCTGGATATTTGATATTAGTACGTTTTAATGCTTTGGACGTGTTTTAATTCTGTCGTAACTGTTACTCGTAAATGAACGTTGGAATTTCGTTCTCATTATTATATTTAACGGTTATTTTACAGGAATAGTTGATGGATCAAGCTGCGATCCAGGGCAGAACAGTGGACTATAGCTGGTTGGAATTCGATGGTACCCTATTATTTTTCGAAGGCAAGTTTTTACCACCAAAATGAAGGCCTATAATGAACCACCTTTAGGGGTTGGTTGGATGTTATGTGCTCTGCTAGGTTAGGTTAGTAAATGAGTAGCCAGACAACTGTTCCCTATTATTTATTACACGTTGACTCTTACTGGCTACCCGTTAACGACTAACTATACTGCGGGCAAATCCGCCCGCCGTCGCTATACAAAATGCTTATTCGACATTTAATTATACACGTTGGTGTGTGTGTGTGTGTGTACACAGCCACCACACACCTTTTAATGCTGCAGACCCACTAACCGCCAGAACACGGCTTCCTCGCCAGGACACCTTTATAATTGTTTCACAAACACTTGCTCTAGACCGCGGCCTCGATAAGAACAAGTTGTCTTGTGCTCACCAATATTAAATTAAATTAACCCTTTAGCTGCAGTAGACCTTATAGGATTCAGCGAGCAATATGCAAGTCTGAATTCTTAGTGGGTCTTTGTCAGTGGTAACTAACCACGGCCAAATGCATCAGCCAGATCTAGGCAAATTTAGAAAATTTTAATCCCAGCAGGGTATCAAACAAAGCGCCTCCATCTGATAAATCCACTGCACATACCGTACATATGATGTGAAGAGAATTTTTTAAGCTATTGTATAGCTTTTATCGCGGGCCTTAAGCGTGGAGACCGAATACAGAAATTCCGTAACGAAAAAACCTAACACCCGCTGAGTATCAAAAACATAATATCAAAAGCACAATTTCGGCAACGACGTCATCAGAAAACGTGGCGTAGCGGTAAGCTTAAAAAAATGTGATATTTCAAAAAATCATTTTTTTTAATTAATGACTTTTTGCAATATCACGCTTAAAAAAATTGCGGAACCGACGGGATTCGAACCTGCGTCTCTCTGGCAATCCGGGCACTTAGAGCGCCTTACCGCTAGGCCACGCTCCCCATGACGTCGGTAGGTAAACATAAGCTGATAAAAAATGCTATGCAATAGCTTTACCGCGGCAGTCTCCGAGTGCCACACGTCTTTTTTTTTATCGACTACAAGTTAGCCCTTGACTGCTATCTACCTGATGGTAAGTGATGATGCAATCTAAGATGGAAGCGAGCTAATTTGTTAGGAGTAGGATGAAATCCACACCCCTTTCGGTTTCTACACAACATCGTACCGGAACGCTAATTCGCTTGGCGGTACGTCTTTGTCGGTAGGGTGGTAACTAGCCACGGCGAAAGCCTCCCTCCAACCAGACCAAAACAAATTTAAAAAAATCTCAATCTGTCCCGCCGGGAATCGAACCCAGGACCTCCGTCTTTTAAATCCACCGCGCATACCACTGCGCCACGCAGGTCGTCAAATATTTACTTTTTTATGTTTATAGGTATAGATATTATAACCAGGAGCCTAGGTCCGATTCTCATCACAGATCAATTATGTTTTACGTTTTATTAATCTTTCGAATAAAAGTAGATAATATACTATCAAATACTGAACTCTCTTGCGTTATTAATAGACTCTAAATATTACAAGCACATTGCACATTCACTAAATGCTGTAACTTTAGCAACTATTAGTAACACTCTAGATATTGGTTAGTAAACGTTCTACAAGTTTTAGGCATTTTAGTCCGTGTTACATATGGAATAAAGATCAAATTTGTGCTTAAATATGATAATGAATCGACATTTTGGGTTTCCGTACACACTCCAGCTTGGTCCTGCGAGGCGATTAAGCTTTGGTAATGTAATAAATTACTTTCGCTATTGTAATTAATAACACGGCTATTAATATTTTTACTCATTAGAGCGACCGTATGTAGCGAAATGAGATTTTAAGGCACGGATAGACGGTTGGGTAATTCCTCATAATTATAATTAAAAATTGTGTGTAATTTGTATCTTCGGCTGAACATGGTCTAACTCTTTAAGCTTAGCTTACACAGACGACATGGTACCAGATTTAATCATCACTATCAGCCTATCACTACCAGGCTAAGCCTCCATTACTCCAATGCAGGTTATGGTCATGGGACCGACGACTTACCATGATTTCCGAGGCACGGGAATGTAACACCACAAACAGAAAATTTCTGAGAAGAAATAACAACTCAGAATTATTCCACGACCGAACCTACGATTCAAGCCAAGGACGTCGTGATCGTAGCCACATAACTACGCTAACCTAACCACAAGGCAGTCTAGACCAAATTTAATAATTTATACCTACCAAAAAGAGAGTTCGTTTGTACTGTATATTCATTTAAACGGGTTAATCTCGGAAGCGGAGGAAAGAAATTTAAGCGGAATTTGTTCAGTGGTTTGGACTGTGTTAATACGAGAAGCAGTCAGTCAGTAACGGTTGCCTTTTACAAATTTATGAGCTACAAGGCTAGGGCCGATAGGTTTTTTTTTATCGACTACTATTTGGCCCTTGACTGCTATCACACCTGATCTTAAGTGATGATGTAGTCTAAGATGGAAACGGGCCAACTTGTTAGGTTGTTTCGGTTTCTACACGACATCGTACCGGAACGCTAAATAGCTTGGCGATACGTCTTTGTCGGTAGAGTGGTAACTAGCCACGGCAAAAGCCTCCCACCAGCCAGACCAAGACAAATTAAGAAAAATCTTAATCTGCCCCGCCGGGAATCGAACCCAGGACCTCCGTCTTATAAATCCATCGCACATACCACTGCGCCACGGAGGTCAAGGTGAACATCTAAGAACATCCAACAAATGAGAGCAGGGGTATTTACGAGTGCAGAAGAGTAACAAGTGGGACGAGTGAGTTTTACAAGTACAGAAGAAGTGGCCAATAAATCTCACTCTTAAATATATCTTGAACGAAAAAAGACATAATCCAACATAATTCCTGTGTGCACTGTCCCTTACGTTCGGCCGCTCGGTAGATAAGGGTCGACATAGCGCCGAGCAAAATTTATACCCCGCGTTAAACAAAAAAGGTACAGTATCTTTAAAATGTGGCCTCTTTTGGAGAATCGGGGTAAATTTCACTGTAATTACCCCAACGTGAATTTGGCGTTCAAAGAACACAATTTTTTTACGCTTTTATAACATGGATTTGCTCGCTGTTGGTAAACCGGACGTTCAACATTTTAATTACAGCATTGAAAAATGTGACCTAGGACAGAAAAATTAAAAAATCCGAAAAATTATTATAGCTTGGTTACCCTACAATTTTTTTGAAAGCTAGTCAAATTAGTTTTAGATTAATAGGTGATGTATTTCGCATTTTCGTTTGATCTATTAATTATAGGATATCCTGTATTTACTACAGACTATTCTGTATTTGCTCGCTGCTGGTAGGGTGCAAAATAAAAAAGGTACAGTATATCAAAATATAGAGTAGAGCATCTTTAATTTAACATTTTGTGAACTGGGGAAAATATTACTGGTATTTTTGCCAGAATGTTTGGAAATAAAGAAATATTAAAAATTGGCCAGGTCAAGAGTAGCCTAAACCGACGATCTTGTATGAAAGTATTAATAAGAGTGGAAGAAGCTAAGGAAGTATGCAAGGACCGTGACAAATGAAAAGCTGTAGTCTCTGCCCACCCCTATGGGAACGAGGCGTGATGCTATGTATGTATGTAAGAAATTTTTTTCTAGTATGACATAAAAATAAATAAAACATACCAACAACAAATATCCCGTTCACTAAGTCATAGCTAATTAGGTTCTGTTGCGTGTATATCTGTTGCTTGTATAAGTAATTTGAATGTGTAATTGAAAATATACACTAATCAACCAATTGGCTCATTATTTAGCAATAAAGTTAATAATTATAATAATAATGAAAATTTAATTTTGTTTCAATCAGCTGATTAAAGTACTAACCAAACCTTAATGTAACCGTAATTAAATTAAAACTAGAGAATTTATTACATCTCATCCGAGGCAGTAATACTGCCCCGGATGTGTTTCAAAAGTATAAAAAATGTGGTTGTCTTTTGTAGGTAGTAATAATTGATGAACCAAGCAAATAGCTCACCAGACTCTAAGTGAGAAAAACCGATATCCAGAAATGGATAACTACACAAGAAAATATACAACTTCCTACAAGGTATCGCCCAGTGTCCATCATCCTATTATTATTATTATATTATTAAATCTGTTAAGTTGGAATTAAAAGCACTTAATAGTAATTAGTTTAAATATTTTCTGTTAAAAATTATTGTAAATTAATCGCATGCTGTGTTTACCTTTAATTAGTTTTACATTTTAACATGTTACTCGTATATTTTGTTTTATTTTCTATTCAATGTATTATCTGTAAAACTGTTGGTAGACCAAATAAAGAGAAAAAAAAAAAATCCTGAGGCATTGGCGTTAAACTAGGTGACCAAATGTGACTGTAATTACACCGCCAACCATACCCTTCAGAGTTCAGGCTTAAACCGAAACACAGCAGTGCAGCTTTGCAGCAAAAATGAAAACAGCGTTAGTACGCCCCCGACTGGAGCTCTGTCAATAAAAGCTCTACTACTAATGTAAAGTACTAGCAGTAGCCCGCGACTTCGTCCGCGTGAAAACATCTTCGATACCCTTCTAATTTTAAAGACAGACTCTCATATAAAGTGAGCTCATTCCCCGCTCCCCCTCTGAGTTCAATTTTTTCATAGTTTCCCGAGAAGCAATCGTCCGCCCCGTCCCGTGTACTAAAGATCTATATTTTTGTTAAACATTGTACGGCATTACAGTACATTAACATTATCAATATATATTTATGGCAAACTGATATGTATAGCTTGATATTAAATAGTCTAGGCTCTTGAGTCTAGCTTTCAAAATAAACAAAAATAATTTTACAATCCGACATGCAGATCTAGAGATTAGTCCGTTTAAACAAAGGAACAAACTCTTCCGCTTTATATTAATAGTATAGATATGCTCTTCTAGTTCTATGCCAAATAAATTGAACAAAGATCGAATTCATCAACTCCATTATCGTTTCTAACATGAAACAGCATACTTGCCAAAATGCTGACGCTTATTCAGTACATCCTTGTACGTACGTAGAGTTCAACTTGCTTTGGACTTAATAGCGGCAGTGCGCTTTTTAGAAATTTTGTATTTTCGATATAGAGCGTAGACCCATCACACTGCTTCAATGAGGGTTGGCGGGCTAAGGGTGATAATGTTTCACTTATCAACGATCACTATCAGATGTTGATGTCAGTGACCGGGACCGACGCACGGCCGAACGTGCTCTCCGAGGCCCCCACCAACTTCCCGACTCTGGGCTTGGAATGTACTGAGAATTTCATAGAAGAATGAAAAACTCCGAAATATTCCGTGACCTGACCCAGGATTCGAATCCAGGACCTCGTGATCGAAGCCAGGCTAATCACTAGACCAACGAGGCAGTCTCTGGACCAACGAAGCAGTCAATTAATAACAGCGACATAGAATATCGGCATAAATTATAAGAACCTCCAAGTTTCATAATATTTTATTATGAAAAGTGATTCTAAGAAATCAGTTAAACCATTGAAATAGATTATGAGAGCTGAAAATATAATATTAATTTTCTATATCAAAATCCTTTCTTCACGAACCGACTTTATTTCAATAGGATTCCAAGAAGTTATTTAGATTACCCTCTTACTAGCAATGGCGAAAGTTTGCCAAGTGGCCATACAATGAGCGTCGTTTCTATTATTACTAGCATACGCCCGCGTCTACGCCCGTAACACCAAAAAACCAAAATAAAGACATGTCGCTTTTCAAAAATATAAATGAGCTAGTTATCCTCAAAATATAGGTATAATATGCCATCGCAGATTGCAGTTTTAAATAAGCTAATAAGCAGGAGTGTGAACAGCTCACACACACACACACACGTTCACGGTTCACACTCCTGCGTTTCTGCTACGCCTTATATTGAACCTAATGTTATGCTTTTCTTGGTTTTTTCTTATTTCAGTTTAAAAATTTAATTGGAAAGTGCAAACTCTAAGTAATTTTATTTAACTACAACTTTTCAACAATAACATTAAAACTATGCATTGTTAGGGTGTTTTTCGCAATATACACGCACTTCTGAGGAAACTACGATCTTCTCTGACGTTCCTATAAGGATATGTCAACATATCGGGGGATCGGCCAAACCGTTTGGGAGTTGTAAGGGAACACATAAATAGTGCGGATAGACAGACAAACAGCAAGAATTTAAAACATTTCCGCAGAAATGCAAAAACAGGAACAATCCTTTTTCACACATTTTAGTTGTTTGTTTTTGAGCTTGTCCAATTAATTCCAAATTTTTGCATATTAAAATAACAACAACATATTAAAATGTTCCTCAGAATTGCTTTATCTATTGGTTAAAACCACAAGACAATCGGTTTAATCGGAACTCTTTGAGTTTATAGCGGACACACAGACGCCGACTTTGTTTTATAATATGTAGTGATTTTATCAAAATGACATTTTTGCTATAAAAACAAATGGCCCTAGTTTATGGCCTGTTCATAGAATATTCATGAAGCGTGCACTTTAAAAATTCTAACCCACAGAATTTTAAAGCTTTTATGCATATACGTGAATACGTTTGACATTATGGACTCAATGTGGTGCGTGAAAATAAATACGCGAGTTCCAAATTATTATGAATTTTTCGATTATTTTACACCCGATGAATTTAAAGTTTTTGAAGTGAAAACATTTTTAGGTGCGTTGAGTACTTTTTGGGTGAACAAAAGTCATGATACACACTTCCTTCCTTTTAACCAATAGTCATTTCTCTTCTATCGGCAGCCCTCAAAGACTGCCCTGCATTTTTTAGGTTATATTTATGTACTATAAATAATTTTAAGATTCTTCTTTTACTATTTCTCGCGAGGGGAAACCGAAGGGTGCGGGGAGTACAGTTCGAACATCAGTCTCGAGTCGACCACGGCTCGGTGTACACGGGCTATTGTAGGTTGTATCGCTGCGTGTCATGACCCAACGGAATGATGCTCTACTTAATTTTTTTACCAATATTATATTTATAATGTCAAAAAAACGTATCGTATGATGATAAACTACACATTTAAATGTGACTTAGCCAGAAGAATCGTTCCGTTGCCCATTCCTTCAGGTTGACCGACTCGGCTTTAATTTTTCTACAAAGGTCACTTGATTGGTTTGTTACTGCCAATATAGATTTTCCAAATTAGCTTAGCAAAATAGCTTTGGTATTTGTACTATATATACATTGGTACTATCCTACTAAAAAGAAGTACCGTCAAGCGATTTAGCGTTCCGGTACGGTATCGTGTAGAAACTAAAGGAATGTAGATTTCATGCTACTCCTAACAAGTTAGCCCGCTTTCATCTTAGTTTACATAAACTAACTTGTAATGAATCAAAATAATAATAGATGTCATGGGTTCACGCTTTACAAAAACGCTAGGGGTATGGTAGACAAGACAGCGTGGAGTTGAGCTCAATCATTAAACTGTTTAAACAAAAGAAAAATAGATATACTAGGTGCTAGGTGATTGTGGGTATGTGTGTTTTTAAGATATTTTTAAATGGGTTAATATATATGTCGAAGGAATTAGACTAGAGACTTAGAATAGATTGTTGTAATATTGTAATAGACGTCATTGTTTATGGAAATGTTACTGTCTGTGGATGTAATTATTTTTGCTATGTCACGAGTTTTTGACGTGACAACGTCTTGTAATTCGATAGAGCCGGCTGCACGCACGAAAAAACATGACGTCATGCGTCGTTACCTCGCTTTGAAGCGTTCCATGTAAGGCTTGAAGTGCAAGCGAGAGCGCGGAACTAGCGACAAAGAAGGACAATCGGCCTTTGCGTTCGGCAGCGTTCAACATCCGTCTATTAAATATAATTATTAAATATATGGGGTGTAAGGGGGATGATAGTTCCAGTCGGCCTCCCCAAATGTCAACCTCACCTGCTCGCGGTGCACCCTGCAGATGGACCGACGAGGCTCTGGCGACCGATGAATGGCGGTATAACCATTCCAAATAGGCTGGACTACAAAATGAGGCCAGTGTCAGGCAGCAGTGACACTGGTTCGAATAGTCCAGCTCTGCGGTGGCCAACCCGCCTGCCCAGCGTGGTCACTATAGGGCATTTCTTTTATGGGAGACGGACCAAGGAAACAGCCCCTAGTCCCCGGCAGCCCCGCTATTCCTGGCTCTGGCAGCGGTCATGGTAACGGCGGGGCAAGGGGTGTCAAGAATCTCCGGCAGAGATTCCGCTGCCAACCCCGACGACTGGACCTGGCAACATTCAACGCACGCACTTTGAGGACTGACGAAAAGGTGATCGAACTGGAAGAAGTATTAAGTAAGTTGCGCTGGAGCATTATAGGATTGTCTGAAGTCCGAAGAGAGGGCGAGGACTCGATAATCCTGAATTCCGGCAATTTACTATACTACCGGGAGGGCGAACATCTGTCCCAAGGTGGTGTTGGGTTTATCGTTCACAAGTCCCTCGTTAACAATGTTGTACGAGTCGAGAGTGTGTCGAGCAGGGTAGCGTTCCTTGTCCTCCGAATTACCAAACGGTATTCGTTGAAGGTTATACAGGTTTACGCACCGACCTCGGCACAACCCGACGAGGAGGTAGAGGTATTGTATGAGGATATTTCAAGAGCCCTGCATGCTTCGAACTCCTACTACAATGTTGTTATGGGGGATTTCAATGCAAAGCTGGGCGAGAGGAGTGGTTCAGAGTTGAGAGTGGGGCAATTTGGCTATGGGCAACGGAACCACAGGGGCCAAATGTTGGCTGACTTCATGGAGAAGGAGGGCCTCTTTATGATGAACTCCTTCTTCAAGAAGCCACCACATAGGAAATGGACCTGGTTGAGCCCCGATGGTTCCACGAGAAATGAGATTGACTTCATCTTGTCGACCAGACGGCATATATTCAACGATGTCTCTGTGATCAATAGGGTCAAAACCGGCAGTGATCACCGACTGGTAAGAGGCACGTTGAATATCAATGTACAGCTTGAACGGTACCGACTGGTGAAGTCAACGCTCCGACCTACTCGTGCCCACATCCAAAACCCCGAAAGCTTTCAACTGGAACTCCAGAACCGCTTCGATTGCCTAGCACATTGTGTTGATGTGGACGATCTGAACAACAGGCTAGTGGAAACTGTCCATTCGGTTGGGTCTAAGTTCTATAAGACCCACCGCCCAAAAACCAACAAGAAATTCTCTGACCAAACACTCAAGCTCATGGAGGAAAGACAAGGAATGCGATTACAGTCTTCAGGGGACGCTCTGAACTACCGACGTATCAATAGACAGATCTCTAAGTCGCAGAAATGTGACTTACGCCGCTACAACACCGAGCGTATCATAGATACAATAAAACACAACCGTGGCTCGAAAGTGTTCGCGAAAGATCTGTCTATTGGACGCAGTCAGTTGACGCGTCTGAAGACCGATGACGGTAATCTCATTTCTTCCAAGCCCGAGATCTTGGGTGAGGTCGAGAAGTTCTATGGACAGTTATACACGTCAACTCAAAAGCCTGTTGACAATTTGGCTGAAGACCCCAGAGCCAAATTGACCCGACACTATACCGAAGATATCCCGGACGTCAGCCTAGACGAGATTAGTATGGCTCTCGAACACCTAAAGAACAACAAGGCGCCAGGTGATGACGGAATCACAGCAGAACTCCTGAAAGCGGGTGGTAAACCGATACTTGAAGTCCTTCAGCGATTGTTCAATTCCGTCATTCACGAGGGCAAGACGCCTCAGGCGTGGCACAGGAGCGTGGTTGTTCTGTTCTTCAAAAAGGGTGACAATACCTTGCTGAAGAATTACAGACCAATCTCGCTGCTGAGTCATGTCTACAAGTTGTTCTCCAGAGTCATCACGAATCGTCTCGCTCGTAGGTTTGATGACTTCCAGCCTCCCGAACAAGCCGGTTTCCGACAAGGCTTTAGTACCATAGATCACATCCATACGCTGCGGCAGGTTATACAAAAGACCGAAGAGTATAACCGGCCACTTTGCTTGGCGTTTGTGGACTATGAGAAAGCCTTTGATTCGGTGGAAACCTGGGCTGTGTTAAGGTCATTGCAGAGGTGCCGAATCGACTACCGGTACATCCAAGCGTTGCAGTGCCTGTACGAAAACGCCACTATGTCAGTCCGTATACAGGATGAGACTACGAGGCCAATCCAATTGCAGCGAGGAGTGCGACAGGGAGATGTTATCTCCCCGAAGCTATTTACCGCCGCATTGGAAGACGTCTTTAAGCTCTTGGACTGGAACGGACTTGGCATCAACATCAATGGCGAGTACCTCACTCAACTACGGTTTGCCGACGATGTAGTGATAATGGCAGAATCTCTAGATGACCTTAATAATATGCTCAATGACCTCAGCAGAGTTTCTCAACAGGTGGGCCTTAAAATGAACATGAGCAAGACAAAGATCATGTGTAATGCTCATGTTTCGCTCCACCCAGTTATTGTTGAAAATTCTGCACTCGAAATTGTAGACGAGTATATATACCTAGGGCATATGGTCCAGTTAGGTAGGTCCAATTTCGAGAAAGAGGTGAACCGCCGAATCCAACTCGGTTGGGCAGCGTTCGGGAAACTGCGTGACATCTTTTCGTCCAAAATTCCTCAGTGCCTGAAGACGAAGGTCTTCGAACAGTGCGTGTTGCCAGTGATGACATACGGATCCGAGACTTGGTCGCTAACTGCGGGCTTCATAAGAAGGCTCAGAGTCACTCAGCGGGCGATGGAAAGAGCAATGCTCGGAGTATCTCTGCGTGATCGAATCAGAAATGAGGAGATCCGCAGAAGAACCAAAATAACCGACATAGCTCAGCGAGTCGCAGAACTGAAGTGGCAATGGGCGGGGCACGTGGTTCGAACAGCTGATGGACGTTGGGGGCCGAAGGTGCTAGAATGGCGACCCCGCACCGGAAAGCGCAGTGTTGGTCGACCCCCCACCAGGTGGACTGATGACATCAAACGGGTCGCAGGGAGCCGCTGGGCACATGCGGCTCAGGATCGTTCTGTTTGGAAGTCCCTAAAAAAGGCCTATGTCCAGCAGTGGACGTCTATTGGCTGATAATGATGATGATGATGATGATTAAATATATTAATTTTAAATTAAAAATTAATATATTTATTATAAATTTAAAATATAAATTTATAAAATCTAAATCAATTATTTTATTAATTTAAATTAATATTTATAAAAATATAAAAATTTTAATAACCAATTAAATGCTACCATTCCATCAGTATTTTCTTAAGACATTGTCACGTTCAACTATCGTCAGTAAACCGACTTTACAGACAACCAATTTTTTTTTTATGAAAGTAATCGAAATAGAACTAATTGTTAATCATTTAATGAGAGATATGAGATAGGTGCTTACTTAAAACTTTAACACAAAGTTAAATTCAATTTGATTTGATAAATGAATGAATGATTGATTTGTTTTAATACTCCAACCAATAAAAGAGTCGGGCGCCAAAGTCCTAGTAGAGTATTTACACCATCTTGAGGGGAATAAAGGAGTTGGGTAGTTAGTTTGTGTCTGGAGTGCGGAGAGGATATACTTTTACACTGGTCGAGTTGGACCAGTGTAAAAGTGTTCTTAAGAAGTGAATTAAATTAGGGAGTAAAGTAAGATGGGTGTAAATAAACTACTGTTCTGAATCTTTATAATATGTCAGGAATTATAAAAATCTATTTCATGTATCAAAACATTGTGAACTTGCAATATATCTGTTCGTGAAGACAAAGTCTTTGTAACCCTAGAAAACGCCCAAGAGATTAAGAACCACTAAAGATGATGTCAAGAAGAATGGTGATACTCCGATATATATATTAACCTATATCACAATATAATTTTGCTGTGCAGGACCAACACGACATATTCATTTTTAAAAAATGAGTTAAAATGAAGTAGAGCATACTGCTAGTCAAACATGACATTCTTGTTGACATAATTAACTTGACACTTTGTGTGAGTGTGCACACATTGCTACTCGTTACGTAGTAATAGAACTCACATTATTGTAGTTTTTATTGCACACTTGCACTGTAAGCGTTTGAAAAACAAAACACTACGAGCCATCGTGGATTGAGCAAGCTATAATCTTATTTCGTTCTTACAGACCTTTTAAGACGTTCTAAGAGAGAGGTGGCCTCATAAATCACTAATTAATACTCACGTTTTTATACTTGTATTTAAGATATCTTTATAATTTACTAGTAAGTAAGACATTTTTCTACAGAAATTCGAGTCGGTAATATTATAGAACTTTTTAAGAAATTAATGTAGGTAAGTTTCGTGTTACAATTTTCTAAACAGAGTTCCCTGCATTTGATCATATATTATTTATACAGGTAACGTATGTGGAGGCAACACAAGCTCATTATATGAGCTCATTTAGAACTCTGCCGAGGGGTAACTTTAACAAAAGAAGTTAATATAACTTCCATTTGTAACTCTAGTGTTAATGCGTCTAACGCTGTGTACAGATAATACGATAACCTGAAAATCTTCCGTGGATTTATTTATCATTACTTCTCTGCCGTGTTCGGCAACAGCGACTGGATTCTCTGTTAATTCACACGGGGGCTTCGGTCGTGCGCGCTCATGTGACTTGTGTACCCTATTTTCGCGCCGAATGTCCTAGCGCATTGAGGACACATTAGGGTACCGTTAGTGTAATTGTACGTGATATTTGAGGATGGTTTCGCTTTAAGATGTTCATGACGCAAATCTAGATCAGCCCTCCGCTTGCTCTCGAAACTAGAGGTACTCTGCTGAACTAAGGACCTCCACCCGGCTCTGTTTGCGGCTAACCTCTCCCAATGCAAAGAATGGAAGGAAGGAAAGAATGAAGGAGAGGATTTATATATAAGATGGGCTGGGATGACCGGCTGGACTGATTGAGGTTTTCCTAATTAAACTCCTTTTTGGTGTTTCGTTGGTTTAATTGATATGGTTGGTGGGTGTTTCCAACGACAAGCTACCAGAAATGATTCGATTTAGTGTCCCGGTACGATATCGTGTAGCCTGTTGAAGGGATGTGAATTTCATCCAACTCTTAACAAGATAGCCCGCTTTCGTCTTAGATTGCATCATTACTTTCACCCATGTGTGGTTTTAATGAAGGCTTATAACAAATATTTTTTTTTATCGACTACAAGTTGGCCCTTGACTGCTATCACTGATGTTAAGTGATGATGCAGTCTAAGATGGAAGCGGGCTAACTTGTTAGGAGTGGGACGAAAATCCACACCCCTTTCGGTTTCTACACGACATCGTACCGGAACGCTAAATCGCTTGGCGATAGGTCTTTGTCGGTAGGGTGGTAACTAGCCACGGAGAAAGCCTCCCACCAGCCGCAAGTGGACTTCTATGGGCTGTTATGATGATAATAATGAGTATAGAGCTGGGAAGTTGATGATGTTGCACACCCATGCCTCGCAGGACGTCAAGTTATTCGTTTCGATGCAAAAGTGCGTGCATATCAGGTTTTCTTTGTTGTAGGAGCTTAGACCACACCGCTCCAGTGCGGGATGGTGGAATTTTAAATACAACATCTTCTTTTTATTAATTAGACAACCTCCGTGGCGCAGTGGTATGCGCGGTGGATTTATAAGACGGAGGTTATGGGTTCGATTCCCGGCGGGGCAGATTGAGATTTTTCTTAATTTGTCTTGGTATGGCGGGTCACATGGCATCATCACCTAACATCAGGTGTGATAGCAGTCATGGGCCAACTTGTAGTCAATAAAAAAAATTCTGGTCTTATGACCAGAATTTTTTGTGGTTTTCTCTTGTGGGAACTTCCAAACAGAATGCTCCTGAGCCTGAGTTTAATGTTATCAATTTACCTTGTGAGGGCTGCCTTCCAATACTGTTACTGAGAAATTATTGATAGAAAGGAAAACTGAAATAATATTTTTACTGCCCAATTTACGACTCGAACCTAGTATCGGGGCCTTATAACCTGAAGCCGCATTGGGTAACCACTAGACCTGTGAAGCAGTTACACGTTACGAGGCAGAAAACGTAATAATAGCTACAGGATATTACTAGCTGACCTAGTGACATTCCTGCTTCATAAAAATAACTTTTATATTAAGTACTCTGAAGTGACTATTCCTATATGAAATTGCCAATTTATTTTCATTCTATATATAAATGATATTGAGATTCTATGATTTCGTTTTGGAGTTAGGAGGGCAGCTTAAGAGTTCCTTAACCTCGCCTTTTGTGGAAGAAATATAAAATTCAAATTGGTTTCTGAATTTTGATAATTAGGAAGACTTACTCATACACCGAATTATAAGTTCTTAAAAAAAATATTCATAGCTTACATCGATATTAAGTAAACAGGGTTAAGCATGGCAGACATCATCATTAATCATACGAGTAGAGGAGAAAAAGAAGGAGTACTTTATGATAAACCATAAACAAAATAATCCATGAATAAAGCTTAGAAACCAATGTCCAATTGGCGGTCTTATCGCTAGTATGCGATCTCTACCAAACACCCACTAAACTCATGCCACAAGTCTACGGCTCTGTTCGGTGTTTTTGCCTCTGCCACACGATGGACCTGGCACCCGCACGGTGAATACATGGAACGGTATGTAGTGTGCACCCACCTTTACATTTGAAATGTGGGTGAAATGAGTTCAAACACACACGCAGTTAATATTATGATCCTCGACGCTTTCAAGGGGCACCCTTTGGCTGGCCGTAATGATTTCTAAATAAAATAAGCATTTATAAACAGCTTTTATATGTGTCAATTGGCTGGATTATTAGATAAAGTTTTTGATTATACACATAAATACACGCTAAAACCATCAATTTATATATTTAAGTATCATACATATATATATCTAATAAAGAAGAATGACAGACAAAGTATAGGACTTTAACCCACTAATAAAAACATATTGTACAATGTGCTATGCATCATTTTATTGCATTTTTTTTACTATTTATTATAAATTACATTTAAAAGCTCTAGAAGTCGAGGTATAAGATACGAGCCTAACGCTGGTTGTCATCGATTTCCGTATAGTTGTCACACTGACAAGACAGTCACAAAGCTTCATTAAATACATTTTTAAACAGGCTTGATTCTGGATACTAGCCTTTTAGAGCCCACTTTTGATGAGAATACAATGAAAACGATTAAAAAACGTTAGAACCCAGTGCAACAATAAAGATTATAAAATGCGTAGAGTGTAAATTAAAAGTAATTAAACTATTTACTTTTTAACAGAATTTTATTCCGATGTCCAACAATAAAAATGGCTTATTGTAAAATATTTATATAATAACAGAATATTTTTAGTATATTTACAATTTGTGTTCTTTCTGGGTTAGGATCTGGCATACTCCTTTTATGCATCTAAATCCAGGGTTGGGTTATGGAATTATTTTGAGCTTTTTTTCTTCTAAGAAATTTTTAGTAAATTCAAAGTCTGGAGTCATGTTAAGCCGACTATACCGTTCACTATCGTCAACATCTGATAGTGATGATTAATCTATAAACACTATCACCGGTCTACCCGCATTCAAGCAGCGTGGATGTACCACATAGGGTACCTCCATGTAGGTGAAGGGATGTTCTCTCCTACATGGAGGGAGGCATGGTGTATGTAGTGGGCCGACAAAGGACTGGTGATAACTTTTGAAACGTCAAGATTTTTTTTTAATAGTGACTCTACTTACTACTATTCCAGAAAACTGACTACTAGGTATATACTACATAACCTGGGACAGTATTGCCAAATATGTAGATGAGTATCACCAAATCACTCTGTAATAATTAATATGTATATATTTTAGTAAATTACTTTAATTGACTAAAATTAAAAATACCCCAGCGGTTTACCCTACCTCTATATTATTATTTTTAGCAATAATGTCTATTGCGCATGTATTACTTGATTTTATCATAGTTTTGTATTTTAATGTAGGTATTCTTTATTTAAGTGATGTATGTAAGGTATTACTTTAATTTATTTATTTTATTTCACTAGATTTCATAATTTCATTTCACATTTGTAGAAGTTTCAGAGAAGGTTTGGTCAAGTTTAGTTTTTCTTCAAACAATTCAACATTTTTAACTTTATTTATGCCACTGTTTCATGCAAATCGAAAGTTTACAATATTTTTTATATTTTTGGCCGTTTAAATCTTTCACCAACAGTTTCACGTCCAGCTAACAGTTGATGAATTTGGAGCCGAAATCGCCTGGGGGTAGATCGAGTTTTTCTGTATCAATTTGCAAAAATTCACACACGAACTAGGGCTCGTAAAATAGTTTGACAAAAAAATTGGTACTTACGATATTTACTGAGTTAGTACATAGTTGGATGTGGTTAACTTTCGTGGGTTCGAAAACAGGGTCAAGTTGTGGAATAATTCTGAGTTTTTCACTAAAATCTAGCCCTAGAGACGGAACATTGGTATAATTCCGAAAGCACCTTAAGCCGTCAGTCCTCTTCATTATCATTAACATTTGATAGTGATCGTTAAGGAATGAAATATTATTATAATATATAAGCGCAAAAATACTCGAGCAACGTAGTGGGTCTACGCTTTATAATTATGACCAATAAAATTATTTTATTTGAGACTTTTTTGTTTTAGTTTATGGTATAGAAATGATACGGTACACTTTTTGTCATTTTTTGTTAAAACGGCAATATAAACATGATATGATATTTATATTTTTGAAATGGTCTTTTACGACCTTTCATTTGATACCCATATTGCTAAGATAAGAGAAAGAAATACACACATCCCTCCTTTTTTCCCCCATTTGTAGCCACCATTTTGAAAATTTATATAGCCTATGTCACTACCACAATTTTAACGAATTCAACGACACCTCACCTGTCAAAATCCGGTCAGTCGTTTAGGCTGTAGCGCGTCCCGAAGAAATGGACATACATACATACATACGCTCGAAAAACATAACCCTCCTTCTGACGCAGTCGGGTAAAAAGAGGGGATACTTGGCCCGTTAATACATCTTTATCATTAGTATGACAAATTCAACCTCGTAATTGTTCTATTGTTCAGTTACGTTTTGAAAAATTTTTGAAAATTAAAATAACCAGACGCAATTTAATTAATTGGTAAATACCTAGTAATTAAACAAACTTCGTTCCGATGAAAATGATCACGTAAAGCAGATTAAAAGCTCCAGTGACAACACACGGTAAAACCGCTATCCAATTGCACGACACAAAGAAGTATCCTTAATTAAACAATGAAGTGGGGCATCATTTCCCGAAATAAAGCCATTACATGATTGTGTGAACAGAATTAATATCCGGTTGTTATGTACGGGCAAAAAGCGTTTTAATTTCCACCCAGCATTTAAGAGTTTCCGGTGTTTTTTAAAGCGCGGTGCTCATATGTGAGCTGCAACTGTTATTGTAGCTTTTTATATACTAACGGACGAACGTACAACCCTAACCTCAAATTTGAGAATCCGGCAGATAAACCTATTGCACGAAATTGTTCGTGTTGCGATGTTCCCACATTTCTACAACCAATTACACTCAACTTGGCTGGTTACCACCCTTACGACAAAGACGTACTGCCAAGTGTGATTTGGTATCTTGTCGTCTAGAAACCGAAAGAAGTATGGATTTCATCCAAGCACCTTATCGTTACATAATATCAGATGTGATTGCAGTCAAGAGCTAACTTGCAGTAAACAAAAAAAGACTGGTGGCACTCGGAGACAGCTGCGGTAAAGCTATTGCATAGCATTTTTTATCAACTTATGTTTACCTTTCGACGTCATCGGGACCGTGGCCGAGCGGTAAGGCGTAACTAAACTAAACTAAAAAGTAACCGTTTAGTTTTTCCATCTATCGATAAATACCAGAACTTTTAATGACTTTTTGAAATATCACGCTTGTAAAAAAATTACTTTTTTAAATATCACGCTTGAAAAAAATAATTGTGGAACCGACGGGATTCGATCCCGCGTTTCTCTGACAATTCGGGCACTTAGAGCGCCTTATCGCTAGGCCACGCTCCCAATGACGTCGGTGCCGAAATTATGCTTTTTATATTATGTTTTTGATGTCCAGCGGGTGTTTGGTTTTTTCGTTACGGAATTTCTGAATTCGGTCTCCACGCTCAAGGCCCGCGATAGAAGCTATGCAATAGCTTAAAAGGTGTGTCATCAGTGATCCTTGAATTTAAAACAAAGACAACTTATTAACGGTGACAGTAGCCGTTACGGTTAGGTATAATTATTTAGCTCATGTGAACGTGGCTTAATGCGCATGTATTTGATCCCCGGTAATAAGTTAATAAATTGGTAATCCGTCGATGTTTGTATGGGAATGGTAAAACGATACGCCACTTTTACATTGACATAATTTCACTTCGCGTTTTAAAAGCCAGACATAATTTCAAAATATTTTTATTACAACACTTGAATGTACTTATGTCTGGTGAACTTTGCCATCACGTTTGTGGTTGGTTAACGTACTATATAAACATGTATTTGCAAAGATGTCTGGCAGGTTGCTACAATAAGTCCATCATTTTATTATTGTTCAAATGTTCGAAGCTATACTAGGCACTGTCATAACGTTACCTATACTTTGTTTAATTTATTAAAAGAATAAACAAACAAAGGACCGGTATGCGAAAGCGGATGAGTATTATCTCTGTCCTAATATTTCGTAAGCAAAAATGTCAGATTTTCAAGAATGATTCATTGGCTGGGCAGAAGCTTCGATTGTGGCAAGAACACCATTCTACCAACAAAGACTACCGCCAAGCGATTTAGCATTCCTGTACGAAGTCGTGTAGAAACCGAAGCTGTTTGGATATTATCCTACTCCTATCCAATTAACCCGCTTCCATCATAGATTGCATTATCACTAACCATCAGGTGTGATTGCAGTCAAGGGTTCACTTGAAATAAATAAAAAAATTGTATAATGTCGTTTTGATGATTCAACTATACATATAGGTACCTCTAAGAGACTGATAATCGGTTTTTTTTAAATACCTACTGTTTTATTACGTGGCTGCTTTGCAATTTATTTTTATTTAAGGATTGTAAAACTGTTTACAATCATAAAACATTACACCTTGTTAAACCATAATCAAAGAAATACACTTATTTGTAACCTACTCGATACGACCACACCATGCTTACAATAATTTACGAAATATAACAACTATACTAAAGCCAAACTCGATTGAGAATGCTTGTCAACAAACAAATTTAAAATGACACTAAAAAATGCAACACATTTTATGCCTAATAAATTTAAAATTATGTTTCATTGTTTTATAAAATCTTATTTAAAAGATATTGAATATATTAATTACTTTTAAGCTTACTTATCCAATTAATTGTCATGAATTCGTCATTAACTAGTTAATTTAAAAAATATGTGTAAAATGACTAGTGATTTCTACCTTCATTTTTAATTTGTTTGTTGACAAGCATTCTCAATCGAGTTTGGCTTTATTATAGTAAGAAATAGTAGAGGCTTGGGGGTAGTAGGTCGAAGAGGTAAAGACATTCAATGTTTTAACTTAATAAACCTATTTTTTACTATTCAGTATTACCTATCATATAAAAAAACATATTCTCAGCCAACACATAAATAGATTATTTCATATCAAAAATAACAAAGGTGTGCCCATCAGAGGCTTTCGCTGTATTACTCTATCCAAACATTATTACATTTGTTTTCATCTGAAGGTAATACATAATCTAAAATACCGTTAAAATGTTAAAATACATTTCCTATGATATGAAATACATATTTGAATATCGCTATCTAATTACATGTATTGATATGCACTATAATTATGCGCTTAGCTTTATATAACTTTTAATACAACAATTTAATAACTATCAATATCTAATAAGTAAAGTAATTAAAAGTTATAAACTTAATAATGTGCAAAGTTAAATTAAAGTTTAAAATACTCATTACTCTAATTAGAAAGATGATGAAGTTGTAAGAAAATAAAATAATTATGTAATACTAGAGGGTACAAAACTACTCGTTCGCGTGGGAGTTGAGAGGTAAAATACGGCCTTTGTGTTATTCTCATATATAAGCTATATTATGGTGAAGTAGTTTTTGCGTAAAAGAGTGAGAGAGCGTGAAAGATGAGAGAGAAAAAAGAACAAACGTCCACCCATACATACATACATAGAAACTTAAAATCATACCTATTATTACATAAAAATATTAATTCCACCTATTGCGTGCAGTTGAAAGCTTGCAATTGCTTCTAAAGGACATAACATATTGTCTTGACTTTTATAATTTAAACCACTCGTGTCCCTTCGTGTCAAATTTAAAGAAATAGGAATTCTTACAGTACATATTCAATAACCTAGTCTTTGTTAAACAAAATATAAATATTATGTGTAAACAGAAAAAGGATTTAACCGATCGTCTTCCTAGAAATGGACATAAGTTAGTCATATCAGCTTATCGCCTCCGAAAAGTACAAAAATCTTTCGTAGGATTGGGTGTACTCTTCTACACCAAGATTCCCAATTCAGTTTTAGATCTGCCATTGCATAAGTTTAAACAATGTATTAAAACTCTCTGAGTCAGGGTTATTATACTATTGATGAATTTTTAAATGACAAAGATGTTCAAAGGCAATTCGATCAACTTGGCTTTCAACTTCACACAGGAAATGAAATAAATAACTTTATGTAACAACACACTTAATATTGTGTTTGATAATATTATAAAAAGAGCAACTGTTGAGTTTCTTGCCGGTTCTTGTCAACAGGACCTGCCTTCCGAGCCGGTGGTAGAGTCACTACAAATAGTCTAATTTGACGTTTGAAAAGTGCTTGTAATAAGCCTACTTGAAATAAACGATTTTGAATTTGAATTCAATTTTCAATGAGCCTCACTAAATAAATGACTTTCAACACAAACTTATGAATTAGAGGGCCTAAAGCTGCTTTATAGTCTAACCCCACGATCTCTGCCTCTGTTTTGCGTAAGGCCTCTCAACCGTGGAGATATTAAGGGCAGGCGTTCGTACCAAATAATTTTAATTATTTTCAATTACACCCAAATTGATTTGTAGTTGTAAATCATAGAAAATAAATCCACTGATTACTTGATACTAGAATACCGAGTACAGTCGCAATTAGCTTCGTTTAAATAATTTGTATCCCATGTTGTCGGAATACGGCGATATTTTACACATGAATTAAAAGGTAAACAACGGAATCCACTTGTCGGCCTTTTCGTTCAATTTGTAGCCAGAAAAAGATGAGAGATATATTTTGTAACATGGTTATTTTAATAACTTAAAGCCAAATTATATTAGTGGAGTAAAATAAATATACTTAAACGTCCTCTACTATTATGAGGGAAGCCTGGCCCTGTAGTAGGCCGTTAATGATGAAACGTCTGAGGCGTAGGTGTTAAGTATTATTGTAACTATTATACTAACAGACCAAAGAAATTCTCCTAACAGTAAAATATTGGATAGAAGCAGGCGGAATTTTCTAATAAAGAGTTAATAATAATGTTATACTTCGCGAAAAATCTACGTATCCAAGCGACAAGGTCACTCAGATTCAACAGGAATCCCTCTACGGACTTTTCACTCCAAAACCACACCAGTGAAACTTTGTAGAGAGAGACGAATATCTTAGCATTCCATGGATTCACCGTGCGGATGACGGGTCCATCGCGTGGCTGAGAGAAAAACTCCGAACAGAGCCCGAGACTTGTGACACGGGTGTAGGTTTAAATGTACCCTTAGTGACGCGCGTCAACACTCACCTCCTCTGTTCAAGTTATTGTCCCTGCCCAGCCAAATTCGGAAGGACCCTACTAGAGCAGCTTTGGACACTCGTTCCAATATGGAGCTTACTGCACTTCTAGTAAGGCAAAGGTCTTTTAGCAGGTTATAGAGTGATTTCGCTGGTATACCCCTCGCACCCACTTCTACCGCGTATAAACTAACCACATAGCCATTTTTGGTTAGTTCATTAGTAAGGTCATAATATTTATTCACTTTGAATACATGGTCTTTAGGGATGTTTGTTTCCCACGGCACTGTAAGCTCAACAAGTACTATACGTTTGATTTGTTTGGAAAAAAGAAATGTGTCCGGTCTAGATGTCGTAATAGCTAAGTCTTCCGGGATTTTATAGTGCTTTTCATACGTGTCCATTAATATAGTCCAATCAGGGAATTCATAGAAATTTCACGTAAATTTGTAATTTCTCCTCTTCATTAATTGCATATTATAGTTTAGTATGTTATAGCCAGACTTATGAGAAGTGATATAGGTGATGATATATTTTTTAACCGTGGAAAAAAAATGGAGGTTCTCAATTCGATACGTAAATTTTTTGTTTTTTTTTTATGTATGACCACGCATAACATTTTACAGAGTCATCCGATTTTGAGAATTCTTTTTTTATTAGAAAGGGCACACTTTCAAAATGGTTCCATAGTTATCATATTAGGATCTAATGATGATATCCTGCGAAAATCGAAGGAACTCTTCAAATTTTTTACAAGTGTCGTAAAATGTACTATAATAGTACAGTACGAGTAGGTTATGTGTCGATAAATCACTAAAAAGTAAGAAATAAAAATAATATACTGTCATAGTATATTATACGGCACTAGTAGCCAAAAAGCTACCGATACCGAGACAAAAACCGAAATCGCAGTAAGCGTGCCTCCAAAATTTGAAGAGTTCCTTCAATTTCCTCAGGATATAATCATCGGATCCTAACATAATGACAATGGAACCACCTTGGATGTATGCCCTTTTTAATACAAAAAGAATTATCAAAATCGGACATTTCTGTAAAAAGTTATGCGTGGTCATACATAAAAAAAATATATACGTGTCGAATTGAGAACCTCCTCCGTTTTTTTTCGTCGGTTAAAAAATAACTTCACGGAACGAGATTTTTTACAAAGCAGGTAGTTACTCTTAACAAAATGAAATTTAAAATTACAATCGAAATTTATGAAACTCATTAAATCACAGATAACAAGCTCATTATTCATACAAAAATTTACAAAGTCCGCTCTTTTTAAAAATCTGAAATCGATAGCGGACTTCATAATTTCCATTCGCAATAAAAGATTCAACTCTTGTTCTCGAAATATATTATGTTTATAGATCACTACATATAATAAATATTACCCTCGCCGCGTCTGTCCTTCTGTACGCAATAAGCTACTGAACGAATTTTGATGCGGTTTTTACAAATAGAGCGATTTCTGAGGAAGGTTCTAACATATAATTTTTTAAGGTTTTGTGTAATGTAGGTAAATAATTTGTGTTAGTACCTAACTACGACGGTAATTGTTGAAAGTGTCGTACCGCCTCAGAACTTCCATAGAAATTGCTGTCTAAGCCTTTGATATATAAAAAACAATCGTAGGGAAGAATTGTGCCTTGTTTAGGTGTATTAAAAGGTCAAAGATAGCTTATTATACCCATTATTTCTGTAAAAACTCACATACAATTTGGTTTGGTGTCTTCAGAAGGTTAAAATACATTATTTTCTTCGCGGGCGAAGTCGCGGGCGTCTGTTAGTGTATTATATTTTTATACATGTAAAATAAATCAGCAAGAGAATAATTTATCAAGGAGTTCCAGCAAGCGCGGAAGTAAGGTTCATAACAGTATCCATTACAAAATGAACTATTTTCTGTTCTTTTTCTAAAAACGCGGAAACTCTACTGTAATTTAATAGCGAACTCGGATACGAGCATGTGTTAAGACTGCGTTATTGATTGCATTATTTAGTTTATTTTTAATCGCCTTTAAAAAAGAAGGTATTTTAATCAGTTTTTAAATTGAAAATCTGAAGATATCTACGACATAATGCTTATTGGTTTTTATGGAAACAAGAAATACATGGGTAAGTTATCCCTTTGTGAAGTTTTAAACTTTAATCATCTGATTTCTTTGAGCATCTTAACACAGTACAAAACAAATTCACTTCCCGTTGTGTATGCGCTTAGATGCTTTAAACTATTCTAGAAATTTTAAAGCTGCTTTAATAGCTATAGTGATGAAATAGCAAGATTTATACGTACCTATATAACATGTTTAACCGACGAAAAAAAACGGAGGAGGTTCTCAATTCGACACGTATATTTTTATGTATGACCACGCATAACTTTTTACAGAGTTGTCCGATTTCGATAATTCTTTTTTTATTAGAAAGGGCATACTTCCAAGGTGGTCCCACTGTCATCATGTTAGGATCTGAAGATGATATCCTGGGGAAATTGAAGGAACTCTTCAAATTTTGGAGGCACGCTTACAGCGATTTAGTCTTTGTCTCGGTATCGGTAGCTTTTTGGCGACTAGTGCCGTATAATATACTATGACAGTATAGTACGAGTACGTTACGTGGCGATAAATCACTAAAAAGTAAGAAATAAATTTTTTTAACGAAAAATAGAACCGACTCAAAACGCACTAAATAGTAAAAAATAACTGTGTCATTTAGTTGCTTTAATTTACTTAAGCATATCTAGGAGTCAATGCCAGCCAAGGTTTCTACTTTAAGGACGTTACCTAGAACCCTCTCACTGCTTTACTACGTTAAATAAATGTTCCTTAAATTTGCTGGCACCGACTTCATAGATATACTTAAGTAAATTAAAGCAACTAAATGACACAGTTATTTTTTTGTTTTTTTTTCGTTTTGAGTCGGTTCTATTTTTTGTTGAAAATTTTTCAATAAAGAATGTCGTGGTTCAAAGTTTTCAAGATAAAATAGGTGCAGCACATAAGTATGGACTGCAGATGCAAAAATTTTTGGGTTTTCTTGAGAAGTTAAGTAAGGCACAGTCACCGAACTTTCGTTGAATTTGATGATTTTTTTCGATGATTGCGATAGCCAACCTCCATCTGATTTGTCCGTATTTCAGTATAAAAAATTGCACATACACAAATTACACAACAGTTAAAAATAGATTTATCTTTGAACGTTAAGTTCTATGAGAAAACAATGACACGTTCTTTCTATATAAATACAGTAAAACTCATACTTGGTGTCGCTGCAACACGCCGTCTGCAGTTATCGTCGGCTACCGGCACCCTAAATTTCAATCTCGCTTTCTCGCTTCTTCCAATTTCATTAAACCTTTCATACAAGTACGAGTACCTTAGACTTGGCCTTTAATTAGAATGTTCTAGATTTGATCCAGGAACGACAATGACTAATAAATAGTCATTTCATTAACCAGAACCAACGTTCTAGTATCATAAACTTATTGCCAGATTTAGAATGTGTCGGAGTTATTCCCATTTATTAAATTTTAAACAAAATTTTACGAATTTAAATAAGTAGTAATTCAAGAAAGTGTGAACTACTAAAATCACACAATATTAGGTATATTATGTGATTTTAGTAGTTCCCTATTTGTAGTTTTTTTTATCTACTACAAGTTGGCCCTTGACTGCTATCGCACCTGATGTTAAGTGACGATGCAATCTAAGATGGAAGCGGGCTAACTTGTTTGGAGTAGGACGAAATCCACACCCCTTTCGGTTTCTACACGACATCGTACCGGAACGCTAAATCGCTTGGCGGTACGCCTTTTGGGTGGTACCTAGCCACGGCGAAAGCCTCCCACCAGCCAGACCAAGACAAATTGAGAAAAATCTCAATCTGCCCCGCCGGGAATCGACCCCAGGACCTCCGTCTTATAAATCCATCGCGCATACCACTGCGCCAGGAGGACGTCAAACGTAGTTAACTATAATATACGTCGTATGTAGTTAGCTATAAGTAGATAATATATACGCCGTGAATACAGCAAGTGGCGTTTTAACCTTCAGCCTTTTCAACTGCATTCTTCTTTCACCTTTGACCTATCGGGATTCTATACGCTACATGCTCGGACTATTGTTATAAAAGACAAAGCCAGAATTATTATATTAAACATGAAAGGATTTAGTGTTATATGTATACTATAACCTTCTTCAAGAATCACTTTATCTACTAATGAAAACTGCATAAAAATCCGTCCAGTAGTCTTTAAGTTTATTGCGAACAGATAAACAGGCAGACGCGGCGGGCAATTGTAATTCAAAATTCAACATTCAAAATTAGTTTATTTCAAGTAGGCTTGTATACTATACTACAGCCAATCTAGATTGAGAATGCTTGTCAACAAACAAATTTAAAATGAAGGTAGAAATTGCAACACGTTTTATGCCTAATAAATTTAAAATTATGTTTTGTTACTTTAAAAAATTTTATTTAAAAGATATTGAGTATATTAATAACTTTTAAGCTTACTAATCTAATTTATTGTCATGAATTCGTCATTTACTAGTTAATTAAAAAAAAATAGTTGTAAAATGACTAGTGATTTCTACCTTCATTTTTTCAGAGTTTGGCTTCAGTATAGTATTAGAAATGTAAGCTTTGACTGTTTGTAACGACTCGGCCACCGGCTTGAAAGGTATATTAATATGTAAAGATATTAAAAATTTTAAATCAATTAATGCTTCATCTTACTTTTCAACTGAACGATGTAGATTTTTCCGATCTGTCCGGCTAAACAGGTGTCCAATTCCCATGTAGGCACGTATAAGCGGAGTATTGCGTATTCAGCCGAGCGGGATCACCGAAAACTCGCACTGAAATTTCATCCCGGCACCAGAATTCAGTACCGTCACATCGCCAGTGAAGTCAGTCGTGTCCGCGCCTCCGATGCGTGCAGTGTTCCCGCAGGTTCGACGGTAGATAGATCGAAAAAAACTTTCGTAGTAGTGGTAATACAGACAGTGACAAATAGATTTAAAAGATATAGTGAAATAAATAAACATTACCAATAAGTCTTTTCACTTATAACTCGATTGAAAATAACTTATTTGTCTATAATGTTGTGTTATTGAAATTCGGATGTGTAATTTATCGAATTATCCTTTGACAGTGAAATGTTTGGATTATTATGATAGTTAAATTCGAGTATTTAGATACAATTTCGGTTTTGTTTACGGTGGATTAAATTTATTTGGATTTATTTTATAATGTGGTTTATTTTGGATTGTGGAGATATAATGTCTTAATGTGAGTATGTTATAAATAATTATTACCTATTTAAAATATACGTATATTTAATTACTAATTCATAAGCTGATAAGCTCATAGAAAGGTAGGTGTTATTTTATATAGTTGAATGCATTGATTAATGGTCCATCAGACATATTCTCTAGAATCATCTTTTTTCTACAATGAAAAAGGGTTTTGATGATCGATTAAGGCGTGAAATACTAGAAACACACAAACATAAAATATTAGTTAGGATTTTGGGGAAAATAAGTTTCATTTTATTTGCACATAAGATTAAACTGCATTTTTTATATTTTTAATAGTTAATTTTACAAAACCAGTAATTGTCTAAATATTATAATTAATTTTTTTGTTTAAGCCTACTAGAAAATTCTACTTTAAATTTTCTGCATTGTAAAATTATCTTCTCTAGACTTTTTCTCTCTCACTTTTGATGCTAAATGATGTGGTCTGAGATGAGATAATAACAGTAGCCAAGCAACCAACATTAGCCTTTTTATTACTCGTTTTACTAGCCGTAGCCATAGCCATGTATAAAACGAGAAAAATAAAACGATCTAGTCATATAACGTATTATCCCTAACTGTATGTACATATATTTCTGTAAAGCTTTTGATTAAAAATAAATGATAAAATTGAATAAAATAAGGTAGGTACTAGTAAAATGGTGAAGTAGGAGGTACGAGTTTATGAGCACTAACTACGATATTTTAAATTTTTTTTTTTGAAAGAAATACGCTAAATAATAAGAAATAAGAAACGCTAAATAATAAGAAATACGCTAAATAATAAGAAATAAGAAACGCTAAATAATAAGAAGCTGAAGCAAAAGTATCGTAGTAACTATACAAATATGCCCATGTAGAATGGTGGCAAGCAGTCAGGTAGTCCCTGACGAAAAAAAAGAGTCAACCTTTATAATTATCATCAGTTGAGGCAATCCTTATTTGTGGTGACAGTCTTGGTAGCTTGGATTTGGAGCTCTCGTGGTCACCTTTTGGGATTTGCGGCTAGATAGACAATGGGCCTCTACTCTTCTCTAATGGCCGTCTGTTCATCTCATCGGTGATCGGTGAGGCCATTTAGTCACGGTGAATTTTTCAAAAATTAAAATTATGAATTTAGCTAGTTCAAGAAATATATTAACGTTGTTATAGTGCACATAAACACATTGCACAGTTTTGAAAGAAGCTTCTAGTCATAGAGTATACAATAACGCATTGTGCAAAAAATACTATAAGAATCTGTGCATTAGATGGTTCTGGAATTAAACCACAAAGCAGACGACACTACATCACAACAAAATTTATGGGCCAAGGCACCACACCCCATTGAGAAGTTTGTTGTTCTGAATGGGTCCATAAATTAAATGACCGGGAAATCGATGTGTATTTGGAATATCTCAGCCAACCTTGTTATAACGACAACCCCATCAGCTATGTTGACTTAAAAGTTAAATCGTTAAAGAGAATATCTTATTTAGAAACTGCCATTTTTATGTACTTCTCGCGTGGAAAAGGTTCAGTAAGTTTGATTTAAACGATCCCGAAAGAAGAAGTAGATATTATGATTTTTCTTCGGGTTCTCCGTTTGAACTGTAGGTATGTTTATCCGCGATTATTTCGTGTTTGGTTAAATCGATGTTGATGCGGTTTTCACAAGTGTTTGCTATATTTATAAGATTAGGTTTATCAAAAAAGGAGATTCTCAGATTTAAAGAAATTTTTCTTCAATGATTGGTCCAGTGGTGGTTTGTGGCTTCAGATCACAGGATCCTGAGTTGGAATGTGAAATATTGAGCTTTTTTATTTTTTGTATCCATCTAGCAAACAGGTGGGCCAACCAATATTAATTGAGAAACTATCAACAAGACGACATAATATACAAGTGGCTAGTAATAATAGACGCAAGATGGTAGCTAACAGATAGAGAACAGATCATGTTGGGAACACAGTACAAAGCAATTTACGTACCTACCTGTAACCTTCGGTTGTCAACTGAAAATGTGCTTAATATAAAGTGTCTGTAGTTACACCAGCTATATCTACTCTGTAGATTAAATAAACAATGCTGCTTGGTGACAGAAATACACTTACATGTCGATTCTGTATAGAAACTTCGATAGTGCGAGTCTCTACTTCGTCTCTATATTTCCCTGGACGAGTTCTCTGTCAAAGAGGTCTTCTACTACTAACTAAACATTACAGTATGTATTCATACAATCATACATACATACATTACATAACGCCTCATTCCCATAAAGGGTAGGCAGAGACTACATCCTTACGTTTGCCACGGTCCTTGTATACTTCCTTAGCTTCTTCCACTTTCATATATCCTTTCATATAAGTTCGTCGCTTTAGGGTACTCTTGACCAGGCTATTGTTTAGAATGTTCTTAAGTAATCCAGCGACATTCGTCTAGGATTTCCTCATAAATCCCTTTTGTTAAATCTTCTTTCATCCATTCTCTCTACATGCCTGAACCATGTAAAACCCTTTCACAATTTTAGTCACTACATCTTATTTGACCGTTCTCTTGTCATACTATTGTTAACTTTGTCACTCAATGTTTATCTGATTAGAATAAGATTAAACATTACAAATTAATAATAATAATGTATAAAAATATTAGAAGTGTCCTAATTATAGACATATCATCAGTGTCATCTTGTTTTAACGAACAACTACAGAGCCTACCTCCTTATAGAAGAGTTGATATGGAGTCCCTGTTGGGATCTTGTCCAATAAAACCACAGGTTTCCAGGTAAAAAAACGGCTTAATTCGGGAAAGTAGCTAGTGACGCTTCGGCGGTTGGCTTCGGAGTCGTTTCTTTGAAAAATGTGTCAGTTGAGTTTGACATCTGCCAAAGCTGTCACCAGCTACGTTCCTTTTTCGGCCCTTTATTGGCATAAGTAAATATGAATTACAATATTTATCGTTTGCGTCGCGTACAGTCCCATAAAGCTGCTAAAATGTGGGACCTCATTACAGATACTGACATTGGAGCCCACCACACTGCTTCAATGTGGGATCTCATTATAGGATTATTATCATTATATTATATTACAGTACATACATTATATATTACATTACATACATTATATATTATATTATTGTATTATATTACAGGATACAGCTTAAACCCACCACACTGATGGGTTATCGTATATGTTAATTCAGTTTAATAAATCAGGCGATATACATATTATGTTAATTTATTAAAGTTTTAATCAGTTAGATCTATTTGAAGTGTATGGATTTTGGTAAGGCGAGTCAAATCCCTCTTCATAGATACATATACAGTTACATATATAGTTCTAAGTTATAACTATAATCTCTTGGTATTGGTAATATGGTAATATCCATGGTTATTTACATAATTCAAACCGCTTGTCAGTGGGGATGATTAATCTTGCCATTCCTATTCGTAGTTCTTGAATGTATATTCATCTATGCAGTATTGTGCGTATATTATGTGCGAGGCTTCGCTGTGATTGATTTGTTAATGGTAGGGTATATTTGGCAACCCTGCTGTTTGCCAAAGGTCAAACTGATGTTCGCTGGAATCGTTAAGGCTTTTCTTTATGCATGTAGTTTGTGGGGTTGCTGAATCAACTAGGTTGTTAACTACAGATTTTAAGATTAGGCACACTTATTGTTTGGAGAATGCTAAGGTTAGGATACATAATATAACAGGATATTACATAAAATACGAGTGTCATATAGTAATTTAGAACTATGATACGAAAGGAGACATATCTCTTCTAAGAGAGTACCAGTTTTTATTTAATATTTTTTATATAATAATAATGTGTCATGGTCAAAATTTATCCGAAATAAAATATTTAAATTGAAATAATTGTTAAAAATCAAGTTATACAGTAAATAAACAGTGCAAAAAATGTCTATAAATTATAAATATAATGCAACCTGGTGGCGGCAGATCATTGAGCGCACGACTAAGGACTAACATATCGCCGTCGTCATCGTCATGCTCGGACTCCTACGAAACCCCGCCATCATCTGCGGGAGATGTGACGCCACCTCCAATACGGAGGACACGCCGGGGCGTCGCCGCACCCAATTCAAATCACGATGACGATGTCACGCGGATACAGCCACCGGAAAGCTTGGGGCGACAAGGGCTAAGGGCCCCCGTGATTGCTACCGCTGCCGGTGGTTAAGTGCGCTGCATGAGATGGTCTCAATCCATGAATGAGAGCGTCATGCGTGCGTACTATTGGGCGACAGAGGGGGGAACTAACTTCTCTGCGTACCGTGCAAAGATGCTGCCTTTTATAATTATATACCTAATAATAATAATAATAATACGACGAATAATAATATAACGAGGTTACCGCCATGTGGCATGTGGAGTCTACTGATATCATCGCAATCGTTATTTCTGCCATTGGGTTGGTCCCAGTCAGCCTCGCTCACCATCTGAGGCCGTTGGGGTTCCGTGGCAGTTCGCTCGCGGCAAGGATGCAGAAAGCGGTCTTGCTGGATTCGGCTAGGATAGTCCGCCGGTTTCTCCACCTGTCGCCCTGACCCCCGGCCGTCTGGTCTCCCTGCCAGGGTGAATCCTCCGCCCGGAGCATATATGTATTTATGTAGGGTATATTTAAGTTTATTTATATTAAGTATTTAAATAAGTTTATTATAACAGTGTCGGTTTTTTATATGTATTTATTGTGTATCCGGGCGTGAGAGTATAGAGTATAAAAATAATAATAAAAAGAGATTACCGTAATTGCGAGTCATCGATAGTTTATAATATGGTCAAAGCTTCGTCCAATGGCGTCAATCAAAAAAGTCGTGTGAAAGAGTGAGCTATATTTTTGATTGCCCGAATAGTAGCTAGAAAAGTGACATTTATTATATAAAGCTGTAGTTGTACCTACCAGAAAGTACTTGGTTTTTATTAGAAATCCTCGAAATAATATTATGACGGCAAAAGCGTGTGTGTAAGTGAGTATGTTTGTTACTCTTTCATGTCGTAACTTCTAAACCGATATGGTCAAAATTTTGCTGAATCTGTACCATAACACATAGACTACTATTTATCCCGTAATTTTTAGGCGGGTGAAACCAAGAGCCACCTCTTCATCTTTATCAGCCAGTAGACGTCGACTGTTGGACATAGGCCTTTTTACCCGACTGCGTCAGAAGAAGGGTTATGTTTTTCGAGCGTATATATGTATGTATGTCCATTTCTTCGGCATGCGCTACAGCCTAAACGGCTGAACAAATTTTGATATGTGAGGTGTCGTTGTATTTGTCAAAATTGAGGTAGTGACATAGGCTATATAAATTTTCAAAATGGCGGCTGTAAATGGGGGAAAAAGGGGGGATGTGTGTATTTTTTTCTCTTATCTTAGCAATATGGGTACCAATTGAAAGGTCGTAAAAAGACCATTTCAAAAATATAAATATCATATCATGTTCAGATTACTTTTTTAAAAAAAATTGCAAAAAGTGTACTAAGTGTACCGTCTCTTTTCTATACCATAAACTAAAACTAAAAAGTCTCAAATAAAATTATTATTCTAAAAAAAAACCCGACTGCTTAGAAGCTATGAACTGAAAAGAGAAAAACAAGGATCACTATATCTGTTTAAAATTAATTAATAAAATTCTAAATACTTTATGGTGCTGCAGGCGGGGACAAACGTAGTTTTGGTAGATCTTTCTTTCCCCGCAGGTTAAAATATTTTGTCCCTGTTTGCAGCACCATAAAGTAATTAGAATTTTATACAGATGTAGTGATCCTTGTATTTCTCTTTTCAGTTCATAACTTGTAAGCAGTCGGGTTTTTTGTTTTTGTAATAATAATTTTATTAGGGACTTCCAAACACAACGATATTCGGACCGTCTCCCATAAAAGAAAAGCCCTATAGTGACCACGATGGGCAGGTGGGTTGGTCACCGCAGGACTAGGCTACTCGTACCAGTGTCACTGCTGCCTGACACTGACCTCATTTTAGTTAATCATAATATAAAAACCCGTCGGTACTTAGAGAGACAAATATCTTAGCATTCCATGGATTCACCGTGCGGGTGCCGGTCCATCGCGTGGCTGAGAGAAAAACTCCGAACAGAGCCCGAGACTTGTGACATGGGTGTAGGTTTAAGGGTACCCTTAGTGAAGCGCGTCAACACTCACCTCCTCTGGTCAAGTTATTCTCCCTGCCCAGCCAAATTCGGAAGGACCCTACTAGAGCAGCTTTGGACACTCGTTCCAATATGGAGCTTATTGCACTTCTAGTAAAGCCATGGTCTTCTAGCAGGTTGTAGAGAGAATTCGCTGGTATACACCTCGCACCCACTTCTACCGCGTATAAACTAATCACATAGCCATTTTTGGTTAGTTCATAAATAAGGTCATATAAATAATACGTCAATTTGAGTGAAACGTATTTCAATTAACCCTCAAGGGTACATGGGATCTGCATTTACGTTTACAATTAATAATTTAATTTTAGGCTCAAAACACGTGATATTCTCATCAACATTCCATTTCGCGTTTCTCAGAACATCGTTTATCAGTGTGATAGGAGAGTTATGATTAATTATTTCTAAATTTTCGCTTTACACTGTTCTCGTCTACGAGGGTAAACGTATCTTTATCGCAGAAGTAAATTATTCTGCTGGAATTTAAACGAAGTGAAAGCTTTTAGCGCTTGTAACGTAGGTTTTGGTTAAACATAAAACGAGTTTAGGCTAGGTAAATCAGTTTTCAAGATAAGGTACACATACCTACATTATAATTTATAAAATTTATAAACGAATTCTATACGTACTAATATTATAAATGCGCAAGTGGGTTTGTTTGTTAAGTGTACATGCTTTAAATCTATGCATGTTCGCAGGTGACCTGGACTGCCTGGTTGATCTAGTTGTTAGTATAAGTGGCTTCGACTACGAGTTTAATAATCCTGAGTTTTTCATTTTTTTATGAAATTTTCAGTACTTTCCAAGCCCCGAGTCGGAAGTTGTTGGTGATACAACCCCTTGCCTGGGAGAGCACGTTAAGTCGTCAGTACGATGTCGAGTAAGATTGTCATCGTACCCGAATACAATGTCGTATATAAATCTAATCAAAAGGTGTGGATTTCATTATACCTACTCCTAACAAGTTAGCTCGCTTTCATCTTAGACTAAATCATCACTTACCATCACCTGTGATTGCAGTTATGTTTAAACTTTTGAAGCTCGTCCAATACGAAGGAACCTGAAGGACGTGGAGTGCTTCACAATAGCCCCCACTGCTGAGGACGGTTGTGTGCAATTTTGTATGAATTACAAAAGTTCTTGTGCTGGGGTGGGCCTGATAGACCCTATTAGCCGTACCCTATTAGTTAAACCTGAACTACTCAAGCGAAAGTCATAAACTTACATACAGTATGCCTAAGAGCATTAATCCACGGCGTCGCAACGTGGTAATTCTTCTGTTGTGGTTGTTCTACAATATAAATTTATTATTTAAATTTTATATCGTAGTCCTACTTCTATATTTTGAACCTCTGTAGAGTCATAATAATAATAAAAGCCTTTATTTAATAATCTTAAATTAATTTTACAATAATTGTTACATGATTTTTTGACACCGGTACGCGGAAGACTGTCTTGCTAATTTCTAGCATAGGCCTCCCCTAGAGCTTGCCATACTGCACGGTTATGTGCAATTTTGTAAGATATCTCCAAAAGTCTTTCTTTTGTGCTGTCTTGGGCACCATACTGTTGTGTCCCTTGACTTCTTTTTTAATACAGAACGTAATATCAATTAATTTTGTTTGGTTTCTTATATCCAAGATAAGTGTAGTCCTCCACATATGCAATTAAGTACCATAGACAGTTATTTTGCATTCATTGATATCCTACGTTCACTTCATTCACAGCTCTCTAGCATAACTTGTAAGTTACTTGGGTTATCAGAGATAAGTATTAGATCGTCTGCAAACCTAAGGTGGTTTAACTTTACTCCGTTTATTTCCAAACCATAACCATCCCACTCAAGACGTCTATACACCTGCTCAAGGACTGTAGAGTCATAAACAGTTTTGAAAAGCTCCTTTTAAATCCGCTATATGACTACATTTTCAAAAGATTTAGACACCGCTGTGTATTTAAACATCAACCCTGGGGGTTAATTTTCGTTGAGCACAAGACCTTTATGAAATTTATAGGAAAATTTACGCTTTTCTAAGCTCGAGATTTCCAATTTCATCATGACTGTTTTATTAAGGTTGCTTAATAATACTTGTGATATAAAATTTAAGGTCTCTCGTAATAGTAATTACATTTCTAAGCTTAACTGAGGCCAAAAATTGTTATTAGGCTTTTCTCTTCAGGCATTCTCCGTATTATAATCTATAGAATGTCTTGTTTAAGAAAATATGGTAAAACTTTAAGTCATGATGATAAATCTTTTATGTTTATTATTTCAAAAAGTCAGGATCGACCAAGTTCAGGATCGTTGTGTTTGGAAGGCCCTAAAATGGCGTAAGTCCAGCAGTAGACGTCTACCGGCTGTTAATGTTGATGATAATGAAATCGGCCAGGTTTTCCCACTTCGACAAGACGGGATATGGAGCTTAGATCCGCCATGCTGCTGTAAGGCGGATTGGTCGACTTACAGCCTTAATGTACGAATTTTAACAAACACCATTAGATGTAATGTAAATTTTAAGAAAAAGTTAAAGAAACTTAGTAGTAAATAGACAAATCGTGTAGTACCGTTAAAGAGTACCTGGATGACACAATCTAATATTCTGTCATTAAGCACATGATATATATATATTTTTTGTACATTGATTGACATAATTAAAATTAATAATTCGTTTTCATTTTTATTCACATGTGTATGTAAGGTGACAAAATATTTATTGACGTAAAGGCATCGAAACGTAAATTGTTTGGAATGACAGATATTACCAGTATTTTTTAGTGATTTAAGGACATTGCAAGCTGTAAGGCGGAATTTGGAAGAACCTATAATATTTGTATAAGATCTCCATGTACTCAATTCGCAATAAATGAATTTGAATTTGTAAATAGTAATGAAATCCTAACGTACCTCCTGAGGCATGGGATTTCACCAACAAATTTTCCATAGAAGAAAATTATATTAATTGAAAATTCCCAGCTCCGAGTTGGGTAGTTGGTGGTGTCACACCCCTATGCCTCGCTCAATATTTCGTAGATCGACACAGAACTCGAAC
This sequence comes from Mycalesis mineus, assembly GCA_034621355.1. Classification (NCBI taxonomy): domain Eukaryota; kingdom Metazoa; phylum Arthropoda; class Insecta; order Lepidoptera; family Nymphalidae; genus Mycalesis; species Mycalesis mineus. Next base: position 4,293,226 of record CM067891.1, read on the forward strand.
TCAGGCCCTCGTTGTCCCGAGCACAATTAGGCTCACCAATGGACCAACGAGGCGGTACTAAAAATAAAGACCCAAAATAAAACGTAGATCCAAAAGTTAAATCGCTGAAAGGGTAATTTAGTAGCACGGTAGTTTCGCCAATTAAATATTCAATTAGAAAATCACCGTTTTGTGCGCCCTGACTCTTAATGAGTGCGGTGATCTGAATTTCGAATGAGGTTGATAGAAATACTTAGATATTGCAGAGCTCTTTGTGTCTAAGCTCGCACGGGTAAGCACTACCACTAATAATATTTTTGCAGCAAAGTCGCTTTAGTGTTTTACATTCTACAGGGTATTATTTTTAAATAATTTTATATAATTTATTAGGCCTCTGCCACAAGTTAGCGATTTTAGAACACCGTAGAGACGTTCGTTCTCCATGTATGTTCTATCGTTTTTATAATGACGAGTGCTCTGAGGAGCTGTTTGAACTAATACCACCTTCTGCTTTCTCACAGCGAAACTTGCGCCGTAGAAACCATTTTCACACACACTATCTGGATGGCTGGTTGTACTACCTCCAGATTTCTGTCAATCATCTGGCTGTTGCGGTATTTTATGCCAATTTTAACATGGGGTATTTAAGGTGCGAGTAAACCTATTCCTCAAAGGCCAGCCACGCATTAGCAGTGCCTCTGTTGTTACAAATGTACATGGGCGGCGGTATTCACTTAATATCAGGTGATCCGCATGCTCGTTTACCCAATTTAATAGAGATAAAAAAGTTTTTAAGGAAATTACAGACACATTAGCCGTAACACCTATAAGGCCTGTGTGCACCAAGATTTCGGTTATCATAACCGACGGTTAGCTTATGTTAACTATAAATTTACTGTTCACGACAACCTTCGTGAACAGTAAATTTTACGTTTAGCTTATGTTAACCGTTGGTTATGATAACAAAATCTTGGTGCACACAAGCCTAAGTACCTCTGGTTAATGCGCGTAGGTCAGCTAATTGGAGGATAGTTTCCCATCATGTCCTGTAAAATGTTGCTATGTTACTGATGATGGTTTTTAACTTACCATTAAGTTGACTAGTTGCTTGTTTTGTTCCATCTCCTTTTACTAATAATAAAAAAATTAAACTAAGTTATGTACATAAGTAGGTACTCTGTATGAGCCAATATGTACGTCATGCCAAATGTTATTGAATATTTTATTACTCTCCTGTCAACCACCTCGATGCACCAATCGTGATAATTATTAGCACCATGTCCCCTCTTCTATACCCAGAACAGGAGCTGGAGTAGACTTGATGACTCGAGAAAATAAGCTGACAACACTGATGATTTACACAAACAAACATGTATTCTAATTAACGAGCATCACATAGCCGCATTTGCGTCTAAAAAAGGGGTTGTACGCAGAAAGAAAACAGTAATCTTAATGACAAAATTCAACAACCGTAAAACAACTGTAGCAGCCGAAATTCTTTTAATTTGGGGCAAAAATGTTGTTTCTTCGAGGGGAAAGACGTTAATTTCTCTCTTCCCTCAGGATGAAGACATGTTTCTTTTTCAAAAACGCTAAGAATAAATGAAGGCAATCACGGGAGCGAAGCTTTCCTTTTTATTTTTCTCAAGCGCACCGTTTAATTCTAGTTGAATGATATTTTAACGTCGAATCGTATTTTTCTCAGTTTTGTTATGAACAACAATATGGAATACTTGCGTATAGATTTGATTGCTTTTTTATTCAATGACTTGTTAATTTATTAAAAAAAAAATTTTTTTGTTAAGAAAATTGAAAGTAATTTAACCGTTTCGTAAATAGAAAAATTTTTTAACAAAAAATAGAACCGACTCAAAACGCACTAAAAAGTAAAAAATAACTGTGTCATTTAGTTGCTTTAATTTACTTAAGCATATCTATGAAGTCGGTGCCAGCCAAGTTTAAGGAACATTTATTTTACGTAGTAAAGCAGTTTGTGGGTTCTAGATAACGTCCTTAAAGTAGAAACCTTGGCTGGCACCGACTCCTAGATATGCTTCAGTAAATTAAAGCAACTAAAAAATGACACAATTATTTTTTACTTTTTAGTGCATTTTGAGTCGCTTCTATATTTTGTTAAAAAAATTTATTTCTTACTTTTTAGTGATTTATCGCCACGTAACGTACTCGTATACTGTCATAGTATATTATACGGCATTAGTAGCCAAAAAGCTACCGATACCGAGACAAAAACCGAAATCGCTATAAGCGTGCCTCCAAAATTTGAAGAGTTCCTAACATTTCTCCAGGATGTCATCATCAGATCCTAACATGATGACAATGGGACCACCTTGGAAGTATGCCCTTTCTAATAAAAAAAGAATTATCAAAATCGGACAACTCTGTAAAAAAGAAAACATATACGTGTCGAATTGAGAACCTCCTCCGTTTTTTTTCGTCGGTTAAAAATATGGAACGTCGTTAATCTAGTCGTGTAGACATGCAATTTAATACAATAGCAAGTTAGTTTGAAAGAAGTATAGATTGTTTTGCTTTTATAATTGCCCCTTTTGGTCAGTAGTTAGCTTGTGGGGCTTGGAATCATGAGGTCCTGGATTCGTGTTTTAGTTTCGGACTACGAAATATATATAACAGACCTCAGTCAAAGTAAAGAATATAAATTCTCAAAAACGAAAGCTACCTACTGAAATGAACCTGGGACCTGTTAAAAAATTTGTAGGTCTTGATACTACCAATTCCTTTTACGTACACGTTCGATGTGTTTAGTCTAGTTTTGTAAAAATCTACGAAAATATACAAGAGATTACGTACAAGGGATGTCTTTGAAAACTATCGCTTTTTGTAACGACATTCGCTTATGGATTCTGATTTCTTCAAAGAAAACACGTTAAAATACCTTTTAGCATGATAACAACACTTACGCCTACATACAAAAGTTAGGGTACCTTACAGTTAATTCAAAATATTTACAAGCTTTTATTTAGTTTCACCTGTCGTAATGTCTGTATTTTTCAAATTAAATTTGATCCACTGCCGATTGAGCTCAGCTCCAGCAACAGATCAGCCCCATGTCATGTCAGCGGAAGGTGGTCACAGGAACTCCATAATAAAACGACCTAGCCCTATCGGCGCGAGGTAGCTATAGCGAAGCTTTTGCCTTATTCTCTGCAGTAACACAGAATTCTTACTAAAAATGTGACAGTTGCAATACGGGAATGTTATATATTTTGTCTGAAAATCATCTGTTGAATTATGATGAGTACTTGTAATGAAAGTTTGTTTTAAAAAAACTTTTTTACGTTTTAATCTTGTTATAGTTATAAATTAGACCCAAATCCTGATGTTTGGTTAGACTCAAATACATATTCTGTTTACTAAACAAGATAAACAGATCGAGCTTAGGCTAATTTGTATGGATAAACATTGCTACTTGCTAGGGTTATTTAAGTACATAATTTAGTAGGTACATAAACAGAGGAATATTTGGTATTTCATGAATTCACTGTACTGACGTCATTAAATTTGTCTTAGATGTATCTCTAAGATAAATTTAATGACGTGAGTATCATCATCATCATCATCATTAGCAGCCTGTAGACATCTACTGTTGGACATAGGCCTTTTTTAGGGACTTCCAAACACAACGATCCCGAGCCGCCCGTTACCAGCGCCTCCCGCGGCACGTTTGATGTCGTCAGTCCACCTGGTTGGGGGTTGACCAACGCTGCTTTCCGGTGCGGGGTCGCTGTTCGGACTACGTGCCCCGCCCATTGCCACTTCAGTTCAGCGACCCGCTGAGCTATGTCGGTTACTTTGGTTCTTCTGCGGATCTCCTCATATCTGATTCGATCACGCAGAGATACTCCGTGCATTGCTCTTTCCATCGCCCGCTGAATGACTCTGAGCCTTCAGAAGCTGCGGGCTTCATAAGAGATAATTTAAATTTATCTAAACCGCTGGCCACAAGCGGTTCGTTCGTTTGGAAGTCTATACAAAAGGCCTATGTGGTCGTCATCGTCTGACGTGACGATAATTAGTATCCTGTGGCAGGAAGGAACCCTAAAATAGATGTAGGCGTAAAAGGTTCTTTTAAGACACTGATGTTAACTGCTCATTTGATGCAAACCCATTCTTAAATGTAAACTTACTGCAATATTATTCAGACCAAAGGTTTAAGCAGGTTATAGAGAACTCAATGAGTCTAACCCAGAATTACAATTTCGTGATCGTAGAAGTGGGGGTGATAGGTATACTAGCAAAATCTGTACAACCTGCTTAAAGACCTTGGACTGACTAGAATCAGTAAAGAGATTCTATATTAGAACGGGCCAAGGCTGCTTTAATAGGATATTATGAAATTTGCCTTGGCAGGGACAGCAACACAGACGAGAAGGTGAGTGTTGACATCGTTAAAGAATCATTTAAACCTACACCCGTTGCCAAAAGTCTCGGGTTCTATTCACAGTATTTCTCTCTGCCACACGATGGACCTGACGCCCTAACGGTGAAATGCTAAGATGTTCCTTTCTAACCACGGCCACAAGCTAGACCTGAACCAGTTTAGAAAATTTTAATCAGCTCAGCTGGAACTTGAAACTTTTATAAATCCAGTGTGCATACCACTGCTCCACGGAAGCCATTATAAAAAGATACAAGTAGTAAATACTCGTGTTGAGTCCATACTTCAAACATACGAAACGTCGAGAAGGTCTCGAAACCCGCTAACATTAATATTATTCCGGCACTTAGTAAACACACTCAAGAACAAAGAAGCCCCAGGATTAGTGCCATTAACGGGCGAATCTATAAGCGAATGCCAATACAAATAGCGGGGGATCTTCAAACGATTTCCCTTAGCCACACTCCCTTGTCTATTTTTGTTCGGCCTTCGATAAAAATAAATGACGAATCCCCGATACTTTTTTTGCTTATAAGGAATGCAGCATTAATGTAGCCGCTTCTTAAATACTTTATTTTTTTTACAGACCTTTCTTTTAAGACTAATTCAAATCGACCTGGTATTCGATGTTAACGGACTTATTGCTTTAAGAAGCGCTGTTATGAAATATTGAGCTTGTCTTTCTTTTAACAAATTCTTATTAGTATATAAAATTTTAGTCGTATTAACATAATTATGATATCGATCATTTTCTCTTATTAGTAACCAGTGAGTAATGTAAATAGTGAGAGATCTATAAGAGAAAGAGAGATTTGGAGATTAAAACCAGCACAGTGCCTAAATGCGAGATGTACCAACACTTTAAAATATCAGGGGTTAAAGTATGAAATTGCCGATTTGTACTGAAAAATAAAAGTTAGGCTTTTTTAAATTTAACATATTTATTTAATCAAAATAATTACCATTATTATCTATATATTTCTGCCATCTAATAGGACGCTCATTTATGCCTTTGCGATAGAACTCTGGTGATCTATAGATTCGACAAACTGTGTAAAAGCATTTTGCACTGCCTCCTGAGAAGAAAACAAAATCACGTAGAGAATTGTCCAAATCACGAAAAAAATGGTAGTCCGTTGGAGTAAGGTCTGGCGAGTATGGAGGGTGACGAATGTTTTCTAATTGCAGTTCCTGTAGAGTTAAAACGGTTTCTCGTGCTGTATGAGGTCTCACGTTATCATGGAGCAATAATGGTGAAGATCGATTCATAAGTCGGGGCTGTTTCACTGCTAGGCTCGCTGTCATTGTACGGAGTTCTGCGCAGTAGACATCAGCCGTTATTGCTTGACCAGATCGGAGAAAGCTATAGTGAATAACACCATGCTGAGACCACCAACCTTTTTATTGGTAAGCTTTGCATTAGGACACTGTTGTGGCGTTTGACCTGGGGTCAGCCATTGCATTTTCTGCTTACGATTATCGTAAAGAATCCATTTTTCAGCACATGTCACAATTCGATCCAATATTCCTTCATTTCTGTATCGATTCAACAAGGCAACGCAAGTTTCAAAACGCGTTTCTTTCTGCAGATCAGTCAAATCATGAGGCACTATTTTTTATATTATTGATTTGACGCAAATGAGTCAATATTGTTGGTAAAGTAACGTTAAACCATGCCGCTAATTCCTGGGTAGTTTGCCTCGGATCGGCTTCCACCATCTCTTTCAAATCATAGTTATTCACCTGTGTGGGCGGTTTTCCACGTGGTTCTTTCTTCAAATCACAGTTTCCATCACGAAAGCGTTTATACCACAATCGCACAGTGCGTTCATTAGCAGTCCCCTCTCCAAACGCAACATTAATATTGCGAGCTGTTTCTGCCGCGTTAGTTCCGCGTCAGAACTCGTATTCAAAAATCACACGAATTTTCGAAGTATCCATCTTTATTGTCTAAGCTAAATAAAAAAAACAACTGAAAGATGATAATCGAATGTTGCATTTTTTAAAAGAAGAACTACACAGGTACCGTATGAAAAAAGTTTCACTTTAAAATCTTAAACCATGAAGGTTCTATGTCAATTCGAAGTACCTATTACAATAAAACGGCAATTTCATTCTTTAACCCCTATTATTAGTTTCAAGTGTTACTAATTTAAGCGTACATAAAAAAATATTTGGTTTTGACTTCGATTTAATTTTTTTGCAATAAGGAACATGGATAAATGTTGTATTATCTAACCTACATTATTTATTTAAAAATCCATCTAAACAAATTTTTTTTTATCGACTACAAGTTAGCCCTTGACTGCTATCACACCTGATGTTAAGTGATGATACAATCTAAGATGGAAGCGGGTTAATTTGTTAGGAGTAGGATGAAATCCACACCCCTTTCGGTTTCTACACGACATCGTACCGGAACGCTAAATCACTTGGCGGTACGTCTTTGTCCGTAGGGTGGTAACTAGCCACGGCGAAAGCCAGCCAAAAACAAACAAACAACCAAATAATAAAAAATAAAATTAAACAATAGATAATCTAAATTTTTTTTATGTTATGGGTGCTATGATATCTGTTGAATATTTTATATATATTGTACATAACTACTTATAATATATAGATGAACACCCAAACGCTGGAAAACATCCATGCTCACCTCACAAACATTTTCTAGTTGTGGGAATCGTACCCACGAGCTAGGACGCAGAAGTAGGGTCACTACCCACTGCGCCACTCGGCCTTCTAAATTAAAAAGTATTACCCAGTTAATGGAATAAAATCTCATTATTTTCATATCTTGACCTCATTTCATCTTATCGGAACTGTTAACCATCGCAACAACAATACGGTTACTCATCCACAATAACCCAAATATTCAATCATTCAAACCCAACCAAAAGTGGCTAAGACTTACAATATTTCACCGAACAGATCCCGGCGAACACATTATTCCTTTCAAAGGATAGCAGATTAGAACCGACGCGCAACAGAATTTTTCTCTTTTTATCTTAGTGCTCGCGGCGTTATGGCTGTATTTCCTTTGGGATTTTCTTTAACCTAGGTTTGATAGATAGCAGTAGGTACATAATTGTTTAAGAAAATATTTACCATCTGTTTACTTTATAAACAAAGGCAAAGAAAACATTAAGAACAAGTATTGTTTATCTTTAACGTAGTACTAAAACAAAGAAGTTATACGCCGTTTGTACCCTTAGATCTTTTAAACTATGATGTTTTGATCAATATATAAACCTTTCAAAGTAAGCAAAGTCCGTACTACAATTACCTACTGAATTAATTAACAGCACTTGAGGCTTCAAGTTGAGGATCACGGGGCATTTATAGGGCGTGTTCCTTGCATACCCTACGTGGTGTCAGTCTCTAATTTTCCATTTACCATCCGACGGGCCATCTGCTAAGTCCGTCGAACATAATAAATACATTTTGATGACCTCCGTGGCGCAGTGGTGTGCGTAGTGGATTTATAAGTCGGAGGTCCTGGGTTCGATTTCCGGCGGGGCAGATTGAGATTTTTCTTAATTTGTCTGGCTGGTAGGAGGTTTTCACCGTGGCTAGTTACCCTACCGATAAAGACGTACGGCCAAGCGATTTAGCGTTCCGGTACGATGCCGTGTAGAAACTGAAAGGGGTGTGAATTTCATCCTACTTCTAACAAATTAGCCCGCTTCCATGTTAGATTGTATCATCACTTAACGTCAGGTGTGATAGCAATCAAGAGCTAACTTGTAGTCAATTAAAAAAAAATATATAATCTAAAATATCCTATATTTCTTTCAAGGTTTGTTTCTTCGAGAAATTCTTTTATCCTTAGCACAGACTTTACTGGCTTCTGACTGTAATCACTCCGTAAAAGCTTATGCCGTTCAGCCTAAACATTGTCTCATCTCATAGTGATTGAGTAAGTGACAATATCAAACATTATCACCCAACTCGCAATGGAGCCACGTGGTAGGACTAAGTATAAGTCTGTGAGGTCCCGGTGAACTGAGGCCACTGAGGGGGTTTTAGTGGTAAAGTAACATAGCCCGACTTCACCCTCTGCAAGGCAATAGATTTCCCCCCTGATATCAAAAATAGGACAAAGCTTAATGTCCCATCTCCTATAAGCAGGTGTTGGATAATTAGATTGGATTTGGTACCTGGTTAGCTGGCGCAGCTCTTCAGCAGGGTACCCTGTTCTTCCGTAGGCGCGCGGTTACTTTGAGCACCGTCTAGCACTCTTCATGTGATGATGACACTGGACACCATGCGTAAGATTCGCGGACTAGCGCGTGCGATTATTTAGAAGTACGGACAAGAAGTGACGTGAGTGACACATCCCGGGGTTGCCAGGTATGGTTACCAAATCCAAACATGTGAAAATTAGATTAGGTAAGTTTGTTTGTATTTGTGCTGGCAACTTTACGGAACATGCCGCCGACCTTAAAATAACCTAGCTTATTTTAAAGTTATGATACATAGATACATGTCAGATACATGATAGATACATAAGAGATACATGATAGATACATGATAGGTACATGATAGATATATGATACTTAAATGATAATACGAAGTATGATGATAAAATTAAAAAATTATTCTATGGGCAAGGGACAGACCTTGACCACAGGTCTTTTGGTATAAGTATTACCTATGCGGACGGTTACAACGCGAGTAACACCGTCAACGCCAGGGTGTAGTTGATGCACACGTGCTAAGCGCCATTGTAGCGGTGGTAGTGAATTGTCGATCAACACGACTACAGAACCCTCACGGAGAGGCAGGTGATTGTTGTCATTGAACCATTTACCTCTTGGTTGCAACTGTTGTAAATATTCGGTACTCCATCGTTTCCAGAAGTGCTGTACGACTTGCTGAAGGAGTTGCCAACGCACAAGTCGTTTGGGATTATCATTTGAAAATTCGTATTCTGGTATAGAGATTAATGGTTCTCCGACGAGGAAATGACCGGGTGTTAATGGTATTGGATCAGAAGGATCGTTACTTAATAAACACAAAGGTCTTGAATTTAATACAGATTCTATTTGGCATAACAGTGTACTAAATTCGTCATATGTCAGTGTAAGATTGCCAATTACACGATGAAGGTGTGACTTCATGCTTTTAACCGCAGCTTCAAATATCCCTCCGAAATGAGAGGCATACGGAGGATTGAAATGCCATGTTATAGAAAGATCACTGAATTTACGTTGAATTTCATCTTGATTCGATTGATTTTGGAGGAATTTGAATAGTTCCTTCAAATACCTGTCACAGCCGACAAAATTCCTTCCGCAATCGCTGTATACGTCAGAACAAAAACCGCGACGCGAAATCAGGCGGCGTAGAGAATTGACAAAAAAGATCGTTGACAAATCTGGAACTAATTCCAAGTGTACTGCTTTGGTTGACATGCACACAAATACAGCAACGTATGATTTGTAAACACTAGCGCGACGTATTGGGCTAGATTTTAAATAAAAATGACCAGCGAAATCTACAGCTACATGAAGAAATGGGCGAAGAGAGCGCACTCGTGCGGCTGGAAGTTGAGCCATGATGGGCTGAAATGCGGTAGGTCGAGTACGAAAGCAACGTATACAACGGCGAGTTCGCATACGAATAGCGTCTCGCGCTGATAAAATCCAGTAAGATTGCGATAGTAAAAATTGTAGTGTCTGTGGCCCGACATGTAAGTGAATTTTATGAAAGTGATCGATTAGCAAGTTAGTAAAAGGGTGTTTTTTAGGCAACAATATTTGATGCTTAGCATCATACGGTATTTTAGCGTTTTGAATGCGTCCACCGACTCTTAGAAGTCCATCCGTATCAAGAAATGGCCTAAGTTTTTGCAAACGATTAGAACAGTTTTCATTGTTTTTTATGTGTAGTATATCATCTGAAAATTGGTCTTTTTGTACAAGTGAAATAACTCGGTGGAGAGCAAATTTGATTTCGTGGACTGTAATTTGATTTGATGAATATAAGTTAGATTTACGACATTTATGATAAAATCGAAAACACAAGGAAACTACACGAAGTAAACATGATAATGACGAAAATCTATCTAAAAATTGTAAGTCTAGAGGTTCCTTTTGGGACATCAAAGTGTGTTTTCGACGCTCTTCGTTTGTTTGTAAGTCGATATGTGAAACAGGCCAATCCTGCTGTTGGAGTTTTAGCCACGGTGGACCTGTGAACCATAACACTCGGTTCAACTGTGAAGGCAAAACGCCTCGAGAAGCTACGTCTGCAGGGTTATCTGCAGAACGAACGTGTCGCCACTGTGAAGCAGGTACGCGACTTGTGATTTCTGTAACACGATTAGCAACGTAAGTGCGCCATTCGTGAGATGGTGATCGAAGCCATGCGAGTGTGATAGAAGAATCGCTCCAGGCGAAAACATTTTTGAAAGGTAAAATGTTTCCGTAAGTAGCAAGAACCTTTTCAATCAGTTTTGAAACAAGTACTGCACCACATAATTCTAAACGTGGAAGAGATATCCTTTTAAGTGGTGAAACTTTGGTTTTAGCAATAATGAGAAATGTATGAATGCAATCTGATTGATCAGTAACGCGCAAATATACACAGCCAGCGTATGCCTTTTCTGAAGAATCAGAAAAGCCATGAATTTGTATTTCCTTGTATGAAGGAAGAATATGTCGGGGTAAAGAGATATTTTCAATAAGAGAAAACTCAGAAATAAAGTTAGACCATAGCTCACTAATAGATTGAGGTGGTTGTTCATCCCATCCGACTCCTGAAATCCAAAGTAGTTGGATTAAATGTTTCACAAGCAATGTTATGGGAGAAAGAAAACCTAATGGATCGTAAATTTTAGAAATTTCAGATAGCATAATGCGCTTGGTGCATTTATGAGACGGAATGGTAACATGATAAGAAAATGTATCTGTTCTAGGGTTCCATTGGAGTCCTAAAATTTTGACTGAGTGATCATCATCTAGACTAGATAAAATGAGTGCAGAATCTTGATCAAGATCCTCATTGCTGATAGATGATAAGAATTCTGAATTATTGGAAGTCCATTTACGAAGTTCAAATGTCCCTGCTTTACAAAGACCAGTCAACTCACGTTTCAGCTTTAGAGCGTCTTCCAACGTAGCAGCTCCAGTAACAATATCATCTACGAAAACGTCATTTAACAACACTTGCGAAGCGAGAGGAAAAGTTGATGATTCATCTAGAGCTAGTTGACGAAGTGTTCGTAACGCAAGGAAAGGCGCGGACGCAACGCCGAAAGTAACAGTGCATAAGCGATATTCTTGTACAGGATCATCTATTGAATTCCGCCAAAGGATACGTTGGAAATCACGATCTTCATTTCTAATTTGAATATAACGATACATCATTTTGATATCTGATGTAAAAACAACGTTATGAAGCCGATATTTTAAAAGAACTTGAACAATATCTTGTTGTAGTTTAGGTCCAATCAACAGATTATCGTTGAGAGAACGACCAGAACTGGTCTTACACGATGCATCGTAAACGATTCTGACCTTTGTAGTGGTAGAAGATTGTTTAACAATCGGGAAATGTGGTATGTAATAACAATTTGTACTACCAGGATTTCTAACAAGTTCCATATGTCCCAAGTCTATGTACTCTTGGAGACATTTGATATAATCTACTCGTAAAGCAGGATTATTAGAGAGCTTTGACTCAAGTTTATGAAGACGTGAAAGAGCAATTCCACGAGACTCACCAAGTGGAGGTGCATTTTCTTTAAATGGAAGCGACACAGTGTATTTACCTGTCGAATCTCTAGTATGTGTAGTAAGATAAATTGATTCACAAAGCATTTCCTCTTTAGTAAGAGGTTTAGTTTCAGGTACAGATTCAAGCTCCCAAAACTTTTGAATTTGCATGTCTAATTGATATGTGCTAACATTTACACAAACCTGTGATGGAAACATTGGCGATATTCGACCGTTAAGTAAATAACCGAAAATACTATCTATAGCAACAGGTGTGCCTAATGGTCCTTTGACTATGCTATGCAAAAGAATATGATCAGTATAATCTGACCCTAACAATAACTCTACCGGTCGAGAAGAACGCAGCTCAGGATCTGCTAGAGGTAGATTTTTTAGATGAGATATAGTTTCGAAGGTACTAGGTACCGAAGGTACATAACTAGTTATTCTTGGAAGAATAAGGGCTTCGATAAATAATTTTGGTTCAGGTTTGTTGTGTGGAGTTATCTCGCACATAACATAACCTCGCGGTTGATTATCTTTGTCGCCTATACCTGTAACAGTAGCACTCGAAGAAGTGCGAAAACGTTGAAGACCAAGTCGTTGAACACACGACTCGGTAATAAGACTCGCCTGGGACCCTTGATCCACTAAAGCGCGTATTGTATTTAAACAATGAGAGTTCGAATTGATAGGTTTAATATTAACTAACGCCGTAGTAAGGAGAACTGTTGAAAAATTTAAACAATTATTTGATGACTCAGCAACTTCAGCAACCAAGTTATGTGTGACTTTGTCATCAGCTTCGTGAAGCTTAGTGTGATGGCGCTGAGAACAAATCCTACAGCTGTAACGCGATGAACACGAATCAGTTTCATGATTATTAAAAAGGCAATTTGAGCAAACTTTGTTTTCTTTAATGAATTTTTTACGATCTTTTATATCCATGCTATGAAATGATTCACAATTGTTTAATGTATGAGATCCATTACAGAAGTAACAAGTCCTCTTTGGATTTATATTTGTTGAACTATGAAAACTCATACTACGTGCTGGAGGTCTAATTTGCGTATTATAATTAATTTTATTATCAAAGGGCGCACGCGGGGATGAGGGAGGCTTGTTAGAAGTAATCCGTCTTGCCGAAATGGCCTGAGCGGAGCCGCCGACCATGCGAGTTGCAGTAGCGGATTGGCGCACGGTACCGGACGCAGTCGCGTTATCTTGGGCGGCTGACATGACTTCTAAAGCCGCTAACTCCTTTTCGAGAAAATCAAGCAAGTCGCTTACAGGTGGAATCTCGCATGACGTTTTTAATGATAATTCGAAACGGCGGCGAATACTGGGCGTTATTTTACGAAGTAGAATATTTAGAAGTGGAAAGCTCCACTGCTGTACGGGAAAACCCAGGGAATCGAAGGCTGTAAAGTTTTCGTGACAGATATTAATAATATTTTTTAAGCTTTGTTTTAAGTTTTTATCGCTGACTGGCTCAGCGTCGAAAATTTTATCAAAATGCTTAGTGGATATAATTCTTTTATTTTGATAGCGATTTATTAATATAGACAAAGCATTTTGATAGTTTGAATCGGTGACAGGAAAAGACTTTATAAGATTGAATGGTTCGTCACGCAACGACAGTAATAAATAGCGAAAACGCTGAACGTCTGATAACTCCGTGTTATCGTGAACTAAAGACTTAAATAAATCATAAAATGCATTCCACTCAGTGACATTGCCACTGTACGTTTGTAACGAGAGGGTGGGTAACTTTATGTTTGATGAATGCGTATGACACAAAGGTGTTACATTAACTGAATTTTTTCTAGTGTTGATTTTTAGTTCATCCAATGCTATTTGAACCAAATAATACAAATTATCAAATTTATCCCTAATGGCTAGTTGGTCTTCCTGGTTAAATTCACCTTTCTTCGCTAACAATTTTTCTATTTTGCATTGAGCTGAATTAAATTGTTTTTTAATATTATTTAATTCTCTAGATCGAACCCTAAACTCTGCTTCATTGTGAATACAATCAGCCATCCGTTGGAGGCTATTTAAACAAATGTCTCTTTCGAACTGTATTTGGACTAATTCCATATTCAAAAGGAAAAAAAATTGAAGTACAATAGTAACACAGTACTACTATTCTGCACGAAAATACAGAACGTTATACACCTACACGTAGATAACGAGTGTGTAAAAAAATAGCGTGTAACGCGTGGTTGTAAAGGTAGTATAGTAAAAGATTTATATTTTTAAAAGTAAAAGATTTAGATTTATATTTATATTTGTACGAAACACAAATATAGAGAAACTGATTATATGCGATAGTTACACACGGTATTATTCTGTACGAAAATACAGAACTATATAGTTATATACCTACTCGCAGATTACGAGTGTGTACGTATGTCGATATGTTATGCCGGAATAGAAAAAAAAAAATATGTTAAATTGTAATTACGTATTACAGTACGCAATACTGCTTGATTAGTTCGAAAAAACAAATCAAAACGTAATTTACAAACACTTCATTAGTATAAAAAAGTGCACAAATACAAATTATCTTGTTCGAAAAAACAAAGAAAAAGTGTAGAATACGGCTTAAGCACGAAGATGCTACTCGTTTAGTTCGAAGAAACTAAAACGAACCGTAAATTGTATAAAACAAATTTTATTTTAAACCGGCATGTGTAACACCACCTTTATGATGCAATCATGGAACCCGTTGCGTCGACGAGTTACAAAAAAATTAATGAAAGTTTTTAATTACGTAATATTAAGTTGAAATATTGATTGAACTACTGAAATAATGTTTAAAAAACACTGTACATACAGATATTTTCTAAAAATAATACGTATTTAATAAGATGTAATGATAAATACGGTCATGTGGGTAGTTGGGTCTTTGAGAAAAAAAAAATTAAATTACGCAGTGGTTGGTGATTTGGATGTGATATGATTCAATAGATATGATGATATGATGATATGATTCGATGATGAAGAAGGAAAGTGCCAGCACAAATACTCAAAGGCCGTGGTAATGACGATTCGGCTCGCAGCAAATTTATGTTGGATAATTAGATTGGATTTGGTACCTGGTTAGCTGGCGCAGCTCTTCAGCAGGGTACCCTGTTCTTCCGTAGGCGCGCGGTTACTTTGAGCACCGTCTAGCACTCTTCATGTGATGATGACACTGGACACCATGCGTAAGATTCGCGGACTAGCGCGTGCGATTATTTAGAAGTACGGACAAGAAGTGACGTGAGTGACACATCCCGGGGTTGCCAGGTATGGTTACCAAATCCAAACATGTGAAAATTAGATTAGGTAAGTTTGTTTGTATTTGTGCTGGCAACTTTACGGAACAGCAGGGAAGCGTCATCCTGGGCCGTTAAAATTTTTTAACAAAAAATAGTACCGACTCAAAACGCACTAAAAAGTAAAAAATAACTGTGTCATTTAGTTGCTTTAATTTACTTAAGCATATCTATGAAGTCGGTGTCAGCAAGTTTAAGGAACATTTATTTAACATAGTAAAGCAGTTTGTGGGTTCAAGGTAATGTTCTTAAAGTAGAAACCTTGGCTGGCACCGACTCCTAGATATGCTTAAGTAAATTAAAGAAACTAAATGACACAGTTATTTTTTACTTCTTAGTGCGTTTTGAGTCGGTTCTATTTTTTGTTAAAAAATTTTATTTCTTACTTTTTAGTGATTTATCGATACGTAACGTACTCGTACTATACTGTCATTGTATATTACACCGCACTTGTAGCCAAAAACTAGCCGATATTAAAACAAAAACCGAAATCGCTGCAAGTGTGCCTATACAATTTGAAGAATTAATTAAATTTTCCCAGGATATCATCATGAGATTCTAACATGATGACAATGGGACCACCTTGGAAGTGTGCCCTTTCTAATAAAAAAAAAATTATCAAAATCGGACAACTCTGTAAAAAGTTATACGTGGTCATATATATTTATATATATACGTGTCGAATTGAGAACCTCCTCCGTTTTTTTTCGTCGGTAAAAAATAGGTTGATAATGATGATTTATGTTCGTTACACAATGAAATATTATCACTTTAAGTCAGCATTGAAGCAGCTGGGACAAAGCTCCATATCCTCCCTCCTATAAGAAGAGAGGCTTGGCCCTCTGGTGGACCGTTTAAAGTTGAAATAGGCTGATAATGATGTTCATAGACACTGCAAGTAACATCACTAACTAGATGTGTGGACTTTACTAAACTCTCTCCATCATTTAAAACTTAACAAAGCAACCGAAGCGTATTACTTCGCTACACGGAGCTTCAATACTTTCGCAAAAAGGTTTCTAAGAAACTTCTTATCTGTATCGTTCTCCAATTGAAGTTCTTGTAACTAAGTTTCTAATTCTAAAACCTAAAAGTAAAGTTCAGAAATGGGATCAAATCAAATAGTTATAACAAGTTTACCTTAAGTAGTTCTTGTGATGCTATTACAATGTACAAACTAGCTGTGCTCAGCGGTTTCTCCTCTGTAGCTCTCGTTCGAGTATCATGAAATCCATTTTTTGTAAGCGAAATCTAAAGCGCGCAACTATTTAGTTAATCTAGTGGTTAGTCTATATGGTTTTGATCACGACCTGACATGGACGGTCTTGGGTTCGGATTGAGGGTCGAGACCTGGCAAAATTTCGAGCTTTTCTTTTGCTCGAAGTACGGAAAAGTTGGTGGTGCTCCACCCCATTGCCTCGGAAACCACATTAAGGCATCGGTCCTGATCACTATCATTTCCATTTAATTGTGATCGTTCGATCGTAAAAATTATCATCTTCACAGCAGCGTCGTAGGTCTACGCTCTATAACCCCTCTCTTACAGACGGGAGGCCTGGTCTCTGCACCGTTGTAAGGCTGATGGTGATGATGATGTATAGTTTTATTATGATGACAAAATACTTTACGACCTATTCTCATATCTATCAAATATAAAAAAATCATTAAGGTTGGGTGAACCTTTTTGTAGGGCTGCCATCACAAACACAGTGTCACGAGATTTTCCCTATGGTGTTAATACATTACTATGGTATTAATGCATTATACTATAATGTATGGTATAATGATTATACTATTACACCAGCAGACCATAGCGGTAATACTTTGTGGTGGAAATAAGTATGGCAGTAGTACTTTTTTCTTTCACTGGGAAATGCATTTACGCATCCGTCCCGAGGTACCACGATATGGTCCTCCCGAAGGTTATGTGGGTCTCGGTGACCGGAAAGCGACTACAATACCCACTAAAACCCAGCGCTGCCCTCGCGCATCGTGAGTGAAGCACCAAAGAATCGAAGCGGACATTCTAGTTCTACCTTGGCACTTTGACGCATTACTCGATTGTTTTAAGTTCTACACAGGAGGCATTAAGTGGGCGAACCTGCGTCTCCTGCCGTCCGTCCTTCTTCTAGGAAATCTGTGGGACATCTGCTATCTCTCTCTCGCGTTCAGCTGCTTCCTTCTGCATTACTTCCTATGGCAATAGTACTAACCTGCCTAACTCTGTGACTAAAAGCTCCACTGCTACTGAAAATTGATTGTCAAGGTATTACCAATAGCGTCACAAAAACAGAACTAAGTTAAAATGTTTGTTTTACATATAAATAAATAAAAATTATCTTTTACAGGTCAGAGGTGCATTGGACTAATGAAGAATAAAGAATTTAATAAGGACTCAGTGAGATGTGAAAGTGTTTCCAACGTGTACTAAAGTGCTAATAGTTAAGTGAATACGATGGCACGGACGACTGGCTTTCTAATAGTGTTATGGATCTCTATTATCCCTTCACATCGAGCTGATAATTTAGGTGAGGCTATATTTTATAATTTTCCCTCTTTTTATAGAAAAGTGGGCTTCATTTTTTCCGAATATACTTTACTTATTTATATTAATAATTAATTGTTGGATCAAGTGCATGGTATATCTGATCACCGTCTCCTATCCCATAATAGCACGGCGAAGTAGACCGGTGGGTGACTCAGGCGTTAAGTGGACATGGTGTATTTAATACGTACCTCTTCGCTATGGGTAAGGCACCGAGTGAAAGCTGTTACTTCTGTGGCGAGATAGATACTCCTAAGCACGCGCTTTATGAGTGCGTGGGTGTCGCAGACCTAAGAGCAGCGGTCCAGGGACCAGAAGATAAGGTGGATGCCCGAAACCTCGTGGGACGCATGTTGGCAGGAGAGCAAGAATGGCGTAGACACTCCGACATGCTCCGAGCCATTATGATCAGAAGAGAGGAAAGGGAACAGATGGAAAAGAAAGAAAGAGAGCAATAACAACTAGAAAGTCAGCATGACGAAATGCCAAGCGGTTCCGTACTGACCCGGCAGGAAAAAAAATCCCATAATATCCGTATAATTATAATTATGCCGAAGCATAAGTCGTTAAAATAATTACACCGGTATATACTCTAGACCGAGGATCGGTAGGGCTGCTTAATCCGGGCGTGCCCTGTCGTAAAGAGGTCTACAAGAGAATATGTCTAACTTTTGTAAAAGGTCCCAAAATAAGTAATTATTTATTTGGACAATATTTAATTGGCTATAAGGCAAATTAATTCTAATCCTAACTAATATTATAAATGCGAAAGTAACTATGTCTATCTGTCTGTCTGTCTTGCTTTCACTCTACAACTACTGAACCGATTTAAATGAAATTTGGTGCACAGTAAGTCTAGAGCCTGAAAAAGGACATAGGCTACTTTTAATTGCGAAAAAAGGGTTGCAAGGTTAAAGGGGGGATGAAATTTTGTATGAAAGTGTCGTCATTTTGAAAGCTTAAGACCTATTTCTTAGGCAGTTGATTAGATATTAATAAATATGACATTCAAAGCTTAGAAAAATTAGGCTGCCGTAATAACTAATTCCACGCGGACGAGGTCGCGGGCAAAAGCTAGTTATCTATAAATATCAAACAGCTCTTTAGGATGATTTTAAAATAAAACATTGCTGTTTCATTGCGTGAAACAAAAATATTTTTTTTAATAGTATACACATGCTCAATGGGTTAACAGTATACGCCAAATGAGTTCAGTCGCTTTTATTTTTTAAACGAATACAAACATTTGTACAGTAGTAAAACGTTACTTTTTACGAGTAGGTAGTTTATTTATTGTTTACTGACATCCGCAAATTCGAGTGCGTAGTTTGGTTTTTTAATAATGAAACATGGCTTGCATATAGCTCCTAACGCAGTTTAATCTACCTGTGAAAATCGTTTGAAAATCCTTTTGCAATTTTTAAGCGTTCGTGCAAACAGCTGAATTTCACATTATTGTCTTCTTATCATCTACTATGTATTAATGGTACAATGTACTTGTGTCGCAAAATTTAAACAGATTCTAAAATACAACTGGGAGACCATAGTCTACGATCATAAGCTAATTTCTTTTTTATCGACTACAAGTTGGCCCTTGACTGCTATCACATCTGATGTTAAATGATGATACAATCTAAGATGGAAGCGAGCTAACTTGTTAGATATAGGATGAAATCCACACCCCTATCGCTTTCTACACGACATCGTACCGGTACGCTAAATCGCGTGGCGGTACGTCTTTGTCGGTAGGGTGGTAACTAGCCACGGCGAAAGCCTCCCACCAGCCAGATCAAGACAAATTAAGAAAAATCTCAATCTGCCCGCCGGGAATCAAACCCAGGACCTCCGTCTTATAAATCCACCGCGCATACCACTGCGAAACGGAGGTCGTCAAAGCTAAATGTGGCTAGTTTATAGCCTAGTTATACATCGTACTTGCAGTCTTGCACCTTTAATATTGAAATATCGATAAGCCTCAAACACCACCAACTTCCACGGATATACCACGGTTTAAACCATATGAAAAGCAACGAAAGACCCTCGTCTGTAATATAGAAAAATCTCGCAGGTAACAGCCTAGCAACACGTAGTACACAATACGCTGCCTAGCATCTGTCAAACTGAAGTACCTTTGTTAATCCTCGTGTACTCGTATCTTCAACGAATACCCTTACATTTAAACCATAATACAACCTTGGAAATAGTAGGTACTTGCTTATTGACTGTTCACAAAGAGCTCTTTTTCATGGAAATGTACTTATTGAATCATCCTACCCTAAAGGTATTGTGTAAGTCTATCCGACATGAAATTTTACCTGTAATTTCAGTCTGATATCATAAATATTGGAAACAAATGAATTGGATTTAAATTTATGATAAATCGTTCTGTGAGGCATTGGTTTTGCCTCACAGAAAGATTTAAAGTTTCATCTGTATTTATTTGTACCTATAATATAGTTCTAATTTTACCAGATATTCATTAATATAGTTTATGCAGATCGTTCAAACTATAGCACGACAGAAAATAATTGAATAGGTAGGTACTTACTGATTCAGTAATCATAAACCTGTGATTTCAGTATGAGAATTGTAAATATTGGTAACAGTAACAAAAAGTGTTATATGCCCGTAATTTCACCAGATATTATGTCATTGACAGACACAGTACAGCAGAAATTACCTTTGTACAGTGGCGTGCACAGGGTTTTTGCCTAGGGGAGGCATTTTGGAACACAAACGAAAACGATTCAATTTTTCAATTATATTTATGGTATAAATAAATTTATCTATAATTAAGTATTTTTATTAGTACTATAAATACTATTAAAGTACTGTTTGAGACTAATATTTGATATACTACAAAAACTATATTCAACACATTCGATTCCAAGTTTGATGACAACAGCAAAGTACAGCAATAACAGCCAACAATTTGTTGAACCTAATGGTCCATCCTTTATCATTCCAAACGTTACTTGTATTGCTGAATAAAAACACAAGGGAAACAAAACAAACGGTTGGTGTGTACACATCCACAAAGCCACGAAAATTTATCATACAGTTAACTATGAAAAACACTTTTTGTGCTAATTGTAACTTTACCAAAGTGTCCACACTGTCCTAATCGAATAATTTCTAATTTTATCGCACACGGATATGAATTGAAAGATTTATCTACTATCAGTTTTAAACACATAAAATCAACACGGGTTTCACACGAATATGTTTCCATTTTAACTTAATTATGAGATTACTCTATAAATAAATTTTAAAACACACAGAATATTCACTGTAAATAGCTACTTAACTTGAAAAAAATTAATAATACCACAAAAACTTTTAAAAATCGATCTGAGTTATAAACATTGAACGAAAGTGCAAATTCGTATAAAGACAGTATGGCCGGCCACAACGCGCCTGACTAACGAGTCAAATGGTATCTATACAATTATTAGAAATAATGAAATATTTCTTTAAATTTTCAAATGAATATGCCTTTAATTTTATTAGACGTCATTTATAAAACATTGTTGTTATTTTATCAATATTAAAATAATGTAAACGATAAATTTATCTTAAATTAGATAACTTTTGATTGATTTTGTAATTAGCACCATTAATTTGTGTTGCAGTAAACTAGCGCCACGTACGCGCAACTATTTCGAAAAAGAAATAATTGTTTATTTTGCTTTCTACTTTTTATTACTACAATAACGTATTTATAACACTTAAAAGAATTAATTAGTTTGTAAAATTAAAAGAAGGAATTACAACACTTGAAAACACTTAAATAAGATAGAAATATAATTGCATTAACTTTTTCGCCAATAAGAACATTCCGTGTCCACCGGATTCTGTCCTGTAATTGGATAAAAGCTCTGCTTCTTTCATACGGTTACTGGCCAATCGTAATACCATACATTCTTTGGTTATATATATACTCATTGAAACATCCTACCCTAAAGGCATTGTGAGAGTCAATCCAACATGAAATTGTACCTGTAATTCCAGTCTGACAATCATAAATATTGGTAACAGTAACAATCACAGACCATTGTCATGTCATCGATCGTCGGACAATGTAGGGGAGCATGTCAAAATGACGTCACTTCAATTATTCGCCTCGTCGGGATAAATGGAATTGAGTTCTGTATGGTTGGCTTAACATTTCATTAGGTAGTAGATTTTTTTTTTCATTTGATGGATTCTTGGTCCTTTTATTACTATGTAATTTGTGGGTTCAATAATCTTTTACTGATTTTATACTTTTACTTAAATAGAGATCGCTGATCTGAATTAGATGAGACTTTTCTTATTTAAACACATATTTTTCAGTGGACAATATTAAAAAAATGGTTGCCTTATTAAGGAGATATTCCTCTAGAAAATGCGTTTTTAAAAAATATAGTTTTGGAACGCCATTTTAAAGCTTTAAAATTTTATTAGATTATAAAAAAATGTCAATAAAATAAAGAAATTACAAATGTTCGAAATTCTGTGACATTCATCATTTATCTAGAATTATGATATTTTGTAGTTAGCAGTAGTATCTAGAAGCCATGAAACAAAAAAATAATTGAATTTTATGTTACAACTATTTTTCAATGTAATAAAAAATACCGATGTTTATAGATTACCTAAGAACCATTTCAAGCACGTCAGTTTTTAAACGAAAACACGTGACGAATATTCATCATAATTGGTGCATTCTTTATAAGCTATGCTACAACAGACACACACTAACTGCCAAAGAGAAAGCTGAAATCCTGAGCGCTCTCTTTGCTTCTAACTCAACGCTTGTTATTGATGGGAGAACACCACCCAACATCCCGCGGTGTCCAAGCTCTTTGAGTAAAATTCACTTTACTCAGAACTCTATACGCAAAGTGCTTATCTCTCTCGACATCAACAAAGCAAGTGGACCGGATGGTATCCCCGCTGTTGTTCTTAAAGTATGCGCCCCTGAGTTGACGTCTGTTTTGGCGCGTCTTTTTCAGTTGTCGTACTCCACTAGCACTGTTCCGTCTTGTTGGAAGTCTGCCCTGGTTCATCCCGTGCCTAAAAAGGGCGATAAATCGATCCCTGCTAACTACAGACCAATTGCAATTACCTCTCTTCTATCAAAAGTGATGGAGCATGTCATTAACTCCCAGTTGCTTAAATACCTAGAGGAGCACCAGCTCATTAGCGATAGACAGTACGGCTTTCGTAAAGGTCGATCAGCTGGTGACCTTCTAGTGTATTTAACTCATAGATGGGCTGAGGCTATTGATAGCAAAGGGGAAGCTCTGGCAGTTGGCTTGGATATTGCAAAGGCCTTTGATAGGGTATGGCATGAGGCTCTTCTAGCGAAGTTACCAGCTTTCGGACTACCGGAGAATCTGTGTAAATGGGTCGCCAGCTTTCTTGATGGTCGCAATATCAGAGTTGTGGTTGACGGTTCTTGCTCTGATCCTAAGTCCATTGATGCTGGTGTACCTCAGGGCTCTGTGCTATCTCCCACCTTGTTCATTTTGCATATCAATGACATGTTGGAAAATAATAACAACATACATTGCTATGCAGATGACAGTACGGGAGACGCTTTTTATAAAGGCCATGCGCAGCTATCCGGAGCACAGCTAGTGGAGAACAGATGCAAACTTGTGTCCGATATTGAGGAAACCCTGGAACGAGTGTCCGATTGGGGAGCACAAAACAATGTACAATTTAATGCCTCAAAGACACAAGTTTGCGCATTTTCCGCAAAAAAGACCCCCTTCAACATCGCTCCTACATTTCAGAACACTCTCCTTACCACCTCTAACAGCATTGGGATTCTTGGGGTCAATATTTCGAACGAAGTCCAGTTCCGACATCATCTGGAAGGGAAGGCTAAGTTAGCGTCAAAAAAGCTCGGCGTGCTCAGTAGGGCTAAGAGGTACTTTGCGCCCAAGCATAGACTTTTGCTTTACAAGGCTCAAGTACGGCCTCATATGGAATACTGTTCCCACCTGTGGGCCGGTGCTCCACATTACCAACTCCTTCCATTTGACCGGATCCAAAAGCGGGCTGTTCGTCTTGTTGACAATCCCAGGTTAACTGATAGTCTGGAGTCTTTAGAACACCGAAGGGACGTCAGTTCCCTTTGTGTATTTTATAGACTGTACTATGGAGAGTGTTCTGAAGAGCTATTTAGTCTAATACCACCGTCAGGATTCTCTGCCCGTACCTCACGCCGCAGAAACAAATTTCATCCTCACCATCTGGATGCCTGGTATAGTACTACCGTCCGCTATACTAGGAATTTTCTGCCTCGCACCTGTAAGATTTGGAATGAGCTTCCATCCTCGGTGTTCCCACAATCTTATAATTTGGGGATTTTCAAGGGGAGAGTAAATAAACACCTCAAAGGCCGGCAACGCATCAGTGGCGCCTCTGGTGCAGTTGTTCATGGGCGGCGGTAATCACTTAACATCAGGTGATCCGCCTGCTCGTTTGCCTCGCTATTCTTAAAAAAAAAAAAAAAAACACTAAAACTTATGTCACCCGTCTTATTGTAGGGTTTTATTTTTTAAAACTTTAGATAATTTATTTGAAGGTTAATATTGAATGTATACTAACAAGGTTCGTATAGGGTTTCGTCCACAAATATTGGTAACCGAGTGAAATCACGTCCCATTGTCATGACGTCATCGATCGTCGGAGGGCGTAGGGGAACATGCCCAAATTATGTCACTCGCTAAATCTGCCCCTCTAGGGTATAATAAAGTTCATACCTATATATATATGTATTATATGCACTAGTATACTGAATATCCTAGTGGGATATATATGGAATATTACCTACCTTGTTCGTACTAGTTACTCTTTGGCTTCAGACTACGACGTCCTTCCTCAGAGTATTCTGAAACTCTTTTTATGCGAGAAATTCTCAGCAAAAATTCTCTGCTCGTAGTAGTTGTTAACAAGCGTGTCTAGGATAAGATAGGATAGGATTTGTTACGATGGAATCTCCGGTTAATTTTCATTAACATCTGATATTGATAATCATAGCTCACCAGAACAATCTAGCACTACTGTTTACAACTAACAAAATTTGTCCGTGCGACGCCTCTGTCGTCTAAACCCTGGACCACCTTTTGGAGAGCTGTCCAAGTTTTGGCACGAAGCGGTTCAATCCATAGATTAAAGACTACTAGATGGAGTCATAACGCGGCTGTAGGTTCAAGAGCGTGACAGACTTATTTCATTCGGCCTCTATTAGAAAGTGATACAAGATTATTTTTTGTCCCTTTCAGCGTGTTCGTTTTTATTATTTGTCAAGAGTGGAATTTGTGACAGACAAGGGACATATCTGAGCAATTATTAGCTTTTTATTAAATTTGCTGATAAATTATATAACTTTGCGGTTACTATATTAATTTAAACGTTATCGTGCTATGGTGGGTTGTAATATTTTCGACTGCAACAGTCGCAGCGAACAGAAAATCGAAGGAATTACGTTTCATACGTAAGTAGGCATAAACTTCATTGATTGATGATTTAAAGCTTAGATATGTTATTTTTTAGCAAATTTCATGCATTATGCGTTTACTAAACTATCTTATATAAAGTAATATTTCGTATTTTACGATATTTTAAAACATAACGTTTTATGATGTACTTTAAATGTTGACATGTCATGTCAATAAGGCTGATTTGCTGTCTTACGAGTGGACACGCTATGGGCTCTATCTATTAGTCTTTAATCTATGGGTTCAATCACACAATGATCTGTGACAACCTTAGAGTTGCACCTTTCAAGCTAGACGAATTAATGAAAAAGAAATCTGCACTAGTCATTTGTCCAGTTTGCCAGCTACGTCCTTAACGAATTAAAATGTTTTAACAATTATATCCCATGATCTGCGGCATCCATTAAATTAATTTTAGCTTGAATGCTAGTTAAAGCAATGTTAGCATTAGTTTTAAGTAGGTACTAACTAATTTTAGGTATGTGTTAGTCTTAAGCACTTAGCATAAGGTATCGTATCAAATAGCTAAACCTTAATACTCGCGTCCTATTAAGATAGTATTATTGTTTATGTTTGTCAACCTTTCTTTTCTTTATTTTGCGCTAAAGGGCTATTGTGAATAAACTAAAATTAAAAAAAAAAACTACCTACTACCTACCTACTAGTCAGGCGTCGGGACCGGATATGCTAGTACTAAGCTTAGAAACACTGAGGTTTTCCCTAGTACTACAACAACGAAGGTACCACAAACACCCAGACTGCGGAAATGGAATACATGAACCTATTACGTCTCAACCGGAGCTCTAAAACACTGCACTTAACGGCTCGTTGGGTAATGAAATAGCAAAAAATAGAACCGACTCAAAACGCACTAAAAAGTATAAATAACTGTGTCATTTAGTTGCTTTAACCTACTTAAGCCTATCTATGAAGTCAGTGCCAGCAAGTGTAAGGAACATTTGTATTACGTAGTAAAGCAGTTTGTAGGTTCTAGGTAACGTCCTTAAAGTAGAAACCTTGGCTGGCACCGACTTCTAGATATGCTTAAGTAAATTTAAGCAATTAAATGACACAGTTATTTTTTACTTTTTAGTGCGTTTTGAGTCGGTTCTATTTTTTGTTAAAAAATTTTATTTCTTACTTTTTGTGATTTATCGCCACGTAACGTACTCGTACTATACTGTGATAGTATATTATACGGCACTTGTAGCCAAAAAGCTACCGATACCGAGACAAAAACCGAAATCTCTAAAAGCGTGCCTCCAAAATTTGAAGAGATCCTAACATGATGACAATGGGACTAGCTTGGAAGTATGTCCTTTCTAATAAAAAAAGAATTATCAAAATCGGACAACTCTGTAACAAGTTATGCGTGGTCATACATATAAAAAAAAAATATACGTGTCGAATTGAGAACCTCCTCCGTTTTTTTTCGTCGGTTAAAAATGCCCATCCCTGAAAGGCGATTACTGATCTTACTCGAAGTCTATTTTCATGGGTGTTCGAGTCCCCGAACACCCAGTAATACCCAAGTACTTGGCGATTCTTATTATTACATAAATACTACAGCGAACTTATCTCACAATTTTCCGAAGAGCAATATGATTTCGAGGTTTAATGAACAGGTTTAAGTTGCTATTATCAGTGAAAACACATCTATTACACTTGTTTTACAAAGTTCCACTAAGTAGGTATACTTGTAATTCAAGCTTACAAAGTTGTGAGGCTTTAACATATTTTAACTTAAGTATATATAATCTTTTATTAGAATAAGAAAATTGTTATTTATTTAAGGAAATCATTTATTTTTTGAAAATGTATAGGTAATCAGAAGTTTTATAAGGAGAGTCACATCAAAAACAAAAACATGATGTTGAAAAAGACTGGATCGATTATGATGTAGTTTTTATTGTTTGAAAGCTGACATGATTGATGATGATGATGACGATGATGAAAAGGAATAGAATTAAATCGATATTTAGTATACAAATAGTTTATTGGATAAGGCTTCTTTTTGAAAGGTTTTTTAATTTTCTCGTAAGTTAAATATGAACTATAGTCGAGACGTCGAAGTGACAGAATAAACGCAAACAAAGGACTGGTATGTGAAAGGAAACGAGTACTATCTCAATCCTTATCTCTCGTCAGCAAAAATGGTGTTAGATTTTCAAGAAAAATTATTTTTTCTGTCGTCTCGATGGCGTCGTTTTTTACTGTTGTCTTATAATATTGGATAAAAAAAATTGGTTGTCTGTAAAGTCGGTTTACTGACGATAGTTGAACGTGACAATGTCTTAAGAAAATACTGATGGAATGGTAGCATTTAATTGGTTATTAAAATTTTTAAGTTAAGTATATTTCTATAAATAATAAAATAAATTAATAAAATAATTGATTTTGATTTTATAAATTTATATTTTAAATTTATAATAAATATATCAATTTATAAATATATTAATTTTTAATTTAAAATTAATATATTTAATAATTATATTTTATAGACGGATGTCGAACGCTGCCGAACGCAAAGGCCGATTGTGCTTTGTCGCTCGTTCCGCGCTCTCGCTTGCACTTCAAGCCTTACATAGAACGCCCCAAAGCGAGGTAACGACGCATGATGTCATATTTTTTCGTGCGTGCAGCCGGCTCTATCGAATTACAAGACGTTGTCACGTCAAAATGTGTTACTTTGCGGAAATCCATTATAAATACTTAATTTATTAAAAATTAATTTGCGTTTAGGACATAAATACGTATCTTTAGGCAATAATGATTAACATTTTTCTTAATAAATAAATATTGGTCTTAACAATACACTCCTATCTATCCGTCTTAATAATTTGTTACTTACAAAGATCGAACGTTTTTATCTAACCCACATTAATGTCTCTCTTTGCTTTTAAGATTCTCTTTGTCGGAGGTTATCCCGGCAATTAATCTTAATTCGCTTCAGGAATCAAACATCCTAAATGTTTTATGGCATTATCTACTAAATTGGTAGAACTGTTTCAGTAAGATGGAAATTATTTTTCATCATTATTTCACATCAATTCATTCATGATTATAGGGTCAGGCCTCCCTCCTTCCAGATGCTCCTCTTAATCGAAGACGAAGGCAGGGCAGAAGGAGGCGTCGCTATGCGCACCTACTTCCTCAGTAATTAAGATGCTGATAAACGTCGGTACGTCCTTGTAGAATGAGTATTCGATCCCGTGGCGTACTACCTAAAGACGCAGACGTGTCCGCTGGGTTTTAGTGGGTATTACGGCATAGCCGGGGAGTCCCACATACCCTTCCGGAAGTTGATTCGAGATCTTCGGCTTTGTTTCCGGAAGGGATGCGTAAACGCATTTCCCAGCGATAAAAAAAGGCCTCTCTCCTTAGAGGAGAGATGATATGGAGAGTGGACCTACCACGCTGCTCCACTGTGGGTTGGCGAGGTCACGGTGATAATATTTTTAATTCATTAAAGATCACAGTTAAAATATTGAATGATAGTGACCGCGATCGACGTACTGTGCTGACGGGGGTGTGAATTTACTAAAATATTTCTTAGAAGAAAGAAAAACAAATTCCACGACCCGATTTAGCATTCAAACCGTAGACCTCATGATCGAAGAGGCAGTCAGTTAGAGCAGTAATATTTTTTTTGGGTCTAAGCATTTCGTGATATCTGGCTGTTAAAGTGAGTCACGAGCTACTTGCCAAGTTTAATCCTAACTTTTTACAGTTTAGATATAAAACTGTTGATAGCCAGATCTTCGTCGTTTTATAAGAGTTGAATGTTTGTCATCCCGTGCTCGTATCATAGGTACTCGTATGTACGGTATTAAGGTGCAAGTTCGTAACCGACTGCAGACGACAACTGAATGTCTTGAAAAACATACATGTTGTCGATATAGCCTTCGCTAATTTTCGTTAGTAGATCGGCTTACTTTTCATCTTTTACATACGAAGTGAAGCGATGGTTTTGCTATAACAGGCTTATACAATGATTTAACTATTACGAGAAGATCTTTCATAATAAAGAAAAATATTTGTTTTCAATATTTTTCTTTATTATTAGAATTAATAAAAGAGAATCCTATTCAATTGGACAATTGAAATAAAAAAAATTTAACAAAAAATAAAAACGCCTTCAAAACCCACTAAAAAGTAAAAAAAATAATTACGTCATTTACTTACTTTAATTTACTTAATCACATCTATGAAGTCGGTGCCATCCAAGTTTAGGTAAAGTCTTTAAAGTAGAAAGCTCGGGTGGCACCGACTTCATAAATGTGATTAAGTAAATTAAAGTAAGTAAATGCCGTAATTATTTTTTACTTTTTAGTGGGTTTTGAAGGCGTTTTTATTTTTTGTTAAAAATTTTTTATTTCATACTTTTTAGTGATTTATCAACAACGAACATACTAAAGAACCTACTCGAACTAAACCATAAGTACCAATAGTCACTAGCTATTTATAACATTCCGACATCCCTTCAAATGTGCTTATAAAGTTTGAAGCTTTTCCTCGAGTTTGCGTAGATCTCATTATCGGATCATGACTTAGTAAACATTAAACCCACTGGAAACTATAACCTTTCACACTTCTCATTAAGACATATTAATCGAGCCCAATCACAAAGTAGCTACTGTAAACCGTTAAAGAGCTCCCTCAGCTGTCCTTCGTCTTCATCGCCAAACCCTCAATAACAGTCACAGCCCATCTAAATGTAAAATTCTCATTGAGACAAATTATTCGAGCCCAAACACAAGGTAAGCTACTGTAAGCCGTTACGGAGCTCCCTTAACTGTCCTTCGTCTTCATCTGCAGACCTTCAATGACAGTCACAGTCCATCTAAATGTAAATTTCTCATCGAGACAAATTAATCAAGCCCAAACACAAGGTAGCTACTGTAAGCCGTTACCCAGCTCCCTTACCTGTACTTCGTCTTCATCACCAGACCCTCAATGACAGTCACAGTCTATCTAAATGTAAATTTCTCATTGATACAAATTAATCAAGCCCAAACACAAGGTAGCTACTGTAAGCCGTTACGGAGCTCCCTTAACTGTACTTTGTCTTCATCACCAGACCCTCAATGACAGTCATAGCCCATCTAAATGTAAAGTTCTTATCAAGACAAATTAATCGAGCCCAAACACAAGGTAAATGCAGTAAATCGTCAAGGAGTTCTCTTATATGTAGATCGGCTCCATCATTAGATCGACTCCAGACCTTCATCAAATTGTAGTGCTTTTAAAAACTTATCGGAAAAATTAACAAACGTACTTGTTGTCCCTACAATTTTTGAAAGTTTCCCTCGGTTTCTCCAAGATTCCATCATCAGATCCTGGTTTTCTTATCATGGTACCACCACCGGACTATCTACTTTCCAACACAAAAAGAATTATCAAAATCGGTTCATAAACGACGAAGTTATGCGCGAACACACATAAAAAAAAAAAAATATATACGGTCGAATTGAGAAACTCCTTTTTTTTTGAAGTCGTTTAATAAATATAAATTCAATTCCAAGAGAGTTTGATTAGTAGTTTAGTACTTACATAAGTGCATCAATTCAGAATGTCTAGATCGATACAATCAATATGTAATTATATGAAATTTTTATGCGCCAGTGTTAGTTTTGGCATGGTTCATTTTTACAAAAGGCTAATTAGGTAATGTTCCTTATTTTTTATTATAAAATAATAATTAATATTAATAAGTTATTTTCAGTTTGTAAGTTTTTTTTTCATTAATTCAATCAATAATATAGTTTAAATTTTAACGTTCTACAACCACATAGTAAGAGATGAAATTTATATGAAAAAAACTGACTACCGAAAAAATCACAAGCGGCAAGACTTAAGTCTCTTTCGTGAACTGAATGTATCTACTCATAACACAGATAAGTATACAGATCTCATCTGCCCATACAAAAGGGCCCACAAATTCGAATCTAAATAATGCTAAGCACACTTATCGGTGTCATCTAACGGTTGGGAGGATACGTGGTCGGTCAGATAAATTCGGCCCATTATTCAGTCGAGCCTTTGTTACGAGTGGATTGTACCACGTTCTTATCACGTACAAGTTTCAGGAAAACAGGCGACTCATTGTGAAGGGTTTTTTCTTGTATACTCACGTGGAGAGTTATTTAAGCTCTCGGATTGGTGACTGAAAAGTGATATGTTTACGAATGACCCAGTTTTTGAAGGAGTATTTGGTTCCATAAGGCTTTTATTATTTTCGATTTATTTGTAGTGGTTCACGAAATAAGCGAAGGGTTGTCATTCTTGTATGGTCATATGAAGTTTTATTTAAAATCCCCGTTTAGTATGGACGAATCAATAAATAAAGCACCCTTAGCATTGAACCACTTTTTGAATTTAAATTTATAAAACCTGTATTAAAAGCGCACAGTATGTCCATTCTTGAAAAAAAAAACGTCAATATTCGTCAGAAATCGGTATTCTCTAATGGAATTTTGACATATGAGCGACGACATACACATTGAATACTTTCTTGTAATGTAAAACAGATGACGGGTCAGATATATTACATTACTCTTTTGTACAATGTGGTAAATTAAACATAAATCTAGAAAACATCTACTAAAAATTCTTCAATTCAAAATCGTTTATTTCAAGTAGGCTTATTACAAGCACTTTTGAAACGTCAAATTGAACTATTTGTAGTGACTCTACCACCGGCTCGGAAGGCAGGCACTGTTGAGAAGAGCCGGCAAGAAACTCAACAGTTGCTCTTTTTATAATATTATCAATTTTACAATATTAAGCGTGTTGTTACATAAAGTTATTTATTTTACTTCCTGTGTGAAGTTGAAAGCCGATCTAATTGCCTTTGAACATCTTTGTCATTTCTTCTTTCACTTCTAAAGCTTCTACGCTCTCTTATGCAACCGACGCAATAAACTCATATTTAAAACATTAGTTTTTGGATTCCTTCATCAATCTAATTACAGCACTATAATTACAGAAGAACCCAACTTTTCAATTTTTTCGGATTTTTTATACGAGTAAATTATCAATACATTTACTTGTAAATCTTTAATGATCATGAACTTCGTAGTTACAACTTGCTTTAAAGTTCCATCTCATTTAAATACGACCTCATATCCGAAACTTCATCCAGGTGGACTGTTGGTTTAGGATCAGCAACGGTACATCCGTCCGGTTCATCTTAACCGGTTATCCGGGAAATTGATTAAGTTATACGTTCTAAAATCAGGTTAGCTAATATTAGATTAAACTCTTAACAAAGCAATTTGCTTCAGTCAATAGGATAAGTACCTTTTCTAATTTTATTAACTCCGTGTAATTGCTAGCTTAATTGTTATTTTTGTACTTTTAACCTTATTAGGTAAAAGGTACTAAAATAGCAATTACCTCAGTTATCAAAGGTTTTTCAAAGTCAAATTAATCTTATTCCTAAAACCAAACACAATAAATTAAAAAAAATAAAATATTATTATTTTCACATGTTTGACTTGAGCAGGTAGGTATTATATGTAATAACACCACTAATAAAAGTTAGCATTATTATTTCAAAAATCATTACAACGCGGATAATACGATAGTCCTCTAATGGACTAAATATTACCAATTAACTTTAAAAAAAAAATTACCTAATAAACATTGTGCGACAAATTGCTATTGAAACTGCCAATTTGTATATCACAATCATGAATATAATTATTTATCAATTCTGTTTGTAATAATGTTGAATTTGAAACACTGACTAACATTTACGGTATTATTTTAGATTGACGCAATCAATTCCATTTGTAAAGTCCTTGAACGGCTGATTATAAAATGAAACCAAATAACAAATTAGTACCAATAATTGTATCGGTCAAAATTCTACGTCAAATAATAAAAAAAAATTAGTGAAAATTAAACTGATGGTTCAACACTAATTAGAAAGTAAAGTATTAAACATGTCTCCTAATATAACGTGATCGCGATATTTAATGATAAATAATTAGCCGAAAGATGTCAGTCGCTGGACATAGGTCTCTCGCTTGACTTCTAATCACCAAGGTCTTGAGCCAAGGCTATAATATTGATGGTCTTTATTTTATAAAATGTTGTTATTAAGTAATGGAACATTAAATATGGAGCGACGGGCGTCCATGCTTAAAACCGTTTTTTATAATAAAACATTGTACTTAAATAATGAGAAAATATTTAGAGATAAATTTGCTTTGGTTAAAATGAAGACGCGATGCCGACGCCGTTTTGTCTCTGTACCAGTTTGAGGCCTTACAATTAAGACAAAAACTAAATCTACATTTGAGATGTGAAATCTTCTCTCACCTTCAAAACAACGCTTAAAAGCAATCTAAGTTGTACCTACAAGTGTAGCAAATATACCAAGATTGTCAGGTGACATTCCACGAATTTCTGACACGCTTTAGAAAAGGAAAAGCAAAACACTTTCTGCTTATTTGTGGAATGTAAATCACGTAAGCGGCGAACCCTTACGACGCCTTAAGGATAAAGTACTGGAGGAGGAAAAATTTAAGAAAAAGCCTGACTCTGACTTTTTTATATCGTAAGAACATTAGGGTATCGTTTTCTCGTAAGATGAACATTTGTTCTATGCTAACTAGTACTATTGTTAACAAACAGCCAGAAGGGAATACAACTTAAAACACCAAAAGACAAACTTAATAACAATTTATTTATAAAGACATCAAATATGATCAAAATGAAACATTATTACAGTAATTACTTAATTAAACATTACAAGCACAGATTCTAGTAATAGTCAAACATTATGACTGCACAAGACTTGGACACTAACGTGAAAGATCACAATTATCCATAGGGGCATATTTTATAGCCTAACGCCTGACGAGTGCCGCCCCTAGTCTATTATCTATAGTTTAAACGCGGTACCACAATACAGAAAATGAGGCTACTATATTGTCTATAGTCAAACGGTATACAATGCTGCCAACACTATGTTACATAAACAAGGAGATTTATAATTTATTTGATTAGTATGTAGTAGGACGCAAATTTTCGCAAAAGGTAGAAGTAGAATTGAACATTGAGTACGTTTCTTTCAACAGCTAGTGGCTAGTTACTACCCTGCCGACAAAGACGTACCGCCAAGCGATTTAGCGTTTCGGTGCAATGTTGTGTAGATACTGAGGGGTGAGGATTTCATCCTACTTTTCACTAGTTAGTCTTAGATTACACCATCACTGACCACCTCGTATGAATGTAGTCAAGGGCTAACTAGTACAGACTAAAAAAACTTAAAAAGGTTTTATCTCCAGGAAACATTAAATTAAGAAAGTAGTTCTTCTGCCATAACAAAAACGGCTATTAATGACTTAATCTAGTGAACCTATAGTTCGGTACAAAATTTAAAATAAATAATTCTCTAACAGTAAATAGAGCCAAGTAACATGAGGGATTCAAAGTACGAAAGGTATATAATATGCAGCTGCGAGTTATTATACAAATCTTTTCATCTTATCACTCTGAGAAAACTTAGTTATTATAAGAAAGAAAAGTCTACTAGATTTTTAAATTATTTCTTCTTCAGAAATGGTTACTAATGTTTTATAATTAGAGTTAAGTTTTTACAAAAAAAGAGCTAATTTTTCAAAAGCAGCTTTGAAAGAAATAACACTGTATAATTTTTTTTTCTAATTCCAATGCCTATGGGAGAGGCAATGGTCGGTAAACATGCAGCCTGTTCATTCTCTATGTGAATTCTTGCGTACAGAACTTTATTTTTGAACTGTAATGTTGTCTTTGCGAAACTATACGACGGTAACTAGTATATTTTCGACTACGCGTAAATAACTTTGTATGTATTGCATATCGCGGGCCTTCAGCCTAAACGGAGAACGGATTTTGAAATTCCGGTGTCGTTGAATTCCTAAATTGTAAGTTACTCAATTTTGAATGGCGGTTGTATTGAAAAAGTCATTTTTTTTTTTATCTTAGCGTAATATGGTTCAAAAAGTCATTAAAAGATCATTTCAAAAATATAAATATCATATCATGTTCATATTTCTGTTTTAACAATAAAAATGACAAAAAGTCTTCCAGTGTACTTCTTAATTCTTACCCTTTAAAAAAAAACTTCAAATAAAATTATTATTATAAAAACAAAAACCCAACTGCTTAGAAGTTCTGGCAAACAGAGAATTAAAAGAGCCCTACCGCTAGGTCACATTCCCGATACGTCTCTAGTTAACATAATTATAAAAATGCCAGCAATAGATATACCGCCTCCGAGTAACTCACTTTTTTTGTCTAGTGGAAAAAATAAGTAGACTTTTGCTTGCTTGCTTGATTTCATCGTACAAAAGAAAATCTTTCCAACATCATCTTTTCAAATTCAAATCTTTTCAATCCTGTAAAGTAATATACACTTTACAGCACCTAATTATAAAAAACTTTTTTTTTATAACATCAAAAGCATAACCTTTTTTTAAGTGATTATGTTGTCTAACAAGCGTGATATTTGAAAAAGTCAATACAACTTCGGTTTTATCGATAGATCGAAAAACTAAATCGCTTGGGATACTTTTTGTTGGTTGGGTGGTAACTAGCCACGCGAAAGCTTCCCACCAGACTGAAAGATCACTTAAGAAAAATCTCACTTTTTAAAATATCCCGCCGGAAAAAAAACTGCGGACCCGTCTTGATAAATCCCGGGTCTCTACTGGATTAGCTGGATATTTAAAGTTTCATCAAAATCTCTTTAGTAGTTTATGCGTGAAAGAGCAACAGCAGACAAAACATATTCACAAACTTTCTGTATTTATAATATTAGTATGATGTATTTTGTTCTTATAATTAAACTAGCGGTTTCACCCGCTATAAAGGGCTATGCGGGTGAAACAGTAATAATACTGTGGAAACATATAGATACAAATTAGCCTATGTCGATCCTCATGAGTCTGGCTATATACAAAAAGAAATTTTACACTCCGACTGATAGTTTTATAGATTTATGTACCGTATATATATATTCATATGCATAGTAAAACGGTTATTTCAATATTACAAACTCACACTACAATTTAATTTATGTGTATAGATAATGCGAAGAAAAGTGTATAATTTAATGTACCTAATGTATAATTCCAGATACATTAAAGTCAAAATTGAGGATATTCTTAGAAGAGTTTCTACTTGGTATTTACATATAAAAAACAAATTTTCCCCGAGAAAATAGTCTCTAAAATTTTTGAGTGGATCACGTCCTTAATACCATCCAGGCTAAAAGTGAAGGAACTTCGCTAACTTCATCCTAAAACTTTGTGTCCTGCTACAGTTGGTAATTCTTAGGACTAGAAATTATCATAATACGCCACTTCTGATAGGAGGTAACCTTTTAGGATTTGAACTTTGTAAGGAAAATGTACTAACGTTTTGTCTCTTAAACAATGAGTAATTAATATTTTATTTATAGACGTGATAACGTCTTATAATTTGATAGAGCCGGCTGCACGCACGAAAAAACATGACTCATGCGTTACCTCGCTTTGAGGCGTTCCATGTAAGGCTTGAAGTGCAAGCGAGAGCGCAGAACGAGCGACAAAGAAGCACAATCGGCCTTTGCGTTCGGCAGCGTTCGACATCCGTCTATTAAATATTATTATTAAATATATTAATTTTAAATTAAAAATTAATATATTTATTATAAATTTAAAATATAAATTTATAAAATCAAAATCAATTATTTTATTCATTTAAATTAATATTTATAAAAAATACTTAAATTAAAAATTTTAATAACCAATTAAATGCTACCATTACATCAGTATTTTCTTCAGACGTTGTCACGTTCAACTATCGTCAGTAAACCGACTTTACAGACAACCAATTTTTTAGTAGAGACATTCGTATCATAACTATCACTATACGAGGTGCAGGAGTATAAACTCGTGATCCAAATACACATAGATTTTACCACAGATACAACGGAGTAGTTATAAAACCGAACCTAGACTTATCATTAGTATCATTCTATTTTATGGCCCACTACAGGGCCAGGCCTCCCTTGTTTTTTTTTTTATCGACTACAAGTTGACCCTTGACTACTATCACACCTGATGTTAAGTGATGATGCAGTCTAAGATGGAAGCGGGCTAACTTGTTAGGAGTGGGACGAAAATCCACACCCCTTTCGGTTTCTACACGACATCGTACCGGAACGCTAAAATCGCTTGGCGATACGTCTTTGTCGGTAGGGTGGTAACTAGCCACGGCGAAAGCCTCCCACCAGCCAGACCAAGACAAATTAAGAAAAATCTCAATCTGCCCCGCCGGGAATCGAACCCAGGTCCTCCGTCTTATAAATCCACCGCGTATACCACTACTACCACGCCACGGAGGTCGTCGTTAAGGCCTCGCGATCAAAGATCTTTTAAGTTCTGTTGCACTCAATCTTTGATTTGTGAAATATAAAGAAATACACGCCTTAGACAATATATTTTATGTTATGACCTGGATGGCTGAATTCAACAACATTGAAAATCATCCGTTTTACTGGATCGCTTCTTCCTTCTTAAATACAATAAAATCCGTATGCAAAACATCCAAATCGGTTTAGGAGAAATAGAATGACACGTTCGAATTGTATAAGTAAGATTAACATGTTTATTGTGACATAAAATGCTGACAATCAAAATCCTTGCCATCCTAGATTTATAGTTAAATGTACCAATAAAATATCGTAACGGTTTCACAAGGGTATATTCATAGCTCGTTACAGTTTTACAGTTCGCTGAGTCTTCGTAACTTGTTTAACAAAATTTTTTATGCACAAATAATCCTGCGGAATATAATTTCTTTAACAAACTAAAAAACATAGGAAAAAATCCAGAAACTCGACACGCCTCGGTTTAAAACTTGGCCGCCTTAAACGGGATTCTTTTAAAGTTTAACACCCTCGACTTGCAACTTAAAAAAAGAGGATACATTGTTATAAAAGTTACGAAAAATCTATAAGTTAGTAATATAATAACAAGCAAGTATAACTTTGTTACTTGTTTAGTTTGTGGTAAACCTGTTTAAGTTATATTAAATATCTTAGTAAGCTACCGTTTCTGTTTAAACTTTTTTTTGTACTTTTATGATCAGGCATCAATTACTTAGTTGAATTTTATGAAACCATGACTGTTGTAATACACGACATTAATCTTAAATTTCTGCCAAATCAAGTTCATAATTGCGGCGTGAAGGCAATTGCATACACACACAAACTTTAGTTGGCTAGCAATGATACTTAGAGATTCTAGTGTATGTGTCTTTGCGACCCAGTATCCATAACGTCCCATTTCTCACTATAATAGAAGTTGGCATAAATCTAGATTTGCAGAGCAAATGGATAGAGAAAACGAATAGCCGTGGCAAGTTGACGTCGCAACTATTTTCGCTTTATCAAATTCCTGTCATTTGGACCCCTTTCAACCCGTCACCCGCAGACGTTGCGAAAGCTGTGATATGTTATCAGAGTGTACGTGACATTTTTGTATTGCTAATAGCATAGATTAAAGACAACTAGATAGAGCCTATAGCGTGTCCACTCGTGAGACAGCAAATCAGCCTTATTGACATGACATGTCAACATTTAAAGTACATCATAAAACGTTATGTTTTAAAATATCGTAAAATACGAAATATTACTTTATATAAGATAGTTTAGTAAACGCATAATACATGAAATTTGCTAAAAAATAACATATCTAAGCTTTAAATCATCAATCAATGAAGTTTGTGCCTACTTACGTATGAAACGTAATTCCTTCGATTTTCTGTTCGCTGCAACTGTTGCAGCTGAAAATATTACAACCCACCATAGCACGATAACGTTTAAATTAATATCGTGACCGCAAAGTTATATTATTTATCAGCAAATTTAATAAAAAGCTAATAATTGCTCAGATATGTCCCTTGTCTGTCACAAACTCCACTCTTGACAAACAATAAAAACGAACACCCTGAAAGGGACAAAAAATAATCTTGTGTCCCTTTCTAATAAAGGCCGAATGAAATAAGTCTGTCACGCTCTTGAACCTACAGCCGCGTTATGACTCCATCTAGTAGTCTTTAATCTATGGCTAATAGTAACCTTATGTTACTGTCACCAGTTGATTGCGTACTACCGCAACCTCTA
This sequence comes from Mycalesis mineus, assembly GCA_034621355.1. Lineage (NCBI taxonomy): Eukaryota > Metazoa > Arthropoda > Insecta > Lepidoptera > Nymphalidae > Mycalesis > Mycalesis mineus. The sequence goes on from CM067891.1 coordinate 4,332,871, forward strand.
AGAATGTTGAGAGAGAACTTCTTAAGCAAATTAGACACACTTGGAATAGAAAGCTGTCCTCGTACATAAAGGCCTGGTACTGTGATGAGCCCTTAAAAGGCTGATAATGATGATGTTACACCACACACCACATTATGCTATGACTTGACTTTAAAAAAAATTCTATAAAAAATTAGAAATTGATTTGTAGTACCTACTAGAGTGAGACAATTAGTGAATAAAAATCTGTATTAAGTTTAGTCACAAATCTTATTCAAGCAAACACTTCAAGCAAATTATCAAACTATAATAATTGTATACTTTAGTAGGTAGGTTACAGAGGTATTGATCCTGATCTAGAGTAACCATAATCTAAGCTGTATAGTTGTGGTGAACATGATAATGAAACGTTCAGCTCATGTAAAAAGACAAAGATCTGAGCATCGAGTCTCTTATATCAATATTGAACAGATCAAACCAACTATAACTAACCAGACATCTAACTAAAATACAGAATATCACTAATTAAGGAATAAAAGTTTTATATTCCTTTCAAAAGTCGACGGTAGATTTATATTTTTGACGATACCGCGAAAGTTAGAATTTCCTTGAAAGTTGATTTCCACTGATTGAGAAAATATTGCTTCTAAGCAATTTCTTTATACCATAAACTTCAGAAGTGAAGTTTTTACAAGTCACTGGCGCGAGTTTGTTCTTCGTCATGTTTTGGTTAGACATACGAAATTGGTTTTGCAAGGTTTGATTTCATTTTCATCTTTATAACTGTGTCTGTCTCGTAGATACCCTTTACTTAGTTAAGCTTTCTAAATCATTTAGGTAGGTACTCTTCCAAAGAAAATATATTCAATTTTGTAGTTCTAGAGACTAAAGTCATTGACATATTAATACTATGGACTTCGGGTCAGCGATAAAAAGTGTCCGAACCAAAAGTAAGCCAAAACGCGAAATGATTTCCAATCGCAATTCAGTCTCATATTAGCTGACTGACAGAATACACGTCAATAATGCCGTAATGTGTTATAAAAAACTTGTAAGAACTACCCGAGTAAGGTGAGAAAATAAGACGGTGTACCATATTTTCAGTAAGTAAATATTTACTGATGATTTTAAAGTATTATTTTGCTTAGAAACAGGCTATTTTATTAAAATTTTAATAAACTATAGAAACGAATTGCATAACCAACCAAAATGAACAAAAGTATCTATCTATCCTTTTCCCATACGCTACCCGCGTATAGGATAGAAGGAGTGCAATATGTTTATCTAATTAACCACATTTAGTTCGGATCTGCCGTGAGCAATAGAATATTTTAGAACAACGACTACATAGAGTTATTTTGTTGTTTAACATTTGAATTATTTAATTACTTAATTTTTGAATGAAAATAATTTGATTATTTTCAATTCAAAAATTTTTATTTTTTATGTCATAAATATTAATCAAATAACTTTTACCATAATGGTATATTAATTTGATAACTATAAGAATTATCTACATGAAATTAGGAACAATTATTTAAAAAAGTGATCTAACGTCATTGAAGTAAAAAAATATATTTTCAGTTTAATTAAAAAGAGAAAAATATCGAGAACTTAAAATTTCAAAGTAAAGAACTATGTCGAGTGACATATCATTTTGTACATTAGTGGATTTGGTTTGTAATTAATTATTATTTTATACAAGATAATTACAACAATCATTATTTGGTACAAGATTTATCCCAGCATATAGAGGTCAGGGATATGTAAATATAAATTAAAATTTGCTGTAAATATAATATATAAATATAAGATGCCAAAAAATTTGAAAGCTACCGACTCCACACCATTTGTGTTGTCCTATTTTCACGAGATGCTGTCATGTCAAAAAAAGGCTGCCATGGTAACCGTCAATCGAAGCTGATTACTTATTGCATGCAATTAGACCGTTGCAAATTAGACTGTATAACAACATGATAAGACATACATTACAATGTTATTTTGTGTATAAAAACATAAATACATCTTAGTGTGTATAAAATATCTTGGGACACTTTTGACGTAAATTTTGCATTAGACCCGAAGTCCATAGTATTAATAAGTCAATGACTAAAGTATTGAAACAAACAAACTTTTGAACTAAGGCCTCGTTTCCAAGAATTCTACAAAGAATTCAAAGATGCTCCAATTTCGTAACGTAATAAAACTACTTTGCGACGATATTTAGGTCCAAGCAAATCCAAGATTTGATCGTTTGTAACATCATTCTCAGTCCTTACTTAATATTAGAATCGAAAAGTTTGTATGGATGTTTGTTACAGAATAACGCATGGGGTACTGTTTAATCTGAAATTTTTACGGGAACGGGTACAACGTGAGTAAAAATATGGGCGTTTTCTAGTCAAAAATAAAACAAACTTTTTTTAATTATACTAGTATACCTAGTCTTTTCAATTTCATTCGTATTATATTATGATTTAGTAATTTCACTATCATTAGTCAGCGATTACTAACTCTAATAGCTAGTTACCACCACCATATTAGATATGGTTGTGATAACCCCAAAATAAACTTAAACACATCAATTATTATCTTTTGATATACTAAGCCTTCTATGCATACTAATCTTATTAATGCGAAAGTAAGTCTGTCTCTCTGTCTGTTACCTTTTTACGACCTAGTCACTTAACCGATTTTGATGATTTTTCTTACTGTCTTTTTTGATTAAGAATTAATTAAGAATAAAGAATACAATAAGTAGCTTAAGCTAACAACTATACAAATCATGCCCACGTCGAATAGTGGCAAAATTACTGGCTGCATTTCCGCGTTGGATAGTCACCAGTTGAGGCAATTATGCGCGGTGAAATATTACCGAAGAATTTTTTGGCACTGCGACTCCATGGTCCAAGGGTCTTGTTTTTTTTATAATAATAAAAAATAATAAAAATCATTTATTCACTATAACTTTTTACCAAACATAAAAATACAGCAAAATTCACTATTGGAAGTCGAATACCAACTCTCTGTGAGAGAGGCATACTTTATACTTGTGTCACTTACCGGTTTCAGCCTTTTCTGCGGCGGCTCCCGGTCTTGATTCTGTATTCTTACTGTTAAAATTGGACATTGGAACAGACTTCTGCTATTAGATACTTTTAATAATATGCAGACTATCTATATATTATTAGTAAGGAGCGTGAATTCCACTAGACACGTTATGTAGTTAAAAATTAACTTTAGATGAGCTTTTGGAAAGCGGGCAAGTATTATCTCTATCCTTTAATCTCTTATACTAAAACGGTGTCAGATTTTCAAGAATGATTCATTAGTTATCTGTCGTTTCAATGGCTCAACTATAGATTAAATCTTAAAAATATCTACGACCTGATTCTAGGAAGATCTCAGTGTGAATAGAATCTAAGGCGAGGGCATCTTGAATAGCGTTCCTCAAGAATGACTTCACATGTTTGTTCGGCTAACAATGAACCATTTCAGAGCACACTCTATTGTTTGTAAACGGGAAGTTAGTGGAAACTTCAGACTCTCCTGAAACTTACAGCACTATATCTGTAAAAGATAAATTCAAAGCATTTGTGTCGTGTTTATTCCGTTAGCGAAATTTATTCTATTCGGTTAGTTGCTTCAATTGGATTTTTCTTGAGAATATATTTTTAGTAGCTAGATATAAGCTAACCACTGTTATATGTATTTAGATCACAGGGTCATAGGTTCGATTACTGGGTAGGCTATGAAATATTGAGCGGTTCTTACGATCATGAGGTTTTTTAGGTTCAAGTCGGCAATAAAATATTGAGCGGTTCTTACTACTAACAAATTCGTAGCCTCACCTTCCTTCACCTTCTTCAGACAGTTATCGATAAAAATTAAAACCGCATTAGAGCAGCGTGGTGGGTCTAAACTCCATATACCCTATCCCATAGAAAGATGGAAGTGTAATATTGTAGTGGGCCGTTGAAATAGGCAGATAATGATAATGATCATACTAATAATTGACGGCCGAGTGGCGCAGTGGGTAGTGACCCTGCTACTGCATCCTAGGCTGTGGGTTCGATTCCCGCATCTGGAAAATTATTTGTGTGATGAGCATGGATGTTTTCCAGTGTCTGGGTGTTTATCTAAATATTATAAGTATTTATGTATAATATATAGAAAAATATTCATCGGTTATCATAGCACCCACACATAACACAAGCTACCTACGAGTACGTACGTTGGAGCTATATAGCGATGTGTGTAATTGTCGTCATGATAAAAAAATAATGTTATTGTTTTTCTTTTGTTATAAGGAAAAGTTTTAGATTACATTTTTTATCTTCAGTTCGTTCGGTAAATTCAGTAATAGATTTCTATTCAATTCATTAGAGAGCGTTGTTGCACTGCCATAGATAAGAGAAAAGAATTGCTATCAAACTTGGCACTCGTTTGATCTCAACTGTTTTCTCGGTTAACATAGCCATATATTACATACAGAACTTGGTCTTTTTGTGTTTATATTTTACTCTTTACTCTAAGTTTACTATGTTACTTAACTATTATGATTTTCATCTCTCATTTATTTATTTACAATTGTTTTTTAAATTGTTAACAGTGCTTATAAAATTTAAAAAAAAAACGCTATTAAAAATTTATAAAAAAATCCAGTCCACCTGCTGCGGGGCCCGGAGGTCCAAGCAACCGGTGGACAGGGCTCCAGAGTGAGGAACCTCCTCACAATACGCGCCGTTTCAAGAATTACTGCCTTCTGTATCCGACCCTTGATCCAACAACTAAGCGAAAGCTTTTTAAAATGTTGTCAAAGCTTTTCGCTATAAGACCGTTGACTGAAACGACTATAGGAACCATCGGAATCTACATTAACCATTTATTATTATGCAATATTTTTTTTTATACTGTATAGTCAAGCGCTTGGCTACGATCAAGCCTGATGGTAAGCGAAGGTACAGCCTACGGTGAAACGCGCTTGCCTAAACGGTGCCTATTCACTTTTGACTTGAAGACACCCACACTATAGTTAGTAGGGAAAACGAAAGCTTGAGCTGGTAGGGTAGGATAGTTTGAACTACTGTTGGTTGCAGCGGGATTTTAAAAATAATATTCTGATGTCTTCAAAATCGTTTTATTCTTTCATAATCTTTTATCTGCCGCCGCATCGGAAATGCAGTTCGTGACGAGAAAAGACGCGGCCAGAAAAACTCGACACATGCTCTTTTTAAATGAATTACAAAACCACTCAATTACAATAATTAATCATCATCATCATCATTATCAGCCAATGGACGTCCACTGTTGGACATAGGCCTTTTTTAACTTCCAAACACAACAGTGACTCTACCTTCAATAATTAATATTACACTAAAATATGCATACTTTGTAACAACCAAAAGAACAGTGTCATACACTATTCGACTATTCTAACATGTCAATTCTTATCTTTTATTTTATGGCCTGGAATCAAGTCCTTTCGAATCATTTGTCAGTCGACAGAAGATTACCTTACGTTACCATAGACGATATCGTATAGTATTGTCTATGGTAACATATTCCTATATTTTAAAATGCTAACACTACCTACTTTAAAAAAGTATTACAGTGAATCTCTTCTAAATCCCTATAACTTATGTATGAATAGCATGTTTATTAAGCAGATGTTTATTTATGGGCATAGAAATAACAGGAAAAGTGCCAATAAAATATAGGGTTGTGTTTTTTCCTGTACGTTTATATAATTCATAAGACACATTAAGATGAATAGAACAATACAAAGAGAAGAATACAAAAAATACAAGATTTTCTTTTCTGTGCTTGCTTGCGTTGAGCGATTATATTAATATTTACTTACATTGAATAATTTTTAGAAATGAGTCATATATTATGTGAATACATTTATTATACCTTATTTAGGTATAATATATAAAATATATATATAATATCAAAATCTTGTCATTGTCTATTAAGGGGGATTTTTAAGCATCGAAAAAAACGGAGGAGGTTCTCAATTCGACACGTAAATATATTTTTTTTATGTATGACCACGCATTACTTTTTACAGAGTTGTCCGATTTTGATAATTGTTTTCTTATTAGAAAGGGCACACTTGCTTTAATTTACTTAAGCATATCTAGAAGTCGGTGCCAGCCAAGGTTTCTATTTTAAGGACGTTACCTAGAACCCACAAACTGCTTTACTACGTTAAATAAATGTTCCTTAAACATGGTTGGCACCGAATTCATAGACATGATTAAGTAAATTAAAGCAACTACATCACACAGTTATTTTTTACTTTTTAGTGCGATTTGAGTCGGTTCTATTTTTTGTTAAAATTTTTAATGCGAAAGGTCTATAATTCGATCCGTACCAGTTTGACTTTTGTGAAATCCTGTACGTGACACGAATGTTAAAATATTGTTATTTTTTTCAATATGAAATAAGTTCGCGCTTGACGATATCAGCGGATGGGTGTCTAAGGTGGGGCGGGACGCGCTTGCTTATAAAATAAGGTTAATAAAGGTGAAAACGAGACATCGCTGGTGACAGCGACAGCAAACGTCAAACTGAACTGACACATTTTTTGAAAGCAACGACCCGACGAAAGGCCATCAGATACTGTCTCGAAATAACCCGTTTTTATCTCTAAATCCGTGCTTTTTGTTACCCAAAACCCCAATACCACTCTTAGTACAAGCTTTTAATTTAGTAACTAATATCAGTTAAGCAATATTATTATGTACGAATAAAACTAATATTCTTACCTCAAGTCTAAACCTAAATTAAACCTAATAACATCCCACCCAACACATCACTATCTTTTGAAATACTAAACTATCCATAATCCCAAGAAAGGAAGCCTAATGTCGTAATAAAGCTATAATCTGACATATTTTTTTATTTTTCTGACATCTGTAGACATGTGTGTTGCAAGGGGTTAATAAAAACATCTCCCAAGTGTTCCGGGGGTAGTAAAATTTTAATGGCGGGCCCGATGTTAGTTTGTTATGTTCATAAATTTTTCCTATACAAGTCTAACGATTCCCTTGGACACTCCACTGTGCCTTGTTTTTTGTTAAAAGAAATTCGTAGTTTTGTTGTACATTTATGATATGGCAAAGTTAAATTGACAAGCCAACTAATAATATATATGTTCCATTAGAAATAACCTTCTCAAGATTTGTATAGTATTGAATTCGTTATTCAGTATTCTGAAGAACATCGATGACCTCTGTGGCGCAGTGGTGTGCGAGGTAGATTTATACGACGGAGGTCCTGGGTTCGATTCCTGGCGGGGCAGATTGAGATTTTTCTTAATTTGTCTTGGTCTGGCTGGTGGGAGGCTTTCGCCGTGGCTAGTTACCACCCTACCGACAAAGACGTATCAAGCGATTTAGCGTTCCAGTACGATGTCGTGTAGAAACCGAAAGGTGTGTGGATTTCATCCTATTCTATATCACTTAACATCAGGTGTGATAGCAGTTAAGGGCCACCTTGTAGTCGATAAAAAAAAACATCAATCATATTTTAAACTAAATGAAGAACGTTCTACACATTTTATATGATTAAAAGAACTGCTAAGGAACTTGGCAGTCAAGTGCCAATTATTATTTTTATCAGTGACACTAACTGTCCCCATTTGAGAATATTATATCCAACTTGGCTCTATTTTTACACAAAGTGTCGATGATACTATTTCATTGTGGTACATCTACATAATTGTCTACAATTTTAAAAATCAAATAATGTGATACTTACAGAGCGAAATCATGTAAAGTTATTAATAATTTAGGCTTTTACAGGTAAATGATATTATTTATAAATCCGATATGACACCGAGCTAAGTTAGACAGTGCTACTACTATTTTCGATGAGAAACACATATACTTAGACCTTTCCTGAAAAGTTGGTATCTATTTAATAACGAAAACTCAATCCAAATAGGACTACTATTTTTTAAGAAAATCGTGGACATACAAACACACATTAACCCGCCCACAAACTTCCTTTCTGACGTCAGTTAACAAGTTTACGTAACTCCATACCCGTCGCCATCAAATTTCCTATTTACCATTGTTAAAGTATGAAGTTCGCGCGACCTCGAGCACCAAACTCCGAACTTTTGCTCCACCCTTGTCTAATGTTCAGCTGCGCGTAACACATAAACTGCTTGAGGGGTTAAGGAGAAATCGTATTCAATTGTTTGCGAAGGTATTCGATTTCAATTTACTTTGTTTTAGTTCATACAATTACAGCACCATAAGGATTCCCAACTACACCTCAGTTGGTGATATATGTGTGACTAGATTTAGTTTCTTGAAGATAAGAGACAATAAGCTCAATAGCGGCGTTACTTATATCTTTTTTTATCATATTCTTCTAGGGGTACATCTTAAGCTTCCAGGTCCATGCACAGTGCAGCCTTTTTAGGAAGTTTTATTTGCATGCCTTGCATTGCTGATTTGTGTATGGATGATATTTTTCAACTTACCTGACGAATTATGAAGGTCCACCTAATGGCCTGAGATGTGGTGTTGGAGGCGGATGCTTCGCATTTCGTGGATGGCCAAAAGAACAAATGTCTCGATTCTAAATCAGCTGCAAATTGGCACTAGGCTCTCAACTATCTGTTACCAGAGAATTCTCGGGTATTTTGGTCACATTGCCCGCCGCCCACCTGATAACCTAGATAAACTAATAGTGGTAGGCAAGGTGGAGGGAAAACGACCACGCGGCCGATCACCTAGCCGCTGGTCAGACCAAGTGAAGTCGCTCACGGGTCTTTCCCTTACAACAGCCGTCAGAAGAGCGGAGGACCGGACTGAATGGAAGGTGTGAACACCATAACAAGGACACTGCAGTGTGGACACGACCTTCAGTAATGAAGACAACGACGAAGAAGAAGAACAATACGTTTTGTTTGTTCATCTTCGTCTTGTTGTTCTTTTTGAAAAGTGATGGTGGCTTCAAATTATAGGCTCGTTAGTTCTGGCTATTATATTTATATTGAATTTTCATTCTTTTAAGATATTCTAAGTAGATACTTAAAGTGGAAAAGTTGGTGCTGCTATATATACTCCGCGCCTTGTGAACACGGTAAATTGTCCGTCTTGGTCCTATGCTTCAAATACTTTTTCCTGTAATTATAATTCATTAAAAATATGACGATGAAATACATCATAAATCACGACAAGGCGTCTTGCAGCCATTTCATCTTAGGATACCTATATCCACACTTACTAAAAGGTGAGCTTTTGTGTCTAAGATTTAAAATCAAAATATATAAAATATCTCTATTTCTATCTCAACTGGCATCAATCTTGTTAGCAAATTGAATTGATAGAAAACATTCGCTCATGATATGCCCTGAGGACCAACGGGAGTTCAATCCGAAATCCCTCTTTAGGATCCGTAACGAAATAATAGAAAATTCGCCTCGAACGTTGTTTAGTAGATACTGCCCATTAATTCCGTATCAATTTTAATGGAAATGAGTTTAGTGGATCTATTTATTTGATTTGCTAGCACTCCAATTCAAACGGTTTTATGTAATATGAAATAGATTCAACTAATTTGGAATCGTCATCAAAAATTTCTTTGACATTAAAAAGCTTTCGGAATCATAATGGTTATGATTTTCGATGTATGTATGTATGTATGTCCATTTCTTCAGCACGCGCTACAGCCTAAACGGCTAAACGGATTTTGACATGTGAGGTGTCGTTGAATTAGTAAAAATTGTGGCAGTGACATAGGCTATATAAATTTTGAAATAATACTTTATGGTGCTGCAGGCGGGGACAAACGTAGTTTATCTTTCTTCAAATAGTTTTTGTCCCCGCTTGCATCTCCATAAAGTATTTAGAATTTTATATAGATATAGTGATCCTTGTTTTTCTCTTTTCAGTTCATAACTTCTAAGCAGTCAGGTTTTTTGTTTTTATAATAATAACTTTATCTCTTCTTATGTTTTATGTGTGGCTTCTTTTTATCTTTGTAATAGTTTTAAGACTATTTAATTCAAGATTTTTTTACAACATTGCCTTTTTACGATCTAAAAGCTTTATCAGTCACATGTGGTGTGATAGCTATGCTTCAGATTGGCGCAGTACAGATCACGGCTTTCTCCTAATAAGTAATACGCTTTTCCACTTAACAAAGATATACAATCTCCTTATTTAGCAATCTATTATTAGGTCGATACGTATACAAACACATTCGTGTTGCTATTTTCTGCTAAAACCAACAAATACAAGCGGTAACGCCCTGTAAACATTTCATGAAATTGACAGTTAGAGAATTAACTTTAAAATTGAACATTGCAAAGTCAACATCTCTTGAGGATGCTGTGGTTTTGGAGTGAAACGTATGTACAGAATTTGTAGGGTCATGATAGCGTTAGTGTTTTTTTTAGCAGAAAATGGCATAATAAGATTGACATTAACGTTACGAGTTCCTACGTGTACAGGAAGCAATAGATCAATTACTTCAAGGAACTACGACTGCCTCGTTGGTCTAGTGGTTAGCCTATGTTGCTTCGATCACGAGGTCCTGGGTTCGATTTCTGGGTCGGGTCATGGAATAATTCTTCTATGAAATGTTCAGTACATTCCAAGCCCGGAGTTTAGAAATTGATGGTGTTACACCCCCGTGCCTCGGAGAGCACGTTAAGCCGTCGGTCCCGGTCACTATCATCAACATCTGATAGTGATCGTTAATAAATGAAACATTGTCACCTTAAGCCCGCCAACCCGCATTGGAGCAGCGTGGTGGGTGTACGCTCTATATCCCTCTCCTATAAGAGGGAGGCCTGGCCCTGTAGTGGGCCGGTTATAGGCTGATAACGATAATGGCAGACGAAATACGTAGAAATTAGAAAAAGAAAGATATAAAGAAAATTTATGTAAACTGAGAAATTAAACTTGTCTAGCTTATCCTACTTGTATATTCACATCATGTTTCATCAAACAAAATATCTAGATTTATTCATGAATAAACCCGGAGTAATACTGTAAGAGAAAAAAATAGTCATTGTACTAAGTTCTATTTATCTAAGCGTAGTTCTCTGTTAAAATAGTAAAATTTCTTTTTTCCGTACAAAGAGGTCAGAAATGTACAATGGCTTTTTAGTGAAAGGATTGGAAAAAGTAACGTTCCGTTTTTTATCTTGCATCACAAAGATGGCAACGTGGATTGTGGTTTATTTGAAATTGTTTGTCGAGCGTCGCTTGGACGTAATAAAAGTAAATTAATTCCAACAGCTAATTAAAATAATTTAATATTAAAGTAAATCTTGGCTCAACTGAGATTTGTTTTAACTTTGGTTTAATTATTTATACCTAGATTTAACCTAGCTTTTAGATCTGGAATTTTTAGAGAAATGTGGTTGATATTTAAAGCATTAGGTTAGCGTAATAGAATGCTTAAGTATTATCACATAGAATTTATTTGAAGTAGTTCAGCTTTGAGGTAGTTTTGGTACCTTAAGATTTACAAGGTACTACCAGTTTTCCAAAAATGTATGAGATAGTCCGTGAATATTGTGTTTACAGTTTGAATAACTTCCTTCAAAAAAAAAGAATAAAAATAGGAATATGTCATCTTTAAAAATTGAAGAGCTTCATTCGTAATATGAGCCTTCAATGGTATTGTAACATCTTAAGTTCATGCTAAAAGATGGCGTTACAGGCCATATACCTGGATATCAAAAACATAATATACTACAATTTCGATGCCGACGTCAGCGAACACCGTAGCCTCGCGGATAAGGCGCTTGTCAATGCCCGGTTAGCCACAGAGAGATGCGGGTTCCAATCCCGTCGGTTCCGCATTTATTATTATGTTTATTCTTAAATACTTAATAAAAACTTCCTTTACTTGAAGATTATTTTTGATACCTTTATTTAGTAGTAAATATAATATCCAAGAGGCGCAAACCTATCTACAGCGTAACTCAATTTAAAAAAATCCCGCAAAAGAATTCGGTAGGAAGGTGAAAAAGTACTAAAAGGTATAAATTAGTCTTTTAAAGGTCTTTTAAATATGCCTACCGGTATTTTTTTTTGTTTTGAAAGCAATGAGTCCCCGTTAAGTTTAAATGTATTTGCCTGTCTCTTTTAAACTTAACTCAAGGATGACGCAGAGGCCAATCGAAGCGACGCGTTATCATTTTTGCCACGGGAAAATTCATCTCTACTTTCCGATCACTAAAGTACGAAGCTGCATTATACATACATTGAATCAAGCGTTAACGCACGCTACAGCACATCTCTCTTTTCCATATTTGAAGAGCACAACATCGAATTTTAACGATTTAAAATAGAGATAACCATTAGATATAATTTGTAGGTAACGAACTTTAACTACAAATTATAATGTCTTTTTTGTCTTCAGTCTAAATACTAATTACACAAAAATATTTTCGAATTATAAATATACAATAATAATACATATAAATATATTGTTGGCAGCATTGCGAACCATAGACTATAGAGGTGCCGATTTTCTGTATTGTTGTGGCAGACAGTAGCAAAAATGGCGGTTACGGTCGGTTATATAAACGAAGCCCTAATGGTGAAGTTATTATTATTTTGTGTGTTCTCTTTGTGTGCAGTTATGCTGCCAGTTAATTTTGTTAAAAGTTAAAGTGTAATAAAATGTAAATGCTCGTTAAGTAAATTATGTGATTACCGTCAGATTGTTTCGTTTTGATTTGATTTAAGGAATTTTTGTAATAAAAACGTGTTGATGTTATGATTAATGTTCTTTTTCTGCTTGTGCCTTTTGACCCCTTCTGATGATGTTTCTAAAAATATAATATCTTATATACCTTCTGTTAATAAACAAAAGAAACAAACTTATACATCTCAAACAGCAAACACAAACATAGTATTAAACAACGTCTAGACTCAACTTCACTAAAGTTTAATTTGGCGAGTTAGTCACGCTTAAGGCTGTTGAAGCTATTATTTAAACAGTTAGTGAGTTAACTTCTCTCTACAAACAAACCAAGCGTAGGCGTTGTTCTAAAGGTTAAAATTATTTCACTGTAAGAATACATTTTATCTCACTAGCCGGAAAAGTTTTATTTGTACGACTAAAATTAAAGAGCAAGAGCAAGAGCAAGTCTATTAACGATAATGTATGTTATCGGAACAATATGAGACGAAATGCGCACAATTTAGACCAGAAACATCGCCGTCGTAATCGGCGTCGTTGAACTATGGAACCCCGCCAACATCTGCGGGGGACGTGATGCCCCCTCCAGCACGGAGGACACACCGGGACGTCACCACACGGCGCCAACAAACATCACAACAACAAGACGGCACAGCACCACAGGACAGCTTGGAGCAACGGGTTGAAGGGCCTGCGAGTGCTTCCGCTGCCGGTGGCATAGTGCGCCGCGTGAGATGGTCTCGTACTATGAATGAGAGTGTCATGCGCGCGTACTACGAGGCGACAGAGGGGGGAACTGACCTCACTGCGTACCGTACAAGAATGTCGTCTCTGTTTCAGGCGCTTGAACCAGCAGTGACCGTAACTGCACAGCGATTGTCGAATCAGGTGCGTCCTATAGTCGTTTCAGTTAATAGTCTTATAGTGAAAAGCTTCGACCAACACCTTAAGAAGCTTTCGCTTAGCTGTTGGATCAAGAGTCGGATACAGAAGGCGGTAATTCTTGAAACGGCGCGTATTGTGAGGAGGTTCCTCACTCTGGAGACCTGACCACCGGTTGCTTGGACCCCCGGGCCCCGCAGCAGGTGGACTGGATTCTTTTTAAATTTTTAATAGTGTTTTTTATAATTATAATTGTTTTATAAGCATTGTTGAAAATTAAAAAAAAAAAGACGTGTGGCACTCGGAGACTGCCGCGGTAAAGCTATTGCATAGCATTTGTTATCAACTTATGTTTACCTACCGACGTCATCGGGACCGTGGCCTAGCGGTAAGGCGCTCTATGTGCCCGGATTGCCAGAGAGACACGGGTTCGAATCCCATCACCTTTCCGCTTTTGCAATTTTTTTTTCAAGCGTGATATTTCAAAACGTCATTTTTTTTTAAATTAATGACTTTGCAATATCACGCTTAAAAAAAAATTGTGGAACCGACGGAATTCGAATCCGCGTCTCTCTGGCAATCCCGGCACTTAGTGCGCTTTACCGCTAAGCCACGTTCCCGAATAATGTCGTTGCCGAAATTGTGCTTTTGATATTATGTTTTTGATACTCAGGGGTGTTGGGTTTTTTCGTTACGAAATTTCTGTATTCGGTCTCCACGCTCGCTATAGAAACTATGCAAAAATTGTAAATAAATAAATGATAGAAAAAAAATGTAAGTAGTAGTTAATAACGTGAGCATGAATTTCAATTTCAAATGGGAAGAATTACGGTATTAAATATTACGTATTAAATTAGTTACTTGACTAGTTTAAATGTGGTAAAAGAGGGTACGAGAACCATACCAACCTAATCTCTTTATAACGATTTGAGTCAGAACTTGAGAGGCACCCGTGACTTTTTCAGGTTTTATTTACTCACGCTCTCTGTTTGAGAGATTAAATAACTTACTCTGAATATAAGACGACGACGACCACCACACAATGGCACAGTGATATGCGCGGTGGATTTATAAGACGGAGGTCCTGGGTTCGATTCCCGGCGGGGCAGACTGAGATTTTTCTTAATTTCTCTTGGTCTGGCTGGTGGGAGGCTTTCGCCGTGGCTAGTTACCACAGTACCGACAAAGACGTACTGCCAAGCGATTTAGCGTTCCGGTACGATGTTGTGTAGAAACCAAAAAAAGGGGTGTCGATTTTCGTCCCACTCCTAACAAGTCAGCCCGCTTCCATCTTAGACTGCAACATCACTTAACATCAGGTGTGATAGCAGTCAAGGGCCAACTTGTAGTCTATAAAAAAAAACCGGCAGAAAGTTCGATATAAAACGGAATCTTAGTAACGGCTATCTAAGCGGCAGAGAAGACAACATAAGCTGTGAAGGCAAGTGGTGAGTCCAAGAGTCCTTTTAAACCTCAGAAGCGTTGAACTCTTTCAATTTTTTCCCTGTCACATGACATATACATGGCTCTCCATGGAAACCCAAAATTTTCGTCTGAAACGCAAATAAAATGTATTCGACGACCATAGATGCTTACATATGTGGGTATGTTAATATTGTAAATTATCATTATGACTTTTCGAAGAACTTGTTTATTTACTAAGCTTTATCTTTCGATGGCTATTCACCTACCGCCAAAGACGAACCGAAGCATGTACGTCCGGAGATGCGTGTAGAAACCGATGGTTTGGATTTTCGTCCCACTCCTAACAAGTTAGCCCGCTTCCATCTTAACTGCATCATCACTAAACATCAGAGTACAGTAAAACGTCCTCTTTAGGATAAAAAAAAAATTCATAGCACATATGTAGGTATGTTGAGATTGTAAATATATTTTCACTCATTTATTTATTTACAATTATTTTAAAAAATTTTAACAATGCTTCTAAAATTATAAAAAAAAACACTATTAAAAATTTATAAAAAAATTCATTCCGCCTGCTCAGGGCTCCAGAGTGAGGAACCTCCTCACAATGCGCGCCGTTTCAAGAATTACTGCCTTCTGTATCCGACCCTTGATCCAACAATTCAGCGAAAGCTTTTTAAGATGTTCGTCAAAGCTTTTCGCGATAAGACCGTTGACTGAAACGACTATAGGAACAATCATTGTTGATTCAACATTCCACATGGCGGTAATCTCATGAGCAAGGTCCAAGTATTTTGATACTTATTCCTTTTCAGCTTTTACCAGATTATCGTCATGTGGAACAGTAATATCAACAATCATTGCAGGCGTCACGAACAATTATCACTATATCAGGTCTATTGGCTACAATATACCTATCAGTGATAATTGTTCGGCAACATCCTAGAGCAACGCACTGCTATTTTCAAGAACTGACGCTGGATCGTACCTATAGTAAGGAACCTCAAAATCGACAAGGCCATACTGAAGAGCAAGTTGTTGGTGGATTATCTTGGCTACTTGATTATGTCTGTGCAAGTATTCGCCATTAGCAAGATGAGAACACCCGGAAACTATATGTCTGAGGGATTCCCCAGGCTGATGACACGCTCGAGAGATTTTAAATTATCATTATGACTTTTCGAAGAACTTGTTTATTTACTAAGCTTTATCTTAATAACTATTCATAACTTGAATTGAAATTGATGCAATTAACTCCAGGAAGCTATCAGAAATATTTTGAACTATCTGTATATTCTGTGAGTCTCGTAAACTAAACTAAAACCATACTTTGAAACTTCCTCTTAGGACAATAATTAATAACATTTTGGAGAGTAACTTGTACAAGTATTCCTCACAAAGTCCAAAAGTACTTTTTATAACATGCCAAAATCAGAACACCAAACAAGTATATTTCATTTCTACTATAATCATTAATTAATCGTATTGCTATAAGTCTAGTGGTCTATAAGATTTCGTGAGTTAATTTATATATTTAATAGGCCAACCCAAAAAACCTCAAGATTTTCTTTTTTCTTAGAAATTCTCAAAAGTTTCTGTTTCAGAAATGTTAAACGTTAAGCTATCCTAATTAATTAAGATCTCGTTTACTATTAAACATCGTTGTCGTGATCATTACAGAGTAAAAGCATCACCAAAAAACTTCAAATTAGTGACAATATCACCATCTCTCAATTTTAAGACAACATCTTCATCGGGCGCCTTTTTTAAAGCAAAGAAGAAGTGGCAGTCAGTTAGAGAAAACTCTTCCAGTCCTGTGATGTAGCTACTGTTAAAATTATTATATTTAACATCCAGTGTTTAAATCGGTTCCTAATCTGGGGTACGTGAGCCTGTAGATTGTTTTTGTAAATCTTTAACGTACCTATTATGTGCAACGTCATCGGTCAAAATGACAGTGGAAATAAATCATTTACAATGTTCAGTACGTGCCGTTTTACTTAAAAAAAAAATTAAACTTATCTTCCATAAAATCGTTAGATAATTATTGAAATAAATGTTACGCAAATCAACGAAATAAAGTGCTGATCACACAGGCTCTTTATTTCAACGTTTGCACACTCTATTTACCTTACAGAAACTTGAAACATCTAAATTCAAGTCATTAAAATCATGTCTTGATACTTACAAGTAATGTACATACAACTTCCTCGAAGTTATGTTTGTTAAGTCAACTTAGAAGAACATGTGTTAGCAAGTCTAAAATAAACTTAGAGGCGGGTCAAAGACAAAGAGCTCGTACATTCTACGTAAAGTGCTTGCAATAAATGTGAATTGTAAATTCAAACAACCCATTACACTTGTACGTATACAATGGTCACATTATCTACTGTATATTTTGTCGGCCACCATGGTGCAATGGTATGCGCGTTGAATTTATAAGACGAAGGTCCTGGAATCGATTTTCTAAATTTGTCCGAGTTTGGCTGGTGGGAAGCTTCGGTCGTGGCTAGCACTATAGCGCTCCGGTACGATGTCGTCTAGAAACCGAAGGGGTGTGGTCGTGTGGATATTTTCCTATCCTTAACCATTTAGCCCACTTTCATCTTAGATTGCATCATCATTTACCATCAGGTGTGATCGCAGTCAAGGGTTAACTTGTAATGGTAATGTAACGTAAAAAAATATTATTGCCTCGTACCTCGTTGGTCCAGTTATTAAATTAGCCTATGTAGATCGGATCATGTTTGCGAAGACCTAGGTCTTGGTTTCGAAGCTTTTTTATGTTAAAATAGTTTTTCAACCCGAATTCTGGGATCTTCCCCTAAATAATTGATTTTGTTTGTAAATTATGGTGCCTGTTGTTTTGTTTAAAAAATCTTTATGAAACTTTAAATTACTCAGTCTGTCACTTAATCAGGGATATGTCTACCGTTTCAAACAAAAATAATTTTTAAATTAGAAACCAAAATTGAAGGAAATACATAGGTATAACAAGCAATATATATGTCACCGGAAGATAACAAGATCCGCAAGTTTATAAATTGCCTACAAAATTTATAAATCGTGGTAAATTTATAAACTAACGGATATCCATTCGTAAGATTCTAAACGGTTCGACCAATCACAGAAGAGCTTTTGATTTTACGCTTCTTAAAAATACGGAAAATACCACACTGCTATCTGATTGGTCTATGTTGATAGGGGCAATACTTGTGTCCATAGACTTAGGTACAATTGTAGCGATAGTTTTGTATTGTGTATCGAAAATTCGTTGATAGTATTGACTTCTTGGAACTATTTGTACCACTGGATCTTGCTGAGGCTCCCTAGTCACTATCACTATATTTTTTCATCACTAAAAGTTATATTGTTAGCGTGATAGTACTCTTTGTCTGTGGGCCGCCGCCCCAAATCTTTAGCTTTATTGAAATCTTCTATAACTTTAATGTCATTTTTGATTTAACCTCTGTCCATTCCGACTTCCGCAGCTTCTAGGATGCTCATTACGGGTCTATTTTATTAACCTTAGCAAAATAAAAATATTTTTAATTCCAAACAGTTACAAAATTATCCATTACAAAAACACATAAACCGTTTAATGTTTCGATGCGAACAATGGCGGTAGAGAGGAAGAAGAAGGAAAACGTGACTTATTCAACCAACCAGAGCGCACATGACGTTTAGTTATTGCTTACTTATTATTTTACGTGTGAGTTCGGTAAGTTTATCAAATTACGAAAATGTGGGCGTAAAATAATACAATTTGTCTAATTTCCTAGGAAATTTATAAATTTGTGGTTCTTGCGTTTTTCTATTTTTTTAAATTAACTAGTTTATGACGAATTCATGACAATAAATTAGATTGGTAAGCTTAAAACTAATTATTATATTCAATATCTTTTAACTAAGATTTTTTAAAATAACAAAACATAATTTTAAATTTATTAGGCATAAAATGTGTTGCATTTTCTACCTGCATTTTTAATTTGTTTGTTGACAAGCATTCTCAATCGAGTTTGGCTTTAGTATAGATTTAGCTATTTGGTATCATTCTTCAAAGATAAATGTTGTAAACCCCTAAAAATTGTTTACATTCGTGCAATATCCTCATAACTTTCGCTATAAAACATAATAACTACTAAACTGTATTATGGATGCGTAGATCGTAAACTGCGATCGCTTCATCTTCATGCGCTTAAAATGTTTAAACAATAAATCCTAATAAGCCATTAAACTACACTAGGTACATGTGTCCACAGCTGCGCTCTTTATGTTTTCCAGGGTAACGGCTCTAAATCAGCCCGGGGTCGCTTCCATTGACCATGTACAATGCTAGTCGTAAAATGTTTTGATGGCATCAGCCGTACATTCTTCGGACGTTAATGTCACGTTCCTACACTGTCAGGGTCTTTTTGGGGTTCGGTATTCATAGATTAAGCTTACAAAAAACACACGCGGTCTGTCTGTCACCAGTCTGCCTAACATATGCTTCAAGAGATCTCCCGCCCATCATCGCAACGAAACGAAAGAGAGAGCGATATTTATGATTGCGTTGTCTTTAGGCAAAGCTTCTCGTTTTCTCTACAAGAGATATCTCTTCGGGGGTATATTACGCCTACAAAATGTATCTCATGAACCGGTATATCTAGAAAGCTGAAATGTTCGCAGATGCTGTAGGTACTTTTTATTGCTGCTTTGAGAACAAATACGAAATATAGAATGAAATAAACATTTCTTCTTAACTTCCATACAACAAACTTAATGTTTTTGCTATTTTATGCTGGATTGTAATAACGACAACAGATAGACGCTTGAGATATCCATATTACAAACTAAACAAAACAAACTACTGAATTGTCATGTAAGTGAACTGTATAAATTATGTTCTTTTGAGAAAAATAAAAAAAATATCTTGAAACCGAAAAATATATTTATAATTAGATTAAAATAAATATTTAAGGATCTTTGATACTACAAACGTAATATTTTTGTCCTTTTGTGCGCGACACTAATATCGGCAACTGATGGAAAGTTGAAATCCTTAATAACATTATAAAGGCGAAAGTTTGTAATTTTTTTTTTCTATCGACTACAAGTTGGCCCTTGACTGCTATCACACCTGATGTTAAGTGATGATGCAATCTAAGATGGAAGCGGGCTAACTTGTTAGGAGTACGATGAAATCCACACTCCTATCGGTTTCTACACGACATTGTACCGGAACGCTAAGTCGCTTGGCAGTACATCTTTGTCGGTAGGGTGGTAGCTAGCCACGGCGAAAGCCTCCGACCAGCCAGACCAAGACAAATGAAGAAAAATCCCAATCTGCCCCACCGGGAATCGAACCCTGGACCTCTGTCTTATGAATCCACCACGCATACCACTGCGCCACGGAGGTCGTCAGAGAGTGTATGGATGGATGGATGTTTGTTACTCTCTCACGCAAAAACTAGTGACTGGGTTTTGATTTTGCACAATAATATAGCTTATGTATCAGAAAACGCCACATTTCAAAGGTCACATTTAATCCCGAAATCCCCACGGGAATGAGAACTACGCGGACGAAATCGCGGGCTATAGTATATATAGTCTATAGATAATGCTGCGGAACCCTTTATGCGTAAGTTTGACGCGAACTTACTCGGTTTTTTCTTTGACGCACGTAAAACGATCTCCTTAGAGTGATTCCTGGGAACATAAATAATACGGTTCACCACGCTCGACTTCAAAAGGGAATGTATTGTTCATTTGGCCAAACACGTTTTTGTGGGGCTTACACGAACAAATGTAACTCCCTTTGATGCTCGTAAGTGTTATTAGAAATACAATTTATTTATTACATTGTCTTTTAAGTGACTCACATGTAAATAACGGTTAAAAATTTCTTGTGACTTTTATTGTATTTTTAAAACGAAAGTGGATTTTTTTTAAAACCGATGATCACATTTGGCTTGATGGATCTTTTCAGACCAAGATAAACATAGTATAGTTCTGTTCTACAGAAACTGCAGTTATGTGTATTTAAAAAAAAATAACTTAAAATTTAAAGTTACAATATAAAAAATTAAATTGATAAAAAGTAAAAAAGCTCGACTGCGTAAAAATAACTTAAAAGAAAAAACAAGTTCGGCCGAAGTGTAGAATGTATTGGACTGTAACAGTCGGGACACATTCAATAATAAATATCTAAACTAAGTAATTCTATATATTAGCATATTATATTTTGATCTTCAATTTGATATCTATATTGCAGTATATTAAATAAATTGTTTTCACCACAAACTATGGCGTCTTACAGTCGCCGTATTGGTTTTTGTTAACGCTACCTATCCAAGAACATTAAGGTTATTAAGACAAATCTAATGATATATTAATAACTGATATTCGTTTAGCAGTTTGGAAGATCTGAGGTAATAAAGAATATTACACGCATACATAAATATCTTGTCAGTCGGGTAAAATTTGCACAATTAAAGTACACACACACACACATTTATGCATCATCTCAGGAAAACATACTTCTATTTTGCCGGGGACTACTTATGCTGTGGCATGACATTGTCAATAATATTGTCAATATTATTGAGGATTGGGATGCCCACACCCAAGAGGTATAGCCACAAAATCTTGTGAAAAATAATTTTCTTTACGGCTCGCTATATAATAGAATGGGAAGAAATAAAAATGAGTTACTATTTTCCTTTAATACCGCAATTTCTACGCCTTCCTGGCTCCCTTTATTAATACCGCGGCGACATCAAAGAAATATCTCCGTAAAAGACCCATTCGTCGTCACTTTTGAATTTCGTACTGGTGAACTGTTAATTTTAAAAGTAAACATATTACTGTATGAAACATTATTTTTATTACTTATTATTCTCAGCCTATTAACAGAATATTGAGTCAAGCATCCCTCTTTTATATTTTTTGTTGGGCATAGGGTGATAAGGTGATAGAGGAGAAATCACAGAGTTAATTATGATACTACCTCGTTCCAAGCTCCAATGCTAACGATTGATGGGCAATACGGTTTCCCTTTGATTTTCCTAAGATAGTATAGATGAGCCTGTAAAAATCACAGATGTTAATTAATGATAGTGACCATCCGCTAACTAGAAATTTTCTGCCTCGCACCTGTAAGATTTGGAACGAGCTCTCTAAGACACGGGAGTATAACACCACCAAGTAACCAATATAACGATATCGTTGGTGAAGATACAAGTTTCCCTTTGATTTTCCCAGAATCCCACCATCAGATCCTGGCATGAGTATGCGACCACCTTGGATGTGTTTATAACACTAACCTTAAACATCGCGTTACATACATACAAAAAAAACATACTGTTGAATCCTGCTCGTTTTTGGAAGTCGGTTGAAAAGGCTCTAACCTAACCTTATTATTATTTTCCACAGGCATGATTGTAGTCAAAAATAGTTTTACAAACAGTAATTTAATTATAACTAAAATTTAATTTTAAAAAATCAGCTAAAAATCTTTGTTCAAAAGATATCAAAGAACAAATATTTGTAATTCATTAAGTTTTTCAATATAAAGAAATTCAAACACGTCTACGCTTGCTCTGCTTGGAGGCGGGCTAACCCTGAATAATATAAAAAAGAGTTTCCTTTTTGAATTCGCCTAATAAATATTTACGAGTAACAGTGGAGGTGCTAAAACTCAGATAATGATTGTTGGAAATTGAAATTGCTCCAGTTTGAAGTCAGAGGCTTTCGTTCTTCTGAATTTTTATGAAAATAATTTATAAAATGTTAATAAGCTTTTTTAGAAAAGTAAATTACAAAATAATTATTTCTAGACTAAAGCCAAATTCGATTGAGAATGCTTGTCAACAAACAATTTTAAAATGAAGGTAGACAATGCAACACATTTTATGCCTAATAAATTTATAATTATGTTTTGTTATTTTACAAAATCTCATTTAAAAGTTATTGAATATATTAATTAGTTTTAGACTTACTTATCTAATTTATTGTCATGAATTCGTCATTAACTAGTTAATTATAAAAAAAGATGTAAAATGACTAGAGATGTTTACCTTCATTTTTAATTTGTTTGTTGACAAGCATTCTCAATCGAGTTTGGCTTTAGTATAGCTATATCAGTAAATATACATGTAAAGAATAAGATACTCTAGAGTTTTGTACTAAATAGTAAAGGGGTTATTTTATATCATTTCTAATTTTGTAAGAAATGTTATAAAATCTATTGAACGAAATATCTCTAACTGCTGTACACTTAATTGACTTCATTTTAGCATAGTGTTGTTTGCAGCGGGATTTTATAATAATATTTTGATGTCTTCAAAGCAGTCCGTGACGAGAAAAAACGCGGCCAGCAAAACTCGACACATGCTCTTTTTAAATCAAATACAAAACCACTCAATTATAATTATTAATATTACACTAAAAATATGCATACTTTGTAACAACCAAAAGAACAGTAAAATACACTACTCGACTTTTCTAACATGTCAATTCTTGTCTTTTATTTTACGGCCTGGAACCATGTCCTTTCGAATCTTTTGTCAGTCGACAGACAATTACCTTACGTTACCATAGACAATATCGTATAGTATTGTCTATGGTTGTCTATGGTAATGGACTAATATTTTAACTCACAAAGAACGGACTTTTCAATACCCCTACGAGAACTATCTCTAGAGAACTTATGCGAGTATATCCCGGAGGGAAGCTAATATATATTTCACACATACACATTCTATACTTAAAGTAACTCGCAGAGTTTGAAACATTTCTATATTATGGCACACCTACACGACAAAGATAAATGGTGTGCTAAATATATCCTGTTCGCGTTTAATTATTTCGTGAAGCATCCCCTTAAGTAGGATGCATGCTAACCGCACCGAAACAGATGCTCGTTGTTTGGTACAAGTGCCCGATATCAGGGATACTTAAAAAGATTCCTATTTTAAGAGCCCCTTAAACTAGTTTAAACCGCAATATCATGGTATAAGTTTAAGTATTTTGGAGGATAATTGGAAACAGGAAAAAGTAAAAGAATACTTTATCCACAGCTGTTTGACAATGTACTATTGTTTTTAGGTTTTATGTACATTGATAGTATACTTGTACCACCTCGTGACTATTTAATCATTTTGAAAAACATTTCATTTTGTCGCCTTTTGTTTTTTTAATGTATGCATCTTTAATATCCTGCTTACTAAATTCAGTGGAAAAATGTAAAGTCAAGTCTGGAAGCTTTAAGTAGTTGTCTATATACAAAAAATACACCATGTATTTTGTAGGAAACCTCCATTCAAATAATATTAATCAAATAGGTAGGCATATAGGTAATCACAGGATTAATGTGTTTGGAAATTTCTATTGCAGCGATGAACGTTCATCAATTTATGCGCTGATAATAATTATGGATAATTTGTTAGTACTGATACTGATTTTGTGATAAAAACACAAATCGTTAGGTGACTTAGTTTAAAAGTATTTTTTTAAAACGTCATATTAGACTATTTGTAGTACGAGTAATAAATATTACTACTAGACACTAGTAGTTTCTATTTATTTTTTAAGAAATATACGAGTCACTAGCCACTGAATCTACTCAGTACATCACCTACTGCTACTCGCTGTAGTCGGCTACGAACTCGTACCGTTACTCAGTTTGAAATCTCTCACCCGCTGTCTCCTATCACTTAAACCGCCTAACAAAAGCGTGGTCGATCATCCGCCACGTGCGCCCTATTACGCCTCTCTTCGAGTATGAAATACGAGTACTCTATAAATAGATGACATACCCTTAATGACCCGTTGTCTAAATGCCTGAGGGGCTCGAACAGTTGGTCGTTGTAAATATTTTTATCCCACTTTTATTATCAACAGACGCTCGGTTGTGTGTGGCCGCGATAACATTTGATGGTTTTCGAGTTCGACATGGAGTACGATGGTTATAGTCGTATATGTAAATAAGTTAGTGAAGATGTGTACAAGATTCGACACAATAAGGTTTTATTTTATGAGTGTCGGCCTATTTTTAATGGACTACAGCTAGGTCGTGTCTTTCTCCTTATACGAAACGGGATTTGTTTATTAGATCTATCATACAGATCTTGTTGTTGGCGGGCCCCATCCTCATCGCATTATCCGACAGAAACCTACTAGAGAACAAAATCTATGGGACTTTCAATCACCAAGAATCTGAGCTGCCTGAATTCAGTGGTTCCCTTGACTTGCTTGATGTCATACATCTAAAGTGGAGGGTTGAGGCGCTTTCTAGTGCGGTATCCAAAGTTTATCGAGTCTTTGAAATCGTCCATTACCACTTTAGTTTTGTAACTATACTAAAGCCAAACTCGATTGAGAATGCTTGTCAACAAACAAATTAAAAATGAAGGTAGAAATCACTAGTCATGTTACACCTTTTTTTATAATAATTAATTAGTTAATGAGGAATTCATGACAATAAATTAGATTAGTAAGCTTAAAACTTATTAATATATTCAATATCTTATAAATAAGATTTTTTAAAATAATAAAACATAATTTTATATTTATTAGGCATAAAATGTGTTGTATTTTCTACCCTCATTTTAAATTTGTTTGTTGATAAGCATTCTCAATCGAGTTTGGCTTTAGTATAGTTTAGGTATATTTTATAGCTTCTTCTAATTTCTTTTTATTTCTGACTTGATCGTGCACAAATCCTCTGAGCATAATCTGTCTTTATTACCGGCTGTGAGACTCTCAGCTTTTATATGAAGCTCAAAGCTTGGCGTCATCGTTAAAAATCTGCTACTGAGCTGGATATTTCTGATATGGCGGTGAAAGCGGCAAATATGCGAAGTGGCAAGTTGAAGTTCAGAAAGAGCACGTCATACTTCCTTACGTCTGAATCTCGGAAAATACCAATCTTGCAAACTCCCGGAAAAATATTCTGCTTACTCCTTTTTTAATCACAAAGTGACTGTGCTAAATTATGTGATCATTTTTACTGTATATTATTTTTAAAACTTAACTTATTCCTTCAGGCGTAAATAAATTATTATTCTCAAGCAAGGAGATTTATTGCGCAATTTCAATTCAAAAAACAAGGAAGGAATAACTTAATTAACTAAAACAGAAAAATTCAGTGTTGCCAAGTAATCATTTTTATGACAGTAAGTAAACAATGGGGTGCATCCCAGTAGTACCCCCTAATTTTCGTTCTATAGAACTGTTGATACACCATATTAGTGCTTAATTAAAGAAATGTCGATATCAACATCTTGTTTGTACGTTACATATAAAATATCTATAGTTTTTATAAGTATAATATGGAATCTCTTTTCATTGCAATAATAAATGTCCACTTAAATTTGAGAGTATCTATAAACATACTATATCGAATACAGCTTTGCTTAAATTGCACAAAACGTTTTTAAAATGGTATTGAGGTTTTTAATATAATTTTTTTGTAAACTGTGTAGTTTGCGCGAAAGATACTTCTAAAGTGTTAAAATGTGTGTCCCCCTGTAACTTCTAAAATAAGAGAACTAAAATAAGAGAATATTTTTTTAGACACGTCTACTACTAGAACTCCGGTATGGGGTACTACTGGGATACACCCAAACAATGAACTGTGCTCGTGAATTCAAAATGATCAATTGCATTTGGTCTCATTGGAGCTATGAATCATGTACTTATCGAACTAATAAATTGATAGATTCCTCTTCCCGTTATGGTGCGCTTACACGAAGGATAAAAAAGTCGCCGTTCTAGGAAATACTCATCATTATATTTGTATTAACAACTAGGTACAGCAAGTAGTTTGCTGTAAATCTTAAAGTTGCTCTGTGTTACGCTGCACCATATTGGGGAATATCAAATAATGTAGAGCAAAAAACAT
Organism: Mycalesis mineus; assembly: GCA_034621355.1. Classification (NCBI taxonomy): domain Eukaryota; kingdom Metazoa; phylum Arthropoda; class Insecta; order Lepidoptera; family Nymphalidae; genus Mycalesis; species Mycalesis mineus. Next base: position 4,359,731 of record CM067891.1, read on the forward strand.
CAAGGCAAATTGTATGGAGATCGACTGTTAATTTGTGATGGTGACAATGAGCAATACAGAATCATTGGAACAATTAAAAACAATTGCCCAATTTTAGTAAAATTTCTTTAGATTGTTAGTAGGTAACTGATCCAGATTGATCTCTCTCCAAAAAAATAACCGTGTAAGCGCACCATAACTCTGAGAATATCGGTAATATTGTAAGTCATTATTGAAAAATTGAAAATATTTTTCAGATGGCAATCGATCTAAGTGAAACGTGATGGATCGCCCAATTTGGATTTGATTAATGAGCAAATAAACACAGCCGAAATACTAGGTTTTTTTTTATTAAATAACGAATGAATGGTTAGATGAGTGATGGATCAATTAATAATGGAGCTAAACAGTTGAAATTATTTTCAAAAATAGTCTTTAAATTTTAATAAATCCATAGCACTTCTGAAACGCGAATTTTTAATATTAAGGATTCTAAACCATAAAGGATGATTTTCATTACTGTCTAATAGATATAAAACTGTATAAATCGAAATGTCTAAATGATTTTTTTACTATTTTAACCGACTTTAAAGAGGATGAGGTTTTCAATTAGTTGAAATTTTAATAAAAATTAAAAATCGAAACACCGGGGCGTAAACTAAATAAAATTTTGTATCAGTAGACGTAACAAAAATACTGAAAGAATAAAACGCTTTTGAGGCATGCATATTATAGTTTTGTAATATTTGGATTCTAATAGTGCTCATTTCAAGTTAACAACTTTATTGACGACCTCTGTGGCGCAGTGGTATGCGCGGTGGATTTTATAAGACGGAGGTCCTGGATTCGATTCCCGGCGGGGCCGATTGAGATTTTTCTTAATTTTAAATTGAGATTAGTCTTGGTCTGGCTGGTGGGAGGCTTTCGCCGTGGCTAGTTACCACCCTACCGACAAAGACGTACCGCCAAGCGATTTAGCGTTCCGGTACGATGTCGTGTAGAAACCGTTAGATGTGTGGATCTCATCCTACTCCTAACAAGTTAGCTCGCTTCCGTCTTAGATTGCATCATCACTTAACATCAGGTGTGATAGCAGTCAAGAGCCAACTTGTAGTCAAAAAAAAAATTAATTCAATGAAACTTTGCACAATGTACGCTCCCTACAAAATAATGAGTTTTACATCTACATCATTTAATTCAATTGATACAGTATTATTAACATGTAACCGCAGTTTTCACTATAAAAAGTTACCGACGAAAACCATCAAATTCAATGTAAAAAGTCTAAAGCCCTAAAAGAAATTAGAACTGCCATAAAATTTTACGAGCCAACAAAAGAATGAATTATGAGCGGGGAACTTCCAAGGGTATTTCTATACATTACAAAAGGCAAATTGAAAAGTTAAACAAGAAATTTCGTCAAAGTATCTCAACAGATGCATGTTAAACAGAACGGCTGGACGTGATCGGTTTCAGTTAGCCGTGATTAGCACTACGATGTTCGCATTTGCATAATTTCTATTGGCTCTCCGCAAACCCTCAAAGGTAAAGGAATATTTGCGCACCAACTACGGGCTGACGCTGTAACGAGACGTTGGAACATACGCGACTTGCAGTTTGAGATAACGATTTGTTTGATTTAATTGCTAGCTAGTTTCACTGTTTGTTGATTTACTGTGTCTACTATATAATATTTTTAACAATGTACTTGGGAATTACATAATAAAGCAATATTGAGAGAGAGTTTGGCTGATGGGAGGCTTTCGCCGTGGCTAGTTACTACCCTACCGACAAAGACGTACCGCCAAGCAAATAAACGTTCCGATACGATGTCGTGTAGACACCGAGAGAGGTTTGGATTTCATCCTACTCCTAACAAGTTAGTCCGCTTCCATCTTAGATTGCATTATAGTCAAGGGATAATTTGTTATTAATAAAAAAAAGTTACAGGATTAGTAGAGCTTTAACAAAGGGCGAACGTCTGGTGAAATATTACTTATCGTCATTTTTATTTCTGCTGCCGCTGGTTTGATAGAACGTAGCTGGGGTATGGATCTGTATTTCTTGATTAACATTATATATAGTTAATGATTTTATAGAATAATCAATAGAGTTAATAGAGATAGTTAAGATTAAATAATTGTTTTTACACTGTGCACTCGTTATGGCATTAGATAATTTACACGAAAATTTTTCTACTGGGATTTTTTCCAAGGGGTTTAATATACAGGATATAGAACTCTCTCTCTCTCTCTCTCTCTCTCTCTCTCGTGGTGTATGTTTTGTGATCCTGGGTACCTTTAAGACAGAGTGAGAAGTTATCCTGGGCAAGCGCGTGCTATCTTAGCTCACATTTAGCTTTTTTTATATATAAAACAGACTGCCTCGCTGGTCTAGTGGTTAGCCGATCTGGTTCCGTTCACGAGGTCCTGAGTTCGAATAATTCGGAATGTTTTTATTCTTCTATGAAGTTCTCAGTAAATTCCAATACCCGGAGTCGGGAAGTTGGTGGTGTTACACCCACGTGCCTCGGAGAGCACGTTAAGGCGTCGGTCCCGGTCACTGTCATCAACTTCTAATAGTGATCGTTAATACATGAGACATTATCACCCCAAGCCTGCCAATCCGCATTAGAGTAGCGTGGTGGGTGTACGCTCCATATCCCCTCTCCTATAAGGGAGTTAATAGGCTAATAATTATGATGATGATATAAAAAACTTCGGTATATTTATAATAAATTATTGTCCCCAGAATTACTCCTCGGAACACTCCGAACACACCAAAAAGCTGCGTGCGACGAAGAGATGGTAACTCTAATATGTCCACGGGGAACAACCATTAGTATACAAGTAGCACAATATGGGACGTCTGCATCACAAAGCTCCTGTTCCTCGGAGCTGACGGAGTACCAGCCCGTGGCTGTCGAGGTGGTTGGAGACACGTCATGTACGTGGCCTAGTGCTTTACAGGTAATTAAAACTTTTAATATATTTCTGTATATGCATGTATGAAGGAGCATCCGCGATGTTTTTAAATCTAGAAAGTGTGAGAGACGAATATCTTAGCATTCCATGGATTCACCGTGCGGGTGCCGGGTCCATCGCGTGGCTAAGAGAAAAGCTCAGAACAGAGCCTGAGACTTGTGACACGGGTGTAGGTTTAAAAGCGATCTCTTAGTGACGGCCGTCAACACTCACTTCCTCTGTTCAAGTTATTCTCCCTGCCCAGCCAAATTCGAAAGGACCCTACTAGAGCAGCTTTGGATACTCGTTCTAATATGGAGCTTACTGCACTTCTAGTAAGGCCAAGGTCTTTTAGCAGGTTATAGAGAGACTTCGCCGGTATACCTCTCGCACCCACTTCTACCGCGTATAAACTAACCACATAGCCATTTTTAGTTAGTTCATTAGTAAGGTCATAATATTTATTCACTTTGAATACATACATGGTCTTTAGGGATGTTTGTTTCCCACGGCACTGTAAGCTCAACAAGTACTATACGTTTAATTTCTTTGGAAAAAAGAAACATGTCCGGTCTAGATGTCGAAATAGCTGAGTCTTCCGGGATTTTATAGTGCTTTTCATACGTGCCCATTAATATAGTCCAATCAGGTGCAGAGCCCAGAATTAAATAAGGCTTGCTGGTCGAATTTGTACATGAACCTGCATTAACGAAGTTAGATTGTCTTTTATTCGTCGTCAACCCTTTTTGAGCTCTAGCTACTGAAAGGCTGTATATTTATATTTTCGTATTCTTATTTATTTTAGTTCCACGCGGAATAAAAAAGATGGCATCTCCTAGTAGTACAAAATTAGCAGCAAATTTTACAGAATGTTACCTAATGTTACCGTGTTGCAAAACATTGTTCATAAAAAAATTAATTGCGTTATTGATGAGCTATTGCTTATTGTACGTGTATTGAATGTTATATTTGTTAGTAAAACTGATTACAAAATTAGAGAGATTATATTTCGTTTCCTGTGAGAGCAAAGCAGCTGAAAGCTAAAAGTTTTTAATATCTATTTGTAAATGAGGAAAACATTGCAAAATAAACGATTGGAAAATTACTAACATAAAATAAACGTATAAATTACTTTTGTTTACTTTATGGCTATCCCTCTCCCATACACACATAACTTTCTCAGAAGTCAGTTTAGGTTGTTTCTCTTCATAAGGTTATGTTTACTTGGTGTTTAGTTGAGTTGAGTTTCTCGGAGGATACAGTTAAGGCGAAATAAATAATCTATTACCTAGCCAGTAAAAATAATTCTGCAGTGAAATGGAGACTGTATTTATTTCACATAATTATCAGCCTGTTAACTGTTGTATATTACAGGGCAAGGCCTCCCTTCCTTGTAGGAAAGGTGACATGCGGCTTTGACCCACCACTCTCATCCAATGCAGGTAGAATTAGGGTGATAAAGTATAATTCATTCAGTGACCGGGACCGACGGCTTAACGTGCTTTTCAAAGAACAAGATATCATATAACACCATGACTTCGTGCATAGAATTTAGTAAAAATTTCTAAAAAGAAAAAATCTCGAAATTATTCCACAACCTGAGACAGAACTCGAACCCTTTTGTTTTTGCTAGGAAATACCTACTAAAACCCAACGCTGCCCTCGGCATCGTGTATAACGCGCCAATGGGTCGTTATAAACGTTCTACATTGGCGTTGTGACGCTTTCTTCAATAATTACAAAGCTTACGTAGGAAGCACTAAGTGGGCGAACCCGCGTCTCCAGCCGCCCGTCCCTATTCTACGGATCCATGAGGCATCAGCTGCCATCTATCTCACGCTCAGCTGCTTCTTTTAGCCGCATCATTTCCTCGCAGAATTAGACCATTTCCAGCCACTTCCTTTTGTTAGAGTTCGAACCCAGGAACTTGTGATCGCAGCGGTATACTGGTATATATAACCACTAGACGAACTCTGCAGTCAGTGATTGTTTAATTATGTGATGATGTGAATTTAAGTGATAATAATATAGTAGTGGACAAAGGCATAAGTGAACTACAAGAATTGAAGTGGCTAACTGATGGTAAATGGAAATCCTTTGCTTATAATGCAGATTCACGGGCAACTCGTCAAATGTAAGGCAAATGTCTTTTTATTTATTTATTTATTAAGGTTACCAACAGGTTACAATTGGCATAAGTATAACAATAGTAAGATCTTAAAAACTAAATGTTTAATTGTAAACCTACTTATTAGTAAACACAACATGCTAACTTAGAAATACTACAGAAGAAAGACAAACAAAAAGCAAACACAAACTAACAATAAACTAGCAAACACAATTATAATTATAACCAAGACAAACCAATTTTAACTATAGCGAATATAGTATAAATAGTATAAAGTGATACATAAACTAATTCTTATATTTTAAAAATTCTAACCTTATTATATAATTATTATGTCTTATGCAGTATGCTTCATATGCAACCTGAGCGGCCTGGTTAACTTCTGAAGCGAGCTCGTCTGGCTAGAGTAAGACACACACAACGACCAATATAATGACCAACTGCGGAAAAACCAGAGAAAGAAAAAGATGCTTGTTATTACACCGCCAAAGTAAAACAAACCATCCAAACTAGATAGCCAGTTTACGTGGCGGCAAAAATGGCGGTTGAACTTTTCATGACGAGCTTTGGCATAATGAAACAAGTAATGCTAATATACTAAAAGAAAACCTCCACTACGTGGCTATAATTTGCATACGACCTCTTGCCGTCTTGTTCAACACTTGACCCCCTTCGTGTCAGTGAAAATGGCTCTTGAGTGGCAAACGTCTTTGGAGATTTTTTTCTATTTTCTCTTTGTTATAAAAGATATTGTTTCAGTCTATTATTATCCACCCACCGCTGAGCAAAATGCCGACAGGGTATAAAGTAATGACAGTGGACGGGTGACTGTTGATGAATGAGTAACTGTTGTATAGAAAAAAGGTTACCTAATAATTAAAAAAAATCTCCATTTACTTCCTCTCTAGATTGTTAGGGTCTATGGCTATCCCGTAGATGTATTGAATTGTTTTTTTTTTATGTAACGTAGGTAACTACCTAAATATATTCTAACGTCCGGTAATAATTAACCAACAAACACAAAGCCAAAAAAATTACCATAATTCAATAATAATGCAATGCCTAATTTTAGAAAATCATTATTTTATTCATAAAATGTTTAAAATTATTTTTAATAGATAGTGGCTGATAATGTTCAAAACTAGGTACAATTTAGATAATTCATCTCATCGTGATAATTCACAAGTCTAGACTAGGTCGTCGCCAAACAAATAATAATGTAATGCATGTTTTTATACGAAATTTTGTGTACTGAAAACGAAGTGCTATTTTAGGACCAAAGTCTTCCGTTAGATGCTGTGGAAGACGCCATTATCTTCTATATGTTTATTTTTTCTGTAACATTTTAAAAAGAACTATGTTTTCTAACATTACATGACTAACATTCTTCTTTCCCATGTAGTACATTAGGTAAATAGTGTACAATTCTGGAAAAAATAGGGATAAAACTTTTTCCATTTCAGTTTTAGTAAGAACATATATGGCTTAGATAAGTATTTTAGAAAATATAAAAAAGGACTTAATGAAAAATCGATATGAAAATTTTATTTACTCGTAGAATTTTGGTTAACATTTAATAAATAGTAACTATTTATTGTGTACGTTTGCTTAGTACTGATAATGCTTATAATTATTTATTTTTCATCTACAATTTAATTGCTAAAATAAGTGCTAAGAATAGATAATAGTCAAAGGGGAAGTGATCGTATCCAAGAACTCTTCAATTTTAATCTCCTTCACCATGGATCTACGAACATACACTCGTATGTAAAGTTAAAATGAAATCAACTTAAAGTTGTACAAATTTCACTGGGTAATCCAGTTTCTTTATAAAAACAATTGGCACGTACATAAAGGACTAGTCCCAGGAAGGAAGTAGTAAGCAACCATCGTATTTCTAGTCATACCGAGTAAATGACTGGTAATTTGCCGACTGAATGCCCACTAGTAACAAAAGTAGGACGTTTGCGAAGCATTTTAAACGTCGATTGAGTGGTTTTTGGCATGTCGCTACATTTGGCCGGGCTTTTACGGCTCAATCCGTGACGTGATTCAACAATACGACTTTTTTACGGTGACTCAGCGTATTTTTATACCTTTTAACCTTTGGCGACGTGTAATGGAAAATAAGTGATTTTGTGAATGTGCTATTTGCATTCATACTCTAGGGGTAGTCCCGTACGCTATAGTCTTTGAATTAAAATGGATGCTTGCTTTTGTTTGTTTGTTTGTTTGTTTGTTTTGGGCTTAGAATTCGTTTTATCGAAATAATACGTTACGGTTTTGTATAAATGCGCTAAATTTGATGATAAAAGAGTCGCACCGCCAGTGCTTTCATTTAAAACGCAGCCTAATCCATTTGAGATATGAAAAAACAATGTAAAGAAAGATTTTTTTGTTATTATAATATTATTTTTTTAAAAAAGGTTACGTAGGGATATTTTTCGTTTTTTTCATGTTCTTGGCAATACACTATTTCATTCTCAAACGAAGTCGCAGGCGTCTGCTAGTTAAATTAAAATTTATAATAATATTTTGACTATTAATGTTTAACTATGTACCTAATTATTATAAAAATATTTAACCTACAGACCTCAGTAAGTAAAAAAAACAAAGATTTTAATTATAATTAATTTTTCTTATTACGATTTTAACAGATTTAAACATTGTAAAGCAAAAACATGATGACAATGATTTGGCTATCATGATACCACCTCTCAGCGTATACCTTGCCTAGAGGATGCCCGCGGTATCACTCGCGTAGTTCTCGTACCTGTGAGAATTTCGAATTAAAATATAGTCTATGTGCTATTCTGAAGTTTAAGCTATATTATTGTAAAGTTTCATCAAAATCGGTTATGCAATAGGTTCTGGGTTCGATCCACTTTTTACTAGTCACCTGCCGCGGTTTCGCACGAGAATATTAGCTAATATTATATGTGAAAGTGGGTTTATTTATTTGTTTGATTGTTTTGTTGGAGAAACTTGGTGAATGTTAACGCCAACATTCCTCCTACAGGATATAGGATGCCTTGCTGCTTGATGCTCTGAAATGGATTGAAGACGATGGTTCTATTTATTTCTTTCCCAGAGGTCTCATGGTTATCAGACAAAAAATACATCTAGTGGACAAAAAGACGTCTGGTTGAATATTTGATTATTCTGATATTACATGTCCGATAATATGCAAGGCATCTTCCGTCAGATGTGAAAATTTCATCCTACTCCTAACAAGTTAGTCCGCTTCCATCTTAGATTGCATCATCACTTAACATCAGGTGCGATAGCAGTCAAGGGCCAACTTGTAGTAGATAAAAAAATACCCTTAATCATAAAATGATCGGCATACTAACTAATATTCGGCAGTATTCCTTGTTGCAGACGGTGGTAGAGGCGTGTCAAAAGAAGAGACAGTGCAAGTTCCACACCAGCCCCAAAGCCTTCGGTGTGGACCCTTGCCCGGGGTCCAGGAGGTTCGTCGAAGTAGCGTACAAATGCCGTCCTTGTAAGTACTTTGAAACTATTTTAAACTATTATGTTTTCCAAACGTAATACAAGTATTTGTCAGTTAGTTGTTAAATCATACACAGAGATACGAGTATCTTTATGAACCTACAACACGTGATATATAAATATTCAAAAATAATTGACATTCGTTGAGACTTTTCCATAAATACTACAACAAAGTAAATTAATATTTAAAAAAAAAATTGGTTGTCTGTAAAGTCGGTTTACTGACGATAGTTGAACGTGACAATGTCTTAAGAAAATACTGATGGAATGGTAGCATTTAATTGGTTATTAAAATTTTTAATTTAAGTATATTTATATAAATATTAATTTAAATTAATAAAATAATTGATTTTGATTTTATAAATTTATATTTTAAATTTATAATAAATATATTAATTTTTAATTTAAAATTAATATATTTAATAATTATATTTAATAGACGGATGTCGAACGCTGCCGAACGCAAAGGCCGATTGTGCTTCTTTGTCGCTCGTGCCACGCTCTCGCTTGCACTTCAAGCCTTACATGGAACGCCTCAAAGCGAGGTAACGACGCATGACGTCATGTTTTTTCATGCGTGCAGCCGGCTCTATCGAATTATAAGACGTTGTCACGTCAAAATATATTTTGAAGAACAAACTTTTAAACAATTTAACATTTGCAAGCAGTGCCACCCTGTATGCCAAAACAAATTATCTCAAACTTGAATGGTTAATTAATGAAGTTCAGTTTATGAGTTCCTATGGCCACCTTCTCTGGCTCTATCATTAGATGACCATAATATTACATTGTCATAGCAGATCCAGTCCAATCGAACATCAGGAAGTAGTTAAACATCAAAAGTTACAGTTAGTACCAAATATTGGATATTAATATGTATTTTTACGGACTACATATTTCTTTGTCCCTGGTACTTTTGGGTGCATCCCAGTAGTACCCCATACCGTAGTTCTATAGAACTGTTGGGATATTTTCCGTGCTGTCAAATTATGTCCCAATAGTTCTATATAGTACTGTAGTATAGTTTTTGCTCTTGACTTTACTTATACCATATAAGTTATAAACTTTATATTATTTTGATTGATATTTCATTTTGTTTTTAACAAAATATGTCCCATGCGACAAAAGCTAAGTTGTTAAAACCAAGTAGTAGTTGTGTCTAAAAAAATATTCTCTTATTTTAGAAGTTACAGGGCGGGACACATTTTACCACTTTGGAAGTATATTTCGCGCAAAATATTCAGTTTAGAAAAAAATTATATTAAAAACCTCAATACCATTTTAAAGACGTTTTGTGCAATTTAAGCAAAGCTGTATTCGATATAGTATGTTTATAGATACTCTCAAATTTAAGTGGACATTTATCATTGCAATCGAAAGAGATTCAATATTATACTTATAAAAACTAAAGATATTTTATATGTAACGTACAAACAAGATGTTGATATCGACATTTCTTTAATTTAGTCCCATTAGTTCTATGTAGAACTAATGGGACACTAAGCACTAATATGGTGTATCAACAGTTCTATAGAATTAAAATTAGGGGGTACCACTGGGATGCACCCGTACTTTTAAATCGACAAACGTTATAAAGTCTTGAATTATTGAAATTATATGATAAGTAAGTAACAAATTATTAAGTTTGCAATCTTTGCACTAGTACAAATTATGTTACACCTTGTAATTTAATGTAATACTCGTGAATTGAATTTGTACAAATTGCATTAGTGAATAAACAATTGTATTGATTGTTTAGCTGTAACATAATGATACTGAAGACGCCCTTTCTCCAGTTCAAACAAGATTGGCACAAATCCGAGCAGGTCAGCAGATTCCTTGGCACCGCTTACGTTCACGGCTGACCTCTTATTCACGTTGAAAGCATACGAAGGAAGTTTTCTTGTGAAAATTTGTAATGCGCTCGGGTTGAGATTTTTCAATTTGCTTTTCCAAGTGGTTTCCAAATAATCACTTTTTATATTATAATAATTATTGCAAATTAGATCAATTATTAAACTTAAACTCGACTAAAATTTTAAGTCTAAAAATTTTTTACATGAAATTGGCATTCTGTCAAAGTGGTTGTTTGTGAAAAAATTGGTTGTCTGTAAAGTCGGTTTACTGTCGATAGTTGAACGTGACACCGTGAAAATACTGATGGAATGGTAGCATTTAATTGGTTATTAAAATTTTTAATTTTAGTATATTTTTATAAATATTAAATTAAATTAATAAAATAATTGATTTGATTTTATAAATTTATATTTTAAATTTATAATTAATATATTAATTTATAAATATATTAATTTTTAATTTAAAATTAATATATTTAATAATTATATTTAATAGACGGATGTCGAATGCTGCCGAACGCAAAGGCCGATTGTGCTTCTTTGTCGCTCGTTCCGCGCTCTCGCTTGCACTATAAGCCTTACATGGAACGCCTCAAAGCGAGGTAACGACGCATGACCTCATGTTTTTTCGTGCGTGCAGCCGGCTCTATCGAATTATAAGACGTTGTCACGTCAAAATATGAGAATCAATTGCTTTAATTAATTCAAAGCTCTGCTAGATACTGCTATCTATTTTTTAAATTGTCGTCAGAAAACAAATACGATAGTTGAAACATCGACACAATAGAAAACAAAGCAATCATTCTTGAAAAACTGATAATATTTTTGCTCATGAGCGATAATGACAGTGATAATATTCATCTGCTTAACATACCGGTTTGTGTACATTTATTCTTTTGATAAAATGAACAAATTATATTTGTTGCAATATGGATTGTTTTCTCACAAGCTTACTCTATTTCAGTAGTACGGACATAAATCTTTACACAATAATTAGCAAATTTTTATTCATAATATATAATCTCACAGAAACACAACTTCACATAGATTAAAGACGAACACGATAAAGTAGCGAAATCTTTGCATTTAAAAAATAATACTGATTTTAAATATCTAGTCCAGTGCTTTAATGTAAGTAAAATGTAAACCAATATACCAAAGCACATGAATATCTTCACCTCAACTGTCGCTACAATTCTATATTCACTGTAGCGTGATAAAATTCCTTCCTCAAGCATTCGACTCTTGAAGTACTTCTGGGAAACGGCAATAAAATTCTATGCAAGTCAATAACAGTAAAGGCAAACGAGACTGTGTAAGAATTCGGTATATCGATGTCATGTATTCCCAATCACCTGACACTTTAAAAGACAGTTGTAATACATTATGTTGGCTTATGACGTAAGGGAGGTTTGTTTCTTAGGCGTAACTCAACTGGAAGCGAATCAAAGCGTCCAATTCCAGAACTGCAAATTGTAATATTCATCCCTATTTTCAAATTATTAAGGTACAAAGTTGAATTAAATATGGAACATTCAAATAGGGATGTTGCTTGACTCCGTTTTTGTATAACACAACTTTGGACTTCAGGGATGCGAAAATAGGGATGAGTTTTCTGTTCGCAAACTCATTGTTTCACTTCGCTTCAACTCAAATCTGAATTTAGTCATAGTTATATGCAAGAGAAGATGTTTGATTAACTTGAAAAACATAGTTACTAATTTCGCAAGATATGTGCTCGCTAATAATGGTTTTTTACAGAGTACGTGGATCAAATCTCTGGACACAGCTATTGAATAATTAATTAACAGCTTCCATTTTGAATAATACAACCATGTACTTTAGTGATGGGAAAATAGAGCTAAGTTTCCCTTGACAAAAATAATGACGCGTCGCTTCGATTTGCCTCTGCGCCAGTCTAAGTTAAGCCTTAATGGTCTTTGCGTTCAAAGTACTTTTCCAAGTATCAGCTTCCATTTTGAATAATACAACCATGTACTTTAGTGATGGGAAAATAGAGCTAAGTTTCCCTTGACAAAAATAATGACGCGTCGCTTCGATTTGCCTCTGCGCCAGTCTAAGTTAAGCCTTAATGGTCTTTGCGTTCAAAGTACTTTTCCAAGTATCATTTATGTATAAAGCATAGTACATCAGAAATATTGGGAAAGTCTATTTTATCTCCGGTTTATGATTATGTATAAGAAAAATGTCAAAGTGTTTTTTGCTATCTTTAATAGAAATCTTTTAGCAAGCGTAACTAAACTGTTTGAAGTCTTTGGGATTTTTGGTTTCGATTCAGATCAGCTTAATTGTAATGTTAAATGTATTTTTTTAACGTTGAGTATTTTTTAATAGATATTTTTAATTTAATATACTTTAAAAACATAGATAATTATTTCTGCTGTTATATTTATATTTTTAGTTCTAACTATACTAATATTAAATAAAAACGAATATACTTAAAATTATCTAGAATATTGTCCTATCTAATAAAACATAATCACTATTTCCATCATCAATAAAACATTTTTGGTGCACATCGTTTTTCAAAGTTCGATACGAACAGAATGAAAAATGTTTTTGTTTTTTATATACTGTTTTTAGAAATCTTCATTGTAAACATTATACTTTCATTACTTGCTGAAAGACATCAGAATAAAATTCACAAGCAATATACTTAAGTGCTGAGTTTTAATTCTTTAAAACATTGTAGTGAAAAAAGAAAATACGGAGTCTCTGAAAGCTTTATATGTAAAACGAGAGCGCAAACGATTTTGTGGTTTGCTACGTGGTGTTAAGGTGGCTTTTTGTTTGTACAGACGAGTTCCGAAGTAAAGTGGGCTGTGAAAACGACGTGCTTCATTTAAGTTGTAACCCACACTCAAGGGTGGCCATATATTCAGCTCAGTACGGCAGGACCGAGTACGACTCGATACAATGCCCACAGCCGCGGGGGATGAAAGAGGAAAGTGAGTATCCCCCGAGTTATTACGTTGTCTATAAAAGCATCTGATAAAATTGTGTTGCGGTATCGGTTGAATCTTTTCCTTGTACGACCGGGTATTGAATCTGGGTGTGGTGGTTTTTTTTGTTCGATACTGAAATAGGTTGGGTTTGACGATCTCTCCTATTATACCTATTACACCATTCAATAAACCGCTGCTCCACTTTATAAAACGCCCTAGATTTAAAAAATGTGTGCGTGTACTAGCGTACACTCGTAAGAAGTGAAACTTTTTTATGACGATATTTTTCAAAAAAAAATTTACTATATGCAACTTTACAGAAATTGGTTAAATAAAGTTAAATAAGATAAAGTTTAATAAAAGGCTTTTATTATCATAGACACAAATACAAATTCTACAATTATTTCATTTTGGCTTATTACTACAAAGTTTATTATTGAATTTCATTAATTGTAATATAATTATTACTATCATTGATGTCGTAATTACTTACTTTTTTTAGAAATTCACTGGAATTAGAATTAAAATAAACCCTTTGATTTTGCTGATCACTTCAATATAACATATATATATATTTATCACGTCACTTCCATCAGTCAAAGATGGCGCGTAACGGAAAATGTGACGCGTAACGAAAAAATGTTACACTAAATTTTTTTCCAACCCCGATAAAGAAGTTTCACTTAAATGAAGAAAATCGTTCTACTATTTATTTGCAGTTATGAATCAGGAAATCCTGTGTTCAAGATTGGTTATTCAAGTACTCGATTCTTTCTTCCATGAATTATGCAATAGTTTGTGATGTTATACTGCCGTGATATGGACAGCACGGTCAAGCCATCTACCTAGGGCAATGTTATTAAAATTTAACAGTGAACATTACAGAATGATTATCACTAATCCGGCTGAACGACATTAGAATACCGTAGCGGGTATAATTTTTTTTTTAATGCCTACAAGTTGGCCCTTGACTGCTATCACACCTGATGTTAAGTGATGATGCAATCTAAGATGGAAACGGGCTAACTTGTTAGGAGTAGGATGAAAATCTACACCCCTATCGGATTCTACACGACATCGTACCGGAACGCTAAATCGCTTGGCGGTACGTCTTTGTCGGTAGGGTGGTAACTAGCCACGGCGAAAGCCTTCCACCAGCCAGACCAAGACAAATTAAGAAAAATCTCAATCTGCCCCGCCGGGAATCAAACCCAGGACCTCCGCCTTATAAATCCACCGCGCTAAGGAATCATCATTATAAGCCTATTATTATTATTAAGGAATACTAAAATCATTATTATTAAGGAATACTTCTTCTAAAAAGAATGATGCTCGACGTTGTAGGGTATTAAAATTGCCTGTTAGTCATAAAGCCCGCCCTTGACTTGCGTGATCTGAGGCCAGATAGCCTGACCAAAATGTCAGTTACCTACGTATTAGTTGAAAACGTATAACGTTAAAATATATCTAATTAATTTTTTTTCGTTTGTAAGCATGTTTGGAGCCTTACGCCACCGAGACGTCAATGAGAGAATGTCACGGCAAGAGACGTTGCGTGCTTTCCGCAGACAGCAAGATGTTTGGCCAGCCGTGCAGAACGGGCAGCAGGACGTATCTGAAAGTTGTTTACACTTGCGGTGAGTTGCAACCTTCTAGCTGATGACTGTACTCTGCCACTATTATTTTTTAGGTTGTTATGACTTGTCACTTATGCGAAAATTTTAAGCTAAGTCGTGAAGAATATCCCCAATACAAGTACAAGCTATGTTCAAGTTTTTACAGGACATAATTACCCTTCATTCTTATGCAAAATAGGAATTTGTCTTCCATTCGTAAAATCAATTAAAGCTTTGTCCAATATGATTTAATCGTGACGTTTTATTAACGAGAGAACTATTGTAATTTATTTTTAATATTTTTTAAGTTTTTTTTATTGCGTAATACTTATCATGCCTATCTGGCTTCGATCACGAGGTCCTGGGTTCGAATCCTGGGTCGGGTAATGAAATAATTCTGACTTTTTCATTCTTCTATGAAATTTTCAGGACGTTCCAAGCCCGGAGTCGGGAAGTCGGTGGTGTTATACCCCGTGCCTCAGAGAGCACGTTAAGATCGTGATCTGATAGTGATCGTTAATAAATGTATCATTATCACCCTAAGCCCGCCAATCCGCATTGGAGCAGCGTGGTGGGTCTACGCTCCATATCCCCTCTCCTATGAGGAGGGAGGCCTGACCCTGTAGTGGGCCGTTTATAGGCTGATAATGTTGACTTATCATGTATATTTAAGAAACCAATAATAAGCTCATTCTACGTTGAAAGTCAATTAGAAAGCAAGTATTGGCATCCCTACTACTTTACTAATAAAAACGAGCAATTTTCTTTTAATAATTTTTGGGTTATTTTCTCTTAAGCAATTTCGTGTATCAGATATTTATAAGAAACCTATATTTATAAGAAAGAAAGTTAGCAATAAGTACTTAATACTTATTGCTAACTTTCTTTCTATACATTCAATAAAAAAGCAGGTATTGGCACTACTTGTATGTTATACATGATTATTTTTAATGAAAAGCAATTTAAGCTATTAATAAACTCATAGATTTTTTCAATTTGTTTTCTCCGTAAAGCAATGTCAATCAATCAAGTATCATGTTTTATTTCTTTCTTATTATCTTGTTTTTCTTACCCAAATACTTGCTGAGCGAATCAATATTTGAAATATTTGATTACCTATATCAATAGCTATTTGATGTTGTCTCTTATTTACTGCTCCGTAACATTTGTGATTATTTAGTTTACCCGTGCGTTTATTTATAATGAACGTGTTATGTTTTTTGTTCTTGTTCAAACAAAACAAAAACACCCTAACAAAATCTCATTTTTATATATGTGATTTTGTTAGGGTGTATTTGTTTTGAGGGTAGAAACTTCAAAATTAGAATTGTAATCAATGAGTTATTAATTTTGTTTTGTATGGTCAGCTCGTCGCGGAGAGTAGAAAAATAAATCAACTATTTATGTTTATTTGAAATTAATTTTAGTCATGATTAAGGTATATACCTTTTAACGACCTCCGTTGCGCAGTGGTATGCGCGGTGGATGTATAGATAGGAGGTTCGATTCCCGGCGGGGCAGATAGAGATTTTTCTTAATTTGTCTTGGTCTGGCTGATGGGAGGCTTTCGCAGTGGCTAGTTGCCACCTTACGTACCAAAGACGTATCGCCAAGCGATTTAGCGTTCCGGTACTATGTCGTATAGAAACCGAAAGGGGTGTAGATTTTCGTCCTACTCCTAATAAGTTAGCCCGCTTCCATCTTAGACTGCATCATCGCTTAACATCAGGTGTGGTAGCAGTCAAGGGTGTAGTCGATAAAAAAAATATACCTATAGTCTGTGATAGAATACGTCGGTTTAAAATTAATTTACTTTCTTTATAAATTTTCTTTGTTTTCCCATTTATTTATTTATCCATTTATTTTATGTATTTGAGGTCCAAAATATATAGAACTATCTGTGCGATATTGCAGAGGGATATAACTTTTACAACTGGTACCGGTCTTTCGTAATTAAAAATCGCTTCATAAGTTTTAGCAATAGCGTAGAAACTAGCCAAGACCAAAGTCTTAAAGGGGAGAAATTATAAAAATAAATAAAAAAGGTGTAAAGAAAGGTGTTGGGAATCAAACTTCGAGCCAAGTTGTAGTAGTACTAGTACTGTTCATTAAGCTATAGAGTTCAGAAGCGAGGTCGTTCCTCTATTTTTTGTTCAAATAAAAACTTGCTAAAGTTTGTATTTGCTTTAGGTACCCGCACAAGCTTTATTGTTTGTATACACTTTGGATATGCGCCAACTGCAAACTTACTTAAACTGATCTACGGCGTTTACTTTTAAAGTATTAGTAATACTTTAGGGATTCTTCGGCTTTTATTATTTAAAGCTAGATCACAGTACAGTGTGTCGTACGAAATGATAATCCGTAATGCGCTAGTTGTGGTGTTATTGAACGTGAGAAGAGAAAAATGGAGCTTTGTTTATGTTTAAAGATAAACTTTTTTTATAATAATGTAATATCAAAATCATGTCGGAAAAGGACAAATAATCCTAAGGAAATATTTTTGACGTAAGGTTTCGGTAAGGTAGCAAGTAAAATAGACTAGCATCTACGTCCGCGTGCAAACCCTGAATTTATTTTCTTAAACTGTTTTCCCATAGTAATTATTTAAGAATGGCGCAAGTTAAGTTAAATATCTTAAATATGTATTAGAAAGAATGAATGTTTAATTTAAAATTTGCTTAGATGGCATAGACTTTATAGATATGGTTAGGTAAAATAAAGTAATTAATGACGTACTTTTTAGTGCGTTTTGAAGTCAGTTTTATTTTTTATTAAAGATTTTTCAAAAATAGTCAGTCTATTTGGCGTAGAGTGTCGGTCAACCGTAAATATATAATACTTGTCTAGCGGTACCACGACCGACATAATTATTTATTATCTGGCTTAAGATAATAAATTAAAGTGTGATAAAATATAATAAGTCAATGTGCGCTTACAAAAATTTTCGACCCACATTATAAAAAAACTGGCAATTAAACGCTTTTTCACCGACGAAAACTAAAGGGAGGAGGATCTCAATTCGACACGTATAATTTTTTTTTCATAACTTTTTACAGAGTTGTCCGATTTTGATATTTCTTTTTTTATTAGAAAGTGTACACTTTCAATATAGTCCCATAGTCATCATATTAGGATCTGATGATGATATCCTGGGAAATTTGAAGGAACTCTTAAAATTTTATTAGTATAAGTATCAGTAGCTTTTTGGCTACTGGTGCCAAAATAAGAGTATAGTACAAGTACGTTAGGTGTCAATAAATAACTAAAAAGTAAGAAATAAAAATATTTAACAAAAAATAGGACCGACTCGAAACTCACTAAAAAGTAAAAAATTGCTGCGTCATTTAGTTGCTTTAATTTACTTAAGCATATCTATGAGTCGGTGCCAGCCAAGGTTTCTACTTTAAGGACGTTACCTAGAACTCACAAACTGCTTTACTACGTTAAATAATTTTTCCTTAAACTTGGCTGGCACCGACTTCATAGATATGCTTAAGTAAATTAACGGAATTAAATAACGCAGTTATTTTTTACTTTTTAGTACGTTTTGAGTCGGTTCTATTTTTTGTTAAAATTTTTTATTCAAAATAGTGGACCCTCGGAAAAAAAATAGTCAAGTCTTTCTGGCGCCAAGTGTCGACCGTATGATAGTATTTCGAAGTGTTATAAAATATTATAATTAGTCAATGTGCGCTTACAAGACTCTTCCAACCCTGTTATACAAAACTCTTCAAATCTCTAGATACAAAAGCTGTTAAATAAACGCTTTTTCAAAATGTTGGACCGCCGGAAGAATATAGTCAGTCTATCTGGCGTCGGGTGTCGCCCGTAAATATAAAACGCTTGTCTAGCGGCACCGCGACCGACATGTTTTATTATCTGGCTGAGTGTTAAATGACTTCCATGCCATCACGCTGAGGGAAATATGTCGTGTATAAATATGCTGGTAGACTACGAAGAACACTTTAATTTTTATTGACTCACTAGCTGACCCGGCAAACGTTGTTTTGCATTAAAAATTAAAAAAAAATATATAGAAGAAAATTAGATAGTAGCCGATTCTCAGACCTGCTCAATACGCATACAAAATTTAGTAAAAATCGGTAAAGCCGTTTCGGAGGAGTACGGTAACTAACATTGTGACAGGGAAATTTTATATATTAGACTAATAAGGGTTGATCGTAGAAGGGTGAAAATTAAGGATTGTATGTATTTTTGTATGTTGTATCATAAAAAAATAGAAATTAAAAATTTTGTCTAAAAAATAAAAAAAAAATTTAGGGGTGGACTACCCCTAATATTTAGGGGGATGAAAAATAAATGTTGACCGATTCTCATAGATACCTGATAAGCACAAAAAATTTCATCAAAATCGGTCAAGCCGTTTCGGAGGAGTATGGCAACGAAAACTGTGACACGAGAATTTTATATATTAGATATTATAAAAGAGAATCTTGTGTGGTGGCGCGCTCTTGGAAAAGCCTATGTCCAGCAGTGGACTAACACAGGTTGATGATGATGATGATTACGATGATTATAAAAGTTCAATTGTGAATGAAAAAAACGTACTAAAAAATAACTGTGTCATTTAGTTGCTTTAATTTACTTAAGCATATCTATGAAGTCGATGCCAGCAAGTTTAAGGAACATTTATTTAACGTAGTAAAGCAGTTTGTGGGTTCTAGATAATGTCTTTAAAGTAGAAACCTTGGCTAGCACCGACTCCTAGATATGCTTAAGTAAATTAAAGCAACTAAATGACTCGGTTATTTTTTACTTTTTAATGCGTTTTGAGTCGGTTCTATTTATTGTTAAAAATTTTTATTTCTTACTTTTTAGTGATTTATCGCCACGTAACGTACTCGTACTATACTGTCAGAGTATATTATACGGCACTTGTAGCGAAAAAGCTACCGATACTTTCACAAAAACCGAAATAGCTGCAAGTGTACCTGTACAATTTGAAGAGTTCCTTCAATTGTCCCCGGATATCATCATCAGATCCTAACATGATGACAATGGGATCATTTTGGAAGTGTACCCTTTCTAATAAAAAAGAATTATCAAAATCAGACAACATTGTAAAAATTGATGCGTGGTCATACATTAAAAAAATATATACGTGTCGAATTGACAACCTCCTCCTTTTTTATCGTCGGTTAAAAATAACAGACTTTATATTTTGTGTGTACTTCATTCAATGATTAATAAATCTCACCAATATTTTTTACAAAAACAAAATCATTATGATGTGCAATCCAATATTTAAGGCCCCCAAAATATGAATATGAAATAGAAAAAGCTTTAAAAATATAATAATTAGTCTGTTGTTTTGGTTACGTAATCGAGCAGGCAATTAATGTTTATAGACCGTAAACTAAACTGAACTGAACTTTATAGATAAAGGTCACATTATCAATGTGCCAGTAAAGTGGAAACTTAGCAACAAGTAACTACTAAAAACTATTTTAATCAAACCCTACATGAATCGCTTCAAATATGATCTTATCTTATAGGGTAGGGTTAGCATAATCGTTAAACGATGCAGTTGAAACCTTAACTTGTGATATCATGATATGATAAGTGGATCACTTTAATGTGTCCGTAGATTACGTTATAGTCTAATTTAGAAGCGCATTTTTCGCCAACTATTTTTAAAAGCCTCGCAAAAAGGAGCTAAGTGTTATTTGATACAGAATTCATAAAAATCTTTTTAATCTGTAAGAACTAAACCTTAGTTTTCAAAGGAGACGATAAATATGTGCTATCTACTAATCGTTTTAAAGGCGGTCCGGAATTATTGACTATCAACCAGGTAGGTTAAAAGATAAGGAGTAGATGAGTGTCTGAATATTATATCTAATCCATCTAGTTGACCCATCAAGCTGATGAGACCCTAAACAGACAAAACGCTAGTAATAATGCTTTTTTTTTGCTAAACGTGTAGTAATAATGCTTTACTATACGTGCGAAGCGTGGGCGGGTCACTAGTATTGAATAAGTAAAAAATGCTGACGAAAAAAGCACTTGTGAATCAGACTACAAATATAGGCCTACCAAATAGTCAAAACCGCTGAACAACACAAGACAAACCAAACGTTCACACTCAGAATGTGTTCACAATGGAGTCGGCTAAGCGAATGCCTCTCCCGGGTCCGGTTATGCCGATTCAAAGTTTTGGAACAATAGTTTTGGAGGGCCTGCAGATGTACCCATATTGTTCTGAATACGCAAGTCTAATGTAGATAGTGCCCCCACAGACTAAACTTTGATTGTCCCGATAGTTTACCGACAGGCATGAAGATGTAGGCACAGGATCGATTAGTACCTATTAGTACCAAAACAGCTTGCTTGGTTCAATGACGAAAATATTTGGAGGCAATTGGCTTTTAATTTAACACAAGTAGATAAATCATTTTATTTAATAATTAATATAGCATAAGTATATAGATTATTGATGATGGTGATCGTTACCGTATCATACATTACTAATGTAAGTCCAACCCAACAAAACAATGGAGCAGCGAGTAGAGTAAATTACCCTGTTTCATAGGGCAATGATAAGAATGAATACTTGCGTTTTTTTGTTCATTGTTATTTTAGTACTGTTAAGTCAAGTACTTTTTATCATAGCACAGCCATAGCTAAGCAATACTACCACGACTCTTGACTCATGACTTACGGTGCCGAGAGGTGGACACTGACGGCAAGGCTGGTCCACAAACTTCAAGTCGCTCAACGTGTTATGGAGAGAGCTATGCTCGGAGTTTCTTTTAAGGATAAAGTCCGGAATGAAGTAATTTGCCAAAGAATTAAAGTAACCGACATAGCTGTCAGGGTTAGAACTTTGAAGTGGCAGTGGGTTGGTCATGTCTGTCGAGCGACGGATGGCCGTTGGAGTCGCAAGGTCCTTGAGTGGAGACCGCGTCTCGGCAAGCGGAGTGTGGGGCGTCCCCCGACTAGGTGGAGCGACGATCTCCGGAGAGTGGCTGGCTTTGATTGGAGACAAAAAGCCAATAACAGAGAAGGCTGGCGCTACTTAAGAGAGGCCTATGTCCAACAGTGGACGCATGATGGCTGATGATGATGATGATGATGATTGTTGAAGTACTTCCCAAGACAAGATTTTTCACAAAAACCTCACTGGTCTAGTGTTTTCATGGCGTATCCTAATTCCATAACTTCCTAGCAAATTTGTCCAACACAATCCTCGGCATGATAAAGTCATTCAATTTGTATTTACTATTCAATATTCTATACGATTTTCTCTCTTTTGTGACATTAAGCTTTAATTCAATTTATCTAACTCTAGCTGCTTTAAAATATTTTTAGTGTGAAAATGTTGTATAAAGGTTAGTCGTATCTACGTGAAGCTACGTATATGTGTCTGACGATGCAGTATTTTAGAGAAGTGTGTTTAACCCGGTGTGAATGAAGTGAAAAAATATTACACCTGCTATGAGGTGGGTAGGAGATACCCAAATGATGTTATTGATGTTAAATATTTGACACTATGATTGTGTACTTTAAATAATATATTATTAATAGTTGGCTATTATTAATTCACTCAACAAAATGACTTAATGATAGCCAGAGTGGATCCCATATGAAATAACTAAGAGCCAAATTTATTTTATTAAATCCAAGTTTAGGTAATTTATTCTTTTTTTATTTTGTATAAGAAGAAATAATCTAAAAAAATCTGAGTGATTTGTTATTGAAATAACTAAGAGCCAAATTTATTTTATTAAATCCAAGTTTAGGTAATTTATTCTTCTTTTTATTTTGTATCAGAAGAATTAATCTAAAAAAATCTAGCTTAAAATCTAAAAAAAAGAAATAGTTTAACTTGCCAACAGATTAAATTAGCATAATTCTTAAAGACTCACCTCATATTTACGAGATTATGACACCGAACAAATCTGCTCAATGTTCTTACAGAAAATTATTTGTATCTCCTATCACTACCGGGTGCAAGTGCAACACATAACTCGAATTTATGTTTTAACCCTTGGATACCCTTACCTTCAGCGAATACAGCGGAAAATCTTGCATGTCATTATAATTATTTTGGTATAAAAATATCTTGGGTACGATATACCCGACCTCACTCACGTCGGGTTACATGACAAGAGTTTATTGAACCCATACTACTAAATGGTTCTTACTTGTGGCATCATAACGGAACTAGACCACTAACTTTAACTATATTCAATGCTATTACAGTCGGATCCGGTGAATTTTTAGTGTGCAGACGATCTTATGCAGCGTCCCCCTATGATACGACTCTCTTTGATTGGAATAACGGAAATTGGATGGACTTTGAACTTTGGTCTAAAGCTAGTAGTTTAACTTGGTTATATAGAGTTCATTGATTTTGGAAAGATATTATACAAACCTGAACGGAACTATTGAGTCTAAGTTTGAATGTTAATTTTCAATAGTCATTTACATTCGACCTGATGAATAGAAGCAGGTGTTAATTTATAAAAGTTCATTATGGATAATGAATGATTGATATATTTTGCTATTTGCCACATTTCTCATCCTAAGGCATTCCAAAATCGGAAAGTCTTCAGAAGATTTTATGTTAACAAATGAAGTTATTTGTGCCATAAACTTGTTACAATGAGCATTGTGATACAATTTCAACATCCCTTGATCTAGGTCGGAGATCAGGTTCTGGATTACAACTGAAACATAATATGTAGAAAGATTTGCCGAGTCTTGGTAACATTGTCACTTAGATTATATTTGGAGGTAACTTAATAAATAAATATTTCATTGTTGATTTGGTCAAACCTCTCAAAGGTAGCTGAGAGAACTTAAAATTTGGAATGGGTAATGATGTTTATTAGAATATTCTAGAGGCATCTAAAGTTTATCGTTTAACAACGCCTATCAAAAGATTACCACGAGATAATATATGCCAAATAATGTCATGATGTTAGCTTATACTATCTTGGAGTATTAGACGACTGATTAATTGAGAGTCTAAGCCTTTAAAAACCTTCTACCTGTCAAACCTTCCATGTTCTAAACTCCTCAGTTACCTACCGGGTTCACTTGAAAGTGGAAGAATAAATTGGTTGAAACATTAAGCTTTTATAGTATTACCAAGGTCTCTAACTGAATAAACATAAAAACAGCTGATGTTAAGGCTGAAGTTATAGACTCGTAGTAGTTTTATCTACGGCACAGTTACAGATAACAGTGTGGAATGGAGAGCCAGCCTAAACTCATGTCATAACATGTCTTCGTAAACAAACGTTGCTTTGAGATATTATTTAGGAGGCAAAGAAATATATTCCTTTTTATGTTGAATCAGGCAGCTCAAGAAAATATCAAACGTTACAAGGTTGACCATCTTTATATGCCAAAATCGAGGACAAGAAATAAAAATATATATTTGTCATTAATTACTTTTGGCCTTTAGTAAATTTTCGAGAAAAATATTAATTACCGTATCTTTTTTTTTTTTATCAACTACAAGTTGGCCCTTGACTGCTATCACACCTGATGTTAAGTGATGATGCAGTCTAAGATGGAAGCGGGCTAACTTGTTAGGAGTAGAATGAAATCCACACTCCTTTCGGTTTCTACGCGACATCGTACCGGAACGCTAAATCGCTTGGCGGTACGTCTTTGTAGGTAGGGTGGTAACTAGCCACGGCGAAAGCCTCCCACCAGCCAGACCAAGACAAATTAAGATAAATCTCAATCTGCCCCGCCGGGAATCGAACCCAGGACCTCCGTAGTATAAATTCACCGCGCCCACCACTGCGCCACGGAGGTCGTCATCTAACTCGGCTGAGCTACGTTCGGGCCATTTCGCGACTGTTTCTAAATTCCTTAGTGAAAGACGAACGACTTCATGCAACGCATATTGCTAGATATTACATATGGATCTGATATTAACAAACTATGGTCGTTATAACAAGACTCAAATTTATCCCACGACTCCCCACTAGGTTAGGCAACCACGGATCAAGCGACAAGTTGATATCAAGCGGGTCACAGTGAGCCACTGGATGCATTTGGTTCAATACCATGTTGTTTGGAAATTTTTATGAGATTGCTAAGACCAGCAGTGGACGTCCATCGGCTAGAAATTAGGAATGATAATAATGTGCGTTTGTTTCCCACGTGAGAGCGAGTAATCAAAACTATACTAAAGCCAAACTCGATTGAGAATGCTTGTCAACAAACAAATTTAAAATGAAGGTAATAAATGCAACACGTTTTATGTCTAATAAATTTAAAATTATGTTTTGTTTCTTTATAAAATCTTATTTAAAAGATATTGGATATATTAATTAGTTTTAAGCTTACTAATCTAATTTATTGTCACGAATTCGTCATAAACTAGTTTACTTAAAAAATTAGATGTAAAATGACTAGTTATTTCTACCCTCATTTTTAATTAGTTTGTTGACAAGCATTCTCAATCGAGTTTGGCTTTAGTATAGATAAATGTAGATACAAGACTGTTAAAGTATTACATTTATTTACATTCGGGTTAATTAAAAAATTGGGATTAGTCTTAAGAAAAATATCGGTTAGTTACCCTAGTTACACCCTTCTCCTTGTATGAAGCGGGTTCCAAGTAT
The DNA here is from genome assembly GCA_034621355.1 of Mycalesis mineus. Lineage (NCBI taxonomy): Eukaryota > Metazoa > Arthropoda > Insecta > Lepidoptera > Nymphalidae > Mycalesis > Mycalesis mineus. Next base: position 4,385,365 of record CM067891.1, read on the forward strand.
ATGAAGGGATTCTTTGAAATTCAAAGTAAGGAGATATAAAGGGTGTGTAAATTTGTCTGCTGAAAAAATATGTGGTGAAACTTGATGTAAATAATCACCATAACAATACGTGTTGTATCCGGGTTGAGGTTTTCCTGATAGATATATACCGCAGTAAAATTGTAATATTAGCGTTTTTTCATATAGCATCGACAAAACTGATATTGTCACTGGATGTTAAATTTTTTTTTTACGTCGCATTAAAGTACCACTTGCTAATTCTGGTCTTCTGTCCTATTAACAACTACTATGTATACAGTAGTTAGCAGTTCAGGGAACAATAAGATGGTCCACATTTTGTTAATATTAAAATATTGAAAAATGTGTACAATTTATCAATTATGTATGTACTAAAGACTAATTTATTCGTTTTTTAAAGAGTTTTATACGAATCAGAATTAATTCTTAGCACTAACAGCGCATAAGTTTACGTATTTAAAAGTTTTGGTTAAGTAGAGATTTTTATTTAAATTGTATCAAAGCATTAATTAAACTTTTAATTTTTTCATTACTTTTTTGAGAATATCATCACTTGACATATATATTTATGTACAGCACATTTAAGAGAGCGTAGAAAAAATAAATCTTTTTTCACGCAATAAAAATAGCAACACACAAAAACACGATCGCGGTCGAGTCACGTACGCACTGAACAAACTTTTCCACTGTAAAAAGCCCTCCAAAATCACCCTAAAATCTAAAATTAACGTCCCGTTTTACGTAGCCCGTAATAAAGCTTTTTTTCTCCACTCGTATCTGTCAAGAAACTTGTTATCCTATGGCCCTTGTGTTAAAGTGGTGATTATCTTGCAGTGCCTCGGACGGTCTTGAAGGAGAGGTACGAGAGTGCCCCTGAAGAGGATGAAGTCGCTCACGATGCATCCGATCTTGAACACGAAGATGTTGGTAAGTGATTTTTTAAATTACATTCGAATTCCAAACAAACCGAAGTTAATGGTGTGGGTAGACTGATTTTATGAACTGACGTTAGTATTATAAACTACCTACTTTAACTCTATACTAAAGCCAAACTCAATTGAGAATGCTTGTTAACAAACAAATTTAAAATGAAGGTAGAAAATGCAACACATTTTATGCCTAATAAATTTAAAATTATGTTTTGTTATTTTAAAAAATCATATTTAAAAGATATTGAATTTATTGATTACTTTTAAGCTTTCTAATCTATTTTATTGTCATGAATTCGTTATTAACTGGTTAATTAAAAAAAAATAGGTGTGAAATGACTAGTGATTTCTACCTTCATTTTTAATTTGTTTGTTGACAAGCATTCTCAATCGAGTTTGGCTTTAGTATAGTTATATTGTTTGTTAGTTGTGTAGTGAGTTAGTTTTGTTAACTTAAGAATTTAGAATAAGACTTAATACATACTTACTATTTTATATAATTAGCATAAAAAAGGAAAAATTATACTTACATATAAATGAAAAATTTTATATACCTAAATCAAAATTGTCGTAGTCTCTAAATTTACTAAAACAAACAAGTATCGATCAACACCGGAAAGTCGTGTTGATCGACCCCCAACTAGGTAGATTAATGACATCAAACGTGGCGCAGGAAGCCGCTGGTTACAGGCGAATCTCTTTGGAAGTCTCTAAAAGAAGCCCATGTCCAGCAGCTGTTATGATGATTATGATGAAAGTCAGGTCAGTCAGTTACTGAAGCAATTTCAAAAGCAGCTACCAATAAATATCATTAATTTATTTCTATTATACTCTGTAAACAATATATAATGAATTAAAAATGTAAAAGCACAGATACTTCGTCAGTATATTTCTCAAGAAGGTTGGTACTCGTTAGGGTGTGTTTTAACTGAACCGGAAACGACAAGATTACAGTGTATTACCGCAGTAATTTACACCACCCTTCAATAATTTAATTAGCCTGTTCCATATTCATCTTTGCTCCGTTCCCCTCATAGCTGTATCAGTGGAAACGCAGTTATTTCAGCGGGTACTTGCGGAATAAGATGTTGAAATCTTATTCTGAATATATGTTGGTTTAAATTTATATTTTGAATACTAGATATATGATATATTTTCAAATTTTATAAGTAAGTCGTTTTTATATTATTTAATTGTATTATTATAAAGTAATATTATTAAAAAAATATAGAGACATGTCAGTCGACAATATAAAGAGATCAGATAGAATTAGCAATAAAGTAATTAGAAAACGCACTAAAATAGAAGATGTAACAAAAAGGATAAGAAAATTCAAGCGGAAATGGACAGGTCATATAATAAGAGGAATTGAAAAGTGGAAAAAAGGATACGTGGTAGACAATATCGAAGATGGGAGGATGATATAAAGACCGTGGCAGGGAAGCCGTGGACAAGAAAAGCGCTGAACCGATTAGTTTGGAAAGAAATGGAGGAGGCTTTTGCCAAAGTTGGGCAAACAGACGAAGTTGTCGGTGTCACTGACTCAACCGAGTCGTTGATTTCATAGTTTGTTACATACTATGTGAATGAACAAAAATTTTATGTCTGAATAAAGGCTACTTAATGATAATAAAAACAATAATAGAATACTTTAATTATAATAATAATAATAGATTATTATTATAATTAAAGTAATATTAGCAATTTTATAATATTAGCAAGGATACATATCCTTTATTTGGCAAAAATGCAAAGGTTTGTATGGATGGATGGTTGTTACTTCGACGCTATTCTACTATTATCCCGAAATTCCCACGAAAACGAAAACTACGTAAGTGAAACCGTGCGCATCCACTAGTTATAAATATTTTTTTATTTTACGCTTGTCAAAAGTTTATAAGTAAATATTTATTATTAATTAATTAAAGTAATATTATAATTATGATTTAATAATACGATAAATATTTTTGCTGTATTCCACGTTAAAGGTAGAGCTTGTTTGCCGAATACGCGGAAATAAACCGAATCTGAAAATTTTAACTTTGCAATTTTTGTGATTACTTCTTTTTTTTTAAATCATCAACTGGTAAGAAAGTCTACGCAAAAATAAGTACCAGTATATAGTTAGTAAGTATATATAGTCATCCTTTCTTGTTCATAGCATTAATTATGAAAAAGGTCACACTGTTTTTAGACTTGTCAGCCCAGTTTACTTTAGAGATTTATGTGAAACAGAATTAGCAATGTTTTCATATTAACACGTGGGGTTGTTCTAACTACAACTGACATTCCTATTATTCCCCCTCTAGCCTTTGTGCAGTACATAATTACCCTCAACGTAATATTACCCTAAGCTCTCATGGTCCTATGAAAGAGATGAGGTCACGATATATTCACTCCTTAATTACCCCCTCTTATCCAATTACACTTTCTGAAAATTTAACCGAGTTGCTTGTACGTTGAAGCGAAATGAAACATTTCGGAGAGGCGAAATTTTGCTCTCAACATCATATTTATAACGCATATGGTATAGGGTAGCCATGTCTGAAATTTGTTTGAACCTACGGAAATGTGTAAATTTTCAGTCTTAAAATAATATTTGACAACGTATACCATACGTAATGACATATACAATTTATACAATTGTTCAAAACTTTTATTTGATTTACTTCAGTAACGCTACTGTGTTATCTTAATGGTAGCCGGTGGTAGAGTCACTACAAATAGTCTAATTTGACGTTTCAAAAGTGCTTAGAGAGAGACGAATATCGTAGCATTCCATGGATTCACCATGCGGGTACCGGGTCCACCCTGGACCTTCCTCGCGGGGCCGGGAGAAAAACTCCGAATCGCATTCTCTTCGCGTCGGCTTCTTGAGTTCTTTGTCATCTCGTCCTAGTCCCTAAGTACACTCTCCCCTTTCTGGGGCATGCACGTCACACAAGAGCCCGAGACTTGTGACACGGGTGTAGGTTTAAAAGAGTACTCTTAGTGACGCGCGTCAACACTCACCTCCTCTGTTCAAGTTATTCTCTCTGCTCAGCCAAATAAAACTGGACTATGTGAGTCCCAAATTCGTCTCTATGTCAGTCCATCTCTTGTATATTGTTAGAGAAATAGAGGTAAAATTCACACTGTCAAGTTATAATATAAACTGGCTAGGTGTACAATAATAAATATTGATATACGATAACAGAAGAGTAATCATCTGTGATACTCGTACATTACATTAGTTTGGAAAAATGGCTTTAATAATATTATGTAAAGATGATAATTTTTGAACTGGGTTGTTAAGTTTGCAATTTAAATTAGAAGGCATGGCTCTCTTAATGATATAATAAAAAGGGCTCTTGCCACCATAAACGTTCCTGCGCTAATCGAGCCGTCAGGAATAAGCCGGGATGATGGCAAGAGACCTGATGGATTGACGCTGGTTCCCTGGGAAGTGGGACGGGCCCTAATGTGGGACGCTACTTGCGTTGACACATTGGCTCCGTGTCATATCAGGGAGACATAATCAAGACCGGGAGCCGCAGCAGAAAAGGCTGAAACCGGTAAGTGGCACAAGTATGCCTCTCTGATAGAGAGTTACATATTTGTACCTTTTGCCGTGGAGACCCTTGGGCCATGGAGTCGCAGTGCCAAAAAATTCTTCCGTAACATTTTACCCCGCTTAATTGCCTCAACTGGTGACCGAAAGGCTGGCTCATTTTTTGCGCAAAGGATTAGCCTGGCTAGCCAACGCGGAAATGCAGCCAGTATTCTTGCCACCATTCCATGTGGGCATGATTTGTATAGTTATTAGGATAAGTTAGCTTAAGTTCCTTATTGTATTCTTTCTCAATAAAAAAAAAATTAGAAGGCTGATAAAAAATAAATATATGAGAAATATAAAATTAAATACTAAGGAACTTTAAAAACACCTCTAAAAATGAACTAAAATAAAGTCCTGAAAATCCTGAAACAATCGTATAATTGGTATTCCTGACACAGAAGGAAGTTTCATTAAAAATTCACATTAAAACGTAACCTATTATTTTTTTATTTTGTTTGTTACTGTTAAAACCACAAGTTATAATTTATGTTGCATTTTATTTATTATTTGAATAACGTGTAGGAAGTGGTTGCAGTGCTAAAACTGCTTTTCCATCGATATTATTCTTAAAATAAAATGTACTTAGATATTTTCTTTAACTTTAAATTAATCGACTTAATAATTTTATATTACTTTAGCTTTTTTTTTTTAATGATTACAAATTGGCCCTTGACTGCTATCACAGCTGATGTTAAGTGATGATGCAATCTAAGATGGAAGCGGGCTAACTTGTTAGGAGAAGGATGAAAATCCACACTCCTATCGGTTTCTACACGACACCGTACCGGAATGCTAAATCGCTTGGCGGTACGTCTTTGTCGGTAGGGTGGTAACTAACCACGGCGAAAGCCTCCCACCAGCCAGACCAATACAAATTGAGAAAAATTTCAATCTGCCCCGCCGGGAATCGAACCCAGGACCTCCGCCTTATAAATCCACCGCGCATACCACTGCGCCACGGAGGTCGTCAAAAAAAAGCTTATCTTTTACATATAGGTGTATAAGCGACCACTGACTCGTCACAAGATCTCTCAAATTATAATATACTCGATTGACTTGTTTAGCATAGTTACTCGTTTTGCGATGTGGACGCTCATTAAGAAAGGATTTCCCGATATTCCCACGGGCCGAAATAGCTAATTACCTTATACGTAAGTATGCCATAAATTAATCTTGTTTTGAAATATACTTATACATAATATGTTAATCAATAAAGAAAAAATACATAACTTTCTACTACTCCGACGACCTCCGTGGCGCAGTGGTATGCGTGGTGGATTCATAAGACGGAGGTCCTGGGTTCGATTCCCGGTGGGGAAGATTTTGATTTTTCTCAATTTGTCTTGGTCTGGCTGGTAGGAGGCTTTCGCCGTGGCTAGTTACCACCCTACCGACAAAGACGTACCGCCAAGCGACTTAGCGTTCCGGTACGATGTCGTGTAGAAACCGATAGGAGTGTCGATTTCATCGTACTCCTAACAAGTTAGCCCGCTTCCATCTTAGATTGCATCATCACTAAACATCAGGTGTGATAGCAGTCAAGGGCCAAGTTGTAGTCAATAAAAAAAAAATACTCCTTTTGACTTCACTAGTTGATGGAAACCTGAATTACATTGTTGAATATGCTTGCCTGCGCCGGAAACTAGCTGTATGGATGACCGCACTCAGTTACACCGTGTATGTATAAGTTCCTGAATGGAATATATCGGTATCTGCATTATTATGGCATCCCAGCACATTGTTACGATAACTGACACCACGATGTGTAGTCTAGCCGTTTCAAATATGAAATATCTTTCGCGTTTTGTTACTGAACTGAAAAATCAACTAAATAATAAAATATGTTTAAAGGTAAGTAAATACAAGAAAAATAATATTTCTTCGAATAGAAAGCTAGTAACAGTCATAGTAACTTTTCATTTAGTAATATTTTATTTTTCTACTCATAATTATAGTAGAGCTAATAAATTTTATTTGCTAAAAATTTCAACACCCGAAGTGTTCACTTTGTACGAATAACCTTATCTGAATTTTTTTCAAAACACTCGGTAAAAAAAAGCTGCTGAACTTTATTCCAATTGCATTCTATGGACGTGTATGGATACTCTATTATATATCTAATATCATACACTCGTGGAAATTAGTTTTAAAGTTAATACAAAACTAGAACTCTCGGATTATAATCCACAGAAGTCTCTACCCAGATGACATTCCTATTATTCCGAACGAACGTTCGTGCGCAGTCCGTAATTACCCCTAGCTTAACAATTTACGCTCCTAAGCTCCCTGATCTCTATAAAAGAGATATGAGCTCTAGATATATTCATGACATAATTCCTGACGCCTTATCTCGTTATACTTTGTGCAATTTTAAGAGGATTACGCAGAATCATGGTTGGCTAATTGTCTGTATTTTTTCATTTCGGAAGAAAATTCATGATTTTTAAGCTTATTTCTCTGTTATTTGTCATCATTAGCAGCTTAAAGGCTCACTTTAAGACAGCCTTTATGGATGTTTGTCCTCTCTCCACTGCACCAGAGTGGGTTGTAAGGTATCGTTAATTTTTACCCCTAAATTCAACTTTCATAAGTGAAAAAAACCCTCATAAGTTTTTGTCACGATAACACAGCAATTCCATTTTATGCTAACACTTGCAGAAATCAGTTTAAAGTTAATACAAAACTAGAACTCTCGGCTTATAATCCACAGAAGTCTCTACCCAGATGACATTCCTATTATTCTGAACGAACGTTCGTGCGCAGTCCGTAATTACCCCTAGCTTAACAATTTACGCTCCTAAGCTCCCGTGATCCCTATAAAAGAGATATGAGCGCACGGTATATTCATGTCATAATTACTGACGCCTTATCTCGTTATACCCTGTGCAATTTTAATAGGATTAAGCATGCGTTTGACGCTTAATGCCCCTTTTATTTTGGAAAGAAAAGCATGTTAATTTTAGTTTACAAGTTAATTTCTTTATCATTAATCATCATTATCAGCCCATTTTAATAGTGTTATACAAAGCCTAGTCTTTGTAAAATAAGAAACATGGTGCTTAGAATCACCTTGGCCAGTGCAGTTTGACGGACTTTTTGGACCAAGACTTCGGTTATTAAAACCAATGGTTAACATAAGTTAACTGTCGTTTACTCTAAGTTCACTGCTCACCATAACCCGTCCGCTGTTTAGGGGTAAACCCGGTGGTTATGATAACCAAGCTCGCATTCCCCGGTTATTCTTCTATTACAGATTTTGACAAATATATTTCTAGGTTTCCTAGCATTTGTTGTTCTGTACATCATCTTATTTGCTATAACATCCTTATATTTTTTATTAATTCTATCAAGTAAGTTCTTTTATCATTTCTACTCGTTAAATTAGAAACGCGATTTTTGAAGTTTTATTCATTTTAAAAATAAAACTAACTGTGTGACAACCTACCTACATAAGCTTTTAGTTTTAGAATAATTAGCACTTTACTATTTGATTTACTATAAAATTAACCACCTACAGAATAACAACGTACCTAGATAGTAAATTATAATTGAAGTTCTTATCATCCGAATCCAATCCGATCTGAAACCACATAATACGCTCACCACAGAACCAAGGAGATATAAGAAAGGTATAAAGAAGGCTGAATAAATTAAATTTATTTAATAAAATACTGAAACAGTAAATAAATAAATAAATAACTTTCATTACATTCCATAATTCAAAGTCACAAAACAAGGAATGTGTTTAAACCAATACCGCCCAAGAATTTATTTCCACAAAGACTGCCGCCGCAGGGCGCTGCGCGAGGCATGGGCACGTCCCACTCAGTATGCAAGGAGGCATATTTGCGCCGTTTGATACAGCCATTTCCTCCTAGACTTCCGCTCTTGAAAGCGTTTTGTATAAAGCAACTTGGTTAAACACAGTAACTAATGATATATACTTGTACGTAGAATATTCAACTTTGGTTAAGAATATTTAGCTACAAATAGCTTTGTATGTACTTTTTCAAACTAACCTAGGTTGCTACTAATATTTTCCGCAAATATCTATTGAGAAAATTGAACTGACGATTGGTTTTGGGAAAATTTTAACATAGACTAAAATAGCCTTGCGTACGCGAATATCGCACCTCTAGATCTAAACAGGTATTAACTCAAAAAAGCTCATTTTACAGGAGAGGCAAAAAACTGATTGATGAAACAAAAAGTATTAATTAATGTAAATTATTGGGTAAAATCTTATCGTGTCTTAGTCGTTCTTCTTTTTGATCTCAATAGTAATTTAGCAAACATGAATTTAGCGGCAATCATCTAAAGAGACCAAACTTTTAAAAAATCTCATTAAAACGAACCAATGTCTTTAGTTGCCAAAATGAAAACAAAATTATATTAACTCAGAAAAAATCTCTCCTTTTATAGTAAAAAACAAATGTACATGTAATGTTACATTTTCTAAGAAATAATTGAGTTTGAAAAATGATTCTACAACACAGAGTCAACTTGAAATTGAAAAATATTTCAGCTATACAGTAATAATTCCAAATAAAAATAATAATTGTACTCACCCTACCAGAAATACTGGTTCAACTCAAAATGTTTCATTAATCAACTCATCACTAAGTATGAAAATGGCGATAATTCAAAATATCGCTACTTCAAATTTCAACAATACGGGTACAACTCAAAATAACTCCAATTTGCCTACACCGGGTACATGCATTCCACTTGTAAATTTGAACCCAACTGGCATTGTCGCTATTTTGGATGCGAGGAAGTAGGGGCGCTCGTTCAACAATATAGATATACAAAGACATCTAGCGGCGAATATTGGCAATAGTTTTGAATCTGATTTATTGGTCGATAGGTATAGAAATAGCAAATTCGTTGGTGTGCATAACTCAAAAATCAAGAATTTTGAGCTAGTTCCCTTTAGATCTAGGGGTGCGATATACAATTATTAACTTAACTATTTATGAACTTAAAAATTTACCCACGGCCCACACAGGGCCGGTAAATTTTAAATGTATAATAATGTATAATAAAGTACCAAGGTATTATAATAAATATTGATAAAGCACGAGCACAAAATGCAATAACTGTATTTCTAAATGAAAAGCGATAAATCCGCCTCACTTTAGTTACGACACCCTTACAGTACTTCCACTGTAATAGTGACATATTTTATAACTAACATGATTGATCTGACATATACTCGTATATAGTAGAAAAGTGACTAGATGAATAAGTAAATATAGCTAAAATTTTTAACTGCTTATTGTAATTATGTTTATTTTTTGAATAAACTAAATTAATTAATTAAAAAAATAATTCTCTGATAATGAATAAATGTCTCTATAATAGTACCTAGCTTTTGTTGAACATGTCTGGTTCAAAAATATAAGAAGAAAATTATTAGTAAGTAATCCTGATCATAACAACGTTGCCAAAGATTTCATATTATTACCCACCATTACAGTAAAAGTAAAATATAATACGAACTCGTTTCAACGATCCCAGTTCAAACATTTTCTCCTCTATAATCTTATATTCGTCGTTGAGTTCGCCGGCGAAACATATTTTGTTCAGCGCCAAACCGTCTTTAATGTGGTATATTTCGTCGTTGCGTCAGCGTTGTTAGCTCGGCTGCGCACTTAAAAGATCTCAGATAAACCTTACATTCACGTACATTCGAAAAATCTTTTGTTATCGAGACAAAATCACATTGTAGCGGTCCGTGAAAGGAATCCTTGAAAATTATAACTACACTTAATCTACTTCTGTATCATTTGTTAGGGTATTACATTTAATAAAAGAAAATCATACTTGTATTCTCTATACTGTTTAAATTGATTTCGTTTATTATATTTTTGTTCAACGTAAACACAGACAGTTGGAAAACAAAAATTTCGCATTCATAAGAGCTTGGATAACATAGCTTGGGAGTAAATTGAATACGTTTCGTTCTAATTTAGTGAGAGTGATAAATAAAGGATACCAAAATTCGTTGAAAGACTTTTCTCAGATGAAACGAAAATGGAACTTGCTCTTTCAAACGCCTTATTGTAGCTTTTCAGTATTAATATTAATATATTAAAAAAAAAATGTTTTTGAAGTGAAACTTCTTTATCGGGGTTGGAAAAAAATTTAGTGTAACATTTTTTCGTTACGCGCCACATTTTTCCGTTACGCGCCATCTTTGACTTATGGAAGTGACGTGATAAATATATATATATATATATATATATATATATATATATATATATATATATATGTTATATTGAAGTGATCAGCAAAATCAAAGGGTTTATTTTAATTCTAATTCCAGTGAATTTCTAAAAAAAGTAAGTAATTACGACATCAATGATAGTAATAATTCTATTAATGAAATTCAATAATAATATTTGTAGTAATAAGCTAAAATGAAATAATTGTAGAATTTGTATTTATGTCTATGATAATAAAAGCCTTTTATTAAACTTTATCTAATTTAACTTTATTTAATCAATTTCTGTAAAGTTGCATATAGTAAATTATTTTTTGAAAAATAACGTCGTAAAAAAGTTTCACTTCTTACGAGTGTACGCTAGTACACGCACACATTTTTGTTTTTTGTCATTCTTTATTACCTTCAAAAGCCACCATTGTAGGAGCAAGTGCAGACAAACTTTTAGCTTTCATCGTCATCATCATGATTGACAGCCGCTGGTCGTCCACTGCTGGACGTAGGCCTTTTTAGGGACTTCCAAACACAAAGATCCTTAGCCGACAGCGACCAGCGGCTCTCTGCTGACAGGTTTGATGTGGTTAGTCGACCTCGTCCTCGTCGTCGACCAATAATGCGCTTTCTTTAGCTTTTATACTTGTAATAGCTTGACCATCACGGACCCTACGTTAAAAAGTACCTATACTTAAGCCAAACTCGATTGAGAATGCTTGTCAACAAACAAATTTAAAATGAAGGTAGAAAATGCAACACATTTTATGCCTAATAAATTTAGAATGATGTTTTGTTTTTTATAAAATCTTATTTAAAAGATATTGAATATATTAATTAGTTTTAAGCTTACTAATCTAATTTATTATCATAAAGTCGTCATTAACACACAACAAGTTAACTAAAAAAATTAGGTGTAAAATGACTAGTGATTTCTACCTTCATTTTTAATTTGTTTGTTGACAAGCATTCTCAATCTAGTTTGGCTTTAGTATAGATCATATAGTCTACTGGCTGCTTTAAAAACAAAGTTTAAGCTAGATTTTGTTACATGTATCCCTATCGGCGAGCTTCATATTATTTTTAAACTAATAAGGGATCATAATGAGATAAAACATAAGCGTATAATCTTTCGATATTGAGCCCCACACATAAATAGACGCCAAGATGCTTTATAACATAAGCTGAGCTATAAAGATTTTTGGATAAGTCTGCGTATTTTATGGCTTGTTTTTAGTGGGATGTTCTTTTAACGATTCGTTTTTCTTTTTTAGAGTAATAAAAGTTGTGTAACATGCGTCCGCGTGATTTATTTTGTGTCGCTTGTTTGTTTGTTCTTGCAACTGTCAAATCTAAATTCAAATCCTTTTAATTTCAGTGAAACAATAAAACTTATGACGAAAAAAAGAGAAGAGTTATTAGTTTAACGTGACTATCTTTGTTTTTGTATATCTGTGCTTGTTTCAAGATATGGACATTTTTTTGACGTTTTTTGTATAAAGATAACGTAATCGAGTTGCTCCTTATCTATGTTTAATATGATCAATGCGTAACATACGTTAAGCCAATTTGATGAAATCATTGTTTTTCTATGATGGATTTCAGACATAAAATTTTAATTCAAAATCATTTATGAGTTGGCTAAAGTCAAGTTAAAGATACACATTAAACTTATGTTCTTCTTAATTTGCAGCCTTATGTTGACTTTTGTTTAAAAACAAGGATTACTTCATCATAAAAAACAAAATAACTTTGAAACTTATTTTTCTGTTTTCCTTCGCCATTCTTAAAAATAAAATATTCCATTCACCACTCCTTAGTCACATAATAACAAATGGCTAACAATAGGTCGGTAGAGTTCTTTCGATGCCAAAGAAAAAATAGATCGGCTATATAGCCTTTTTGTATTATCATACAAAGAACTTCATATTGTAAGACCGGTATAACAATATTAGAGCACATTTTATTTATTATAGAAATATTATGATTTCTTTTAGACATAATGTTTTAATGGAATTTCTATTTATTTACGAGATATATCCATAACAAAATTTTCATAATTCAAATATTTCAAAAAAGTGAAAGCCAAGAAAATTATGATTATTTTTTCCAATAAATAAACTTTTATTTCAACCGTATTAGGTCATAGCAGTGTTAGTAATACATTAATTAACTTATAAAATAGGTGTTAATTAAGTATGTATTTACTCCTACTAAAATCTAAGGCCTGTCCTACTAGTCAGTACGTTACGCAATAAACAGTCGAGCCTGTCAACTACTGGAAGCAATCCACACGCGCCTTGGCGAACATGCCTGAAGCACTGCAGAATCAGGACAGTAGCATCATTGCATTGCGTTGGGCGTATAGTAGTTATTATGAGTACTTCGTCATAGAGGGGTATTTTTTAATTTTATTAACACTCTGTATTTGCTAATCACTCTCTAAATATCTTAAAAGCAGTGTGTAATCGAAAATAACTGCTACTAATTGTCACCGATGTGCTTTAAACCAGTTTAATTACAAAGGCAAAGAATGGCTTAATTTGTTTTTAAGCTATTGTATAGCTTTTATCGCGGGCCTTGAGCGTGGAGACCGAATACAGTAATTCCGTAACGAAAAAACCTAACATCCCCTGAGTATCAAAAACATAATATCAAAAGCATAATTTCGGCAACGACGTTATCGGGGAACGTGGCTTAGCGGTAAGGCGCTCTAAGTGCCTGGATTGCCAGAGAGACACGGGTTCGAGTCAGTTCCGCAATTTTTTTTTTTCAAGCGTGATATTTCAAAAAGTCATTTTTTTTTAATTAAAGACTTTTTGCAATATCACGTTAAAAAAAAAGAAAATTGCAGAACCGACGGGATTCAAACCCGCGTCTGTCTGGCAATCCGGGCACTTAGAGCGCCTTACCGCTAGGCCACGGTCCCGATGACGTCGGTAGGTAACCATAAGTTGATAAAAAATGCTATGCCACACGTCATTTTTGTTTTAGAAGCACACAGTATCTGCTGGTAACATACTAAATATTCTAAAAGCTCTGCATCAGGTAATAACTGCTACTAATTTTGCTAGTAAACTAATATGACAAGCAAACATTCGACCTTCGGTTACAGATCCAAGTACTATTCAAACCAAATTGCAATAAGCGTAACCTTACAAATGAGGTAATCCGTAATCCCCATTATTAAAGCATTACAGGCGGATACGGTCCAGCGAATTTACTTAATCCCATCTTAATCTAAACTCGTGCAATTTGCCGGGGACTTGTTTGCGGACTCGGTTTCTTTACTTTGCCCGTGTAAAAACGGATTAAGTCCCTTTGAAGTGAGCTTTCGTTGCGGTAATCTATTACTGATTTATATTTAAAAATATTTATCGTGCCGGAGTTTTGTGAATCTGTAACGGTTATGGAAAATAGATTAAAGTTTATTTAAGAATATTAAAAATAATTTTGAATTATCTTCGAAAATCTAATCTTTTTATATAGCTCAGCTACTGTATGTCTAAAATATATATACAATATAAAATAAATATAGATCACGATAGATTGGAAACAGTCAAAGTAACCCTAAAAAAAGAGGAAGACGATCAAGAAGGAGCACCCTGCAGACGGATGTTTTAATACTACTCTTCTAAATATTATTTAGTTACGCAATCTAATATAAATATTCTCTTTCCGCACAGTACAGCTGTATTAAAAGAAGTGGGTAAACAATTATAGTGCAACGAGCGAGAATCGAGGCCAAGACCTTTCAGCATAGGATCCAGCTCCTTACCCATTCAGCTATTAAATAAGGGTTGCTCGCTTTACCATGTCACGTTTGTTACAGATGAAACCAACGACCGGTGGTGGGGTGAGTCAGCAGTGCCGCCCGCACCAGCCGTGGCCGCGGTTCCACCACAGCGACCTTCCATAGTTACCAACATCACAAGAGAGGACCCGTCGCCCACTCCACCGAGGCAGCACATTTCTAATGAAGGTAATTTGCATTTAAACCATCATCCATCACTATAATGGCACAAGATTCTCGTGTAATACAAGAGTGAGTTTTCTAAATTATATGCCATGAAGACCACCATCCTGCTCCAACGCGAGTTGGCAATTTTTCATTATTTATAACATACATACATACATAAACATCACGCCTTGTTCCCATAGGGGTAGGCAGAGACCACATCCCTCCATTTGCCACGGTCCTTGCACACCTCCTTAGCTTCTTCCACTCTCATTAATCCTTTCATACAAGTTCGTCGGTTTAGGGTACTCTTGACCTGGCCATTATTTAAAATGTCCTGAATTTGGTCCAGGAACATTCGCCTAGGCCTTCCCCTTCCAACATTTCCATTCACCCTCACCTTGTAAATCTCTTTTGTTAATCTCCTTTCATCCATTCTCTCTACATGTCCAAACCATCTAAGCATACCTTTCTCAATTTTAGTCACTACATCTTCTTTAACACCACACTTTTCTCTTATCACACTATTTAAAAAAAAAATTATAACAACCCTTATTTATAAAAGGCCTTGACTGCAATCACACCTAATGGTTTGTGATGATGCGAAATGGAATGATGAATCTAAGATCGAAGCGGGCTAATTTGTTAGGAGTAAGATGGAATTCACACATCTATCATTATTAACACGACATCGTGTCAGAACGATAAATCGCTTGACGGTACGTTTTTGTCATTAGAGCGGTAACTAGCCATAGCTTAAATCCCCCACCAGCCAAACCTGGACGAATTTGGAAAATTTTAATCGACCTAGCCGGGAATCGGACCCGGGACCTTTATCTTATAAATCCACTGCGCATACCACTACGTCACGGAGACCGTCAAATGATTTTTTTTTATCGGCTACAAGTTGGCCTTGACTGCTATCACACCTGATGTTAAATGATGATGCAGTCTAAGATGGAAGCGGGCTAACTTGTTAGGAGTGGGCTGAAAATCCACACCCCTTTCGGTTTCTACACGACATCGTACCGGAACGCTAAATCGCTTGGCGATACGTCTTTGTCGGTAGGGTGGTAACTAGCCACGGCGAAAGCCTCCCACCAGCCAGAATTCTTTGAATTGAATGTCTACTAGACTTATTACTTACTTTAGAGAATTATGTTGTTTTAATCTGAAATTAAATCGTTTTAATAATCTCGAAATTATTAAAAAATACTTGTTAGTTAATTTTGTAGCTCTACCTGATATTATAACATGAGTGAGTTTAGTAACATTCCAACTTCGATACATTAAAATTCATCATATTCTACTCAACATCACATCCAAGTTGGTACTGCTATCTGCATATGTCAAGTCGTCAGCAGTTACGCCTCTTCATCTCTAATAAACGATAGTCTCCGTAATGTAAAAGTTGTCTAAGCCCGCCAACCCGCATTCCATATCCCTTATTTATATAAGAGACAAAGCCTTCTGATAAGTAAAATTTTCAGTGCTTGTATCCTGCAATGCGACACTAATTAGGCTAAAAGATAGGGTAGGTTTTATTAAGCTACAAAGTTCAAGAAACTTTTTTTTATTTAATAATATTAAACTATTTAAGTGTTTTTAGGGGTCAAAGCTTATTAGGCATTTTCAAAAAAGTTATCGTCAACGGGTTGACGGGTCAAATACTAAGAATTAGGGAAATATTAGTTTTCTCATGGCATGGCATGGTGGTATAAATATGGAATTTTAACTTCACCATGTGTTCATTTATTATTTCTGTGATCTAATCTACAAAATCTAATAAGTCCCCACGTCGCTCTAGTAAATATATATTTAATATCAGGAGCTCATTATGATATCACTACAATGTGTTAGATGAATACCCTATTTAGCCGTCAACCAGGATTTAGGGAGACAGAATTGAAAAAAAAATTGAACTTCCTCCAGAATCTTAAGGGAGATGTGTAGACAAGAATGTATTTAAATCTTGTAGGCGTCAACCATTTTTAACCGACAAAAAAAAAACGGAGGAGGTTCTCAATTCGACACGTATATAATTATATATTTTTTTTACAGAGTTGTCCGATTTTGATAATTCTTTTATTATTAGAAAGGGCATACATCCAAGGTGGTCCCATCGTCATCATGTTCGGATCTGAAGATGATATCCAGGGGAAATTGAAGGAACTCTTCAAATTTTGGAGGCACGCTTACAGCAATTTCGGTTTTTGTCTCGGTATCGGTAGCTTTTTGGCTACTAGTGCCGTATAATATACTATGACTGTATAGTATGAATACGTTACGTGTCGATAAATCACTAAAAAGTTAGAAATAAAAATTTTTAACAAAAAATAGAACCGACTCAAAATGCACTAAAAAGTAAAAAATAACTGTGTCATTTAGTTGCTTTAATTTACTTAAGCATATCTAGAAGTCGGTGCCAGCCAAGATTTCTACTTTAAGGACGTTACCTAGAACCCACAAACTGCTTTACTAATGTTCCTTAAACTTGGCTGGCACCGACTTCATAGATATGCTTAAGTAAATTAAAGCAACTAAATGACACAGTTATTTTTTACTTTTTAGTGCGTTTTGAGTCGGTTCTATATTTTGTTAAAAAATTTTATTGTTTATGATAGCATGGATTTTTTTTATTTTAAAATAATTATTTTATACACAGAAATGTGTGAATGTACAAGTCCGAAAAGTATCGGTACGTTTCGGGTTATACCTAACACATTGTATATAAAGGCCTTCTTGTACTACACATTCCAACCCTTTCCGAGCTGCTGACGAAAGTAAGACTATCTCGTTACACTAACTCAATCACACGTGCACCACGTGACACTGGCGCTTTAGTAATTGTGTCACGTGTCTACAATTTTGCGGGCGCAGTGTTTACCCCTTTTGCGGCACAGAACACGGTCGCTCATTTTGTTTCATGACATGTTCCTATTATAAAACCTACGTTACCAACTGGTAGATGGTGCTTATTTATTTGTTTAGTACAGATTGCTTTCAGGAGATGGTTTGGCTTTAGTTGTGTGTGAAACTCAAGGAGAGTTTGCGAAGCTGAAACGTGTCTACCTATAAATTATCATCTGTCGGCAATCGACGGTAAATGTTATGGAAAGTCCCACATTTAGCCTTGCTTCGATCAAGCTATTTGCTAAGCTAAGCTAATCTTATCTAATCTAATCTAAGCTATGATAGCTTTATTTCATTAGACAGTGTATTTATGGTTCTGCTGTTCTAACATTCCTTCAATTTACTCCCAGAAGTACTGGCTACAGCCGGCTCAGAATCGTTGTATTTGGAAGACCCTGTCTAAAAAAGGCCTATGTCCAGCAGTGGACGTTCATTGGCTGTTAATGATGGTGATGATGATGAAACTCGTTTGAGCTGTCGATTTACTGCTACACACAAAGCTTCCAAAAATAGAACTATACCAGAATATGATAACGCAAAATCAAATACTGAACAGTTTAACGCTTATCTCTGGAGTCTAGACTATAACTAATCTTACTTACGAATCTGCGTTCCGAGCCGGTTGTAGAGTCATTACAGACAACACAGCCTACTTGAAACAAACCAAGTTTGAATTTTTATTGTAACATTATAATATCATTATAATATTTATATTTTTGACGACCTCCGTGGCGCAGTGGTGTGTGTGGTGGATTTATAAGACGGAGGTCTTGGATTCGATTCCCGGTAGGGCAGATTGGGATTTTTCTCAATTTGTCTTGGTCTGGCTCTAGGGAGGCTTTCGCCGTGGTTAGTTACCACCCTACCGACAAAGACGTACCGCCAAGCGACTTAGCGTTCCGGTACGATGTCGTGTAGAAACCTATAGGAGTGTGGATTTCATCGTACTCCTAACAAGTTAGCCCGCTTCCATCTTAGATTGCATCATCACTTAACAGTCATGTGATAGCAGTCAAGGGCCAACTTGTAGTCGATAAAAAAAAAGTATATATAGACAGAAATCTCTAAGTGCAATCCTTGGCCATGGGAGATATGGAAAGAAAACACAATAACAGAAAAGTGGGAAATTATTCGTATAGTTCCAATGTCTTGAACTAATCAGGTATATGCGTTGAATAAAACAATAGACACACCACATCTAGGTTACTTAACAACAACACAATCTCAGGATTGCATCGTCACTAAGAAGGAGATCGCAGGCAAGCGCCAACTTGGCATTGTATACAAAAACTTGTTTTAATCTATGTTAAGTTTGTCTTCGACTGAAATCTTATTTTAGTTAGTGACGATGCAGTCTAGGGTGGTACCGAACTGTCTTAGTAGTTGCACCTTTCAAAGTTTAAGTCAGAGTCAAAATATCTTTATTCAGAATATTCAGGTCATTTATAATTTTTTTCAAACCTACTTGTAACGGTTTATTACTCGGCATCATACACTAACGCTAAATCGCTATGCGGTACGTCTTTGCGGTAGCGCGCTAACTAGCCACAGCTGAAGCTAGACTAGCGATAACTGAACAAATTAAAAAAAAATCCTAAACCAACCCGTTGGGAATCCAATCCAGGACCTCTCTGTTGTAAGCCAAGGTATTACTGAAGCACGGTAGTCGTCTATTTTTATAGTTAGTATATTTTTATTTATTTTTTCCAAACAAATCAAACGTATAGTACTTGCTTGAGCTTACAGTGCCGTGGGAAACAAACATCCCTAAAGACCATGTATTCAAAGTTAATAAATATTATGACCTTACTAATGAACGAACCAAAAATGGCTAAGGTAAACGCTGGTAAAGTCGACAGTGTCCCAATAGCCGTCATAATATAGAAAAAGGCCTGTTATTTATTTCTTATAATAACTAAGTAAAATTTATTTATGCTAACATATTTGTGGTATTATACACGATAATTTGTATGCAAAATTTTAATCAGCACTTTATTGGTGTTTGAGAAACAATAAACGAAAGTTTGCGTTTTTGAATAATTCGTATTTTTTTACAAGTTTAGGCACTGAATCGCAGCTCGCCATGCTTGTATACTATGTAACTTTTGTAACATTTGTTGTGAACTTTTGATATATCCAATTATTTTATAGAAGAGTCAATTTAATTTTCTACCGAAATAATTGAAAAAACCATGTTATATTTCTTTTTATTTTTATTTTGGGAGTGTGACATCTACTCGTACTTTGAATTCCCAACTTGAACCAGAACTCGTCAAAATTTTGACGACCACTGGGACATACACAGCAAATGAACGTAAATCTGACACCGTTTCTAGTTTCAGCTTTATTGCGTGGGGATAAGGTTGAATGTTGCATTAGGCACGGCCTGTTAGTGTTAAGTCTTTAACTTAGCTTTAAATGTTAAGATGATAATATATCCGCTTGATAGTTACAATGCCTTCATTTTTAACATAAGTCAAAATTGAAGTTAAATATGATTTTACGTTAACGTGTTATATATAAATATCAGCTTTACTAGCTCGTTATGCAGCTTTGTTTAAACATATCGTTAGATATGTATTTTTTCATCGCTATTAAAGCGGGCAAACCAGCTCACCTGCGGGTCACCTGATGAGTGATTACCACCGCCTATGTACATTTGCAACACTAGAGGTACTGGTAATGCGTTGCCAGCCTTTGAGGAATTGATTGAGTGGATTGCCCCTTAAATACCCCTATGATATAATTGTCAGAAAATTCCGCAGCAGGAAGTTGGTTCCAGAGTCTGCATATGCGCGGCAGAAATGATCTAGAAAATCTAGAGGTTGTAGATAGCCAGCCATCCAGATGGTGTAAGTGAAACTGGTTTCTACGCCGCAAGTTCCGCTGAGAGAAGACAGAGGGTAGTATAATTTCGAACAGCTCTTCAGAGCACTCGCCATAATAAAGACGATAGAACACACATAGAGAACTAACGTCCCTATGGTGTTCTAAGGTCTCCAACTTGCTGGTGAGTTTGGAATTGTCAACAAAGCGAACTGCCCGCCTTTGAATGCGATCAAGTGGAAGAAGTTGGTATTAAGGTGCTCCAGCCCATAGATGTGAGCAGTACTCCATGTGCGGACGTACTTGGGCTTTAACAGCAAGCAAGCAGCAAGCAGACAGCAAGAGCCTATTTTTTTTTTTTTTTAGGGTATGTCCGACTTGCACGGACTAAAACGACCCCCTCTGGATTCCGAGGTTGGCACGGGACCGCAATTGATTACTTCATGCCCACCCACTTACGTATTTTCTCTCTTTCTTTTCTCGCATTTCTCCAATTCTTCTCTTCTTTTCATTATGCCCCTTAACATTTGGGCATATGTTAGCCAATCTTCTTCGCTGCTAAGCATACGCGTTATCAGATTGTGGGCCTTTACGTCGCTGTTCGCTCCTTGTGCCACGAGTCTTAGATCCGCGCAAGCCGGACACTCGAAAATAGCATGTCTCGGGGTGTCCTCTTCTCCGCAGGAGTAGCATTTATCAGTCGGAGCTTTCCCGATTGCAAAGAGGTAAGTATTGAACACCCCGTGACCGCTCAACGCCTGTGTAAGCCACCGATCCACCTCTCCGTGTTTTCTATTGATCCATAGTTTGAGGTCCTTTATCAGTTCCCTGGTCCAAGCTCCTTTTCCTCCTTCCAACCATTCCCTTTCCGTTTTAGTCTAGCCACAATCCCAGGTATTTTATGTGATCCTTTGGAGTGATTGTGGCATCGTTAATAATAAATCTTATTGAGTCCAGTTTCCGTCTGCCGCTGAACACTTCTGCCTCCGTCTTTTCTGGGGCTAAAGACAACCGTTTTCCGACCATCCACCATAGGCAAGAGCCTATGTTGAGGCTGAAAGTAACGATGATTCAGGGAAGTCTCAATTTCAGACACAAGTCTGGACCTACACTCCTCCAGCTGTTTAAGAGAAAGCTGTACGCGATCATTGTAAAGGGCGTCGCCCGTGCTATCATTCGTATAGCAACGCATGTTGTTGCTGGAAATCATGTCATTTATGTGCAGTATGAATAACGTGGGCGACAACACTGAACCTTGTGGAACACCAGTGTTAATAGATTTGAAGGGTGAAGGGAGCACAAACCGTCGACTACGAATTTAATGCTCCGTTCATTTAGAAAGTTGGCGATCCAATCGCATAGCTTCTCCGGGGATCCATAAGAAGTTAGTTTGGGCAGAAGTGCCTTATGCCATACTCGATCAAACTTCTTCGCAATATCTAAGCTCGCCGCGCGGGCTTCTCCTTTACTCTCTAAAGCTTGTGCCCAACGGTGAGTGAGGTAAACTAGGAGGTCGCCAGATGATCGGCCATGGCGAAAGCCATATTGAGAATCGCTGAGGAGTTGACGTTCTTCTAGGTACCCAAGAAGTTGATAATTTGTTCCATCACTTTGGAGTGCAGGGAGTTTATAGAAATAGGCCTATAGTTGGGTGGAATTGACTTATCGCCTTTTTTGGGTACTAAGTGTACCAAGGCAGTCTTCTAAGTAGTCGAAACAGTACTGGAGGAGTAGGATAGTTGAAACAGACGTGTCAGGACTGGAGTCTGCTCTGGTGCACAAGTTCTCAATACAACCGCTGGGATACCATCCGACCCACTTGCCTTGTTGATGTCTAGGGACAAAAGCGCTTTGTGCACTTCACGCTGGGTGAAAAGTATGTCACGCAAAGAGCTATTACACCGCGGGATGGTAGGCGGTGTATTTCCTCGATCATCAAGCGTAGAATTATTGTCAAAGAGAGTACCAAGAATTTCTGCTTTCTTTTTAGCAGAATAGGCCAGTGTATCGTCTAATTTGCAGAGTGATGGAAAAGAAGAACGGCAGAAGTTGCCTTGAATGGCTTTGGAAAGAGACCAAAAAGCACGAGATCCAGGTGGCCTTTTAAGCAACCTCTGACCAATTCGTTGATGAACTTGCACCTGGCAATAGTACTTTTGTAGGATTTGGAGGCAGAGTTAAAAGTTTTGTTCAAGTGTCCTGCATTTGGATCTTTTTGTTACATGCCGTGTTCCACGCTTGGTCACACATGTTCACGTTTAGGTTTGAGTCGGTCGCTGATTTTAGTTTAATAACTTTGTTTCGGAGGGCAGTTTCTTATTGTGCGTTCTGAATGGATGGGAACGAGACCAAATAATGTTGCCTATAACAAATGCTTCACAAACAAATTAGCATCGAACTCGATGAAACATAACAACTCACAGTCAATCATATTATGTTTGATTTTGTCTCTTCCCATAACTAGTACGTCACATTGCAAAATCTCTATAGGATTTGGTTATAGTTCGATCGATTGGCAAGACACGGTGCTCGGAAATTTACCATTAACAAGTACCACCAGATCGACTGCATACTATTCCCCCATTATGACTACAGATTTTCAAAGCTGGAGTATCAAAACATTCATATCATATATATTGAACTAAAAAAAATAATTAATAAAATGAACTTTATGTCTAAGTCAATAAAGTTCAAATTCTTTTTCAAAATTGACGAGTTCTGGGACATTTTGACGATAATTAGGACAAACCTGGCGGATACTGGTACAAATCGCTCATTTTGAAAATTTTTTAAATATTTAGTTACATTATATTAACTCATTAATACCAAAATTATATTTCTAAAAAATTAATTAAATTTGCTCTCTTGTCATGTAATTAGTTTTTCTCTACTATGACTAGTAGTAATCTGGCAAGCCTGCAAAGGTAGCGAAGTTCAGAAACTGACGACTATTGGGACGTTTACCTTATGTGGTTAGTTTATACGCGGTAGAAGTGGGTGCGAGGGGTATACCAGCGAAGTCTCTCTACAACCTGCTAAAAGACCTTGGCCTTACTAGAAGTGCAGTAAGCTCCATATTGGAACGAGTGTCCAAAGCTGCTCTAGTAGGGTCCTTCCGAATTTGGCTGGGCAGGGAGAATAACTTGAACAGAGGAGGTGAGTGTTGACGCGCGTCACTAAGGGTACCCTTAAACCTACACCTGTGTCACAAGTCGCGGGCTCTGTTCGGAGTTTTTCTCTCAGCCACGCGATGGACCCGGCACCCGCACGTTGAATCCATCGAATGCTAAGATACTCGTCTCTCTGAGAATCTTGTGGTTCGCGGACAAAATTACCCAAGAAAAATATATTCTTACAACTTAGCTCTAAAAAGCATGACATCTACTTATTACTAGTAGGAAATACTGGAGCGTGGCAGATGAACATACGACACCTTACATGTTGTTGGATACTGCCACCATGTATGAGCCCTTTATGTTATGGGGGTCGTTCAGGGCAACCCCTAAAATAATAATTATTAAAAAAATGTCGTGTGATGAAATACTCAACAAACACGTTAGATTCAATGCACGTCAGAAAAATATCCTTGTACAATATCCTTTAGAATGTGCAATTTATCCGATTGCGCCGGATAACCGAGTTTTGGTGTCTGAATCTAGCATTTCCTCGTACCTTTCCACAGTTTAACGTGCACTTTAAGTGAACACCAAATAAACGTTTCTTGCGTTCAAATACGGGAACCCCGGCTTTAATAAGAGTTAAGCGGTTTTGAGGAATAGGAATACCACATTAATGGAATTATAATAGGGAAATCTATTGTGAATAAATAATTGTAATTTTAGGATTAATACATTTTATGATTAATTTTACACATTTTAGTATAATTATAATTTTTCAGGAATGCATAACATTAGGTCATCACAATAATAATACCAACGACTCAATTGTTTAAATTTGGCGATAATCATTTAAATTATAATTCATCTGAATTGATCAATGCCTATCTGTGATGTGAGAATCTGTTTGCGTTGATCTCCAAAAGTACTGCCTATGAGTTATCGAATTTTCATTTGATTTTCAAATGTAGTAATCCTGTAGTAATAAATTAATTTTAGCTTAAGCTACATGTAAATTTTGTTAACCACTATGTCTCCTATACGAAAAGTTTAACCTAATACCTACAAACGATGATAATTCAACAATATACTAATCTGATTTTTTTTTGTCAACAGAACCATTCGACATGATGTACGTCTACATAATAGCTGGAGCGGCAGGAGTTATAATGCTGTGCGTTATAATCGGCGTCACAAAGTGTTTGTTACACAAAAGCACCGCCGACCAACCGAAAGGCCCCGACGTATCCGCCTCCACGGACATACCTAACGGTTTCAACGACAGTATATCGGAAGTCGATAACGATATCAACATCACTAGCCTCTCCGGGCCAGTCGACACCGTCGACTCGAGTCTGAAGCAGGAAATGCAAATCCAGAGCATGGTAACGAACCTGAGCCCAAAAATCAATCGATACGTCGGCCGACCGGTGCCCAATACGTATCCTCATGTCAGTACGAATATGTACGGACAGGTGGCCGAATTCCCCGTTGAAATGCCTCTGCGAACTATGCCTCATGGTACGTTAGGACGCGGTGTTGCGGTTAAAACCTTGCCTAGAGTGCAAATGCACACGGAAACAGACCCTAACACCCGGAGTTTATATCGATATTCAAATGCCCAGTACTACTTCGGGTGACAACAAGACAGTGGGCAGTGCCCGGACGTGTCCAGGACTTACTGTTTCTAGTTGCGTAGTGAACGGAACTTTGTATTGTCCTACTCTTAAATACAGAAACTGTGATATTAATTGAAACTTTCCTATTGTACTGCGAACTGTGTTTTTTTTTTATTCTATTCACTTAGGAAGCGCTGTGTATTTTATTCGATGGCGGGAAATGAAATTTGATTGGTTTCCATTGTTTTTAGTCTGACTTACAGAAGTATAATAGAAATAAACGTATTGTAATGTACCTCCGTAAGGCAACTCATACACCATACAATATAATTGAGCAATATACATTTAAAAAACGATGAATGTCACGACTTTCTATTCAATTTCTTGTTGAAAGTTGATTAGAGATTTAAACAGGATTCTTGCCAACATCAATGCGCACTGATTGGGAAAATACGTTGCTTCGACATAACAACAAACACATGCTATTGTGTTTTAAGTCAAGGTGTGTGTGTCGGCCTTATGACGTAGTCAAACCGAAGGCAAAGAAAAACAAACTTATTTTTGAGAAAAGCCTGTTTGTGACAGCTAAATAATTATTGTGTTTATTCAACTTTTGGGAAAAGAAACTTTTACGCGGAATTACTTTTTCCTCGGAGCGGATATTAAGCATCTTTTACTTTGTTAAAACATTTGGAAAGATTATTTCATTCTTAAATGTATTCATTCCTTAAAGCTGTTACAGAAACTTTGAGTTAGTTATTATTATCTTTGAAAAAATGTTTTACAATGAATGTAGATCATTCACAGTTATTTAAAAACTTTGTACAGCTTAATTATTCGTACAAAGATAATACGAGAATGTTAAACCCGTGATGACCTCTTCAGACCTGCCAACTTTAATTTTCAACTCAGGTTGGCAACGGTAGCTTTCGCATGACTTTGTTTAACTTGGAGGTTGTTTAGCTTGTTGACAGGCGCTTTACCTATTAACTAGGTTGGAGTTTGCGGCATCCGACATGTTGACATACCTGAAAGTATGTGTTTAATTATTAATGTACATTTAAAGTCCTTATTTAATTTATTTATTGTGTTCTAATGTTTCTCTGTATCTTTTTAATTATCCTTAATGTTTACAGGATGTATGGGAATTGATAATGGAGGCACATTTGACAAAAAAATATTTTTTTTAATTTGTTTAATTTTGTCTCATAGCTAATCTCGATTTTAAACGTTTAAACTAATCTTCATTATATGAAAATACATCGTTTAACACTGATCAAAGCTAATGATATTTGTTAAATAGGAAGACCTTATGAATTCTTCATCTAAATACGCAGCGTCTTTCTAAGCGTGATGGACAAAATTGATAATTTGAGTAAACACACTATATTTATGAATGTTTCTAATTAAATGAGTATAGTTGAATTAATTTACTATATAATTATTATCACCTACTTTATAGTTTGATTGTAAATGTAGGTGAACGTAGTGTTGGATTTTGTGAGATTTTTAAAGCTATAGCAAATTATAGTCAAAGTTTGGTTGAATTTTGAGCTTGTCTAGTTAAAAAATTAAAAGTAAGAAAAGTTATTAAAAATCATAGAACATTAAATTATACTTTAGTAAATTTACAGCTGGATAAACTCATAATTTTAGAAATTAAAGTTATGTAAAATTTTCACGTTTCACCATAAATTTTGATATAAAGGATAATTGTAATAAAATGTAGTCCATGTGCTATTTCTGTCATCTATCTCTACAGCAATTTTCAACTAAATCCGTTCAGCCATTCTGGAAATATAAATTTTAAATACACCTTAGTTTTATGTTATACGCATAAAACACATACACATATATTTATATAATCTATAATTTTACTCGAAAAACAATCATGGCTTATTTTGAATGTGTTTTTATATGATAACGTTATGTTTTTTTCAGTTAGTAACCGATATACCTGCAAAGCATTACGGGTAATAATTGTAAACAGAAAAGACAACAGCGTTGTAGAGGCGGTAATCAAATTAATCGGTAATTAATGTAAGCTGCCAGTCTGCGCGACAGGACAATGTGAAATTATAGTTGATTGATCGATGAGTAACGACAAGCTTTTGTTCATATAAATGAACAGGTTAAAAGTATAGACCTAAGGCCTCAATTCCACCAGCGTTTTGCGAGCGTCAACATCTCAACATCTGCGCAACGTCGCCGTTGCGTTTCTTGACAACAAGTACAATCACGTACATTTTTTAACAACCTGTATGATAAATTTAAATGTATTCTTTTTCTTACCTCATAACCTAAATTTGCCCCAGGCTGTCCAAACGTATGCTCATATTTAAGTATTTTATTTAAATACATAATAAATTTCAAACTACTACCTATGTTTCATACCAATCACTGAAAATATACCAAAAAACTTAAGATTTTCAATAGATTTTTGTGTTCTGAATCACGTGACCATCGTCAAAGTATGAAAAATAAATTTTTTCAACCTTTATAACTTTTATCATACTGCATGACTGCATAGTTGCACGTTACCTTGTTATTATGTAAATAGAAGATCTGTACTATTTAACGTTATAAATATCATCTCTGGACATCTCTGGGGCAGACTTCTATACAATTTTTGTCTATGTCCTTTATAACAAGCCTCTCTTCCGTATGTAGTTTCTGATATTTGCAAATATTTATAAAATTCATATTCGTTATTTTTAATACTATCAGAGTGTAGTGCGAAATATTCACTTTCTTTTTCTTTCTTTTCGTGGAGTAGTGTTTTTTGTCGGAGTCCAGTTTGTCTCTGATTGTACGCTGAAACGCAACTTTGACGTTGACGGAACGCTGAAACTCGCAACGCTGGTGGAATAGGGCCCTAACAAATTCAGTGAACAGTTGACATTTGCCGAATCTCGCATATGCAGATGCAGCTTTAGAAAATTCACACAATATTGTCAATATTATTGAAAATATAAGACGTAAGGTGTCTTCTCAGGAATTAATACAGTCATATTGTCGGTATATCTACAACTTACGACCACGTAAATAATTAATTCAATAATAGTGACAATATTAATTACAGGATATCCTGTTTAAACGACAAACGCGATGTGATGCTTCGCAATACGATACGGCGCCCATAACGTCGCGTCCTGCCGCAGACTACTATATAGAACGCAAGTAGGAAATGCCGTTGTTTTGGTCGCGATCGTTGCGCTGACAGTTTCGCGTCGCGTCGTGTTCATTGCCTATGGTGTGTCTAACGCAAGCGACAAATGCGATGCGAAACACCCCATCTGTCTAAAGACAACCATCCCTGTAAAGGAGTAACAAATATTGTGTATTCTTATTTTATAATTTCCCAATTTATACGTATCATGACTAGACAAGCTCTTATAAATAAAAATAATTGCCTTCTTGTTAATACTTGGCCTTAAAATACGAAATGATTTAATTATATACGATTTAAACTGTTAGGTTTCCTTATTATAAACGTAATATGGTTTTGTAAATAGTGTAATAGTAAAAAATAAATGTATCAATGTTAGGTATTTTTAGATATTTATTATTAACCTCATCAACTATTACAGGTTTTTTTTTTATTTATTAATACGCAGTCAATTTCCAATCGTATTACATTACGAATTAATGAAATGACTACAGTGAAATGATCTGTTTCTGAAAGACATTCTGCTTTGAATAACAATGTAAGGTGTACAGATAGGAGATTGACAAGTGTCTTTGTGTGTGAGGGAGCGTCTGGTAGTTTATATAAAAATTTTTAACAAAAAATAGAACCGACTCAAAACGCACTAAAAAGTAAAAAATAACTGTGTCATTAAGTTGCTTTAATTTACTTAAGCATATCTATGAAGTCGGTGCCAGCCAAGTTTAAGGAACATTTATCTTACGTAGTAAAGCAGTTTGTGAGTTCTAGGTAACGTCCTTAAAGTAGAAACCTTGGCTAGCACCAACTCCTAGATATGCTTAAGTAAATTAAAGCAACTTAATGACACAGTTATTTTTTACTTTTTAGTGCGTTTTGAGTCGGTTCTATTTTTTGTTAAAAAATTTTATTTCTTACTTTTTAGTTATTTATCGCCACGTAACGTGCTCGTACTATACTGTCATAGTATATTATATGGCACTAGTAGCCAAAAAGCTACCGGTACCGAGACAAAAACCGAAATCGCCGTAAGCGTGCCTCCAAAATTTGAAGAGTTCCTTTAATTTCCCCAGGATATCATCATCCGATCCTAACGTGATGACAATGGGACCACCTTGGAAGTATGCCCTTTGTAATAAAAAAAGAATTATCAAAATCGGACAACTCTGTAAAAAGTTATGCGTGGTCATACATTTAAAAAAAAATATATAGGTCCGCAAATGGATGCTAAATACTGTAAGCAATGATTTTATTTTTAATTCACTACAAGTTGGCCCTTGAATGCAATGCTTATGGTAATGCAAACTTAGATGGAAGCGGTCAATTTCTACACGACATTGTACCGGAACGTTAAATCGCTTGGCGGTGCGTCTTTGTTGGTAAGGTGGTACTACGGCCGGCCTTCCACCAGCCAGACCCAGAGCAATTCAGAAAATCTCAATTGGCCCTGCCGGGAATCAAACCCAGGACCTCCGTCTTATACATCCACCGCATATACAACTGCGCTACGGAGAGCGTCAAAAGTCAAATGTTTTTCGGAAGCAGGTAAATTATACATTTAATGCCTGCAATGTAATTAACGAACAAACTTTTGATAAATCATACCAATTATAATTTACAAATATTATTTAATTATCTGTCATTTTAAAATTTTCAAATAAAACTAATTTGTAATAAATATTTATAATCGAGCCACTACTAATCTGATCTGTAATCAAAGAATTACAACTAATCTATTGAATTGTAATAGTGTAACTTAACTGTACTGTAATAATATGACTGAAATTAAAAATATTGTTTGTAATATAATAATTATGTTATATATCCATACAGCATCCTTAATTTGAAGGAAAGGTTTAAATATCAGAAAATGTTATACTTTAATGGTAGTTAGATAATTTTTTATTTGAAATATAATTGTTTTAAAATGACTGACCTCAGAAATTGGTTAATAGATTTTAAGCAATAAAAATAATATTGTACAGATAAATTTTTATGTGGTACATCGATTTACATTAAAATTAATGCACGACAAAATTTTGTTTCATTTGTTTTCTCTTTTTTGTTATACAAGCGTAGGAATATCAAGATAAAATATTTTAATCCTTTATTTAATCTATTTATCTATTTATATTCGAAATTTTAACCAAATCGGATCAACACTTGCGTGAAGAAGTGACAAACATACACACACAAATTTTCGCTTTTATTATACTAGTGGTATTAGCGGATATGCGCGACTATTGAAAATCAGACACAGAAACTATATGTATTGGAATCAGCCAACATCACCAAAACACGTAATCATATTCGTTTGAAGATAGAATGAGTATAGCAGGCCATCCTTAAAATATAGATATATTTGACGGCCGAGTGGCGCAGTGGGTAGTGACCCTGCTTCTGCGCCCTAGGCTGTGGGTTCGATTCCCACATCTGGAAAATGTTTATGTGATGAGCATGGATGACTTTTTGTAAAACATTATTCACAGAATTGTCGCTTTAAGAAAATTAAATGTATACAAAACTGAGTCGCTGCGACATGTCACCTGCAGTTGTCTTCTGCGGTCGGCTACGAATTTGCACCTTTAATAAGTGAAACAAAGTAAAGGTGAGCCGTAAAGATAGTTTATTGTATCTATCAAATCGTTTGATGCAGCAGAGCACTATGGGCAAACGGAAGTAATAACAAAATCCAGTGAATCGTCAGTTTGTATTCCTGCAAAGTCAAATAGTTCACTGATTGAAAATCTCTAACAACGTTTAAATAGAATGCAATTTACAAAACTATTTCGTTCCTCTTTAATTTTATTTCTATGAATGCTCTTAAGTTAACGAATTATAAATGCCATTTAATAGTGCGATGCGATTTATAATAAAGAACTGAATCTTTTTTTACTTTCACTTGCATTATGGTAATCAGGAGACGTATTTTTTTTAATTTTACTTCTAAAAAGGAGCCTGTATTTTGTTTGTCCACGATGTCAACGATTATAATAGGGTTGCTGTTTTAAATGAATAATTACACCTAAAATTAATGCATTTGTACGTAATGATATCAGTAATTATTTTGAAGACTTTTCATTAAACTATATTTTTTAAACAGTACATGTTGTACGAATAAGTTAACAAATATATAGCATTTTTTAAACCCTCGGGTTTAAATAGCCCAGGCGACAATCTGCTCTGAATTCCGGTCAAGCTTTGTACCAAAAGGATTTAATTAAAATATAAAATTCTTACTGATATTGTTCTCCGACTATTTTGTTTTGCTGCAGTAAAAATATAACCAGCGACGCATTGCGAAATGCGACATCGTTCGAACCGTTATGGACAAAGAGCCAGCGATCGCCAGATCTTCTTCATTTTATAAAAGTTGAAAGCTTTTCAGCTTTTGCCCCTGTCATTAGAAAGTACTATACACAACTTGGTGGTTTAGGGAGTTAGTAGTTTTTGAGGGTTCAGACCCTTAACTATCCAAGTATAAAACCTAATTTTCGTATATGTTTTACGGCATGTCACAAGAAATCACTCACCGGGCAATAACTTCGTTGCTTCGTAAGAGACCCTTAAAGTTGTATCTTTAACAGTGTGTACATGATTTTTATATTGTGCCAGGAAAAATATAAAAAAATTACTGTTTCTACTTGAATGGTTCAGGGTCAACACCCTTAAACCGGGCAACCTAAAGTCACCACGCTGAAATTTACATAATTGTCCATCGTACTTGACTAAGATAGGAGCATAAGAAGAGAGACTTTCAGCTTTTATAAAATCACCGCCAAACGGTCACAGACTCTCGAACCTTAATATTATTATGTTTTGCATTGCGTACACGGTCACATAAAGTTGAACGGAATCTCAAATTTATTCAAGGATTGTATGTAGCAGAGTTTATAACAAAATGTGAATAACTTTTATTTTTTGACGAGCTATTTGTATCGCTCTTTCGTTGTTTAATTAACTTTTCTATTGGAATTAAATTTTTTAAATTAGAAAGTTCAATATTGAAACGGGTATGCAAAGCAACTCTAATAAGTTTCTACCAGATTTATCTTGGCAGGAAAAATAGCACTAGCAGAGAAGGTGACTGTTGACTGATCAGAAAGGAACTCCTCGAACCTAAATCCGTCTCACAAGACAATGGTTCTGTTCGGATTTATTTTCTATACAATGAACCGGGATGACCATCCATCATAAAAAACACACCACCAGGCGATGGAGATCGAGACTCGCATTATCGAATTTATTTACAGAAACTATTGGTGACAGAAAGCCGCTAGATGCAAGCAGTAGATAATGATAGAGAAATTGATGAAATTAACGTCTATTCTGACACTAGATTTCGGACGAAACAGAAGCCGTGAAAAAATTAAAAGAGGTAAAACAATTTTCCTCCTTTCAAGTTAGCGCTGTAGCATATCATTTTAAAATGAAACAAACATAAAGTTAGATGTTAATTAATATTATCAAAGGGGCTGTAAAAAATTAGAAAATTAACCAAATAAGTTAATGTTCATTTTTAAATTATTTTCTGCACAGAGCACATAGCTAAGAGTAGAGTAGAAACTTGGTACTAGTTTAAACTAGGTACATAACGTCAGGAAGAAAGAAATGTTGATGTTTCTGTCTGCCGATAACGAAATTCTATTAAAAGTTTAAGAGAGCTTCAGCTGCTTATCTTTTAGTTTCAAAACTTCAAGTGTATAAGCAAGCTTTGTAAGATAAACATTAATATAGTTAGGGCATTCTACTACTAATATTATACAGAGGTAAAGTTTGTAAGTTTGTAAATAAAGATCTGCCGGGGCTAATCTTCGGAACTACTGATCCGATTTTAAAAATTCTTTCACCAG
Organism: Mycalesis mineus; assembly: GCA_034621355.1. Taxonomy (NCBI): domain Eukaryota; kingdom Metazoa; phylum Arthropoda; class Insecta; order Lepidoptera; family Nymphalidae; genus Mycalesis; species Mycalesis mineus. The sequence goes on from CM067891.1 coordinate 4,418,575, forward strand.
TAAAATGCTACATTATCGGTGAGTGTCATAGGCTATTTTATATATTTGTATTGTATAATGTTAAAATGTAAAAGATAGATATATGCTATCGCGGACTTTTTTGTACAATTTTTAAGATACATAAAGTCAGATCCATCTAACTACAGGCCTATCGCCATTACTTCCCTGCTATCCAAAGTGATGGAGCAAATCATCAACGCAAAATTGCTTGGGTATCTAGAAGAACATCAGCTCATCAGCGATCGTCAGTACGGTTTTCGACACGGCCGATCAGCTGGTGACCTCTTAGTATACCTTACTCACCGTTGGGCACAAGCCATCGATAGCAAGGGAGAGGCCCTTGCGGTGAGCCTGGATATTGCGAAGGCATTTGACAGGGTTTTGCATAAGGCACTTCTATCCAAATTGCCATCTTATGGACTCCCGGGAAAGCTCTGCCATTGGATCGCCAGCTTTCTTAAAGGTCGTAGCATTAAAGTCGTAGTCGACGGTTCGTGCTCCCTTTCTAAACCAATTAATGCTGGCGTTCCACAGGGCTCAGTGCTGTCACCCACGCTATTCCTATTGCACATCAACGATTTGCTTATCTGCAAGAACATTCATTGCTATGCGGATGATAGCACGGGTGACGCCGTTTACAATGGTCGCGCTCAGCTTTCTCCTGTTCAGCTGGGGGAGTGCCGGTCCAGACTTGTGTCTGAAGTTGAGACCACCCTTGACCAAGTCTCAAATTGGGGCGCACGTAACATTGTGCAATTTAACCCCAGTAAGACACAAGTTTGTGCATTTTCTGCCAAGAAAACAGCGTTGTGCTCCTCACTACTCTTTCAGAACACTCCCATTTCGCCGAACAAAACTCTCGGAATTCTTGGTGTCGACATCTCGAATGAAGTCCAATTCCGCGATCATTTGGAAGGAAAAGCTAAGTTAGCCTCTAAAAAACTTGGGGTGCTCAACCGAGCCAAGCGCTACTTTCAGCCTAAGCATCGGCTCCTACTCTACAAAGCCCAAGTACGTCCACATATGGAGTACTGCTCACATCTTTGGGCTGGAGCACCTCAGTATCAACTCCTTCCTCTTGATCGCATTCAAAAGCGGGCAGTTCGACTGGTCGACAATCCCGAACTTACAAGCCGGCTGGAGACTTTAGAGCACCGTAGAGAAGTTAGTTCTCTATGTGTGTTCTATCGTCTCTACAATGGCGAGTGTTCTGAGGAGCTGTTTGAACTAATACCACCATCTGTCTTTTCGCAGCGGAGCTTGCGTCGTAGAGACCAATTCCATCCTCACCATCTTGATGGTTGGTCATCTACGACATCAAGATTCTCCAGAACTTTTCTTCCACGAACCTGTAAATTGTGGAATCAACTTCCCGCCCGGGTTTTTCCTGGAAATTTTAATATGGGGGTATTTAAGGGGCGTATCAACTCTTTCCTCAAAGGCCGGCAACGTCCTAGCAATGCTTCTGGTGTTGCAAATGTTTATGGGCGGCGGTAATCGCTTAACATCAGGCGACCCGCGTGCTCGTTTGCCCGCTTTATTTTCGATAAAAAAAAAAAAACCCTATACATTGCTTTCAATTATTCTCAATAGTAAGGGAGCACATGCGCATAAAGCCAATTTAACAGATTTTTGTGATCCGACTTGCGCGACAAAAACTGTGATAACTCGGTTAATATATACCATACAAATATAAAATTTGCTAATTACTGTGCAACAAAAATCACTATTGGCTTTACTGTGCATTTCAAATTACTAATTAATTAATTTGTATTGATAATTACCTACAAGTTAATTTAACTTACGTATTTCCAGCAATTGATGTAAATTGATGGAATGCAAATTATTAATTGCAAATTAATGATCACCGTGATGTGCTGATGGTTATGATAGTGACGTTATTTGAATTATTGTTTAGTTATTAATATTCATAGAAGGTATTGCCTTATTTCTTATTCTAAAACGTAAAACATCCAATATTGGAGCACTTGCCTCTGGAATTTCATAACTTGATATTTGTTGTTTAACTTAGTCTTGCGATGTTCTAATAAGGTTATTCAATATTTATAATAATTTCCAACCGAAAGTAACTCTACTTTCTGCTGGGAATTATTTTATACTAATTGATGTTCGCGATTTTGTTTTTGAATTTAGATTCATTTATTTATAATCTTTATTTGTTTACCAAGTAAGTAATAAAAACAATAACAATACAAAAAGATAGGACAAAAAAGTAGAATACAAAATATCGCTTATCGCTTCGTATTTGTTCCAGGCAACTTTAGGACTGAAAAAGCAACAGGTTAAAGGTGGTTTAATTAAACATACATACACACATACATACATACGAATAATTACATACTAATACATAAACTAGAATACACAAATACAAATAATATTGCCAATAATAACGGAGAATATATAGTTAGGTGTGCCTCAGAAAAAAAAATAAGACGCTACCTTGTCTGTGGTAGAATTGGCGGTGAAGTTAGAACAATGGCGCTCGCGTCGACATTAACGTGGTGGCTTGATCTTGTGTAAAATAATAACAAATTTTGCGTATTAAATTCAGTTTCTAATGTTTTACGATTATTATAAATCTTGTTATGTCATTAAAAATGAAGTATGAAATACTTAAAGCAAGTTTTTGGAGTAATTCCTAATTATATTATATCTTATTAGAGGGCGCCCGTGGTTTTACCCGCGTAGTTCTCTAAATCTATTCTGTAGTTTTTGCATGAAAGAGTAACAAACATCCATTCATATTTGAAAACTGTCGCCTTTATAATATTAGCATGAAGATGAGAGATGAGATAAACAACAAAGGGCATTGGTAACTTTTATGGTCATTGTTTTTGGATAAATTCCTCCAAGCTAACCATAATCTACCTGAAAATTTTGTTAGAACGGAACTTGTTTTTGAAATTATCTAATAACATAATTCCAAAAACAAGTTCCGTCAATGGGAAAATTATTGAAAACATTTTCTTAACTCGACTCGTAGGTACTCGTATTTTAACTTTTGACTTAAACGTGAACCTTCGTCAACTAGAGTCGGTATGTTAGAAGACTTTGAAAACTTTGACGTTTTAAACAAAAGGGCTCTTCGACTTCGCCGAATTTGTTAACAAAGGCCAAGGTCTTTATTTATGAGAACAGGAGGGGGAAAAAATAGAAACATTTTTCAAATTTTTCATACTCTTCGCTATCATAAATCACTGGGCCGGCGTCATTTTGATATATTGCTGCTCTAAGCTCAGCCCGAATTGAAACTAAGCGCTTTACTACAATTGCGAACACCTCCGATGACAATCTGTTTTATTTATAACTGAATTTGTATTATTTATAACTTCGTAATGAAAAAAGTTCTCAAACTCATCTGCCGTATATAAAATACATCTAACTATACTAAAGCCAAACTCGATTGAGAATGCTTGTCAACAAACAAATTAAAAATGAAGGTAGAAATCACTAGTCATTTTACACCTAGTTTTTTTAAATTAACTAGTTAGTGACGAATTCATGAAAATAAATTGGATAAGTAAGTTTAAAACTAATTAATATATTCAACATCTTTTAAATAAGATTTTATAAATAAACAAATCATAATTTTAAATTTATTAGGCATTAAATGTGTTGCATTTTCTACCTTCATTTTAAATTTGTTTGTTGACAAGCATTCTCAATCGAGTTTGGCTTTAGTATAGAAATAGGCATAAGTTTATAATGACGAAAAAGGGGAAAATAAGACCAGCTGCATCTCATTCTCTATAATATTTATTATATTATATACTAATTTATTTTCAATAAAAATATAAAATGTCCTCTGTTATAGATTCTTAAGCATTGCTTTTAAACTAAGAGGGCCAATTTCAATTTCCAGTTCAATATTAGTAAGGTATAATGCCGTTAGATAAAAAAGTCAGGTGTGTAGTTAGTTGAATTTATACCTATTAGAATAATCATCATTCTGCTCCATCAGGTAACTGAGACAGATAACACTAATTTGAAATTTAATAAATAAAATTTTTATTAGCAATTTAAATTACCTAGACTCCATTCAGTATTGACAAACTCAGTTATACAACAAAGTTATACAGTAAGATAAACTGCTGAAAACTATACTAAAGCAAAACTCGATTGAGAATGCTTGTCAACAAACAAATTTAAAATGAAGGTAGAAAATGCAACACATTTTATGTCTAATAAATTTAAAATTATGTTTTGTTTTTTTATTGAATCTTTTTTTTTATCGACTACAAGTTGGCCCTTGACTGCTATCACACCTGATAATTAGTTTTTTTCAAAAGATATTGAATATATTAATTAGTTTTAAGCTCACTAATCTAATTTATTGTCATGAATTCGTCATTAACAATCAACTAAAAAAATTAGGTGTAAAATGACTAGTGATTTCTACCTCCATTTTTAATTTGTTTGTTGACAAGCATTCTCAATCGAGTTAGGCTTTAGTATAGATTATGCGCGTTCAAATATTTCATCAGGTTCATGAAAAAGTTATATTACTTGAATTAAATATTATGAGTATCTGAAGCATTGTTTTAATAGATTACAAGTCAGCCCTTGACTGCAATCATACCTGATGGCAAGTGATGATGCAATCTAAGATGGAAACGAGCTAATTTATTAGGAGTAGGATGATGATTTTTTTTTAGCGTCTACAAGTTCGCCCTTGATTGCTATCACACCTGATGTTAAGTGATGATGCAGTCTAAGATGGAAGCGGGCTAACTTGATAGGAGTGGGACGAAAATCCACACCCCTTTCGGTTTCTACGCGACATCGTACCGGAGCGCTAAATTGATATGTTTTTGTGGGTAGGGTGGTAACTAGCCACGGCGAAAGCCTCCCACCAGCCAGACCAAGACAAATTAAGAAAAATCTCAATCTGCCTCGCCGGGAATCGAAGCCAGGACCTCCGTCTTATAAATCCACCGCGCACACCACTGCGCCACGGAGGTCGTCAAAATGTTGATGACCCCTTTCGGTTTCTACACGACATCGTACCGGAACGCTAAATCGCTTGGCGGTACGTCTTTGTCGGTAGGGTGACAACTAGCTACGGCTGAGCTTTCCACCAGACCTGGACCAATTTGGAAAATCTTAATCGGCGCTGCCGAAAATCTAACCCGAGACATCAGTCGCCACTACGCCATGGAGGCCGTTTTCCATTAGATGGGCACTGAATTTTTTAATTTAAATATGTTTGTTGCCAGTGCGTTTTGTTAACAGGGTGGGAGGAAATTCATAACTTTTTTATTCAAACAACTCTGTAATTTATGTATCACTCGTCAACTTTTTCCATTTTTCATCCAATAGGACACGTTTATAAAAAGCGTTTAGTATGATAAATAAAAAAAAACAAAGTAAAATATGCGAGACCAGTAAATGTTGGCAGTGTAAAAGTTGGAATACAAAAAAGGAAATAATTTTGACACTTTTGCGACGTCAGTAGGTAAGCACTTTAGGACCCAACACAATAACGTACAAAACGTTTTATTACTTTTACAATATATGAACCATGTAGCTTATTCACATCGACTCAACTTGTATCTGTATTGTTTGTATAATAAAAAAATCGCTATATAGCCCCAAAGTAAGCATACTCGTAAGTAGCTTGTGTTATGTGTGCTATGATAACTGATGAATATTTTTATATATATTATACATAAATACTTATAATATATAGATAAACACCCAGACACTGAAAAACATTCATGCTTATCACACAAACATATTCCAGATGTGAGAATCGAACCCACAGCCTAGGACGCAGAAGCAGGGTCACTACCCACTGCGCCACTCGGCCGTCACAATATGTAATGTCTTGAGATTCTGGGTTGGCATGCTGCTGTGGGCCTAGGATACGCACGAAGGAATAGCTCGTGAAGAGAATAAAAATTTTTAAATAAAAATAGAACCGACTCAAAACGCACTAAAAAGTAAAAAATAACTGTGTCATTTAGTTGCTTTAATTTACTTAAGCATATCTATGAAGTCGGTGCCAGCAAGTTTAGGGACATTTATTTAACGTAGTAAAGCAGTTTGTGGGTTCTAGGTAATGCCCTTAAAGCAGAAACTTTGGCTGGCACCGACTCCTAGATATGCTTAAGTAAATTAAAGCAACTAAATGACACAGTTACTTTTTACTTTTTAGTGCGTTTTGAGTCGGTTCTATTTTTATTTAAAAATTTTTATTTCCTACTTTTTAGTGATTTATGGCCACGTATCGTACTCGTAATATACTGTCATAGTATGTTATACGGCACTAGTAGCCAAAAAGCTACCGATACCGATACAAAAACCGGAATCGCTGTAAGCGTGCCTCCAAAATTTGAAGAGTTCCTTCAGTTTCCCCAGGATATCCTGATCAGATCCTAACATGATGACAATGGGACCACCTTGGAAGTATGCCCTTTCTAACAAAAAAAGAATTATCAAAATCGGACAACTCTGTAAAAAGTTATGCGTGGTCATACATAAAAAAAAATATATATATACGTGTCGAATTGAGAACCTCCTCCGTTTTTTTTTCGTCGGTTAAAAAGACCTAACGTCACCCAATAGGTGAATCAGAAATATTGCTCTTCCTCCTTCCTTCGCAAAGATTCTTTCTAGGCCTAACAATGAAAGAAAGAGCGATATTTTCCGTTGCGCATTATTCGAAGACTGTACCTGTCTTTCTTTTTATTATTTCACTTCTCGTTTTACAGAACACTATTAGGCGTCGGTATCAGTAATTATAGGCGTCGGTACCAGTCATTATAGACGTCGGTACCAGTCATTAAAGGCGTTGGTACCAGTCATTATAGGCGGTGGTACCAGTCATTATAGGCGGGGGTATCAGTCATTATAGGCGTTGGTACCAGTCATTATAGGCGTTGGTACCAGTCATCATAGGCGGTGGTACCAGTCATTATAGGCGGTGGTACCAGTCATTATAGGCGTTGGTACCAGTCATCATAGGCGGTGGTACCAGTCATTATAGGCGGTGGTACCAGTCATCATAGGCGGTGGTACCAGTCATTATAGGCGGTGGTACCAGTCATTATAGGCGTTGGTACCAGTCATCATAGGCGGTGGTACCAGTCATTATAGGCGGTGGTACCAGTCATCATAGGCGGTGGTATCAGTCATCATAGGCGGTGGTATCAGTGATAGTGATTATTATACAGTCAAACATAATCACACTAAGCTTTCCAACCTGCGAATACACTACACAGTAATTAAATGATAAAAAAATTTAACAAAAAATAGAACCGACTCAAAACGCACTAAAAAGTAAAAAAAACTGTGTCATTTAGTTTACTTAAGCATATCTATGAAGTTGGTGCCAGCCAAGGTATTTCCTACTTTTTAGTGATTTATCGCCACGTAACGTACTCGTACTATATTGTCATAGTAACCAAAAATGGCTATGTGGTTAGTTTATACGCGGTAGAAGTGGGTGCGAGAGGTAGTCTCTCTATAACCTGCTAAAAGACCTTGGCCTTACTAGAAGTGCAGTAAGCTCCATATTGGAACGAGTATCCAAAGCTGCTCTAGTAGGGTCCTTCCGAATTTGGCTGGACAGGGAGAATAACTTGAACAGAGGAGGTGAGAGGTGAATATTGACGGCCGTCACTAAGGGTACCTACATTAAACCTACACCCGTGTCACAAGTCTCGGGCTCTGTTCGGAGTTTTTCTCTCAGCCACGCGATGAACCCGGCAGCCGCACGCTGAATCCATGGAATGCTAAGATACTCGCCTCTTATAAGACACTTGTAGCCAAAAAGCTACCGATACTGAGACAAAAACCGAAATCGCAGTAAGCGTGCCTCCAAAATTTGAAGATTTCCTTCAATTTCCCCAGGATATCATCATCAGATCCTAACATGATGACAATGGGACCACCTCGGAAGTATGCCCTTTCTAATAATAAAAGAATTATCAAAATCGGACAATTCTGTAAAAAGTTATGCGTGGTCATACATAAAATAAGAAATATACGTGTCGAATTGAGAACTTCCTCCGTTTTTTTCGTCTGCTAAAAAATAGGAAGCATTCGTTTTTGAGCTGTAAATCTGCTACTCGTCTTTAGTAGTGGATTCTGTATGTATGGCTTAAGAACGATGCTATCCTTGTTGCCAGGGGTACTTTTAATCCAGGAAATATTTAAGTTAAGAAAAATTGTATGGCAAATTTTCCTAATCCTAAGGGAAATCAAGAATTTTGCCGCAACCAGGCAACGCTATAAGTTATTTTACTTTTTCCCAACTTCAATTAGTTTTTAAACTAATAAATAAATTGTTAATCTACCTGTATAAAATATAAAATAGGAAGAATAGCTGAATCCGCACTATATGGTTATTAAAAATTACTTTTGAGCTATTTTTCTTTTCTATTACAAAGCCACTATGATTTTATCAATCGGCTTTTCTTTGTACACACCACACAAAATGATAAATTGTAATATTGATTTTTAAAAAGGCAACTACTGAGTTTCTTTGTGGCTCCTCTCGGCAGGATCTACCATCCGAAGCGTTGAAAGAATTACCACGTACTGACAGACTTGACGTTTCAAAAACTGCTTGTAAAACAGCCTACCTGATACAAATGATTTTGAATATGAATATTCCATAACTATATATATAAATCTACAATATTAAAAAAAAATTATAAACTTCAGCGTTTATAAATCGACGAATGTCTGGCCAAACCACGTATTTTTCAATCATTACAGTAATAATATAGTAATACACTTTTGTCAATCTCTATTTTAGCGCTTGTTTCTAGCAATAACACGGAAAAACATTGTTCCTTATTTACAGTTGGTTTCCAAAGCTCGTTAAACGTAGCTTTCAACAACCGTATCTCCAGTAAAAAATACTCGCTTCAATACAAACTATGCGTACAATAATTCAGAAAGAGGTAACATATAATATTCAGTTTTATTTTTGTTGACTTTATTTTTAGAGATAAAAATATTCGCTCGCCAGCTATTTTCGCTGGACTGTAAAAACGAGGAATTTACATATGTTGCGTTTTGTATCTTTTCGTTATTTAATAAAAATGCAGGGGGAATCTATTGCGCCGTTGGAATTTGTATTAAAAAGGATTTTTTTTACGTACATAATACTACTTCAATACATTTTATATTCTATTGTTCACATAAATAAAACATTTCAATATACACTATGATCTATCTATATTCAAACTATCATCATTATTTTACGAATGATGTGTTCCACTTAGATTTTTGATTATGACGTCCTAGGTTCGAGTATTGTGTCGGGCTTTTAGATATTTTGTTTTCATTCTTCAGTATCAACTCGAAATTAATAAGTTCGTGATTTTAAGACCACCAAAAAACTGTTTAAGGCTTAGTACCGTTATTTCATCATCATCATCATTACCAGCCTGTAGACGTCCACTGTTGGACATAGGCCTTTTTTAGGGACTTCCAAACACAACGATCCCGAGCCGCCTGTTACCAGCGGCTCCCTGCGACACGTTTGATGTCGTCAATCCACCTGGTTGGGGGTCGACCAACGCTGCGATTTCCGGTGCGGGGTCGCCAATCTACCACCTTGGGCCCCCAACGTCCATCAGCTGTTCGAACTACGTGCCCCGCCCATTGCCACTTCAGTTCTGCGACTCGCTGAGCTATGTCGGTTACTTTTTTCTGCGGATCTCCTCATTTCTGATTCGATCACGCAGGGATACTCCGAGCATTGCTCTTTCCATCGCCCGCTGAGTGACTCTGAGCCTTCTTATGAAGCCCGCAGTCAGCGACCAAGATTCGGATCCGTAGGTCATCACTGGCAACACGCACTGTTCGACGAGACGAGAGTCTTCGAACAGTGCGTGTTGCCAGCGAACCGTTATTTATTATTACCATTTTTTATCGATCATTACAGAGTCAATTCACATATAAGGAGAGGGAATGGTACCTACTGGTAAAATAGGCTGAAGATAATGTGTTCATTATCATCAGATATGATTATCTCAGACTAGTTACTTCAAGGCATCAATCCGGCATGACAAATCATTTAGCAATACTCGTACGCTTTTGCCACTACGAGAACAACTGAGGCCTACACCAAGTAATTAAACAGCAAACCTTCCACGATATAATAAAATCAATTACTTATTAGTTTATTCAAGTTTACCCAAATTCAAATAATTCAGTTTAAAAATAACGAGATGTGGCTAACAGGAACAATAAATACTGAAAGGTAAGCCACAGTTTTGAATAATTTATGAAATTTTTTCCGCTAAAAATAAAATAGGCTTCATCAACGTGCCGGCACGGTGCCAAGTGGCAAACTGTGGATGTCATGTTAAAATGGACGGCTCTCGTAGCCTCCTAGTATTAGCTCTGGCAGCCTGGCTTGCCATCGGAGACATGCAAAATGCATACGGTACTCGTTTTATCCTATTATAGCCTGGTGAACTTCGGTGCCAAAAATAACTGTCTCGTTGATGCAGTGGATAGCGTAAGTAGCATCGAGTCCTGAGTTCGAGTCAAGTTGAGTTCATTCAATTCAATTTTTTCTCTAAGCCCCTAATGAATGCTTTATGGAAGGAGATCCGATTAAATAATATATGAATAGATAATTTGGGTGATAATCCCAGGTAGTACCCCATACCGTAGATTTTCTTTTCGCCGAAATTATACTTTTTATTCGGGCTGTCAAATTGAAATATCAATAGAAATAATATAAAGTTTATAACTTATATGCTATAAGTAAAGACAAGTGTAAAAACTATACTACAGTACTATATAGAACTAATGGGACAATAAACTCTAATTTGGTGCGTCAACAGTTCTATAGAATTAAAATTACGGGGTACTACTGGGATGCACCCGAATAGATAATTTTGATGATAATTACCTACGGTAAGGTACCTACCACCCGCACACTTTTCTTTTCGCCGAAATTATTCTTTTTGTTCTAGAACATTCGAAGTAGATAGTACTGCGCCTATTATGTATATGGATGTTTGAAAAAAATTAAATTAATTATTTAGTGACATTAAGTAAAGCTCAAAAAAAAGACGTGTGGCACTCGTAGACTGACGCGGTAAAGCTATTGCATAGCATTTTTCATCAACTATGTTTACCTACCGACATTACTAAGCCTATGTTGAATCAGATGAATGGATTTAATGGGAAAAATTGATATGAACAGAAACGAACCACGGTCGGTTCCTAGTAACGCCATGAAATAAAACATGAACTTTTAAATTCCAAGGCTTTCATGAGTCAAACAACCTATGGGGTATGTATGCGATTTTTATCTTATTTTCCTTAAATATGACCGAAACACCACCGGCCAGGCTTTAATACCCACCCTTTGGAACACCCCGGTAGAATACTTAAGTATTTAGTAAAAATACTCATAACAAAATAGATTGTATCTATTGGGCAACAAGGAATAATTTAGTCTATAGTTTTATAAGTATAATATGGAATCTCTTTTGATTGCAATAATAAATGTCCACTTAAATTTGAGAGTATCTCAAAATAAATTATTAATTTCACAAAACGTCTTTAAAATGGTACATATGAATATAATTTATTTTAGTTTGTATAGACTTCTAAAATAAGAGAATATTTTTTTAGACGCCCTTACTTTGTCGCAAGTAACTTTTTTTGTTAAAAACAAAATGAAATATCAATTAAAATAATATAAAGTTTATAACTTATATGCTATAAGTGAAGTCAAGAGCAAAAACTATACTACTTCTATATATCTGATATAATTTGACAGCGGAAATAAACAGTTCCTAGATGCACCCGATTGTTCCTCGTAGTATGTATGAACTCTAATCGTGCAAAGTTCCATTTGAATTCATTCAGTGCTTTCGTCGCAGCTTCGTCCTTAGTGACGATTTTAAAAATGGCTGTTTTGAAGTCTGTATTGTAAATTCTCAGTAAATTCCAAACCCGGTGTCGGGAAGTTGGTGGTGATATACCCCCGTGCCTCGGAGAGCACGTTAATCCGTCGGTCCCGGTCACTGTCATCAACATCTGATAGTGATAGTTAATAAATGAAACATTATCACCCTAAGCTCGCCAATCCGCATTGGAGCAGCGTGGTAGGTGTACGCTCCATATCCCCTCTCCTATAAGGAGGGAGGCCTGATCCTGTAGTGGGCCGCTAATAGGCTGGTAATGATGATGATCATGATATATACCTACAGTATGTGCATAATGTGTGCAAATGATATTTTGTTATGAGACAATGGTTAGAAGTTATGCAAGCCTGCATGACCTAAAGCCAAATTCGATATTGAATATTTATAAACGAACAAATGAAAATAAATTAGATGAATAAGCTAACAATTATTTATAGGTAATATATTTTAAATATATGACGGCGCCTGCGTCATCGTAAGCGACTAGAAAGAAGTCTGTGAACTGCACGTGTACCAGCTACGCCCTCTTGCGGCGACGCATCTTTCGATACCCCTAACTTGTATAGGTCTACAACTGGTGTCTAGATAACTCTGATAATTAATTTGTGCAAACGAATTAATTATTACTCTCAGCTTGAGTCGCGGTGTCTTGGGGTTGCTGTTAATTATTCTTTCAGTTATCTATTTGTGGTTTAGTTATAATTACTTGGAATACAAAGGCCTAATTTATTCACAATGTCCAAGGAGAATGACTTGAACAGGGGAGGTGAGTGTTGACGGCCGTCTCTAAAATTATTCTCTTAGCCACTTTCGGAGTTAATATATTTTAAATATAATTAAAAACGGTCGCGTACTTTTCCTTTGTTAGAATATTGCAATTGACGAAGTCGTAGGTCTAATAAATGCTTAAAGTTTGGCCATCACAAGCTCTCTCTCCATTATAAGGGTAAAATAGAAATTATTTCCCGACTAAATTGCTGAACATTATTATAACACATCAAAACCCTAATCTTTGTATGAAATGAAAACAATACTCTATTTGAGGACATAAATAAAATGTGTTTTAGTTATGAAAATATTGATTGCCATATCAATATGAAACTTACACCTAACGAAATAGAGACCATTTTGATGTAAATTATATACGTTTTAATTTTAGTCGGCACTTAGGTATTCTACAGGCCACGGTCGGATAGAGCACTGGACACTATCCCGCTAGGTGGATATTAAAACTGCGTGGACAGCGGTATTGGTTCAGGCTTCGAACAAAGCACTTTAAAAACCGTTGTAGGGTATTTCCAATATGGGTACGTGACTTGGAGGAAATAAATTTCCAAAAATTTAGACAAAAGTTTTAGGTTTGTTTTTATTTATGTGTACGTAAAATGATAAATTTGATCATTTGCTTAAACTTTTCTCGGGGACTATTGAATAATTTTTCATTTGGATAACTTAGGCAAGGCAGCCTAAAGGCAGTTAAGCCTTTGTAATTAAGACTAATAGGGATATTAATTAGTAAAAATTAAATTGTAGATACTCTGATAACTGATGAATATTTTATATATATATTTTTTTTATCGACTACAAGTTGGCCCTTGACTGCTATCACACCTGATGTTAAGTGATGATGCAGTCTGAGATGGAAGCGGGCTAACTTGTTAGGAGTGGGACGGAAATCCACACACCTTTCGGTTTATACACGACATCGTACCGGAAAGCTAAATCGCTTGGCGATACGTCTTTGTCGGTAGGGTGGTAACTAGCCACGGCGTAAGCCTCCCACCAGCCAGACCAAGACAAATTAAGAAAAATCTCAATCTGCCCCGCCGGGAATCGAACCCAGGACCTCCGTCTTATAAATCCACCGCGCATACCACTGCGCCACGGAGGTCGTCAAAATATGTAATTATTATACAAAAATACTTATAAGACACATGTAGATAAACACCCAGAGACTGGAAACATCAGTCATTTTCCAGATGTGAGAATTGAACCCACAGCCTAGACTGAAACAGAGATCACTATCCACTGCGACAATCAGCCGTCATATTGTTGAATTCAAACTCATTTACCAATTTGAAGTATAAAATATAAACTTTAGAGAAGTCGTCTGTCAGTGCGTAGAGACCCTACCACTTATTCGGAAAGCGGATTCGACGGAGAAGAACTAGCAAGAAACAAAGCAGCTGCTCTTTTAAAATACTTAAATGTAGGTAAATATTTGTATTTTATAATTTACAGACTTATTTAAGTTATCCCGTCTTGCATGTTAAAGAAAGCAAAGCCGATTGCCTTCAAGTATCTTTGTTGTTGTTCTTTTACCCGACTGCGTCAGAACGAGGGTTATGTTTTTCGAGCGTATGTATGTATGTATGTATGTATGTATGTATGTATGTATGTATGTATGTCCATTTCTTCGGCACGCGCTACTGCCTAAACGGCTGAACGGATTTTGACATGTGAGGTGTCGTTGAATTTGTCAAAATTGTGTTAGTGACATAGGCTATATAAATTTTCAAAATGGCGGCTGTAAATGGGGGAAAAAAGGGGAAATGTGTCTATTTTTTTCTCTTATCTTAGAAATATGGGTACCAATTGAAAGGTCGTAAAAAGACCATTTCAAAAATATAAATATCATATCATGGTTATATTACTTTTTTAACAAAAAATGGCAAAAAGTGTACTTAGTGTACCGTCTCATTTCTATACCATAAACTAAAACTAAAAAGTCTGAAATAAAATCATTATTATAAAAACAAAAAACCCGACTGCTTAGAAGTTATGAACTGAAAAGAGAAAAACAAGGATCACTATATCTGTGTAAAAACCTAAATACTTTATGGTGCTGCAGGCGGCGACAAACGTAGTTTTGGTAGATCTTTCTTTCCCCGCAGGTTAAAGTATTTTGTCCCTGTTTGCAGCACCATAAATTATTTAGAATTTTATACAGATACAGTGATCCTTATTTTTCTCTTTTCAGTTTTTAACTTCTATGCAGTCGGGTTTTTTGTTTTTATAATAATAATTTTATTTCAATTATACATTAAAAATAAATAGATAATAGTATAGTTGATATAATCTTTCTTGCCTTAGGTAACAGTTTCAACTGTGAAGCACAGGCTTCCCTCTACTTTTTTACGCTAATAGGGAATTTAAGAAAAATATTAACATTTTGCAAATTCGTGCTCATTCGAAAATTAACGCAATATTTGTTAATGAAAACGCGTCCTATATTAGCGATAATCTGATAAGGGGCGGAATAATTTATGTAATAGCACGAACAACTAATAAGCCCACCAAATACGATTAGGCCTCTGTTGCGCAAATGCTCTGTGCAATATATATAGAGGTTAATAATTTGTTATATACGAAACGTTAAGAGCAAAGTGATTAACAAGTGCTTATAAAACTGGGTAATTAACTCGCGAAATTATCGTTTTACTTTCAGAGTCGTTCTATTTTATGTTAAGCGCTGGCATGCGAAATTAGCTGTTGCGAAAATACGCGCAATGCGAACGTTGTGAAAGAAATGTTTCGAAAGGGTGGTCGAGAACTGATTGAACTACTTGCAGTTTCTCCCTTAAAGTCAAAAAATTCCGTGGAGAGATACTTATGGATTACAGCATATTTTTAACCCTCACTCGGGGATCACTGGGCCTCTTTATAGGAGAGGGATTATTGAGTTTAGGTCCACCACGCTACTCCACTGCGAGTTAGAAGCATTAGTGTAATAATATTTGGCCACCATCACCAGATAGAGGAACGATATAACGTGCTCTCTGAGGCACGGGGGTGTAACACTATAAAATTCCTGACACCAGGCAGATAAATACTAATGCATTCGAATTAAGATGTAAAAGAAATGTTTAAAAATGCATTCTGAAGAACTAATAGAACTACTTGTAATTATTTTGTCAAAAAAAAATATATTACAAGGATTATCATCTAGTGAAAATCACTAAGCAGTGCGAGAGACGTAATGGAAATGTTTCAAAAATGATTATCGAGAACTACTCATAGCTTATTGTTTTGTAAAAAGAGCATCATTTGTTTCAAGTTACAAGATAACCATTATTTTGAAAAATCAACTGCTGAGTTTCTTGACAGTTTTTCTTATTACAGTCTGAATTCAGAACTGATAGCTGAGAAACTACAGACAGACAAACTAGACCTTTGAAGAGAAAATACAAACTGATCCTGTTTTAAAAGATTTTTCTTTTCATTAAAACCAGAGGTAGGAAACAAATTAATGTGAAACAAAAAATCAGTTAGTGGTTGCTATTCTGTTGAAAAAACACTGAAAGAGGTAACTTGGTGTTGGCGTTACATTTATTATTAAAGCTGTTCCATTCTTGTTCCTTTTTCAAATAAACGTTCATTTCGAAATAAAAGTTCTCCCGTTAGCATTTTTCATTACCAAGCGACCATAAAAGCTTAAACATGTGCTTTTACGTAATTACACACCCTTCTGCACACAGCTTTATCTCAGGAAGCAATATTCATAAAAGTGATACTTATGTAAGAATAAATTTGTGAAATTTTAGAAGCAAACAAGTATGTAAAATTACCATGCTACTGGTTTAAATGAGAGCGCTATGGCAATCTGATTGGCAAACCTGGATTCGTTTCACAATATTTTTTTTTTTTGTATAGCTATCTCTTTTGCTCGAACCAAGACTTGGTGTCTATCTGTGGGCCGCTTAAAAGGGCTCACTCAGCGGGCGATAGAGAGACTAATACCCGAAGTATCTCTGCATGATCGAATCAGAAATGTGGAGATGCGCAGAAGCAAAGCCAACATAGGTCACAAAACTGAAGTGTCCAAAGAAACTCAAGGTGTTAGAATGGTAACTCCGCACCAGAAAGCATAGTGTTGGTTGGCTCTTTCTAGGTGGACTGACGCCACAGGTAGCCGCTAACCACAGGCGGATCATGAACTAAAATACCTACCTCCAGCTGTGGGCGTCCAAAGGCTGATGTAATGACGATGATGATGATCTCTATTGCGGGAGACTTGACTAGCCATTAGCAAAGTCAGCTAGCGCTCTTCTGTTCATTGAGCTATCATTACATGACACGCATTGTCCTTCCACGATGCAAATTTCTCCACATAAAAGTAACGTCAAATGGACATTCAATTCATTCTTCTTATTCAAATATGTATTACCATAAAACATTAATTTTATATCGTTGAAATAATGCGAGATAAGTATTTAACGTGTATGCATTTTTATTCTGAACAAAACAAAATCAATAACAATACCTTATCATTTTGTTCTGAGCTATTATGTATACCTATTAAGATTTATCTTATAAAGAACATAAATTATAAGTTACATATCACAGCCGAAATAGCTCAGTTGGGAGAGCGTTAGACTGAAGATCTAAAGGTCCCCGGTTCAATCCCGGGTTTCGGCAGAACAAATTTTTTTATCCCGTCATTTGTATTTAATTTTATAAAGGAACCCTTATTTAAAAATATATATATATTTATTAAAAATGTTACAAATATACAAATTAATGAGAAATGTAAACATAAAATCTCAGAATTTACTTTTCTGTACCTTAATTAATCTATACTAATATTATAAAGAGGTAAAGTTTGTAAGTTTGTAAATAAAGATCTGTTGGGGCTAATCTTCGGAACTACTGATCATATTTTAAAAATTCTTTTACCAGTAGAATGCTACGTTATCGGCAAGTGTTATAGGCTATATTTTATATTCGTATTGTATATATTACCTGAGTTATCATAGTTTTTGTTGCGCAAGTCTGACCGTGAAATTTATTAAATTTAGCTTTAGGCGCGTACGCTGCCTTAGATATTGGATATAATTGAAAACATTGTATGAAAACTTTATGCATATTAAAAAGTTGTACAAAAAAATCCGTGACAGCATATATCAATCTTTTATATTTTAACAGATATAGAACTTTTTTGTTTTAAAAAATCATTTAATTCATATGCTTACGTTTACGTCATTTTTATCGAACTAAAATTATATCTTTATCAAAATAAATTATTTTATAATCTTAAGGATATTATTGAGATAAGATTTGTCTTTTACAGTATGTTAATTAGTTATATATTTTCGGAAATATTACAAATTAAATTTCTAAAAAGCGCGGAGCTTCTTGTTCTTGTTGTACTGAATAGAGGTCAGCATTTTGGTACTGATATGCTTTCACTGTAAAAAATTATTTAATTCATACTACATACATACATAAACATCACGTTTTCCCATAGGGTGCATTATTTATACAATTAAACTTATCAAAATAAATTATTTTATAATCTTAAGGATATTATTGAGATAAGATTTGTCTTTTACAGTATGCTAATTAGTTATATATTTTTGGAAATATTACAAAATTTCTAAAAAGCGCAGAGCTTCTTGTTCTTGTTGTACTGAATAGAGGTCAGCATTTTGGTACTGATATGCTTTCATGGTAGAAACTCTTATACGGTGATGGATTTAGAATTCGATCATCTGCGTGAGAAGACATTTAATGTTCATTCTTAGACCACATGCACTTTCTTTCAAATCTATCAAGCAACTGTCCATGAACAAATTGAACAGCCATGGTGACGCTACACACCCCTGACGTATGTTTAAATATCTATATAGTACACGGAAGAGTTTGTTCGTTTGTTTAAACTCAAGAGTGAAATGAACTATTTAATAATGTTAATGTTAATGTACTGAAATGTCGTACAATGTTTGGACTTGGCTTCGACCAACACAAGTTGAAAAGGCAGTACAACTGACCTACAACAATACCGCTTCCAGCCTTCAGCATTTCGATTGATACTCTATCATACCCAGCAGCCTTACCTGATTTCATACATTTCAAAGCTTTTATAATCTCTTCCAAACTAATCTCAAGGTTATTAATCTCACTTTCATTAATTTCTACAGAGGACATGTCTTATTTCTTACAAATAAACTTTCAAAATGTTGCTTCCATCTCTTCAACATCCATTCTTCACCTTTTATTATACTACCATCTAAATTTCTGACTTTACTCAGATCAGATGTAGTGGACCTTCCTCGAGCATGCCGTATAGATTTCCAGAAAAACTTAATGAAAGAATTCGATCATTGTTCAAATATCTATATAGTACACGGAAGAGTTTGTTCGTTTGTTTAAACTCAAGAGTGAAATAAACTATTAAATCTCCATTTCAATCAGCTTGCCATAAATATATATTGTTAATGTTAATGTACTGAAATGTCGTACAATGTTTAACAAAAATGTAGATCTTTAGTACACGGGACGGGACGGAGGATATTGCTTGACGGGAATCTATAAAAAATTAAATTGAGAGGGGAGCGGGGAATGAGCACACTTTATATGAAAGTCTGTCTTTAAAATTAAAAGGGTACATAAGAGGGTTTCACGCGTACAAAGTCGCGGGCTACTGGTAGTTTTATGTGTATAGATAATATATTATTTTAATATTCGGCATTGTCAATAATCCTTACTAATATTAGGCATAAATGCGAAAGATTGTATGTATGTATGGAGTGATGTTTCTTATTCTTTCACGCAAAAGTACTAGATTTTGATTCACAATAATATTATAGCTTACAGATACACAGAATTTATCAGAATAACACAAAGACTATATGTTATCCTTAAATTCCTACGGGAACTACGCAGGTAAAACCGTGGACGTCCTCTAGTATCACAATAATCCCAAGAAATTATTGAACCATTTGTATAAAACTATAACTTCACAAACAAATAGAGTGAATGATGGAGTCATAAAGTATTATTATAAAGGTTTATGAGTAACTCGGTCATTCGTGGGTACGATTTGCCGGACGCCATTATTACGGGAAATAGGCGTGATGCCTCTTCCTTTGCAGATGAAAATGATAGAGGTAAATGACGTCATTAGGTGGGTCAAAGACTCGTGGAAATGATTTTCTTTTCAACGTTGGTTTGTGCTGGCAATATTAAGCTCATTATTCGCCATTAACGACAGTAAAAACTTGGCTTTAGTCATAACGATAATTATATTTAAAGGTTAACGCACACTGTTCTTACGATCACGCACCACAAGTTTAAATACTGTGTTGAAAGATATTTAAGGCTAATCAAATTGATGAAATACTTAATGTTTAATGTTTTTCGTGGCGCAACAGTTTGCGCGGTGGATTTATAAGACGGAGGTCCTGGGTTTGATTCTCGGTTGAAACGATTGAGGTTTTCTTGATAAGTCCAGGTCTGACTTCTGAGTGGTAGGAACCTTGGGCTGCTTCTTCTTGAAGTGCCTCTTCTAACGAAGGTCGGCGATCATTCTGGCAACTTGAATTTGGGACACAGCAGCCCTGAATAGTGACCGAGTGCTTTTATTGAACCACTGGCGTAAATTTTTCAGCCAGTATGTTTTTCTCCTTCCCACGCCCCGTGTGCCCTGTACCTTGCCCTGGATAATTAATTGCAACAGGTCCTCGAAGTATATGCCCCAGGTACTCCACTGTATAGTAAATAATAATGGAAACTAAATTGTGATTAATTTATATTTCAAAATGAAATGCTGTTCGTTAGTCTTGCTAAATCTCAAAATCAGTTTAACTGTTTTGTGTATTTTTTTTGTTTCGTTTTATCAAATACAATTGTCAAGTATGGTTTATAAAAAAAAAAACAAACAGGAATAACCAAATTAATATGGAAATGACGTGTCGCTCGCCACGAATCTTATTTCATAGAACTACGTACAAATTGTCGTGTGCGGTCGACTACGAACTTGTACCCTTAATAAAATATTATAGCAAATTCTCTCTGCCGCCTTTTCCTGTCTATTCTGAAAAGCGATTAAATCACCAAGCACTGAAGGATTTTACAAAAGCTAGCTTCACATTATAAATTCAATTTCAATATAGAGGTGAAATTGCTGTTCCTATCAAAGAGAATATTTATTTAGGTAAGTATTTCGCTTGTAATTAAACGCTCATACAAAATACCACTTTCTATTATATTATAGCTCTTCTACACTATGGGACAACTTTGGCCAATCAAATGGTCGGTGCAACTAGACGATGGGGATGTTCAGTGATCTTTTGTCATTTCAACAAGATTTTCCGTGGAAATTTCGAAATTATTTACTCAAAATAATTATTAAAATATTCGATTATAGATTCACACAAGTTTAATATTAGCTTATCAACAGATAAAATATTACGGATTGAAACACAATGTTCTGAAAATTGTTGCACAATTTTAACTTTCACTCATCTATTTAGACGACTTCCGTGGCACAGTGGTATGTGCGGTGGATGTATAACGATGATCCTGGGTTCGATTCCCGGCGGGGCAGATTGAGATTTTTCTTAATTTGTCTTGGTCTGACTGGTGGGAGGCTTTCGCCGTGGCTAGTTACGACCCTACCGACAAAGACATATCGCCAAGCGATTTAGCGTTTCGGTGTGATGTCGTGTAGAAACCGAAAGGGGTGTGGATTTTCGTCCCACTCCTAACAAATTAGCCCGCTTCCATCTTAGACTGCATTATCATTTAACATCAGGTGTGATAGCAGTCAAGGGCCAACTTGTAGTTGATAAAAAAAAAGCTAAGATTAATAGCTTTTTGTCCAGGCATCGAGTACGGATGTCTGTAGACTAATAAAATGGTGAGATGCAAATTTCTCAATTAGGAAGGTCTCATCACGACCTTGCAAGTTGAGATGTTAATATAAAACAATGTTATGTTATGAAACAATTGACCTAAATTACTTTAACTTCCTTATACATTTTAGCGAAAACTATTGTTATTTATCATTATGACGTATTTTAGAAAAATCTTATTTATAGCAAAACAATTCAATAAACCTAACCATCAGTGGGCCACATGTGGAAGCGTAACACGATAACTGGCTCTTTGATGTGTGGGTAAAAAACCGACTCACCATAAACCATCTGACGCCACTTCGCTCTGTGACCCATCATAGTGGACAATCGCGATGGGCCACCGTGTACACGAGCTATTATATAAATACAATTATGTATGTATTACCTGTACTAGGCACGCAAGAAATAATTTAGATACTTAGTACGTACTAAGTATTAAATTATATAATCACAATGTTCCAATCTTCAGAACAATGTAACAGGTTAATGCATACCTATCTAAAATTTTATCTCAATTTTTGGTTGCTTGAAGTTGAGTGCGGCAAACTGGGTGACAAATTGCTCGGGACAGGAAACAATTTTCTTAAAATGGAGACAGGGAAGTCAGTGCTTTAGGTAAACGTTTGTAATTTAATTTTCGTGCCAGATAGGACAATTTTTATTTGTTTACATATTTAACTTAGAACTGCTTTATCACGAAGTTTTTATAGAAAATTTAGTAGTAGGCAAAACATTTTTAAAGCTTGACGTAAACTATGAGATTTTTTGATGAGACTGTTAGTAATTTTTACTCTCACACCTGATGATGCAATCTAAGACGGAAGCGGGCTTACTTGTTACGACTAGATGAAAACACACCCCTTTCGGTTTCTACACGACATCGTACTGGAACGCTAAATCGCTTGGCGGTACGTCTTTGTCGGTAGGGTGGTAACTAGCCACGGCGAAAGCCTTCACCAGCCAGGCAAAGACAAATTAAGAAAAATATCAATCTGCTCTGCCGGGAATCGAACCATTTTATAAGTCCACCGCACATATCACTGCGCCATGGAGGTCGTCAAAAGTAAAGAGTAGTGCAAAACTGTAACAGTTGGTTCGAATTTAAATGCACCCAAATTCTGTATAAGAAATTTTTAGCGGGCAGTGATGAGTTATTAATCCTCTTTATATTATGTTTAAGTAATTTTTTGAGTTTGTGCAGCGCCAAAGAAATCGAACGCAAACGTTGAATAAAGATTGGCTGGTATAATGGTACATAGTCGCGCCACCGGCTCAATAAAAAAAAGAAATCAAATTAAAAAGGCGCGAACTAAAGCCGGCGTTTTTGTCAGTTTTTACGGATTGTTAGAAATTCATAGTTTTGTGTATAAATAAAATTTTTTAATAAAAAATAGAACCGACTCAAAACGCACTAAAAAGTAAAAATAACTGTGTCATTTCGTTGCTTTAATTTACTTAAGCATATCTATGAAATCGGTGCCAGCCAAGTTTAAGGAACATTTATTTTACGTAGTAAAGCAGTTTGTGGGTTTTAGGTAGCGTCCTTAAACTAGAAACCTTGGCTGGCACCGACTCCTAGATATCCTTAAGTAAATTAAAGCAACGAAATGACACAGTCCTTTTTTTACTTTTTAATGCGTTTTGAGTCGATTCTATTTTTTGATAAAAAAATTATTTCTTACTTTTTAGTGATCTATCGCCACGTAACGTACTCGTATTATACTGTCATAGTATATTATACGGCACTTGTAGCCAAAAAGCTACCGATACCGAGACAAAAACCGAAATCGCTGTGAGTGTGCCTCCAAAATTTGAAGAGTTCCTTTAATTTCGACGAAGACGAAAACACGAAAAACATTAAAACATAACAAAAACAAAAATTGAATTAAACATAACTAAAGTACCTAGGCTGCCTCGTTAGTCTAGTGGTTAGCCTATGTTTCTGAGCTTATTCATTCTTCTATGAAATGTTCAGTACATTTCAAGCCCGGAGTTTGGAAGTTGGTGGTGTTACACCCCCGTGCCTCGGAGAGCACGTTAAGCCGTCGGTCCCGGTCACTATCATCAATATCTGATAGTGATCGTTAATAAATGAAACAATATCACCTTAAGCCCGCCAACCCGCATTGGTGCATCGTGGTGGGTGTACGCTCCATATCCCCTCTCCTATAAGGAGGCAGGCCTGGCCCTGTAGTGGGCCGTTAATAGGCTGATAATGATGATGATGATGAAAGTAAGTAGTAGAGCTGTAAATAAATGTTTGCGTTTCATACATCCTCAAAATATATTTTCTATTCTCAAAGGGGATGAAACAGAAAATGAAAAAAATGAAATTTCTCGCGGACGTAGTAACGGGCATCCGCTAGTGTTTATAAAGGAGCATCATAACACGCACGCTGAAGATATATTTTTTCTTTTTGTTGTAACGAGTAGCAAAAACTCGTTCGTTCTTACGACGACTCAACACGACGAAATTAATAGAGCATTTGTCACCGCCTTGTGTCTTATTTCAACGCTGTAATATAGAACAGGACAAAAATATCACACCGTTGTTAGGAAAACTATAAAATAATATTTACTATTTTTTAACCGACGAAAAAAAAACGGAGGAGGTTCTCAATTCGACACGTATATTTTTTATTTTTTTATTTATTTTTATGTATGACCACGCGTAACTTTTTACAGAGTTGTTCGATTTTGATAATTCTTTTTTTATTATAAAGGGCATACTTCCAAGGTGGTCCTATTTTTATCATGTCAGGATCTGATGATGATATCCTGGGGAAATTGAAGGAACTCTTCAAATTTTGGAGGATTTTCGTATAATATACTATGACAGTATAGTACGTTACGTGGCGATAAATCACTAAAAAGTAAGAAATAAAAATTTTGAAATAAAAATAGAACCGACTAAAACGCACTAAAAAGTAAAAAATAACTGTGTTATTTAGTTGCTTTAATTTACTTATTATATAAGTATTACTTGCATCGTCTGCTAATGAGTTACAGAAAATGGTAACAATTATGAATGTAGCTCTGAAAAGGAAAGGAATGAAAGTGAATGTTAGCAAAACGAAAGTAATGGTTTTTGAAAGAGATGAATATGTGACAGATTGTAATATTGTGATAGATGGAGAAAAAGTGGAAGAAGTAAAAGAGTTTGTATACCTGGGTAGTAAATTTACGAAAGATGGAACGTGTGAGAGTGATATTGAAAGGAGAGTAAATGCTGGGAACTTGGTGAATGGTGCTCTGTATGCATTTATGAACAGTGCATAGAGGTGTATTGGTGCCCACACTTATGTATGGTAGGGAAAGTTGGGTATGGCAGAAGAAGCAGAAAATAAATGCGGTAGAGTGAGAGCATTGAGGAGTATGTGCGGGTTAAAACTGTGTGACAGAGTTAAAAATACTGTGATAAGAGATAAGAAAAGAAGATGTAGTGACTAAAATTGAGAAAATGTTCCTGGACCAAATTCAGGACATTTTAAATAATGGCCAGGTCAAGAGTACCCTAAACCGACGAACTTGTATGTTAAATGTTTATGTATGTATTTACTTAAGCATATCTAGGAGTCGGTGCCGGCCTACTTTTCATAAACAATATTGAATTTTGCAATTCAACGGTGGATTTCAACGTTGCAGTTTCTACCTTCATTTTAAATTATTTTTTTTTGACAAGCATTCTCAATCATGTTTGGCTTTAGTATAGTTTAACCTTTTACTATAAGGAGAAGAAACATAAAGTATAATGAACAGCAACATTAAACACAACACTGTCTTCAACAGAGATTGAATATTCTAAACTTCGTGAATTAATATATAAATGCAAATCTGCAAGAGCTGCTCTCGGTGTAACGGCCCGAAAGTCCTATCGTTGAATTGATGATACGGACACTGCTTGAATTTCATCGAGATATGGAACGGGTACAGTCATTATTTTTATGCTAATAAACCTACGGGAATACAGGCGTATCTATAAAAAAATTGCTGCTTGGCAAAAACGTTTACTTTAAGTATGCACAGTAAACAAAATTTCCTTTTTACATCATACACATTGTTTGGCTTGGTTCGTATATTTATTATTGTGTTGCGTGATCTCGTCCTCACTTTTGTACACTATGTAGTTTGTACTCTTGTACTACTGCGCTGTCACAATCTTCAAATATTAGAAAAATAAATTTTATTTTTACTCAATGTCAACAAACCTATTCTGTGGTTTGATGTCCATAAATTAAGTTTACGCAATATCGTATTATGAGGTCCTACATTCGATTTCTAGATCGGGCTTCCAATTATTTTTCATCAAAGAAGTCATGAAAAAGGTGGTGTAATACTTCTAAGGGCCTCTGAGTGCACGACAAACGGTCAGTAAGCCAGTACTGCTTACTGACTTACTGAATATATTGATGAACGAAAAGTGATGAACGAAATCGAAGAACCAATGAAGGTTGGATCAATTGGTGGAATCAGTCCTCCAACTAAAAAAAAAACGTTTGAATTAGTAAATTAGAAAGTGAAAAACTAACAATCAAAGTCATTCGAATTAATAATACCAGTAATTATTAGGATAACATTCCAAATTTCATTCATCAATAGCTATGACTGTAAGCTTCTTTATTACTGTTAGCAATAATGAAAATCCTATTACAAACTTTGTAATTGCAGTCAAAATTAGCGGGATGGATGTCAACGTTGGCTAATGAGCAGTGATTGGATAAACAATTAACGTCTGTGCCAGTTTAATTGTTGGTTAAACAACAATTCATTTGATTTGGCTTAGATTCGATACATTGAGTCCAAATAAATTTAAGAAAAGCCCGAAATTGCATGAATTTTGCAATTTCAGCCGGCCTAACTTATTTTTTTTTTAATGCTTACATGTTGGCCCTTGACTGCTATCACACCTGATGTTAAGTGATGATGTAATCTAAGATGGAAACGGGCTAACTTGTTAGGAGTAGGATGAAATTCCACACCACCTTCCGGTTACTACACGACATCGTACCGGAACGCTAAATCGCTTGGCGGTACGTCTTTGTCGGTAGGGTGGTCACTAGCCACGGCGAAATCCTCCCACCAGCCAGTCCAAAACAAGTTAAGAAAAATCTCAATCTGCCCCGCCGAGAATCGAACCCAGGACCTCCACCTTATAAATCCGCCGCGAATACCACTGCGCCACGGAGGTCGTCAAAAACTTCTTAGGAGAAGGACGAAATCCACGACCCTTTTGGTTTTACACGCCATCGAACCGGAACCCTAAATTGCTTGGCGGTATGTTTTTGTCGGTAGGGTTGGTATCGACTCCGGCCGAAGTCTCCCACCACCCAGACCTAGACAAATTTAGAAATTTCTATTCTAAATTTCAGGCGGTAACTCTTGAAACCGCGCGTATTGTAAAGAGGTTCCACATTCCAGAGCCCTGACCGCCGGCTGTTTAGGCCTCCGAGCCCCACAGTAGGCGGATTTGATTTCTTTATATAAATTTTTAATAGCGATTTTTATAAACATTGTGGAAAACTTGAAAAAAGAAATCTTAAATAAATAAATTACTACATTTATTTATTTAAGATTTCTTTTTTCAAGTATAAGTAGTATGTAGTATTAAATAACATTTTTACTACAAATATTTATGTAAGTTCACGATCACGCCAGTTACATTTCCGTAAGTTTGAAATAAAGAAAAGTGCATTTTCGTGTCTCTTCGTGAATGGGTACCATCTTCCTAAGAGCCTTTAAGATGACATCACGCTCGAATACAATTTGATTTCGGGAGCAAAAGCATATTTTACAAGCTTTTATTTGCTTACTTTGTGTATAACATGTTAGCATGTGTAGGTAACCCACACATAATTGAATACTATAGAATCTTGATGCTTAATAAAAATAATTTAATGGTTCGCTACAGGGTCTGCCTTGTCCATAGTTGAGGGGGAATGACGCTTACACTCAATACTCTAATAATATATTTAAAAAAATTAATGAGTCAAAACTCAAGAGGTACCCGGGTGACATATTAAGTTCCATTTTACCTACTTCTGCTTCCTGAAAGATTAAAAAAAATAAAAAACATACCTACACTGAAAGCTCATTTATTTAAAATAAACTCTTTTAAACCCTTTAAAAAAACTGCAAATGACGTAACTTTTAATTGAATGATTCATTGAAATAGTGTGGAAGTGTAACACGGCATTCAGACGTAAAATGAAAAGGAGCATTCGCACCCGCAGCTGGGATCCATTCCGTCTGCCTATCACCGCCGTGTCATTCACCCGTCACTCGGATCACGCTGACGTCAGAACTGTGGAATATAAAAGTGTTGTAACAGGAATAGGTGCGAATTTTACTGTAAGACATTATTGGGCTACGTAAAATTAATAATATGTTTTTTTTTACAGTACCTAATAGTCATCTCGTTTGTCAATGGTTTGCTTGTGTGGCTAAGGATCAAGAGGCCCTTCGTTCTTCTAAGTTCGTGTCGTAGGCCGAGATATGAAAAAAATGAGCTTTTCTTTCTTACGAGAAATACTCAGTAAAAGGAGAATGCTAGATCCTAACCCAGAAAGAACACAAATTGTAAATATACTAAAAATATCCTATTATTATGTAAATGTTTTACAATAAGCCATTTTTAACCGACGAAAAAAAACGGAGGAGGTTCTCAATTCGACACGTATATTTGTTTTTTTTTTTTTTTTTTTTTTTTATGTATGACCACGCATAACTTTTTACAGTGTTGTCCGATTTTGATAATTCTTTTTTTATTGGAAAGGGCATACATCCAAGGTGGTCCCATTGTCCTCATGTTAGGATCTGCTGATGATATCCTGGGGAAATTAAAGGAACTCTTCAAATTTTGGAGGCACGCTTACAGCGATTTCGGTTTTTAACTCGGTATCGGTAGCTTTTTGGCTACTAGTGCCGTATAATATACTATGACAGTATAGTACGAGTACGTTACGTGGTGATAAATCACTAAAAAGTAAGAAATAAAAATTTTTAACAAAAAATAGAACCGACTCAAAACACACTAAAAAGTAAATAATAACTGTCATTTAGTTGCTTTAATTTACTTAAGCATATCTAGGAGTCGGTGCCATCCAAGGTTTCTACTTTCAAGGACGTTACCTAGAACCCACAAACTGCTTTACTACGTAAAATAAATGTTCCTTAAACTTGCTGGCACCAACTCCTAGATATGCTTAAGTAAATTAAAGCAACTAAATGACAGTTATTATTTACTTTTTAGTGTGTTTTGAGTCGGTTCTATTTTTTGTTAAAAATTTTTATTACTGTTGGACCTCGGAATAAAATTCTGTAAAAAAAAGTAATTAAACTATTTCCTTTTAATTTACACTCATTACACATTTTAAATCTTTATTGTTTCACTGGGTTCTAGCTTTTTAAATCGTTTTTATTGTATTTTCATCAAAAGTAAGCCCTACAAGGCTAGTATCCAGAGTCGTTAAGCCTGTTAAAAAATTTATTTAGCTTTTCGACTGTTATGTTAGTGTGTCAGCTATATGGAACAACAATACGGAAACGGACGATAACCAACGTTAGGCTCGTGTCGAATACGCTGAGTTCTAGAGCTTTCAAATTTAATTTATATTAAATAGTAAAAAAATGCAATAATATGATGCATAATATTTATTGTACATATATTTCATAATACATTATTGTTTTTATAAGTGGGTTAAAGTCCTATACATTGCTTGACATTCTCCTTTCTTAGTTCTGGAGTTTTACACCATCGAAAAGCGCGTTAAAAGCTTCGGCCCTAGTCATTACAATTAACATCGAATAGCGGTCGCTGAAACCAATAACAGAACACGCAATGGAGTAGCGTGGTGGGGCTAAGCATTATCCCGTCTTTGATACAGAAGGAGACCAGGCTCCAGGTGCCGTTAATAGACTGATGACGATACTTAGCAGAAACATCTCATGAAATTCGTTTTTTCTGCCCAACTGAGGTAAAGAGGTTATGGGCCTAGCATCTCCGTCATTATCATATCAGCACGTTTAAAAGGCACATTACAGACAGGCCTTTTCTTTTTAACAGTCAAAGAGCGTTTTTAAGTCTTCACATTTCTAGATATTAAACAGAATTTTCTATAGTAAACGAACAAAGTATTTTCGCTTCCAGATGAGATCTTCATCCCTACGTAAGAGGCCGATTTGAAAAGATGTAGAACTGTGACAAATAACAAATTGCTTTTGTCGTATTGAGCTATTGGAAATTTATTTTTGCCGAATACCCGATAAGAATTGAAATCTTATTTAAAGAAAGGAAATAAAATATTTTTACTAAAAGTACGATAAAAGGTGAATATTTGGACATTGACAAGATGAGAAAAGTCAGAGTTTTTAGGTAAGTCAGACAAAATTTCTTTAGAATATCCTGATTCTTTTGATAGTTATGCCTTGATAAACAGTTAGACATTGTATCTAGGTACTAAATCCTAAATCCAAGGCTATGAAGTCTTACTGAGTTGTTCTTCCTTCTAAGAATTATTTAGTAAAGTTTTAAGCTCTGAGCCGGTGTTGTGTTATACCCCTGTGTCTGGGAGAGCACGTTAAACTGTAGATTCCGATAAATATTATCAACATCTGAGAGTGATCGTCAAATACCCTAAAAGCCGCAAAGCATTGGAGAATGATGATCAAAAGCTATATTATATTCCCTCTTCTATAAAGAGGCTGTCTGGCAATCTAAACTAAACCTTAATTCAATGTTGAATGTTTGATAACAAACAAATTAAAAATGAAAGCATCAATCGCTAGTCATTTTACACCTAATAATTTTAATTACAATATATTAGATTTATAAGCTTAGAACAATTTGACATAGTATACCTTATGATTAACATTTTCTGAAAAATCGATATATCCTTTTCTATTTATTAGGCATTAAGTAATATGTAAATAGGATGTAAGTTAAGAACTAAACCAATTACTTTGATTTTCTACAGGAGCTAAAATAATAGTCTCAAAATGGCCTTCAGAGACCTATATATCAGAAATGCAACGTAATTAAGGGGAAAATGGGCTGCAGGGGCGAAATTTACAACTTCCTTATGGAATGACCGGCTGAAAATATCGTCTAATATTAAACAGTGATTAATGCTCAGTACTCGCATTTTACAATTGAAATTGTTTAGAAGATAATAAATTAAATATTTAACGAATAAAATAAACAGCTAATAAAATTATTATTATAAAAACAAAAAACCCGACTGCTTAGAAGTTATGAACTGAAAAGAGAAAAACAAGGATCACTATATCTGTATAAAATTCTAAATACTTTATGGTGCTGCAAAGAGGGACAAAATACTTTAACCTGCGGGGAAAGAAAGATCTACCAAAACTATGTTTGTCCCCGCCTGCAGCACCATAAAGTATTTAGAATTTTCAGTTTCAGTTCATAACTTCTAAGCAGTCGGGGTTTTGTTTTTATAATAATAATTTTATTTGAGACTTTTTAGTTTTAGAAATGAGATGGTACACTTAGTATACTTTTTGCCATTTTTTTGTTAAAAAAGTAATATGAACATGATATGATATTTATATTTTTGAAATGGTCTTTTTACGACCTTTCAATCGGTACCCATATTGCTAAGATAAGAGAAAAAAATACACACATCCTCCCTTTTTTTTCTCATTTACAGCCGCCATTTTGAAAATTAACGACAACGAACGTAACGACACCTCACATTTCAAAATCCGTTCAGCCGTTTAGGCTTTATTATTTATTTATTTATTTTATTTTAATAACTTTATTGCATTTAATAAAAGTAACATAGCATAAAAAAACAGAGGATTATCAATTTGCAAAAGGCGGCCTTATCACTAAGAGTGATCTCTTCCAGGCAACCTACTGTATTGATACTAAATATTCTGTGAGACGGGAAATTGCACATATAAAAGAAAAAAAAAGTAAAATTACAATATACATACATCTAATACGATATACATATTATAATATATATACATATTTAATACTTATACAATACATATATTTATTATACATATATATTAATAATATTACATATACTTAACAAAATAGTCTTTAAACAAATACCTACATGAACTATGTATTATAATGTTAGATAGTGTTTCTTTAAACGTTTTTTAAAAATGGTCAGCGACTTTGAGCATCTGATTTCTTCTGGTAGTGCGTTCCATAGCGTAGCTGCTTTGATGGTGAAAGAATCCGATGATGTTTTGGTATTACACTTAACCATTCCTAACTTGTTTTGTCTGCAAGAGCGCTGTGAGTCCTGCGATGCAATAGGGCCCAAAAATGTGAAACGCTCCTTCAGGTAGGGTGGTGTCCAAGGATAAAAAAGAGTACTGTAAAGGAGAGAAAGAATATGCAGATTACGCCGAAGTTTTATAGGAAGCCATTTGAGTTTCCTACGATATTCTGTTATATGATCATATTTCCTGAGTCCAAATATGAATCTTATTCCCATGTTTTGCAACCGTTCTAGTTTATTAAGGAGCTCCTCAGTCAAATCTAGATAGCAGACATCAGCGTAATCAAGAATGGGAAGAAGGAGAGCATTCGCTAATAAAATCTTGGTCTTCACTGGTAAGAGATTTTTCCACCTTCTTAACGAGCCAAGAGCCTTAAAAGTCTTTTGACTAATTTGTGCTACTTGCGGCTTCCAAGAAAGGTTGCTATCCATGAGAATACCAAGATTCTTTACTGTTTGACTATAAGGCAACACTGATCCATCAAAAGCAACTGGTGGTAAGGTAGAAAAGTTAATCTTGGAAATTTGTCTAGAATTACCCAACACAATTACTTGAGATTTATCAGCATTGACCGACAGCCCATAAGCTAAACTCCAGTCATGCACTGCACGAAGATCTGCATTGAGATGGCTAACAGCTTCAGCAATGCTATCTACAGTTGTCTGTACATACAACTGAAAGTCATCCGCATAAAGATGATAGGGCAGCGAAAGATAGTCAGTGACCGTGTTTATAAAGATGGAAAAAAGAAGAGGGGATAGCACACCACCCTGTGGAACACCAGCACTAAGAGCACAGAAAGAGGATTGTTTGTCCCTTACACGGATGCATTGCGTGCGACCGTGTAGATATGAATGGAACCAACTAAGTACAGGAGTAGAAATATTAATGGATTTGAGGATAGCCAAAAGAATTTCAAAATCTACATTATTAAAAGCGTTAGAGAAATCAAGCAACGTTAAAATAGTAACTTGCTTGTTGTCAATTCCAAACCTTATATCATCACATACTTTTGTTAGAGCTGTCATAGTGCTATACCCACGACGGAAACCGGATTGGAAAGGACTAAGTATATTATTTTTAGTTAGGAAGAGTAAGAGTTGAGAATGAACTATCCGCTCAAGAACTTTAGATAAGAAGGGGAGAATGGAGATAGGTCGATAATGGGAAAACAGTGTTGGATTAGAATTTTTAGGAATTGGTATAACATGTGCTACACACCAAGCTCTAGGAAAGATATTAGAAGATAGGGATTCATTAAATAGATAACCAAGTACAGGCGTAATGACATCTAAGCATAGACGAATCATTCTGCGACTAACGCCGTCACTGCCAACAGCATCAGATTTAACTGCAATCACATGCTTCCTAATATCATCAGTACTGACAGAATTAAAACAAAACAACGGAAAATCTGGCCTAGTACGTAAATGAATGGAATCAATGGTTTCGGATTTTAAGTTAACGTTTGCAGTGATATTAGTAAAATGATAATTTAACGCATTGATATCTACGCTGTCAGATAAACCGCTTCGCTGACGTCCAATGCCTAGTGAGTTTAAGAACTTCCATACATCTAGTGTACTTTTATCAGAAACTGAAGAATGTATGTAATTGCGCTGCGCATCTCTACAGATCTTATTACACTTATTTCGTAGCGCCTTATATTTAAGCAAGTTTGCTGCGGATGGATTTAACTTATATTTAGATTTAGCCTTATTACGTTTTAACATTAGTAATTTTATATCATGTGTAAGCCACGGTGCGGGGAGATGTTTCAATTTAATAGGTCGCAAGGGTGCATGAAAATCAAAAAGTTCAGTAAGAATTGAATTAAAAATTGAAACTTTATCATCTAAAGTTGGCGCATTATAAATTGCATCCCAGTCAGCGTTGTTCAAATCACGCATGAAGTTATCATTATTGAAATTTTTAAAACTTCGACGCATTACTACAGTTGGTTTAATTTTTGGCGGACGCACCCTGTAAGATAAGTACAGTAAATCATGATAGGAAAACGCTTCCGCGCCTAATTGACCATGAGTACAGACGAGATTCTGGGCCGATACAATCAATAGGTCCAACTGAGTAGGTGAACAGTTAGGAAAGAAATGTGTAGGACCAGTGCGAAGCAGAGACAAGTTGGAACTATTAACTATGTTAATAAGCTTTTGAGCCCTAGAATCATTTTTAATAATGCAAGTGTTAAAATCTCCCATTATTATTGTGTGGTTTACAGTAGGTACAAAGTTCTCCAATAATGTTTCGAAATTCTGAAAATAATCAACACGCAGAGATGGACTATAAAAAACGCCTAAAAGTACTTTAATATTTCCAAATAATAGCTCTAAAAATAAGTGTTCAGGAGATTCTGTACAAGCTAACGAGGATTTGCTTAAGATAGAAAAGGGAATGTGGCTACGTAAGTAAATGGCAACCCCACCTCCTCCTTTCCCTACTCGGTCATTACGTATCAGATGGAAACCTGGAAGCGAATAAGACGTGGAGGGATGGCAGGGTTTTAAAAAAGTCTCAGAAACTAAGATGGCATGCACATTTTTAACATCAAATGATGTTAAAAGATCAGGAAAATGTGCAGGTATGCTTTGCGCATTTATGTGAACGGCGTTAAAATTTTTAGGACATACACCAAAAGTGGATTCAAGTTGTGTACTTATAGGCACCGAAGTACTGTGGAAACTTTCATCAGAAGACTCACTCAAAGAAAAGAAAGGGTCGTCTTCGGAGCTGTCACTACCACAATTAGACTCACTATCTATAAACAGTCTATTAATATTCATAAAGTTATACAATAAACTAATAAATAACTATATATAAACAAATTGCTAATAAATAAAAAAGCTTAAAATATGCTATACAGGCAATACATAAACTTCCTGCTGACAGTATAAATAGAAATCAATTTCACATTTAGCCTGAGTCACTCATAGAATTTTCATTAACATGTTCTTATAATAAGACAATAAACTAACAAGAAGACAAAAACTTAAAAATCAGTAAATGCTAAACAATCACATTGCCATTTTATATTAAAATGTACCTAATAAAAGTAAAGAACGTATTGAATTTAAATAATGCAAAGAGTAATGTTTGTGTACATAAACTAACAATTTATAAATAACTTTTTAATCTATGGTACCAATGTGACTGTCTGTGGTGATAACTTACTAAGATTACCGTGTTCTAACTCTGTGTTGTGTTTACATAACAAAATTTCATTTACAATATTACTTGTGCTTGCACGAGTTGCACAGAAATAACACAAATATCTTGCTGGATGTTAGATAATTAATTTAGTCATTAGTTCAAATCATCTATGCAAATAACAAATAAAGTAAAACACATGTTTTCAAAGCAAAATTAAAATGAAGTGATCTATTGAGTGAAAGTTTAACATTAGCCAGCAACCAGTGTAATGAATTAATTGGAGTTGAACACTAGAATAAAAGTCAAAACTATTTCTTCACCACTCTTCTGGATCTTGGGACGTGTGTGGAAGCGACTTGTGACTTCTGGGCACCAGCGCCAGAAGAGCCAGCTGGAGCATTGACTGATTCAGTAATATTTTGAGGACAAATGGTGCATAGTTCGGCTTTAGATGTTATAGAGTGGCGTTTACCATCGGGGCCAATCACAACTATCAGGCCATCCTTCGTCCAGCACTTTGAGATGCCCAGCTGCTGTCTAGCAGCCATAAAAACTTCATGTCGACTCTTCGTTAAGAACTCAGCTAGTGTGAACCCGGTGCCTTTGAATCTCTTTTTCTCGAACCATATCTTGTTACGCAATGTCCAGTCAGAAAACTTAACAAGAATAGCCCTTGGCTTCTCTCCACCACCATGTCCTACACGATGGCAACGGCTAATGGAAGCAGCAGAAAGCTCGGGAACTTGGAGATGCTCTTTAAGTACCTTCATTGCAGTGGTGGAAACGTCTTCTTTATTAACCTCAGGGATACCATGGATCAACAGAATTTTCCGCCTGGATCTTGTTTCCTGCTGATCTGCTTGTTTACGTAATATTTCAACTTGACCCTGCAGACTCGACAAAGCAGATAGAACAAAGTTCCGGAAAGTGTTGAACTGAGCTGCTATATTTGAAGTAGGACTGGTAGCTGGAATAGCAGACTGTAAATTGTGTTGGAATTCTGCCATGGTTTTGTGAAAATGTTGCGAAAGGTCGTCCATAGTTTTTAAAATTGCGTCCATTGTGCAACAGTAGGCATCAACTTTGTGACTCAAAATTAACTGTGTTGTGCAATCGTAATTGTAAAGAATTTACCTTATGGAATACTGTGGGCAGGTACGAACTTTTTTAATGCATAATTATATAAATAAAACTTGTAAAACTATAAAAAATTTAATATTAAAACAGATGTACGTCAAAATACGTGTTACTCATTAGACAACTACCCGCCGAAAAAGGCTTTAGTGCGTGCCGAAGAAAATACATACATACATACGCTTGAAAAACATAACCCTCCTTCTGAAGAAGTCGGGTAAAAAGGTTTTTTATATTTCCAAAACATAAAATGTTAGCATTCAGCTAACATTTTATGTTTTGCATTTGAAAGATGATTGAGAAACTATTTAGGGTTCATCTTCATACCATTTTTATAGGATTACTAGGTACAAGACACCTCACCTCCAAGATGCCTTCTTTCCGTATTGGAGAAGGGATTTGAAACCCACGCAGCTCTACTTTAGGCCACATAGACACTTACACCCAAGTATGGTGTCATAGTAAACCGAGTGTCTTTTACTATTGACCTAGTCTTGTAACAGTTTAACACTGAAAGTAAAGGAAAAGCTCACGAGGTCGCAAAGTTGAGCCAAGTTCTGCATCATTAAAAGTTTACATACTGAGTATAACGATAACGAGTACAACATGTGCTTCCTTTTAATTGCAACTCTACGTAGAGCAACATCACGGTATAGCAATCAGATGTAGGCGTAGGATGCGCACGAAATGTAAAGAAAAAAAAATCGTCGTAAAATGTTATAGACTTCGCCTCTATTCAGTGACGCTAAATCTTTTTCTTTAAACGAGATCAATGTGCATTTAAGGCCTACAGGTTTATCATCTTGGTACAATTGTAAATACCTTGACTTAAAAGTAAGAACAGAGAGGTCCTAGGTCTGAAAGCACGGATCAATTTTAGATTTTGAATTTTCTTAAATATATTATTTATGATGTCGCATAGAAACTATTTGGAGGTATGGCCTAAAGACAACCGTTTTCAAGTTAGCCTGCTGCCATTTTCAGCTGCATTGTCACTGAACTGACTGCATTGTTGGTCTTATAATTAGCCTATCTGGCTTCGATCACGAGTTCCCGGGTTCGAATCTTGGGTCGGGTCACGGAATAATTCTGAGTATCTCATTCTTCTATGAAATTCTCAGTACATTCCAAGCCCGGAGTCGGGATGTTGGTGGTGTTACACCCCCGTGTTACGAAGAGCACGTTAAGCCATCGGTCCCGGTCACTATCGTCAACATCTGATGGAGATCGCTAATAAAAATGAAACATTATCACCCTAAGCCGCATTCGAGCAGCGTGGTAAATCTACGCTTTATATGCCCTCTTCTATAAGTAGGGAGGCCTGGCCCTGTAGTGAGCCTTTAATAAGCTGATAACGATGATGATGATGTCACTGAACATCAGGTGTGATCGCAGTCAAGAGCCCGCATGTCATTTTCCCCATTGTTGGGCCGTAATCCAAACGGTAATCTTGTTACATCTGCACAGTCGGACAACTCCTTTGACTGTGTGAACGCTTACGCTACATCGCGTTTTCAACAGGTTATTCACGCCAGACTTATCCGCTGGACAAGTGGCGTAAATGCTTTGCACTATATTCATTAGTTAAGGCCATGATGTTACTTAAATTACTTCTTATGATCCAGACGTGCAATGAATTATCAAAACAAAAAAAAATTATTATAAATACAATATTTACATATATTTTCAAAGTGGTCTTTTTACAACCTTTCATGACACCCATATTGTTAAGATAAGATAAGAAAATATACACATCCCACTCTTTTTTTCCAACTTACAGCCGCTTTTTTAAAAGTTTATTTAGCCTATGTCACTACCACAATTCTGACGAATTCAACGACACCTCATGTGTCAAAATCCGTCCAGCCGTTTAGGCTGTAACGCGTGCCAAAGAAATGGACATACATACATACCCACATACATACGCTCGAAAAACATTACCCTCCTTCTAAAGTCGGGTAAAAATAATACGACAGTTAAGCTTCCTTGTTTTACAAACGAAAGGATTGAGAAATTTTAGGTTTAAAATTTTCTAAATTGACATAGAACAACTCAACAGCTCTAGCTACCGAGAAGAGCAGCAAAGTCGCACGCATAGTAACCGAACTATAAGCGAAATAAAATGTGGCGGGCCGCAGACCCAGCCCCCATGACGCCGTGTTAAAAAAGAAAGAAGTCCATAATAGGGATAAATAACATCCGTAAACCAACGAGATAACCATATTTTCCTCCACTGTACAGTGTCTATACAACAGTAGGTATTATTCATAAAAGCAACGCCAAAGTTAAGAAAATATATCGCGGATAAAGCCAAGTTTATAGCCGTTAACGCTAAATAATGAGCCTATAATAATAATGGGTACAGGTTTTGAAAAGAAAATAATTTTCACCATTACTTCGACCCTCGTAATGACGTCATTCCGGCTCGTATCTTTTTCATCTGTTAAAGAGGCATCATAACTGACTGGAATGGAGTCCCAAATGGACAGTTTTATGTTAATGAGGTGTAATTGCTTCGGTCCGATCGCATGTTTGCGAAGTGAATAATAAACACTTTATGCTGTAATAATATTTTATCTGCCATCATGACAATTTATTTACTTATTTGTATGTCAGTTTTCAGTGATTTTTAAAATTCCTATCTATAGAGGGTCGTTAGGAATATGATTGACTTGTTTGTCTATGGCACTGTAACTTCTAGATGAATAGACAGATTATAAATTCACTTTATAGAAATCTGTGATGGAAGCGATTTTTGTAGGTAAACAATAAAAAATGGCATTTATAATTTTATTTCAGATGGATAATATCTGAAATTTTTACTTTAAAAAATATACATAGAATAATAAACTGTCCTTTTATATAAGCCAAAAATGCCACAGACTACATTCTTTTTTTTAATGATTCTCGTCTAATCGTCGTCGTAGACTCTAGCTGTTTGAAGCGCAGTATTCAATGTTGCTAACAATACATATAATAATAATACTACTTTTTGGCCTAATAGTTTAAAAATAGATATTTTTTTTCTTTAAATTAAAGAAAATTATTCGTAGTTTTATTTATAAAAAAAATAAGAAAATGAAGGATCATAATTTTTTAACTTTAATTATTTAGAAAACATCTCACTAATTTCACAAATCCACGAAAAATGTTTTGTACCTATCACCCGAACCCTAGTTAACTACTGTATTCTTAAGTTTTGTATTTCTATGTCAAAAGTCTATATAGGGTTGAAACCTGAAAGTTTTAAGCAAATTCTTGAAGTCCTCATATCTCTCTTAGGATTCTGCCTAGGATGCTCAATTTTTACTAGGCGTGTATTATTTCTCCTTAAATCTTATTGGACAGCTTGTTAGGGTATTTACCTATTTTTTTTTTGGAGGAGAAAAACCTCATGGACATCCTAGTGCTAGAGTCTTACAGGCTAACCAACCCCTCCTGCCTCCACGGCACTGGTGGAGGCAGAAGGTTCTATTCTTTCTTCTTGTCAGGTTCACTGGTGTACCTGTAAATAATAAATAAATAAATATTATAGGACACACATCGCTTTATAGCCCCAAAGTAAGCATACTCGTAAGTGTGTTATGTGTTATGTGTATCGTACTTGTGTTATGGGTGCTATGATAACTGATGAATATTTATATATATACTACACATAAATACTTATAATATATAGATAAACACCCAGACACTGTAAATATACATGTTCATTACACAAACATTTTTCCAAATTTAGAAATATAACACATAGATTAGATGTAAAAGTATCACTACACACTGCACCACTAAGACACATCCTGTACCTGTCTATTGTATTCTTGTCAGGTTCTGGTAAAGGCTGTTTCCTATCACGTTGTATAAACATTAAAAAACTAAGCCCAGCCCAGCCCAACCCAGTTTTTATTATAGCTGCGTTTTAATATAATGCAAAGCAAATAAAAGTTTGCCAAAATAAAATTTGTAACCCGGCAAAGTACGAAAACCAAACAGAAAACTCAATTAAAATTTCCGTAACCCGAAAGTTATTGATGTTACACAAACATATCCTATCGCATATGGAAACCGTTATCTGGTGCAAACAAACACATTTTGAGGTCGTTAATAAAATTTGTTTTAATTATCGATGCATTCCGTCACCTCAAAAGAAAGCTTACTCCTTTGAACATAGAGTTGGTTTTAGTTTGTATAACTTAATTTAATATTTAACGATAGTATTCTACGACATCTAACTGTTGGGCTGATTGTGTTTGTGGACAACGATATTAGTTTGGACCGGACAGTTTAAGACTGTGTTAAGATGTTTCCTGAAATAGTTAATTTTAGTTATCGACACATATAAAGGGAAATCTAAGGGAATTTATTGTAGGTGAAAATCCATTCCAAATAATTAAGAACTTATTTTAATTTGGTTAGTTTATTAGATAGCAGTCAAGGGCCAACTTGTTGTCGATAAAAAAAAAATAAAAAGAATAAAAAAATAAAATTAAAAAAATACACCAGGTTTTTAAATTTAAGTGACTTAACGGATTTGGAAGGCAAATCACATAAACATCAGGTTTATCTAAATTGGATCTAACTGACTTCGGAAGTGGGAAGTAGTCGCGAAAAAAACTCAGCAATCTGTTATTTTTTAAATAATTGATAACATCTTTTATCACTCATGAGTTAGTTATAATGAATTATATTATAATATAATAATAAGTTGACTGCTTTTCCAATTTGAGTCCCGAGCTATAAAGTTAAACTAAATGAAAACAAGTTGAGATGGATTTTTAACACAACATTACGCTTTATTTTTCAAAATAAATATGTTTGAATACCTGATATCAACGAGTTAAAAATTTTCGTTTATAAGTAAAATAGTCTTGAATAAAGGATTCGGCTTATTACTGTTGAATACATAAAGAAAAACAATTTATTGTTTTTAAAATTGAAGCAAAAGAGGCAATCTTTTCAGTAGGATGCGTATATTGCATTGCCTTACCGAAGAAATTAAAAACGAATAATATTGTATTCCTTAGTGGTACGCGCTACACTGATGATATTTTAACAACAAAAACAAAGACGTCCTTATCAAATAATTATTATGGGTAACTCAAAAGCATATTATATTAATGATAAGTCTTGCTGCGGTAGACGAAACCAAAGACAAATATGTGCTCAGAAGCTTTCTCGTATAAAATGACAACTAAATACTGTGCCAATTTGCTACATCACCATCTATCTATACTGAGATATGAATTTGACATTTAATGATATGCGATAAGCGCATTATTTCAAGCACGTGGGACAATATTACAAAATTTAACTTTACTAATTTCATGTTCCAAAATTAAGACTTGAATTTTAAACAAAGTTGAAACATCTAAACGACAGAATAAATGTAAACAAAAAAAAGGTACAAGTATGTGAAAGCAGGCGAGTATTACCTCTGCCCCTTTCTATAGTATGCAATAGTGGTGTCAGAAATTAAAGATTGATTTGTGTTTCGATGACTCAACTTAATGTAATTTTTGTTCTATAAGTTGAACACTTAGTCGATAGCACACTATAGCATTCTAAATAAATCACAGTTCACTTAACCAACAACAAAACGATTTAGCGCGTACAAGTCACCAGTCACGCAATTTACACTCGTCTC
Organism: Mycalesis mineus; assembly: GCA_034621355.1. Classification (NCBI taxonomy): domain Eukaryota; kingdom Metazoa; phylum Arthropoda; class Insecta; order Lepidoptera; family Nymphalidae; genus Mycalesis; species Mycalesis mineus. The sequence goes on from CM067891.1 coordinate 4,460,343, forward strand.
TTTGTCATGTCGCGCGAGGTGTCAAGATTTTATTTATAATGTTTAGTGACACATCGTAGTCGATTCACACTCTTAAGTCCTTTCATACGTTAGAATTTAGGTAGCTGCAATATTATCATCTCTTTATAACGGCCAACTATACGCCCAGGCCTCTCTCGTTTTATTTATTTATTTATTTATTAAGGAAAACCAACTGCTGATACATTATTTCTAGTCCATTGCATATATATATCGAGCTTTAGTTAATGCTCAGCTTACAACAGGTCTTCACAACATGCATAATAAATTTTAAATTAAGATGTCATAATTACAATGTCATAAATATATTAGTCTAACTACACAGAACTTATGATGTAAGTGGACGGAACATATTAACGAAGTCTGTAATAAACTTAGATCCATGTTGGCAAAATTTACCATAATTAAAAATAAAATACCATACCATATACGATTATCACTATACAAAGCACTTCCTGAATCCACTATATCCTATGGTCTAAGCAGCTACGGAAGAACTTGTAAAACACATTTGGACTCCATTTACCATCTACAAATTCGTTTGCTCAAAACCCTAGTGCCATACAAAATTAAAATTAAACATAAAAATAATTATCATAAACTTTTTTCTTACTGTAATATAATGCCAATACATGATAAAATCAAATATACAATGCTAATAGAAAATTTCTTTAACATGAGTGTACAAAAACTCGTAACAATTCCGATAAAAACGCGCAGTGTATCAAACGCCAAACTTATAACTCCCCGATGTAACAACTTGTACGGCAGGCAAACCCTGGAGTTTATTGTTCCTACATTGCTAAACACGTTGCCCTACAAGTTAAAGCAAGAAATCAACCCAAAGAATATAAAAGAAAAACTCAAGAAATATTTCCTACAAGTATGAAATGTTATTTGGAACATCCTGTTTATGTTTTATTTAAACTGATCTAATGCGTCACATCAGTGCAGCGAGGCACCTGTAATCGGTTTTATTTTGTAACTACCCTCACATATTTTGTTCTTCTTAATTACACATCTACGCATATCGTACTCGTACTAACTTACCTAAAAGTATAATTAGGAATTCCGAGCCCTGAACGATGAATGCCGGTGTACGGACAAACTCAGATGAGTTTTTGTTGCACCGTTTTAACAATTTTTGAAATGTTGTATTAAAATGTATATTTTTGTTTAAATAAATAAATAAAATAAATAAATGTCTAAATAAAATGTCAGTTACTAAGAAGGGTATATGGAGCGCCAATGCGACTAAATGAGAATCGCTATAAATAGAAGAGTCCTCGAATGCACTAAGAGTGCAGCAGTACGGGAGCAATGGCGACGGGTTGTAGAGCTTGCCATCACTCCTGATGTGACGACCACTACCGCTCTAACAAGAGTGTGACGACGAAGAAGATATAGAACAAGGTGCTGTGGCAACCTTACACCTGAAAGCGCAGTATGATATCTGTTAGAGGGCGCCACTGGATACAGTTGGCTCAAGACCGTGGAAGTCATTGCTAGAAGCCCATGTCCAGCAGAGGACGTCTATCGATGGATAAAGTATAAAACTTTCGCTTTCAAGACACACAGACACAGAGTTTTAATCTCATGACTAGTATATTACAGTCTCAAAATTGTTTCTTTTTAGTAATATTTAAGTATGTGTCATGTTCATAAACAAAATCTTGACACCTCGCGCGACATGACAAAAAACGAACGTATCGCATGACTGGTGTCTTGTACGTGCTAAATACTCTTATTGTGTGTCAAGTGATTTATGGAATTACACGAGAGTATTGTGATCTAAGTATGCAACCACACGTTAACGACGAGTGAACCGATTTGGCTGGCATGACTGACAAAGTTACTATCTATACAAATAAATAAAATTTGAGTGTCTGTTTGTAATATTGAAATAACCGCTTTCTACTATATGCATATAAAGGTATATACGGTACATACACCAAAATACCAATTTTTGTATATGATGCAAGACTCCTGAGGAGTGACATAGAATAATTTTGTATCCAGATATTCCCACGAGACTACGCGGGTGTAACCGCGTGCGACCGCCATTTTAAAATAACTTTACTGTTCTGGATTCTAGATGTTTTGTACTGAACCATGATCAGATCCGTTTGGCATGCTAAAAGAATATTACGTGTGTTGTCGTCGCGTCTTCTCTTTAGTTAGTTGGAAAATTTATTTAGAACGCTTCTGAGAGAGCATCATGATCGAAGTATTTTTAGTAAATAAATGCAAACAAGCAATTAACTAAACAATATAATGATCTTGCAAAAAGTAACACAGCATTTAGACGATCGTGTTATTTTTTTTAAATTTTGTATGTTAGGCAAAAACCCAATCCTCATAATAAAACTATAAAATTTAGGACGCATATTATTTATACAGATTTTTGAAATTTCTCGTCACCTAAGACCATTTTAAGGAGATGTTGACTCGTCAATCTTCAACTGCAACTTGACCGTTCCTATTTAATGCAAGAATTTCAAGCGAAATACCAAGACAGTGTATTGCCCAATTATTTGATAACTTAACCTACATTTAATTAGACATACAGAGAACTTTCGAAACTTTAAGCAAGATCGTTGGGTGTAGATTGTAGACCGTTACAAAGCAACTTCAATTTGATAGTTCCGAAATACTTACTATGAAGTTTATACAAAATATTCATATTATGCTGTGCACCCACTATATACCAACTAAGAACTTCCTCATCAATTATTTGGATTATGAAGTCCATTCAGACTTTGAGTCTAAAAATCAATAATTATGACTATTATTTTAAATTACCAAAACCAAGTATTTAATAAAATTGTTATTATAAAAACAAAAAACCTGACTGCTTAGAAGTTATGAACTGAAAAGAGAAAAACAAGGATCACTATATCTATATAAAATTCTAAATACTTTATGGTGATGCAAACAGGGACAAAATACTTTATTTCTGCGGGGAAAGAAAGATCTACCAAAACTACGTTTGTCCCCGCCTGCAGCACCATAAAGTATTTAGAATTTTATATAGATATAGTGATCCTTGTTTTTCTCTTTTCAGTTCATAACTTCTAAGCAGTCAGGTTTTTTGTTTTCATAATAACAATTTTATTTGAGACTTTTTAGTTTTAGCTTGATATAGAAATGAGACGGTACACTTGGTACACTTTTTGCCATTTTTTGTTAAAACGGCAATATATACATGATATGACATTTATATTTTTTTTAATGGTCTTTTTACGACCTTTCATTTGACACCCATATTGCTAAGATAAGAGAAAGAAATACACACGTCCCCCCTTTTCCCCCCCATTTACAGCCGCCATTTTGAAAATTTATATAACCTATGTCACTACCACAATTTTGACAAACTCAACGACACCTCACATGTCAAAATCCGTTCAGCCGTTTAGGCTGTAGCGCGTGCTGAAGAAATGGACATACATACATACTTACATACATACATACATACATACATACATGCATACATACGCTCGAAAAACATAACCCTCCTTCTGACGCAGTCGGGTAAAAAGATTCACCTTTTTATAAATTTTGGCTAGTTCTTTGAGCTTATCTAAGTTCTTTTTATTTCTTATCTACTCCTACATAAAATAACTATATAATCCAAAAAAATAATTATTCAATTAGAGCTTTCTTCGAGTTTCAGCCCGACGACCTAACAGCTGTTCATTGTTATATTTATTAAAAAGGGAATCATAATATACGTAATAAGATTGTATTGAATTTTTTCAAACATTTTTAATTCCTATTCTGATAGGAAAACAAAAAATCGATTCATCTTCAAAACATCGTATCAAAGGAAATAATCATTTAAAAAGAGCTTTGTATCAGATAAATTGAAATCAATTCTGAAAAGAAAGAAATAAAATCCTAAACGATTTCGTTTTAAAGAATGCTGAATCTCGATACTCGAAATTTTTGCATTGAATTGGAGATAACGATAAATTTTTCCTCAATCCTAAGTATACTATTATAATAATTAATGCGATTTTGATTTTGTTCATTGTCTACGCATTATCTTAATTAATTTAGACTGGATTGGACTATATTAATGGACACGTATGAAAAGCACTATAAAATCCCGGAAGACTTAGCTATTTCGACATCTAGACCGGACATTTCCAAACAAATCAAACGTATAGTACTTGTTGAGCTTACAGTGCCGTGGGAAACAAACATCCCTAAAGACCATGTATTTAAAGTGAATAAATATTATGACCTTACTAATGAAGTAACAAAAAATGGCTATGTGGCTAGTTTATACTCGGTAGAAGTGGGTGCGAGGGGTATACCAGCGAAGTCTCTCTTTAACCTGCTAAAAGACTTTGGCCTTACTAGAAGTGCAGTAAGCTCCATATTGGAACGAGTGTCTAAAGCTGCTCTAGTAGGGTCCTTCCGAATTTGGCTGGGCAGGGAGAATAACTTGAACAGAGGAGCTGAGTGTTGGTGCGCGTCACTAAGGGTACCCTTCAATCTACACCCGTATCCGTGTCCCGGGCTCCGTTCGGAGTTTTTCTCTCAGCCACGCGATGGACCCGGCACCCGCATGGTGAATCCATGAAATGCAAAAATATTCGTCTCAACTTTGCATGATTACAGGACCATATTTTATGGGACATATTTATTGGACGCGATGTGTTTGTTACTTTATAATTAAGCGATATTTTTCCTTTTATTACAAGATAGATCTGGTAGGACTTTTGATATTTCAAAGATCTTCTTATTTCAAAAACAAATCAAAACATATTTTTAAAATATCATGTAACTGTGAGTGGATGTCAAACAACGATATTTTTGTTAAGTGTATTGATGATCTCCGTGGCGCAGTGGTATGCGCGGTAGATTTATAAGATGGACGTCCTGGGTTCGATTCCCGGCAGGGCAGATTGAGATTTTTCTTAATTTGCTTGCGGCTTTCGCCGTGGCTAGTTACCACCACTAAGCCAAGCGATTTAGCAGTACGATGTCGTGTAGAAACCGAAGGGGTGTGGATTTCATCCTACTCCTAACAAGTTAGCCCGCTTCCATCTTAGATTGCGTAATCACGTAACATCAGGTGTGATAGCAGTCAAGGGCCAACTTGTAGTCGATAAAAAAAATAGTGTTAGTTTCGGTATCACCCCTGTGTCACTCTTAATGTTTAACAATGCATTTCTACTGTTCTAACGCTGACTAATAATTAACACAGACAAAAAGTATTCGTACTGTTACTACTACGTCCAATGGAAAAATAGTATATAGTTTAATATATAGTTTTCATAATAGAAAGTATATACTCAAGCAGTGCCACAGGCAAAAGCTAGTCACATACGTATATATTATTTTCCTATATAAGTAAATCGAATACACGAAATGAATACATTATTACAATATACCCAAGGGCCGTACCTTATTTACCGGACAAGCGCGCTGTACCCGTGTTGTAGGCGCCGCGTGTCGGCATATTGCTGGCCTCTGGTCAACCGGCGAACGCAATTTAATGATGTTTATTGGTACAACCTGTAACTCAAGTTCAGTAATATTTTGTTTTAGAGTTATATATATAGTTCGACAAACTTGTGGGCAGCTCTACAATAAGACGTCACTCACCGGGCAAAGCAGCAGAAGACAAAACTGCTGTAATACTCTCTCACAATGCAGTTGAAGAGGACAGCTGTGAAACGCTCTCCCAATAGACACATCCACATTCAAGAATGCTTAGATCCTTCGAAGACAGGAAGAGTTCAGGTTATCCAAAGATGTTAATCAATAAGAGTAATGCCATTAAACTGTCCACTCATTTGGGGCATATTAATTATAATACTTAATTATATTACTTATTAGAGCAAACTTCGTTACGTAACGCGTAAGCGTACGGCGCCAGTCTATCTGTCTTCCAATTCCCTCACGCATATGGCAGCGGTAGACAGGCTCGTCTTCTCACTCTCGTCACTCTAACCCACAGCCTTATTTAAGTTAAGAAAGTGATAACTTCTTCACTTTACTTCTAACTGGCGTCCCGAGATGCACCACACTACCTTTATATTCTTTTGTTCTATACAAATTATAAATGACGGATAAATATCACACTGAATGGTATTTACAACATTAAAGTGAAATTCTGAGATTCCAAAAGTACGTACGTACTTACTCTACATGGTAGGGTATGTACAACAATAATATGTAATTTTTTATTCGTATAACCCCCGGCAATAGAAGTTTCCATGTATCTTATGCCCTGTAACTTTTACAGGGAAAATCACGAAAATCTCAACAGAAAGACAAATATACGCACAAAATAAGTTAAAGTAAGTTAAATTAACCTTTTGGAAAGGCAATTTCTTAGTAAATCTAGACTAAAATTTTCAGAGTTAAGGAATTTCTTTATTAGGTTGAAATCGTACAACTTTACCGCTCCCTGTATAGCCCCGAAGGGTTTGGAAAATTTACCTGCCCTTAAACCCGGCGTACTGCCGTGTTATAGAACGTTTATTGGGCCGCATTGAAAAGTTAGAGATTGGACTCCTCCAATAATTCGGTTTGTGGGTGGAAGGTACGATTGGTTTTACTATAATGTATCTTTTGACCTATTTCGTTTCTTTTTTGTTAGAGCGACTATTTAAATATTTCTTTGGAAATAAATTTTATGCTCATTTAAATTATATTTTTATTATATAATGTACGATGTATGACGCCGAATACGTATTGTGATACTACGGGTATCCCAAATACCCGTAGTATCACAATACGTATTCGCCCCAACAGAGAGGTTCTTATTTTAAGTAATTTTTCCGCTACTTTCTTTTGGTAGTCATTCTTACATTAAAAAAGTCTACTAAGTTGAAGGTAAAAATAAAATCTAACTATAAATAAAGTATGGGAATCATAAAACTCAAATAGTAATTCATGGAATTACAATTCAAAATATTTCGCAGTGCATTAGCATTTATATTAATATCAAATGCTGCTACTGCATAAACAGTCTTATTGGTCCATATAGTAACTGTTACAAAATTAAACCTTGTCACCGTACACCCTGGCAGCCAACGTTATAACAGCTTGGGCCAAAGCTTCATACCCTCTCTCGTAAAACATGGAAGGCCTGGTCACGTTCAAAATAGAATAAATAAATATTAAATTAATAAATATTATAGAAAAATTACACATATCGCTATATAGCCCCAAAGTAAGTACTCGTAAGTAGCTTGTGTTATGGGTGCTATGATATCTGATGAATATTTTTATATATATTATACATAAATACTGATAATATATAGATAAACACCCAGACACTGGAAAACATCCATGCTCATCACACAAACTTTTGGGGTGTAAGTGGCCCACCATCATCTTGTGGCCAATGTCAACCTCACCTGCCCGCGGTACACCCTGCTACTACTAACGAGGCTCTGGCGCACCTTGGTCCCCGTCAAGGGTTGTTGTGTCTGATACCGCACAACATAATCCCGCTGGTATCCGGCTTTGTGGTAGGGTTCTATTACGGATCCGTCTGGCTAGCGACCACAACTCAGTTTAAATCAGTCGCAAAGCATGTACTTGCGTTCCGGCTGCGTGCTGAGGAGCCAGTCTTCCCCCCTCTCCTTCTCCCCTTCGAATAGTGTTACCTTCTGTGACCATTGGGTCCGACAGAGTAAAAAGCCTCTCACGTTTTCACAGGCGTGATATATTGGCATGGGGTCCAGGGAGACCCAATGAAACGGTTGTCCGCTGGCCGCCCGTTGGTCCGTAGGGGGCCCGAACCTAAGATATCCTATCTTGGGAGGCTGCTCCGCCACCGACGAAAAAAGCCCGGTGAATGACCGGCGTGCCGGAGTGGGAGACCGGTGTGGAACCCGCCGGTCATTCAGCGGATCGGATTGGGGGCCCTTCCGTCCCCCATACCAGTAACTCACTCATCCTGCGTTATACGGTGGGGTTAATCTTTGTATCAATTGTCCTTGTGATCACAGACGGTGGATTGTTCGCTTTACCCTCGCCATGTATAGCACACACCATAAGCATCATGAATAGTAAAACAAAGAAGAATAAACGTTTTACAGCGGCACCCCATTTCACACTTCGTGTGAACTTCTGCAACATCAGGGGCTTGCATACAAACCTCAATGCTGTTCATCATCATCTCGAAACAGCAAAGCCGGCTCTTTTGTTCTTAACAGAGACCCAAATCGCTTCTCCCGATGATGTCTCTTATTTAAATTACCCCGGCTACAACCTGGAACACTCTTTTCTATCGCGTGCTGGCGTGTGTGTTTATGTTAGAGGGGACTTATGTGGTCATCGCCTTCATAATTTCGAGGTCGGGGACCTGTCCCTTCTTTGGCTGCGGACAGAGTTTGGAGGCCAATCCCGTGTCTACGCATGCCTATACAGGTCCCATAGCGGCAATGCTGAAACTGACCGCCTCTTTGAGCATATTCAAAGGGCTGTAGACCATATGCTCGAGCAGATACCTTCTGTGGAGGTGGTAATTCTTGGTGACTTCAACGCCCACCATGTGGAATGGCTAGGGTCACGCATCACCGACCACGCTGGAAGGGCTGCTTATAACTTTGCCCTGGCTTATGATCTCAGCCAGCTTGTGCTGACACCTACCAGAATTCCAGATATTCCGGACCATACCCCATCGATTTTAGATTTATTCTTAACCAGTCACCCTGACGGTTATCTGGTCAGTGTGAATGCACCTATAGGGTCATCTGACCATTGTTTGGTGGAGACTTCGGTTCAAGTTAAGCCTTTCTCCCGCACACGTGTATCTGGTACCCGCCCGTGTGTGGCACTATAAATCTGCTGATTGGGATGGTTTGCGTGAGTTCTATGCTGCGTATCCGTGGAACCAGCTTTGTTTTTCTTCAAATGACACTAACATCTGCGCTGAGGCTGTTACTGACGTTATACTTCAAGGAATGGCTTGTTTTATTCCCAACTCAACTATTCCTATTGGGGGACGTTCCCAGCGTTGGTTCAATGCAGACTGCTTTAAAGCCTTAGGACTAAAACAAAATGCCTTCCAGTCTTGGGCCTCAGCTCAATGCAAGTCTGATTCTAACACCCCAAACTTGAAGAAAAGCTTTAATGCTGCTACTAGGTCTTACAAAAAAGCTATTGCCAGAGCAAGGTTGAAGCATATTGACAGAATTGGCCAGAAGCTAGTTACAATGCCTTCTGGAAGTCGGGCTTTTTGGTCTCTTTCTAAAGCAATCCAGGGCAATTTCTGTCAGTCTACATTTCCACCTTTGCGCCGACCGGACGATACTCTGGCCCATACTGCGAAAGAGAAAGCTGAAATCCTTAGCGCTCTCTTTGCCACTAACTCAACGCTTGTGGTTGATGAGAGAACACCACCCAACATCCCGCGGTGTACAAGTTCTTTGAGTAAAATTCGCTTCACTCAGAACTCTATACGCAAAGTGCTTATCTCTCTTGACATCAACAAAGCAAGTGGGCCAGATGGTATCCCCGCAGTTGTGCTAAAATTATGCGCTCCTGAGTTAACGCCTATTTTGGCGCGTCTGTTTCAGCTATCGTACTCCACTAGCACTGTCCCGTCTTGTTGGAAGTCTGCCCTAGTTCATCCCGTGCCTAAAAAGGGCGATAAATCGATCCCTGCTAACTACAGACCAATTGCAATTACCTCTCTTCTGTCAAAAGTGATGGAGCATGTTATTAACTCCCAGTTGCTTAAATACCTAGAAGAGCACCAGCTCATTAGCGATAGACAGTATGGCTTTCGTCAAGGTCGTTCAGCTGGTGACCTTCTAGTGTATTTAACTCATAGATGGGCTGAAGCTATTGATAGTAAGGGGGAAGCTCTGGCAGTTGGCTTGGATATTGCAAAAGCCTTTGATAGGGTATGGCATGCGGCTCTTCTAGCAAAGTTACCATCTTTCGGACTACCGGAGAATCTGTGCAAATGGGTCGCCAGCTTTCTTGATGGTCGCAACATCAGAGTAGTGGTTGATGGTTCTTGCTCTGATCCTAAGTCCATTAATGCTGGCGTACCGCAGGGCTCTGTGCTGTCTCCCACCTTGTTCATACTGCATATCAATGACATGTTGGAAAATAATAACAACATACATTGCTATGCGGATGACAGTACGGGAGACGCTCTTTATAAAGGGCATGCGCAGCTATCCGGAGCACAGCTTATGGAGAACAGATGCAAACTTGTGTCCGATATTGAGGAAACCCTGAAACGAGTTTCCGATTGGGGAGCACTAAACAATATGCAATTTAATGCCTCAAAGACACAAGTTTGCGCACTTACCGCGAAAAAGACCCCCTTCAACATCGCTCCTACATTTCAGAACACTCTCCTCACCACCTCAAACAGCATTGGGATTCATGGCGTCAATATTTCGAACGAAGTCCAGTTCCGTGATCATCTGGAAGGGAAGGCTAAGTTAGCCTCAAAAAAACTTGGTGTGCTTAGTAGGGCAAAAAGATACTTTGCGCCCAAGCATAGACTTTTGCTATACAAGGCTCAAGTTCGGCCTCATATGGAATACTGTTCCCACTTGTGGGCCGGTGCACCACAGTACCAACTCCTTCCATTTGACCGGATCCAAAAGCGGGCTGTTCGTCTTGTTGACAATCCCAGGTTAACTAATAGTCTGGAGTTTTTAGAACACCGAAGGGACGTCAGTTCCCTTTGTGTGTTTTATAGACTATATTATGGAGAGTGTTCTGAAGAGCTGTTTAACCTAATACCACCGTCAGGATTCTCTGCCCGTACCTCACGCCGCAGAAACAAATTTCATCCTCACCATCTGGATGCCTGGTACAGTACTACCATCCGCTATACTAGGTCTTTTCTGCCACGCACTTCTAAGATATGGAACGAGCTTCCATCCTCGGTGTTCCCACATTTTTACAATTTGGGGAGTTTCAAGGGGAGAGTTAATAAACATCTCAAAGGCCGGCAACGCATCGGTGGCGCCTCTGGTGTCGCAGTTGTTCATGGGCGGCGGTAGTCACTTAACATCAGGTGATCCGCTTGCTCGTTTGCTCGCTATTTTTATAAAAAAAAAAAAAAAAAACAAACATTTTCCAGATGTGGGAATCGAACCCATAGCCTAGGATGCAGAAGCAGGGTCACTACCCACTGCACCACTCGGCCGTCAATCACTTACCAAAAAATTTTAATAAATAGCCTTATAAGGATGACGTTAAAACTTCATACAATTTCTCAAATAATCTCATTTGTTTTGCTTTCAATGTTTTGGTTCCGAGGGAATTGAGCTGGATTAAATTAAACAAGATTATGATATCAAAGGAAAAAGGAATAAAAAAGGAAATGTAAACAGGTTTTCATCGGAGGTGTTCGCAATTGTAGTAAAGCGCTTAGTTTCAATTCGGGCTGAGCTTAGAGCAATATATCAAAATGACGCCGGCTCAGTGATTTATGATAGCGGCGAGTATGAAAAATTTTTAAAATATTTTTCCTTTTGTTCTTCCCAAACAAAGAACTTAGGCCTTTGTAGCTAACTCCGTTTCGGTATGACTTAGGGTTGTCAACTGTTTTACTCTATTTTACAATTTTATTCGGAATTTATTACAGTATTTATTAATGTCCAGCGGTATAATCTTCTTAGATTCCATTTCCATGAAATTATCAAGATAAAAATTAGCTTATGTAGAAGTCTAGATATTTATTCATATTAAGATACTCATTCTGAAAACTCTTATTTAAGTAAACAAAATTCTAACACCTTAAAAATAGAGAAATAGAGATGTTAACAGAACTAATTTTTCCTTATTCGTTCTTCCTAATCATCAAATGTGTGGAACGGATTTTAAGCGGCTTTAATTACTATACTAAAGCCAAACTCGATTGAGAATATTATATTATATTATGAAGAATTCATGACAATAAATTACATTAGTAAGCTTAAAACTAATTAATATATTCAATATCTTTTAAATAAGATTTTTAAAATAACAAAACATATTTACTAGGCATAAAATGTGTTGCATTTTCTACCTTCATTTTAAATTTGTTTGTTGACAAGCATTCTCAATCGAGTTTGGCTTTAGTATACATTAAATACATAAATATAATATGACAATAGACACGTCGTTATCTAACCTCAAAATATGCGTAATTTATGTTATGGATAGTAAAATAATTGAATATTTTTTTATATATGTCGGAATATCAGCTTTCTCCTTGATATCTCTTTAATGGTTCTTAGTTTTTCGTGGGCCATCAAGGTTAAAAATGCAAGCACAAAATAAAGTCTTTATCTTCACGAACAGATTTATTGCAAATTTACAATGGAGAATGGTACATGGAGTAACCAGTTTGATACATGCTCTATAATTCTTGAAGTGTTATTAAGATTCAGAGCAGTAGGTTCATGCGACCAATCTTTACTTGTTGGACAATCCACACTATACTAAAGCCAAATTCGATTGAGAATGCTTGTCAACAAACAAATTAAAAATGAAGGTAGAAATCACTAGTCATGTTACACCTATTTTTTTTTAATTAACTAGTTAATCATGACAATAAATTACATTATTAAGCTTAAAACTAATTAAAATATTCAATATCTTTTAAATAAGATTTTTTAAAATAACAAAACATAATTTTAAATTTATTAGGCATAAAATGCGTTGCATTTTCTACCTTCATTTTTAATTTGTTTGTTGACAAGCATTCTCAATCGAGTTTAGCTTTAGTATAGTTACAGCGCTTTCACGAAGGTCCACCTCGACCAACCCTCGTTAAACTACTTTTTTACACTACCAAACTAAAACTGCCCACACCTCTGCTGTTTTTTTAATCAAGATGGCGTCGCGACCCCACTCTAGGTTTGGCACCTCGTCTCTAAATAGTCGTACATCGTACATCCTATTGGAATCTACATATCAATACACTAACTTTAAAAATGATTTGATGAGGTATTCGCAACATTTTACACGTTATAAATCAAATTGAATTTAACTAATTGAATTTAACTTTATGTTAACGTTTTAAGTAAGCACCTATCTCATATCTCTCATTAAATGATTAACAATTAGTTCTAATTTGATTACTTCCATAAACAAACTCGTCACATACCATAAATAATTTCACAGACAGTAACATTTCTATAGACGATGACACCTATAACAATATTGAAAAAATCTACTCTCAGTCTCTGGTCTAATTCCTCCGACATATATTATTCATTAATACTTATAATTATCTAGGTGTATATATTAATATATAGATACACACTCAGACACTGCATAACATGCTTATCACAAAACCTTGCACGCACCAACAAGGTCACTACCCACTGCAGTACGGTAGTCAAAGATTAAACATAGTTAAGATCCCATAAGGTTTTTTTTATTGTATTTCATATGTAATAAAAACATAAACAAGGTCTCGTGGACAAAGTCAAAGACATCAGCTAGTGTATAGCAATTATGTAGAAACAAAATTTTTTACAATTATTTTAACCTTATCAATATGCAAATATAAACTAAGTTTGAATCAATGCACATTATACTTGAAACGTATTTATTCGATTTTTGTCCAAAAATCAACTATAGAGATTAAACATAGCCACTTCAATAAAAAATCGCTATCCAACTTCAATAAACTGCTAAAATGTTATAAATATAAAATACCGCATATTATAATATATATATGCAGGATTTCATTGAATCACTGCAGGGAAGAGATTAATTTAACTACAAAGTTTAACTATGTAGTCTATGCGGTAAACAATTTGTGGTTTAACTAAATCTATTCTGACGCGTTTCAATGACTAGGCTTTACATAGATGTAGCCGAAACTAGGTCCGTAAATAATTAGATAATATTTAACCGAAATATAGAAAAATATGTACCGTAATTTAAATTGTTTTACTTAAATAAGCTGTATGATTATCTCGCTACAGCAAAACTGTTCGCTTTTCATATAACTGTTTTTGAATTCCTGTATAGAAAAGTTTTTTGCCGTGACAACGTCTTATAATTCGATAGAGCCGGCTGCACGCACGAAAAAACATGACGTCATGCGTCGTTACCTCGCTTTGAGGCGTTCCATGTAAGGCTTGAAGTGCAAGCGAGAGCACGGAACGAGCGACAAAGAAGCACAATCGGCCTTTACGTTCGGCAGCGTTCGACATCCGTCTATTAAATATAATTAATTAATATATAAAAATTAATATATTTATTATAAATTTAAAATATAAATTTATAAAATCAAAAACAATTATTTTATTAATTTAAATTAATATTTCTAAAAATATACTTAAAGTAAAAAATTTAATAACCAATTAAATGCTACCATTCCATCAATATTTTCTAAGACATTGTCACGTTCAACTATCGTCAGTAAACCGACTTTACAGACAACCAATTTTTTTTAAAGTTACATACGGCCTAGAACTCGCACGTGTAAAAATGATATAACATGTGCAACTTTAACAATAAATATTGCTCTTTATTCTTCAACCCGTTATAATATTAATTCGAAAGTGCAAATTATATTATTTGAAAGTGCCAACCCTAGTCAGCGTACCCTTTTATTTGTAGCCCGCTAAGTACTGAAACTCCGTTAATATACCGGGCTTAGATAACAAGGACTATGGTTATCCAAAAGTTAAATTATAACATTATAAAATACTGCGAGAAAGGGTTTCCTAGTAAGTAGGTATGTAATTATATAGAAATGATAACCTTGAGACAACGTCAATTACTCTGTATAAAAGTAGGCATTATTTTGAAGAAGTTATATTTAAATAGTGCATTATTTATTTCTTTGCAATTTTCCGCGAATTTTTTTTTTTTTTTATCGACTACAAGTCGGCCCTTGACTGCTATCACACCTGATGTTAAGTGATGATGCAATCTAAGATGAAAGCGGGCTAACTTGTTAGGAGTAGAATGAAATCCGAACCCCTATCGGTTTCTACACGACATCATACCGGAACGCTATATCGCTTGGCGGTACGTCTTTGTCGGTAGGGTGGTAACTAGCCACGGCGAAAGCCTCCCACCAGCTAGACCAAGGCAAATTAAGAAAAATCTCAATCTGCCCCACCGGGAATCGAACCCAGGACCTCCGTCTTATAAATCCACCGCGCATACCACTTCGCCACGGAGGTCGTCAAACTAACAAGAAACGACAGTCAGATCCTTCATCCTATAAAACGCTCAACGTCTTCATGGACACCCATTCTACTCCCTTTAAACGTATAGTTATACGGTTTATGGATATCGGTAGATTTTTAAGGCCATCATTCTAGGTCTCAAGATTACAACTAGATATACTGCAACCTCGACATCAATTAACTTCCTCTTTTAATTCAAATGTGAGAGCAACTGCTAACTGGTCTTCATGTGAAGCCAACCGCAAAAAATGCGTTTAATTTTTAATGGCTTTAAAATTCCACTTGTCCATTACTTCTTCATTATATAACATAAAACAAAGTCGATTTTTATGTTTGTCCGGATGTATGTTTAATCTTTAAACCTACGCAAGCGATTTTCATGCGTTTTTTTAAGCTATTGTATAGCTTTTATCGCGGGCCTTGAGCGTGGAGACCGAATATAGAAATTCCGTAACGAAAAAACCTAACCTAACCTGGGTATCAAAAACATAATATCAAAAGTACAATTTCGGCAACAACGTCATCGGAGAACGTGGCCTAGCGGTAAGGCGCTCTAAGTGCCCGGAATTCCAGAGAGACGCGGTTTCGAATCCCGTCGGTTCCGCAATTTTTTTTTTCAAGCGTGTTATTTCAAAAAGTTATTTTTTTTTTAATAATTAATGACTTTTTGCACTATCACGCTTAAAAAAATGCGGAACCGACGG
Organism: Mycalesis mineus; assembly: GCA_034621355.1. Classification (NCBI taxonomy): domain Eukaryota; kingdom Metazoa; phylum Arthropoda; class Insecta; order Lepidoptera; family Nymphalidae; genus Mycalesis; species Mycalesis mineus. Next base: position 4,476,205 of record CM067891.1, read on the forward strand.
GATTCGAACCTGCGTCTCTCTGGCAATCCGGGCACTTAGAGCGCCTAACCGCTAGGCCACGCTCCCGATGACGTCGGTAGGTAAACATAAGTTGATAAAAAATGCTATGCAATAGCTTTACCGCGGCAGTCTCCGACGCCACTCGTCTTTTTTTTTATCAGATAGAGTGGTTCAACAGGAAGGTTTATGTGTATAATACATGCTCAGTGTATTAGAGAAAAACTGATAATTATAGAGGTTTCTGATGTGATGTCACATTTTTTGTGTCATGTAAATTACTGCATTTTTTGGGCTTACATTGCAAACGCTGGCTAAACCCTAGGAGATAATATATCAAAATAATGTTCTATTTTGATATGTTTTAGTTTATTTATTTATTTACTTTCGACCAAAAGTAATGGCTTATTTACGAAGCAATTTAAGTGAATATTTTCCAAGATATATAAGATTCAAAATGCAGGGACATTGCGAGCGTTTAAGGGTTCACGCAGGCGTGCTTTTTTAATATACTTTAATTACATTGCAGCCGTGCGAAGCCGGGGCGGGTCACTAGTTAAATCATAACTATCATCATAATAAGCCTGTTAAAGGAGCATGCCTCTCTTCCTTGTAGAAGAGAGGAGATCATCGTTACAAGTCTATTATCGGCCAAGTAGAACCAGACCTTTCTCATAATGTGATATAGGATATGGAACGTAGACCCACCACGTTAGCTGACTTAGGATAATAGATAACATTTAATTCATAAACGATCATTATGATAGCGACTGGGACCGATGGCTTAACATGCTCTCTGAAGCACGGAGTGTACTATCACCAACTTAGACTTACTGAAAATTTCTTGGAAGACAAAAAAATTCAAATATATCCCAAAATAAAAATTACACGTAGAAAATTCACTGGATTCAATGATACAATCGAAATAATTATTGTCTCTTTGTGGCATATCGAGGTACATGAGTCGAACGAAAATATTTTTAGAATATTTTTTGAAATTTCTCTTATTGTTTCCTCTTAAGGAAGTTGTAAATTTAGTCTGGTTCCCTATTTCACTCCTAATTACCCTACCGTACCGAGATAACCGGTACTCTGGATACCGGTAAATACCTACGGGCTTATGAATGAAGTTAATCATACCAGATACCGGTATAGAGGTTCGAAATTCTACCGTAATACGTGGAATGTTGAACTTAGTATCGTCATTACGACTGAACTACAATTACTTTAGTAATAACTATTTTCATATTATTTAGCTTTATGGATTTTGAAATACCTTACTATAACTTAGAACTGAGAGGCAGTTACCTTTAGATGTCATTAAATTTTTGTATCATACTACTATTATAAACATTGTATAAATACAATACTAGTATTTCAGTTCATACTGTAGATTACATGGCATGGCATTACAGGCCGTATACCTGGATACATAATATTAAAGTGAAATTTCGGCACCGACGTCATCGGGATCGTGGCCTAGCGGTAAGGCGCTCTAAGTGACCGGATTGCCAGAGAGACGCGGATTCAAATCTCCTCGGTTCCGCAATTTTTGATACTATGATTATTCTTAAATCTATACTAATATTATAAAGAGGTAAAGTTTGTAAGTTTGTACATAAAGATCTGTCGGGGCTAATCTTTGGAACTACTGATCTGATTTAAAAAATTCTTTCACCAGTAGAACGTTATCAGTGAGTATCACTGACATATCACTGAGTTTCACTCACATAGGCTATATTTTATATTTGTATTGTATATACAATACAACCGAGTTATCACAGATTTTGTCGCGCGAGTCGGACCGCAAAAATCTGTTAAATCTGCTTTATGCACGTGCGCTTTCTTAACTATTGGGAATAATTGAAAGCAATGTATGGGAACTTTATGTATCTTAAAAAGTTCTACAAAAAAATCCGCGACAGCATATATTTTATATTTTAGGAGATATACAACTTTTTGTGTTTTAAAAAATCATTTATTTCATATGCTTACGTTTACGTCATTATTTATACAACTAAACTTAAATCCTTATCAAAATAAATTATTTAATAATCACAAGGATATTATAGAGATAAGATTTGCCTTTACAGTATGTTAATTAGTTACATAGTTTAGGAGATAATGCAAAATTTCTAAAATAAAAAGCGCAACACGCGATATACACGTACTGAATAGGCGTCAGCATTTTGGTAAGTATACTGTTACATGTTAGAAACGATAATATGGTAATAGAGTAGAGAATTCAATCTTTGTTCAATTTATTTGCCATAGAAGACCATATCTATACTATTAATATAAAGCGTAAGAGTTTTTTTGTTTGTTTAAACGGGCTAATCTGCGTGTCGGATTGTAAAATTATTTTTGTTTATTTTGTAAGCTAGACTCAAGAGCCTTATAGACTATTGAATATCAAGCTATACATATCAGCTTGCCATAAATGTATATTGTTAAGGTTAATGTACTGTAATATCGTACAATGTTTAACAAAAATGTAGATCTTTAGTACACGGGATGGGACGGAGGATATTGCTTCACGGGAAACTATAAAAAAATTAAATTGAGAGGGTCTTTAAAATTGGAAGGGTGCCTAAGAGGTTTTGACGCGGACGAAGTCGCGGGCGACTGCTAGTACTATTATAAAGGCGAACGTTTGTGAGTGTATATGTTTGTTACTTCTTCACGACAAAATTTTTCGATTTTAATAAAATTTGGTATGGAGCTAGCTAACACCCTGTATTAACACATAGGCTACATTATATCCTAAACCATCCTCAATATCCAATAAAACCCAATAAACCTATAGTCGATTCGTCACTGCAACGGGCACAAAGTAATGATTGGTTATATTACTATTCCAGATGACGATAATCTGGTAAATGCCGAATAGGAAAAATTATTATTATAAAAACAAAAAACCCGACTGCTTAGAAGTTAAGAACTGAAAAAAGAAAAACGAGGATCGCAATATCTATATAAAATTCTAAATTTTTTATGGTGTTGCAGGCGGGGACAAACATAGTTTTGGTAGATCTTTCTTTCCCAGGTAGTAAAGTATTTTGTCCACGCCTGCAGCACCATAAAAAATTTAGAATTTTCTTTTTTTTCAGTTCTTAACTCCTAAGCAGTCGGGTTTTTTGTTTTTATAATAATAATTTTATTTGAGACTATTTAGTTTTAGTTTATGGTATAGAAATGAGACGGTACACTTAGTACACTTTTTGCCATTTTTTGTTAAAAAAGTAATATGAACATGATATGATATTTATATTTTTGAAATGGTCTTTTCACGGCCTTTCAATTGGTACCCATATTGCTAAGATAAGAGAAAAAAATACACACATCCCCCCTTTTTTCCCCCATTTACAGCCGCCATATTGAAAATTCATATAGCCTATGTCACTTCCACAATTTTGACAAAATCAACGACACCTCACATGTCAAAATCCGTTCAGCCGTTTAGGCTGTAGCGCGTGCCGAAGAAATGGACATACATACATACATACATACATACGCTCGAAAAACATTACCCTCCTTCTGACGCAGTCGGGTAAAAATATCAAAATGCTTGAAATTTCCAATATTATTTTTCTATGTGTGAAGTTGAGTCAACCGCTATTGTTCTGATAGTCGTCAAAGGTTATAGCGAAAGGTAGCGATCAACGTTAAGAAGCTTTCGCTTGGCTGTTGGATCGAAGTTCAGACACAGAAGGCAGTAATCCTTCGAAAGGTGCGTATTGTGACGAGGTTCTTCACTCTGGGGCCATGACCTCCGGTTACTTATACCCTCAAGCTAAACACTCGGAGGACAAGATTATTTATATAGTTTTTATTTTTTCAACGTATATGACGTAGTTGGATATTAAAGAAAAATTAATATATGTGACACAAAATGGCTCATTTTAACAAATCAATCAACTTGGGATTATGAGGTCCAATTTTTTTTTTTTTATCGACTACAAGTTGGCCCTTGACTGCTATCACACCTGATGTTAAGTGATGATGCAATCTAAGATGGAAGCGGGCTAACTTGTTAGGGATAGGATGACATCCACACCCCTATCTACACGACATCGCACCGGAACGCTAAGTCGCTTGGCGGTACGTCTTTGTCGGTAGGGTAGCCACGGCGAAAGCCTCCCACCAGCCAGACCAAGACAAAATAAGAAAAATCTTAATCTGCCCCGCCGGGAATCGAACCCAGGACCTCCGTCTTATAAATCCACCGCGCATACCACTGCGCCATGGAGGTCGGGGTGAACTAAGCTTTTCTTTGTACTTATCGAATAAATTTCATTAAAAATTCTCATCCCGGAGTATCCTGAACAAGTAGAACTACAACCACGTTTCTCGAAAAGCACATCAAACCTTCAGTCCCGTTTAATATCGTTTATATCTGACAAGAGTAAATACTTAATGCTAAACCGGTAACCCGCAATAGAGCAGCGTGGTGGATCTTCGCTTCATAAAAGTAGTGAGGCCTGGCCTCGTAGTGGATCGTTTAAATAGATGGATAATGATGCCGAGTTAATACATAAATGGCTTGCCCATTGTTTATTTCCAATGCGCCCCTAATGATAAAACTTGTAAGTGGGGCACGCATTCTGCGGGAACGTTAACAAATTGCCCCATTTTTCACGTTCATCTGAATAAAGCCGCATACGATTTGATATCAGATACCCGTCTTATTTGTGTGCTATTTTATTCTCATTTCTTAAGGATTAAGAATAATTAATTATCACTCTATTTGACCATTCTACTGCAGGACCATACTTATACGAGAAGTGATATGGGGCTTGGACTCTAGACACTCTTTGACGACCTCCGTGGCGCAGTGGTATGCGTGGTGGATTCATAAGACGGAGGTCCTGGGTTCGATTCCAGGTGGGGCAGATTGGGAGTTTTCTTAATTTGTCTTGGTCTGGCTGGTGGGAGGCTTTCGCCGTGGCTAGTTACCACCCTACCGACAAAGGCGTACCGCTAAGCGACTTAGCGTTCCGGTACGATGTCGTGTAGAAACCGATAGGAGTGTGGATTTCATCCCACTCCTAAAAAATTAGCCCGCTTCCATCTTAGATTGCATCATCATTTAACATCAGGTGTGATAGCAGTCAAGGGCCAACTTGTAGTCGATAAAAAAAAAAAAACACTGCTCCAGTGCGGGGTGGTGGGTCAAGCACTTAATCCTTTTTTTATTCCAAAATTTAAAAATCGGTTTAATCTAAGACTAAATCCGGTAAGTGAAACAAGTATGCTACTATGACCCAGAGCTACATATTTGGTGCTATTATCTTGGAGGCCTTTGGACCATGGAATTAATTTTTTTTCCAAAATGTTTCATCGCGGCTAAGTGCTTGCTTCTGTTTTTACGCAAATGAATCAGTCTGGTTATCCAAAGCGTATATGCAGCCGGTATTTTTGCCGCTATTCCGTTATTCCTTAAACATATCTATGAAGTCGGTGCAGCCAAGTTAAAGGAACATTTATTTTACGTAGTAAAGCAGTTTGTGGGTTTTAGGTAACGTCCTTAAAGTAGAAACCTTGGCTGGCACTGACTCCTAGATATGCTTAAGTAAATTAAAGCAACTAAATGATACAGTTATTTTTTACTTTTTAGTGCGTTTTGAGTCGGTTCCATTTTTTGTTAAAAAATTTTATTTCTTACTTTTTAGTATTTATCGCGACGTAACGTACTCGTGCTATACTGTCATAGTATATTATACGACACTAGTAGCCAAAAAGCTACCGATAGCGAGACAAAAACTGAAATCGCTGTAAGCGTGCTTCCAAAATTTTAAGAGTTCCTTCAATTTCTCCAGGATATCATCATCAGATCCTAACATGATGACGATGGGACCATCTTGAAAATGTGCCCTTTCTAATAAAACAAGAATTATCAAAATCAGACAACTCTGTAAAAAGTTGTGGTCATACATCAAAAAAAAATATATGTGTCGAATTGAGAACCTCCTCGGTTTTTTTGTCGGTTAAAAAATACTTTGTTGACTATTAAAATATATTATTATTTTCGAAATTATTATTAGGTAGGAATTAATTTAATAATGAATTGGATGAAGCTAGTTATGAATTTAAACGCAAAAGCTTTCAATTCATAACTTTTGGCTCACGCAGCGCTGCATGAATGACCTCATATTATATTTTACTCGTAGTTTAAATAATTAACTACCCCAGATTATTTTAATTTTCTGCTTAATTTGCCTAAGTGTTCATCTAAACGAGTAATTGTAAACCTGAAAACTTATTTTTGTAAAGAACGGCTTCAAAATTATATATGTTATACTTTAATTAGTAAGATTTCTGGTGTTGAATTTAAAAGAAAAAATTAATAGTTTCCCTTAAAAATATTAATTTATTACATAAGAAACCACGCTTAAATCTATACGACGGTCTTTGACAAATTGCATCGTAGGAGCATCTTTAGAATATCTCGTCGATCATCCCACCTTCAGGTCGACTGTCAGTCCCATATGAAAAAATGATTTCTGTTACTTCTGCTTTGCAATCGTTGTACATCGGCTTTAATACTGACGTTTTTACAGGTATCCACATACAGATAGCGTAAAACTTGAACTGAAAATAAAACCTTATTTAAACTCGTGATTAGAATGCGTTTCGATTAATACATTTGGAAACCTTGCCATATCGCACCTCTATAATTATCTAAATAGGTATTAACTCAAAAAAGCTCATTTTACAGGAGAGGCAAAAAACTGATTGTTAAGTCCCTGTGCATTGCAGAAGTTTTCTGTATAGATGTATGAACTTTATTTTACAGCTGAATGAGATAAATATTAAGAATCTTGGGTTTTAATAATGGGCTGGGTCTTAATAATGCATTTTGATAGATGCTTCCTTATAGCTTATGAATTTGTGTATATATTTTTGCATTATTTTGAGTTGAACCCATTTTGGTGATTTTCGTTTAGAGTTAGCCCTCTTTTGTATTCACTTTGCCAGTAATACTGGTTCAACTCAAAATGTTTCACTAATTAACTCAGCACTAACTATCAAAATGGCGACAACTCGAATGCTCCATCAAATTTCAACAATATGGGTGTAACCCAAAATAACTCCAATTTGTTTAAGCCCGGTACGTGCATTCCACTTGTAAATTTGGTCCCAATTGGCGTTGTCGCTGTTTTGGTTGCGAGGGGGGTGGGCTCGCTCGTTCAACAATATAGGTATACAAAGACATCTAGCGACGAATATTGATAATAGTTTTGAATCTGATTTACTGGTCGATAGGTACTGAAGTGACAAATTCAAATGTGTTCATAACTCAAAAGTCAAGAGTTTTGAGTTAGTTTCCTTTAGATCTAGGGGTGCGATATAATGTTACAGAAAAATAACCTTTTAAAAATGCTGTATATGCAAAAACTACCTTACAAAGGCGGCTTGGGCGAAATCATTAATCTTGATTATTAGGCGTAAACTGATTTCTTCATAACAACACCGAACTCCATTTCTCATTCCATAAAAATGAGCCACAATCATAAAAGGTCCCATTTGTTGTCAAAAAGGGACGGATCGGGGCGCGAAAGGAAAGGGTTTGAAGGATAAACGATGGGATATGTACGTCTATATTGTTCAACAAAAAAATAGTGATATGTAAATAAAAATGCGACGTTCGTTTTGACTAAGAATTGGGATATTTGTGTTGTGTGGGTATTTTGTAAGGCGTGATTTCGTCTAGTTTTATTTTTGTGTTAACAATTTTTTTTTTTCATAATATGGTTCATAATTATGTACAGAAAATACTATAAACTTAATAATCGTTGTCTTTACTATTTTTTTTTTCGACTACAAGTTGGCCCTTGACTGCTATCACACCTGATGTTAAGTGATGATGCAATCTTTGACGGTAACTAGACACGGCGAAAGCCTCCCACCAGCCAGACCAAGACAAATTAAGAAAACTCCCAATCTGCCCCACCGGGAATAGAACCCAGGAAAGTATTTAGAATTTTATACAGATATAGTGATCCTTGTTTTTCTCTTTTCAGATCATAAATTCTAAGCAGTCGGGCTTTTTGTTTTTATAATAATAATTTTTCAATATTGTAGAATACAAAGTTCTCTACAAATGTTATTTAAAAAATTTTTTTATACGGTGAACGGTTTTCGAGATAGAGGGCGGAGAGCACACAAAGTTTAATCAAATTTGGCTAGGGCATGATTTGGAACAATGGGGGCATGGGGCATGAGTTGGACAATGCAAAACGATTTTCTGTAGCCTATCATGACAATTTTACCACCTGCTCCAGAAGATTTGCTAAACACAATTTGGTATTCTACAATATTGATAAAATTACAAAAAGCAAAAATCCCATAGGAAATGAGAAATTTACAAAAAAAGCGCAAAATACCGATTTTTGTGAACTAATTTAAGCTTATATGACTGCACTGGTAATTAATACTTAGAGCATGAAAAAGGGTAGGTATTGTGTTGTACGAAGTATTTACTTACACATTTGTAGGGTTATATCTCAAGATGTCACGTTCGACGTGACCCCGTCTCGCTGAGATGACGTGACGCGCGTTTGTGACGAGTCGACACAAATTATATCAAAGCTGCGCGCCGCCTCCTCCATTTGCGTTCACATTTTATGGACGTTCATAAAAAATTAAGCAAACATAACCACAGGGGCACAGATAGAGCGCTTATAGCATTATTTTGTTGGTATATGACAAAAAACAATTATCTTGGCATCAATCCAAGCGACCATGACTTGTATTTAAGTTGATATAACACTAGCAGACTACCTCGAATTCATCCGCGAGGACAAAATTCTAACTAACTGATTTATACTCGTACAAAATAGATACAAAGTTCCTCCTCCCATTTCCTCCAAGTCTTATGCCTAAAGCATACTGGATCTCTACACTGAATATTCAAATCCATTGATCATTTGAAGATCTCCTGTATATTTGTTCCGCGAAAATTCTATGGTTAGTCTCGATTAAATATAAGATTAAACAAAAAGTATGATAACAAAATTAATAAAAAATTAAACCGACTTCAAAACCCACTGAAAAGTATAAAATAAATGCGTCATTTAGTTACTTTAATTTACTGCATAAAAATCCCTATCTCAAAACTACTAAACCGATTTTGATGAAACTTATAATATTCCCTAAGTTAAATAATATCTAGTACACCAAAAAAAGAATCACTTAAATCGGACTTATGATTATACGAACATAAAAACTAAAAATTCCCTAATACTACTGAATCGATTTTGATGAAAATTACAGTGTACCCTAAGTTGAACAATAACTAGTACAACAATAAAAAAATTACTTTAATCAGACTTGTAGTTCCGGCCTATGCCCCCATTTGCCTCCACAAACATAAATACATACATAATACACACATATATACATACATACATACATGCACGCACGCACGCACGCACGCACGCACGCACGCACGCACGCACGCACGCACGCACACACACACACACACACATACATACATACGTACGTAGAGCATTATTTCGTTGTTCTTAGTGCGTTCGCAAAGATTCTATAGAATAGTCTAAGAATGCTAATAAAACACAAACTCTAACCGCGAATACACCAATATACAAGCTCGCCCATTCGCAAAACATACATAAGTAGAATTGACCGTGGAATGTGCACTTTCTGTAAATAGCTGTGCTGAAGAAAAGAGGGTCTTACTACATTTTTTATACTGAAGGGTTCGTTATGGCTCTTGGGAATCTTTGCCGTCCATAGTTTTATTATTATGCTTTGTTTTTACCTCATCTTTACCTTGTCTTTTATTATCTTTCCTTCTATTCGACACAAGTTCAATAGGCAATAGTATAACATACCTATTTATAGCTTGAAAAATATTACTAAATCATAATAAAAGAAGTATAAAAAAATTAAAAGAGTGGTAGTCATTCAAAATAATTTAACATGATATTTCAAAACTGTTTTTTTAAACTAAGCCTAATTGAAACAAATGATTCTTAATATTTGAGATTTGAAACTATCAAACAGCCAGAAGGAAATAAAACTTAAAACACCAAGACAAACTTAATCGGAACAATTTATTTACAAAGACTACAAATATGATCAAAATGAAACATTCTTACAGTAATCACTTAAAACATTACGTGCACAGATTCTTACTATAGTCAATCAGCATAACTGTATATGACTCGGACACCAACGTGAATAAAAACAATTTTCCGTAGGGGCATCTTTTATAGCCTACCGCCCACCATTTTTATTCGACAACTACAGCCCCTAGTCTATTATATATAGCTTAAACGGGGAACCAAAACACAGCAAATAAGGCCACTTCTATTGTCTACCTATAATCTTTTCAAACAGATTATACAATGCTGCTAACAAAACTAAGCTTATATTAATATGGTTAAATAATAACATCATCATTATTGTGAGTTTTCTCGTTGTCTATAAAGTTTATTAAGTTTAGACAATTTTACTACTTTGTATTATTTTGTTACATAATATTGTTTTTAAACTGTAAAACAACCCAATTTGTATGGATATCAATTAACTCATTTACATTATTATTATATACATAATTATATTTACCACATACTCGTATTCTAAATCGTTATTTGCGTTCATTAAAATGGATTACTTTTGCACGATAAGTGTTATTTATAAACATATTGCTTAATTGAGAAGACTCCGAATTGAATTTGATTTTTTTTATCTACTACAAGTTGGCCCTTGACTGCTATCACACCTGATGTTAAGTGATGATGCAATCAAAGATGGAAGCGGGCCAACTTGCTAGAAGTAGGATGAAATCCAAACCCCTTTCGGTCTCTACACGACATCGTACCGGAACGCTAAATCGCTTGGCGGTACGTCTTTGTCGGTAGGGTGGTAACTAGCCACGGCGAAAGCCTCCCACCAGCCAGACCAAGACAAATTAAGAAAAATCTTTATCTGCCCTGCCGGGAATCCATACCAGGACCCCCGTCTTATAAATCCACCACGCAAACCTCTGCGCCAATTTTATTATAATTATGCTATCGACGATTTTATCTAAATAACTACATGATATTTATAAAAATCATAACCTAAACTAATCTAACATTTCTGTTTTTTGTTCCAAAAATATATTGCCGCCATCAAAGCATTGTTCTTTAAATTCATTGCATACCGAAATAAAATTGCAATTTAATTTATACAAACTGAATCTCTTTTGTGTTGTGTCTCACAAAACCGTAATATTTTGAAAGCCTCATGAAAAAACGTTCGGATTTAAAATAAGGTCAGGCTTTGATGCATGTATTACGGGTTTTGAATTAGCCTCCCAAGTGCTATAACCTTTACAATTTAAGAGCAGTAAACATCGATATAGGAATTAGTACTAGATGCAACATTGATGTTACAAAAAACTGAACGAAACGTAAAGTACATTACGAGATTTATAGTATGACTATACTACGGCAACGCTGGATGCAGAAATGTGGTGTTCAAAATAAAATATTTTTAAGAAAATAATGTAAAATATTAATAACATACTCTATCTTAAGATATTTACAACGATAACAATATGATATCTCATTTAAGTGCTTATCTATGTCTACGGTTTCAGAAAAAATACAGCTTACAGTAAGTGTATATGCTTTGTTAATTTCTGTACATTTCTCTGCAAGCAATAAATGATCCATTTGCCGTCAAAGTAAAACGTAACGACCGTGAAAGCCTGTGTCTGTCAATCATGTGATTCCTTTTTGATTTTCTTTTGTTACATTACTGGAACAATTGAAAATTGAGCTGAATGAATCCATATCAAAGAGTTATAGGCACTTGTCTACGTATTGTTATTGAGTTATAACAATTGTTTTACGACCTTGTACATTCAATAAAAGATAAAAAATATTCCTTTCTATAGAAAGCCCGCATACACGCAATAATTATGTTAATTATTAAGCTATTGCATAGCTTCTATCGTGGGCCTTGAGCGTGTAGACCGAATTCAGAAATTCCGTAACGAAAAAACCTAACACCCGCTGGATATCAAAAACATAATATAAAAAGCATAATTTGGAGCGTCATTGGGAGCGTGGCCTAGCGGTAAGGCGCTCTAAGTGCCCGAATTGTCAGAGAAACGCGGGTTCGAATCACGTCGATTCCGCAATTTTTTTTTCTTTTTCTAAACGTGATATTTCAAAAAGTGATTGTTTTTTACAAGCGTGACATTTCAAAAAATCATTAAAAGGTCTGGTAATTATCGATAGATGGAAAAACTAAACGGTTACTTTTTAGTTTTTCCATCTATCGATAAATACTACAACTTTTAATGACTTTTTGAAATATCACGCTTGTAAAAAAAAATTACTTTTTGAAATATAACGCTTAAAAAAAATGCGGAACTGACGGGATTCGAATCCGCCTCTCTTTGGCAATCTGGGCACTTAGAGCGCTTAACCACTCGGCCACGGTCCCAATGACGTCGGAAGGTAAACATAAGTTGATAAAAAATGCTATGCAATAGCTTTACCGCGGCAATCTCCGAGTGCAGCACGTCTTTTTTATCATTATTTAGAATACCCTTACCTTAAGAAAAAAATTCAGCGACCAAGTTATACTGCAAAGTTACATAATATTATAAACTTAAGTAATATTGTCAATATTTTTGAGTGTGTAAGAGCAAGCATATGTAAACAAAGTTAAGTTAGTTACAACATTTATAAATCCAGGACGGCTAAATGGATTTGGATAGAAGTTGGCAGAGTGATAATATACAGAATAGAAAATGTAGTTATTTCCCGATTTTCTGATGGACTTTACACGGATGAAACCTCGGTTACAACTTTAATGTACATTTTAATATATTTTTTTTATATAAAAAATTTAAATTTCATGAAAGCCAAACTCGGAACAAGAAACATACACACACACAAACTTATGCCTTTATAATATTTGTATGGTTATTACGCACCATACAAGCATGTGATATTATATTTTTTACAGAAAAAAATACACTTTCAAAGCCACAACGATCCACTTAAGAAGCATTACGAAAAAATAAAAATTCTTTTTTTTTTTCTTTGTACGACGCTTTCAAAGGGCCATTTGAGAAAATTTACTATCAAAGTGAAAGTAAACAGCTATAAAACTTTATTGAAATCGGATGTATGACGTCCTCTTAAGTTTATTTCTGAATGCCTTGCTTTCTAAGCGTCCTGTGTTCGATTCCCAAATTAACCTAGGATTTTATATTCTCTAAATTAAGTTATTTTATAACTTGGTTCTGTATTGCAAAATTATGTCGTTACTGTCGGATTAATAAAATCATTCCAACAGTAATAATTAATTTCTAGTAACCCTTAATCATCAGGATAACGAAATGGCCGGGACCAAATGGATCTCGAGGCAGAGGTAGGCCGCGTTATATGTGGGCGGATGACATCACGCACTTCGCAGGGCAAAACTGGATGCAGAAGACCAAAGACCGTTCACTATGGCAAAACCTGGAGGAGGCCTTCACCGTCAAGGGTTCTTCTTTAATTAAAAATATTAGTACTTATAAAACAAGTAATTAAATTAAAATATATAGTAAGCAATTTATATTTTAGTACATAAGTAAAATAGTAAACACGTTTTTAGGAGATATAAAAGGCTTTTTTATTTTTATTTATTTATTTTATTAACCCTTTATTATCAACAAATATTAACAACAGAATAAAGTACACGTGTGTTGGCGTCGGTAACTGTCTGTGTGTGTGTGTGTGTGCGTGTGTTTGTGATATCGTGGCGTTAAAGTGGATGGATCGATTTTGTTGCGATTTGAATTTTAAAGCCAATTTCCTTGCGGTGGTTCTTAGCTATGTTTGAAGAAAATTGGTATCAAAATAAATGGATTGACTATTAGAACTATATAACCTACGAAAAGATTCAAATCCAATATGGCAGCTAAAACAATTATGAATTAATCTTGTCGGGATTTTTAAAAAAAATTAATTTAATCTTGTGTTATAAACAGTGAGACGCTAGTTTAATTATTTTAATGTCTATATAGTGAAAATGATGTTAAATAAAAAATATTTTGTCAGGATACGCATATTAAATGCCACTGCGTATTTTCAACAGTCTGGTTTTGACGATTTTCAGATTCGTAAACCATGGCGGTTAAATTTGTGTACATAAAAATACTGGAATATTGAATTTCACTGCAGAAATGACACTATTCTCCCTCATAATTTCCAGTAGTCGCCTGGTTGGCACAATTTTCTATAATTGGTAGCAAGGGACCTGAATGTGCTAACATCCGCGATAAAGTTGTTTCAACTTTAGTCGTTAAAATACTTTGTTGGCTTTTTAGACCGTTTCTACACTGTAGTATTATAAGGAGACAGTAAATTTTGCTGAAATATTTTCAATATTTTACATCTGTGACTTATAATTAAATAGCAATTAACACATGAGGTATAAAGTAACTTCGTCCAATTGAAACAACCATAATTACCCTTCCCTGTTTTCGCATTAAAAAGTAGTCTATGTCCTTTCTCAGGTTCTAGATGTTGCCAAATTTCATTTCAATCCAGTCCAGTACTTTCAGAGCCTATTTAATCAAATCTTTTCTATTATATACTAATGTAGATAAGAAATGTGTACGACTCCGGACGCCCGATAGAAGTGATAACTTTAATACGTATAGCGTTAGAGTGAGAGAGGAGGAGTAGGCCTACTGCTGCCTCTCTGGCTTGCTTTTCTTACACGCTTACGCATGGTGTCTATACTAGCGCCGTAAAGCGTTACGTAACGTACCAGTTTACCCTCCATAAGAAGTTACTTATGTACTTATAGTATACTTCAAAAATATAATATGCAACACATTTATATATTTATTTAATTCTAATGTAACTTTTTATTCATCATCTATTTATAATTATAAAATAAATATAATTATAAATTAAGTGGACTAAATTTAGAAAAAAAAAAATTTAATATAAAATCTGAATGAAATTTTTGATTTATTTAAGTAACACTCAAAAATGAATGGATTTTTGCGGGTAGATAACATAAGTTTGGAGGGGAACAAAGAATAATGTTTATCGTGACGATGATGAAAAAACGTTATTTGCAAATACCAAATGCCACTCGAATGATAGTTTAGCACAGACGTATGTTATTTATAAAATATGCGTAATGACTATATTTTAGGTCACATATTCAATAAAGATTATAATTATAGCTATAAATATACATTTTTATATGCGTATCAACAGGTCCCAATAGTAATTGTTTATGTTGTACTTGCGCATACCTGCGACTTCTGCCAGGAAATTGGTTTTTAATTGACTTAATAAGTAGGTGGTTCTGTGTTTAACCATCATTATTATTTAGATTTACAAGAAAATCCTGTTGTTTTTTTATAGCTATACTTAATTTTATAAAAAATTTTAACACTTTTTTGCCACAAAACTATTGGGACTATTTACATAATAAGTAGTAAAGCAACTTCCACGGCTATAACCTGTGTGAAGCCATTTGTCCCTAGAAATAGCTTACAGAGAACCTGACGTTGGAGTGTAACGTAGTTCAAAATGATACTATGAAAAACAGAAAAATTGTAGTTTAAATTGAGTGAAGAGGATTCCTTCCGATGAAAATTGAATATCTGTTAGTATTTTGATTTTTATTTTAGAAATATTTGACTGTGAAGTAAAGAAAAAATTTTGGACTATGTTCTGTTGAGCAGTTGAGATATGATAGCCAAAATATAGAAAAAAAACTGCTAGGACTCAATCGCTAAGTATCTATGTATTCTTAAACCATACCAAGCACACCTACTAAATACGAGTAGTTATATCAAATCGACACTGATTATAATTCTGTGATAAATATTAACACACAGTATGTATTTCATGACTAACATTTATAGTAATTTTATAGTAAAATATAATATAGTTAATGATGATGAAAATTCGCTACCTCTTGTCAATTTCAACTTTATTACGTTTAACGTTATTTATTACTTATACTGTTATCATTAAGACAGCTGTAATAATTAAATTTCTTTTTGTTGTAAGTAACTTTAAAGTATATTAATAATTATTACTATGTGTAATAGCACTTCAGTCTTTCAGTATTCCAGCATGAAACAGTCTTGAAAAATGGCTTGGTAAGTTAAAATTTTAAATGCTACATGTCAACTCTTCTTGTTTATGAACTTCTCCTACTGCTGAGGGCCACTGATAGAGAACTCTTAAAGAGATAAGTGTTTCCTTATTCACTTATTTTCATTTTCTGAATCTTAAAAGTTGTAATATTTAATTAAGTGTAACAGTAAGTAACAACGAAGAAGATAAAAGGCTTACACTCACTCAACGAGTATTGGATCGAGCATTGAACTATCTTAAGTCACCGACATAGCTCAAATGAGTTCCAAAATTAAAGAAGCATTCGGTGGGATATATATATATTCATGCAGTTGCTGACCATTTGGTTCCCAAGGTGCTAGAATGGTGACGATGTGTGATGGTGATGGTGATGGTAGTCCCCCACAGGAAGGCGCACTGGATCATAGACCTTGCTATAAGCCTATACTCAACGTCCATCAGTTGATGATGACATTGTGGATGTGTTTTGACGACCTCCGTGGCGCAGTGGTATGCGCGGTGGATATATAAGGCGGAGGTCCTGGGGTCGATTCCCGGCGGGGCAGATTAAGATTTTTCTTAATTTGTCTTGGTCTGGCTGGTGGGAGGCTTTCGCCGAGGCTAGTTACCACCCTACCGACAAAGACGTACCGCCAAGCGATTTAGCGTTCCGGTACGATGTCGTGTAGAAACCGAAAGGGGTGTGGATTTCATCCTACTCCTAACAAGTTAGCTCGCTTCCATCTTAGATTGCATCATCACTTAACATCAGGTGTGATAGCAGTCAAGGGCCAACTTGTAGTCATTAAACAAAAAAAATAATGTTAATAAATTCACCAAACTGACTTGAACTTATTAGGGTATCCTTATTGTAAATCAAGGCAATGAAAACTATGCAATTCGAGTTCAAAGTTACCTCGTATCGTATTCAAAGTGTCTTGAAAATAAATTCATAAATTCACAAATGTCACACAACAGTTACTTGGTTGATTCACTATACTTTTAAACTGAAGTATCGCTTTATTGTAAAAAGACTAATTAATTGAAACCAAATGCTAATTATTACACGCATTTATTCAGTTTCACTTACCCCGTCAATTGTAATCAAATATTTTGTAAATTACACACTTACTAGTTCAGATTGAACTGAAAATTTGCATACAAATGTATAACATGACAATTCTTAGGATGATATATTACAATAATACAGAGCTAATCTGGTGCATGAACTGAAACTGAAAACTGAAAGGAATTGAACAGGATACAACCAATCATGCTTGGACTCGTTTCATTTGTATTGATGAATACTAGATAATATTGCAAAATAAAAGCCTATAAAAAGTTTTCATATTTCCAGGAATCAAAGTGTGTGTAGTACTACGACGGGAGCAGCACCTCAACTCTTTACAACAGCCTTGAACTTTTTCGCAGCGACACAATGTTTTGTACCAGATTCAATCTATAAAAATAAAAAAGGGAAAGCAGCATCAAGTGAGCGTTTTTTTAATATATAACAAAAGTCTGTATTACTTTATCTGAATATTTTTAATTAACTCCAAAACACATACAAGCTCTTTATTACTAGTGGAAAGTGGAAACTCTATTTTACCATTTTTTATATACGCCTATCTTTTTATCATTTTCATGTCATCGACATGATTTCTCCTATTTATCTATTTATTTATTTATTATTTATTCTTATTGAATAGTTTATAAAAAAATACTCTAATAAATTACGATATAATATTGAAATTTGTATAATAAAATAATGATTAATTTATTGGTCCACATCTGCCACTGCAGATTTTGGCCTTAATGAAATCAAAACTATTAAAACAAATAGAGCATTTGTTTTCAAGAATCGACGCCAGATTAAACATTCATAACTTTATATAATTTCAGATGGAGACACATTTGATTTTATAATTGTTGGGGGAGGCACAGCTGGCTGTGTGGTAGCAAACAGACTCAGCGAAAACAGGCGTTGGAATGTATTAGTTCTTGAAGCTGGTTCCGTGCCACCTATTGAATCTGATGTTGGTATAATTTAGATAATTACCTTATTATTAATTATATTTCTATCCCCCATAAAATCGTTATGATTCCTCAATTAAGTTTCGTACTCACTTATTTGTGTATATATTACATTGTCATTATTTGTTTACTCTCTCCCTTCAACGTCGTCTAGTTTCTATTATTTTCATTTATTTTTTATTTACTATATGGGAACTTTTGTATGTATGTATGTAAGTATGTGTGTACCTATGTATGTATGTATGTATGTATGTATGTATGTATGTATGTATCTATGTATGTATGTATTTATTTAGTATTTTATGTAAGTATATTCTATATTACATAATTTGATACAATAACTTCCTATACTTCACTGTACGTACACCCGAACCTCTCCAATGAATGCACTTTTCCTCTTCAATATTGGTTGTCTGGAAGAGAACGCTCATACCTATATCATATCGATAAGACCGCCAATTGTACATTGTTTTTTTTTTTAAGTTATTTTCTATTTGTAAGATTTTTATTATTTGGTGTACAATAAAGAGTAATTCATTCATTCACTCATAATTATATTTATATTACATATTATATAATATAACATATTATACTATATATATATATATATATATAAAGATTGCGACACACAAGTGAACAAATGACAATGTTGAATAACAAGCATGTCGCTCATCATAAAAGGCGAATACGTTTCTATACGAATACATAGAAACTTGTAGTATAAATGCAACATGTCGCCTGCTGCTATCGTTTGCAATCAGATACAAATCTATTAACATACATATTTCAAAAACACATATGACTATCAGATTTGATAAAGTAAATTATAACATTAATTATGGATTTTTTTAGATTCCTTACATGGAATATGATATGTATAAAACTAAATACGATTGGCAGTACGTTACAAGAAACGACGGTATCAGACATCAAGGTTTACGAGATGGTGTAGTACAATGGCCTAGAGGAAAAATGCTTGGTGGTTGTAGTTCTATTAATTCTATGTTTTATGTAAGAGGAAATGACCAGGACTTTCAGACTTGGTATGATGAAGGAAATCCAAGCTGGTCACCAGATAATGTAAAAGCGTATTTCAGGAAAGCAGAAAATTTACAAGATATGAGACTTAACAGAAAACCCGACATATACGAAACCTATGGACACGACGGTCCACTGATTATCAATACTTTTAATTCAACGGATGCAGAACTAGCAGAAAGAGTTTTAGATTCTTGGGAGTATCTCGGAGTAAAAAGAGTACCTGATATAAACGCAGCCGAATTCGAGGGTTTTGGATTAAGTGCAATATCAAGAGCGAACGCGGCAAATGGAGAAAGATACGGTACTTATACAGCTTACATAAAAACTGCAAGCAATAGACGGAATTTAAAAGTTTTAATAAACGCATTTGTTACAAAAATTTTAATAGACAATAATGCACGAGCCTACGGTGTCGAGGTTGACGTAAATGGGAAACGCAAATCTTTTTTTGCCGAACTCGAAGTAATTGTGAGCGCTGGCACTGTAAATACTCCCCAATTATTATTGTTATCAGGCATCGGCCCTGAAGATCATCTGATATCAAAAAATATTCCTTGTAAAGTTGATTTGCCATACGTTGGACATAACTTACAAGATCACGCTTATATACCTATTCCAATATATACGGATGACCCAGGACCAGAAAATAAATCCGAACGAATGTTCGATGTTATAAAATACCTACCTATATAATAAAACAGGCTATTTAGCACATTCAAGTGTACTAAATATAGGCATTTTCTATTCCCAGAATGTAAACCTGAATTATCCAGAGTTTCAAAGCCAAACTCTAGTATTTAGGCCAAATACAACTACCGCTCGAACGTATCTCTCTACTTTTTCAGACGATGTAAGGGATTCTATTATACGATTTAATACAGATAAGGCATTAAGTATCTTCTCGTTCCACGTGTTGCATCCATTTTCAAAAGGTGTCATTTATTTAAATACATCAAATCCATACGATCATCCAATTATTGATGCCAATTATTATGGTGACTACAGAGACCTCGTATCTTCAGTTTATGGAGTAAAAGTAATATCTAACTTAGTAAACACTCCCATTTTACGATCCTTAAACGCTTTTATTCCCAAAATAAATTTGCCTCAATGTGAAGATTATGAATTTTTAAGTGATCTTTATTGGGAATGTTATGCGATACATATGACGCAAACTGTATACCATCCAGTAGGTACAGCAAAAATGGGTCCAGATCCAAGAAATTCAGTAGTTGATAACTTTTTAAAAGTTCATGGTGTCAAAAACTTACGTGTTATAGATGCCAGTATAATGCCATCTGAAACCAGTGGCAACACTCATGCACCCGTTATCATGATTGGAGAATTAGGCTCTGATATGATAAAGACAGAACATCTTTCTTAATTCTAGAAATGTATCTATAATAATTTTCATTACGTAAAAAAATAATATTTTTATAGAAGTATAAATTACGTAGTATTTATTTTATCAATGTCCTTAAACACCTTATTTCATTTTAAGATTTATCTTTACCTTCAGGAGATGTAAGCTGTACAATGTAACCCTTTTAATAAAAACAGTTGCCCATCAACCACCGACATTTTATACCCTACAAGTTAGGCTCTGCAATCATTCCTGATAGTAAATTATGTTGCAACCTAAGATGGAAGCAGCGGCCTCCGTGGCGCTGCAGTATGTGCGGTGGATTATAAATAAAAGATGTTGGGTTCGATTCCCAACTGTACCGATTGAGTTTTTCTTAATTGATCCAGGCTTCGGCCGTTCGAGTTTTTCCCCTCTCCGAAAAGGAAAGAGATCTGACTCTATCCAGTACCGTTAAAATAGTTTTTACCTGGTTAGATGATATGTAGATTGACAGGTAGCCTAACATTAAAAAGGTATATTATAAAGTACGATATACTAACAGGCACATTGTAACATCTCAAGATGTCACGTTCGACGTGACCCCGTCTCGCTGAGATGACGTGACGCGCGTTTGTGACGAGTCGACACAAATTATATCAAAGCTGCGCCCCGCCTGCACCATTTGCGTTCACATTTTATGGACGTCTCATAAAAAATTAAACAAACATAACCACAGGGGCACAGAGAGAGCGCTTATAGCATTATTTTATTGGTATATAATAAAAAAAAAAACAATTATCTTAGCGTCAATCCAAGCGACCATGACCTGTATTTAAGTTGATACAATACTAGCAGATACCCTCGACTTCTTCCGCCTGGACGAAATTCCAACTTGCAGACTTTTATACAAAGTTCTCCATACTATTTCTTCCAAGTAAGAGTCTAATGGCAGAATACTGACCACTTAAAGCTCTCCTGAAGTTTAGTAGGCTTAAATACGATTCTTGAGTCTCGATTAAATATACGAATTTGAAGAAGTTAAGGCCTAAAACTTCTTACGCTTATTTTTTAGAAGTTCTCAACTATTAATAAATAACTGAGTAAAACGAAAAGAACAATATACTAAAATTAAGAAAAAAGACTTTTTGATAACCCGGCTGAATTCTGAAGTTCTAAATCCCCTCCCCTATTAGAAGAAAAGGTTGGCCCTATAGTGAGCCATTAAAGGACTGATAATGATGACATAAATAAAAAAGACGTGTGGCACTCGGAGACTGCCGCGGTAAAGCTATTGCATAGCATTTTTTATCAACTTATGTTTACCTACCGACGTCATCGTGGCCTAGCGGTAAGGCGCTCTAAGTGCCCGGATTGTCAGAGAGACGTGGGTTCGAATCCCGTCGGGCCCGCAATTTTTTTTTTAAGCGTGATATTGCAAAAGTCATAAATTAAAAAAAAAATGACTTTTTGAAATATCAGGCTTGAAAAAAAAAATTATTTCGGAACCGACAGGATTCGAACCCGAATAAGAGTGCCTTACCGCTAAGCCACGTTCCCCGATGACGTCGTTGCTGAAATTGTGCTTTTGATATTATTTATGTTTTTGATACTCAGGGGGTGTTAGGTTTTTTCGTTACGGAATTTCTGTTTTCATACACATTAAAATAAGTTAATGAATGTACTTAATAATGTTACTTAAATATAATTATACCGTTTCTTGTCGGATCGTTTTCAGGAACTATCCAACCAATTTAGTTCCTGCACCACATTTCCGTAGCATCAAATAGCGAGGTCTCGTGAGGATTTCCTTTGCTTAGATACACTTTACGTTTCCTTATTTCTAATACGCGAAGATAAGACTCGAAATAATCCTCCGACTTCCGTTTTCACCATCTCCAAATCCAGTAAAATTACGTTTGTATATATTATTACTGAAAAATAAAAAAACCGACCAAATAGTACGTCAGTTAAAGTCAAAACACTGCGCAACATTGGAAATTTTATTTGAACCGCAAGTCTATTAACAAATGTAATTGCACGAGTTATTAATTAACAAGGTAAACTTGAAAATTTTAAAAATAGTCATGAATTTAAATAGAATATAACGAGGCTGGAATATTATCAACCGGACAAGCATTATAAAAAATATTGTAAGTAAATTGTGAGTATAATAATAACGAATTTTATATCAGTATTCATTCCACCAAACAAAAAACCCGGACAAGTGCAAGTCGGATGATCCGGGAAACTGTATGCACAATTTAATTATACAACACGAAACAAAAAAAATATTAGCATAGTGAATTCCATTAAAAAAAGAAAACATCAACGCTAACCGCAAATGCAGTTACAGTTTATAACAGGTGCAGAATTGAATCCAGCAATTCGTGGAATGTTGCAAGCTCGCCCAGCCGCTAAATATACATAAGTAGAATTGACCGAAGAATGTGCACTTTCTGTAAATAGCTGTGGAGCTGAAGAATACAGGAATTTTTAACAATTTTTGATTTTTATTTATTTTATTTCTTGCTTATTACTTATATGTGTACAATAACAAATATAAGTAATAAACAAGGTAAGGAAAGGAAGTTATAACCAAATGTGCAAAGGCGGCCTTATTGCCATATATAAATCTCTGCCAGACAACTTTGGGATAACGGATTTAAATAATCAAAACGCGGGATAGTGCAAGAATAATATAAAAAAATGTTGTACCTAGTTGTGGACCAGGTGATAACAGTTGCAGTGAAATATCAACCATTTCCTATAAATAAATATTAAAATTCATTTGAATGTTGCATCTTCATACCCAATCACTAAATAAACATAAATAGAACTGGCCATGGAATGTGCACTTTTAGTATTTAAGCGTTCGTTACACATCCACAAATTCAGCGTAAAGTGAATTCTGAGAATGAATATTACTAATTCTCACCGCGAATACATCAGTTAATAACAGCTGCAGAAATGATTTAGCAACTCCTGGAATGTTGCATTCTTGCTTATTCGGTAAACGTACTTAAGTATAAACTACCGTGGTATGTACATATTACGTAAATAACAGAAGAAAACAGGGTTACGACTCACATGTGTAAGTGCACAAAAACATCAGTAAGTAAATTCTAGAAATGTAAATAAAACACAAACTAACCGCGAATACACCAGTTAATAACAGCTTCAGAAATTATTCCAGCAATTACTGGAATGTTGCAACTTTGCCCCTTCGCTAAACATAAGTACAATTGACCGTAGAATGTGCACTTTCTGTGACTAGGTAGTTATGAAAAAAGATGAAGAAAAGATGGTTTTAGTACATTTTTCATACTCAAGGGTTCGTTATGGCTCTTTGAAATCTTTTCCATGCGTTGATTTATTATATTGCTTTGTTCTTACCTCATCTTTACTTAATCTTTTCTTATCTTACCTTCTATTTCTACACAATTTCAATAGGCAAGAGTAAAACATACCTACAGTTAACACAATATTTGTAAATCATAGTAATATAGAAGAAGAATAATAAAAAGAAAGAGAATCACCAAAGATAGTAGTGTAGTGGTAATCACTACAAATAGTTTAACATAACGAGTCAGAAGTGGTTTTTAAACTAACCCTAATAATTAAATAAGGGAATTTTATATATGTGTACTTCAATATGAGTGACTGCCTCGTTGGTCTAGTGGTTAGCCTATCGGCTTCGATCACGAGGTCCTGGGTTCTAATCCTGGGTCGGGTCACGGAATAATTTTGAGTTTTTCATTCTTCTATGAAATTCTCAGTACATTCCAAGCCCGGAGTCGGGAAGTTGGCGATGTCAAACCCCCGTGCCTCGGAGTGCACGTTAAGCCGTCGGTCCCGGTCTGTCATCAACATCTGATAGTGATCGTTAATAAATGAAACATTATCACCCAAGCCCGCCAACCCGCATTGGAGCAGCGTGGTGGGTCTACGCTCCATATCCCCTCTCCTATGGAGGAAGCCTGGCCCTGTACTGGGCCGTTAATAGGCTGATAATGATGATGATCATGACTTGAATAATGAATTTCGAGAATATAAAAAAAAATTATCTAAAACTTAACTTATTTTAATGCGGTTCTTAACGTTACCTAAAGCTTAAAGAGGAACAACAAATTATGGGTGATCCCTGTTGAAAATTTAACTTCACGGAAACAACATTACTAGTTTGTTATTTTGTTACATAATAATTATTATCTAATATCTGCAAAAAACTCAACTGTTATGCATATCTATAATTAACACATTTGAACAATTATACTTACCATATATTCTAAATCGTAATTTGCATACATTAAGATGGATTATTTTTACACTATATAAGTAACATTTGTATTCATATTGCTTAATTGAGAAGACTTCGAATTGTATTTGATTTCATTTTCTTATAATTACAAGAGGATTTCAACCGCGTAGTTTCCGTACCCACCACTGGGCCAGGCCTCCCTCCTTTCAGGAGAGGGGATATGGAGCTGGGTGTACGCTCCACGTTGCACCAATGCGGGTTGGCGGGCTAAGGGTGATAATGTTTCATTTATTAGCGATCACTATCAGATGTTGATGATAATGACCGGGACCGACGGCTTAACGTGCTCTCCTATACACGGGGTGTAACACCACCAACTTCCAGACTCGGAATGTACTGAACATATCATAGAAGAATGAAAAAGCTCAGAATTATTCCATGACCCGACCCAAGGATCGAACCCAGGACCTCGTGATCGAAGTCCACTAGACCAACGAGGCATTCTGATGCATAAGCTGTATTATTCTAAAGTTTTATCAAAATCTATTCAGTAGTTTTTACGTGAAAGAGTAACAAACATCATCCATACATACTTATTTTAGAATTTATAATGTTAATAGGATAGTATCGAGGATTTAGTTTTGTTTTTATCTAAATAACAACATGGCATAGAAGGTTAGTCCATTTATAAAAATCATAATCTAAACTAGTCGTTTATAATTTTAGTAAAAAAAACCTATCGAAAAAATATATTGCCGCCATCAATAACCTAATGGTTCCAACGTAAAGCGTTGTACTTTAAATTCATTGCACACCGAAATAAAATTGCAATTTAATTTATACAAACTGAATCTCTTTTGTGTTGTATCTCACAAAACCGTAATATTTTGAAAGCCTCATGGAAAAAACGTTCGGATTTAAAATAAGGTCAGGCTTTGATGCTGGTATTACGGGTTTTGAATTAGCCTCCCAAGTGCTATAACCTTTACAATTTAAGAGCAGCAAACATCGATATAGAAATGAGTACTAGATGCAACATTGATGCTACAAAAACCTATGTTTATTTTAAGTATCTGTTACGATCTAATTGACAAATGTCGAAAAAGTACATTTCGAGATCTATAGGCATACAGTTACGCTAAAATATGATGTTAAAAATCTAAAAAAAAATAGTAAAATGTTATTTTATATAATGACTATCTGACTCGGCAAACGTTGTTTTGCATTAAAAATTAAAAAAAAAAATAGATGAATATTTGATAGTAGCCGATTCTCAGACCTGCTGAACACGCATACAAAATTTGGTTAAAATCGGTCAAGTCGTTTCGGAGGAGTATGGCAACGAAAACTGTGACACGAGAATTTTATATATTAGATAATTATTTACGAAATTACACAAGCCGTTAATGATTTATCCCACAACAAACATTATGATGACCAATGTTGCCAAGACGGTAACAGTATGACACGCAATTAGACAAGTAACTCCTAATTCTCCCTACAAGGCCTAATTTCATAAACTCTCCACATTAGTTAAAGTATGTCATGTACATGTTCGAAAATTCATCTTACATTTCGTTTTCATCATCATAATATATATTGAAGCAATTGCAATAATCATGGCTTATTATTGTCAAATAATCTCCACTATTATACTTCTGCCAGGACACTTCTGATATCGACTTGTGGCGCATAAAGTAAATATAAATATTATAGGACAACTAAACTTGGCTGGTGGTAGGCTTTCACCATGGGTAGTTACCACCCTACCGACAAAGCCGTATCGCCAAGCGATTTAGCGTTCCGGTACGATGTCGTGTAGAAACCGAAAGGGATGTGGATTTTCGTCCCACTCCTAACAAGTTAGCCCGCTTCCAGCTTAGACTGCATCAACACTTAACATCAGGTGTGATAGCAGTCAAGGGCCAACTTGTAGTCGATAAAAAAAATAAAAAAAATCACATCGCTATCTAGCTCCAAAGTAAGCTTAGGAAGCTAGCTAGTAGCGTAAGCGCGCGTCTGTTTCACTGTGGTCGTCCCTTCACTGGCTTCTATTGATGATATAATGACAATCTCCGCCAGCGATGTTTCGACTCCATAAGTTTAATAAATACGTCGAAAAGTAATTATTTTTTGGAAACAATGTTTTTGGAACGAAGTTCTTTATCGCGCGTTGTGAAAGGGGGCTAGACGGAAAAAATTCGTACGAAAAGTTGTCACGACACTTTTTGATCAAAGGATCTTGCCGCCGCCTTTGATGTGTGTGCGCGTGAGCGGCGGGGGCGCCCGCGCTCTCGTGGCGCGCTCTGGTGTTTCGGTGTACAACAACAAATATTATTATTATACTTAAAAAAAATAAAATTTTATTACAATTCCTTCACTAATTAATCGAAAGAAACTTCGTTCCATCCGGGTGTCCCTTGACACCTCTCAACTTTTTTTTATGTCTCTATAGTGCAGCGGTATGCGCAGTTGATTTTTAAGAAGGAAGTTTTGGGTTCGATTCCTAACTGTGCCGATTAAGATTTTCTTATTATTGGTTCAGGTGTTGGTGGTGAATTGGGCCTTAACTAGTTAGCACCGTGTCGGCAAAAACGTACAGCGGTTTGGTGTTCCGGTGTGATAGTAATCAAGGGCTTACTCGTAGTAAATAACTATTAAATTCAAAATTTAAAAAACCCCGACTAAAATCAAATTTACCATTTTTTTTGTGGTGGCCATCTTGGATTTTAAACTTTTCATAGTGTAGTATTCTACTATTCAAGCCCTTTCACGACGTAAAAAGATATTTACATTAAAACAAGATACACATTTTGCAACAAAGTTAGATTTAGAAGACGATTAGAATTTCAAAAAAAAGAAATTACAAGAAAAACCGCATAAATAGAGAAAATTTGTCAATGGCATCTGTTAAACACAGAGGAAAAACAGAAGAATTATTATAGTTCAGGGTGCTATCTAGCTATAAAGATTAAACTTTGGTCTTCCTTCAGCAAAAATATAAATCGGTTTATCCGTCTCATTCCGGCATTCCAGGGTTTCATATGCCACATCCCATTTCCAGCATCAGGTCCTCGTCAATTAAAAATATTCAAAAAGTCGTCAAAAAGAACCTGTCAAGACAAATTCAACGAGCCCAAACTTACTTTAACTTTTACTAAAAAAAAGGTTTACTAAAAAGGTAGACCAGGGTTACGTCTCCTACCTTCGAGCCTTATCATCAGACCAGCTCAGTGGTTCCAGAAGACATTAGTGTTTCAAATGTCAGATCACACACATGCTTTCAAGCAAACTGAGCGTGTAACATTTCTATCACACCTAACAGACGACGACCAGATGACCTTGAAGACCTGAAACGATTTCCACCAAACATAGCTAAGAACACTTTCGACTGATATACCTTTCAAACAAAAAAAACCGCATCGAAATTGTATCATCCGTTTGGAAGTTACGAGGCCACAGACAGACACATACACATACATTTACACAGACACGTCAAATTTATAACACTTTGTCGTTTTTGCGTCGGGGGTTAATAAAAATAAACAACAATATGATATCTCATTTATGTGTTTACCTATATCTACGGTTTCAGAAAAAATAGAGCGTACAGTGAGTACGCTCTGTTTATTTCCTTACATTTCTCTGCAAGCAATAAACGATCCATTTGATAACATTTGCCGTCAAAGTAAAACGCAACGACCGTGAAAGCCTGTTTCTGTCAATCACGTGATTCCTTTTTGATTTTTTTTTGTCACTGTCAAGTGAAAATTGTGCTGATAGAATCCACATCAAAGACTTATAGGCACTTATCTTCATATTATTATTGAGTTATAGCAATTGTTTTACGACTTTGTACATCTAATTAAAAAATCAGACAACGAGGTTATGGATTATCTCCGAAGTAAGTACCACCGCATTGGAAAAAGCCTTCAATCTTTAGGACAGGAACGAACTTGGCATCAACAATTACGCACAATTAGACCTCTTTCACCTTACAAAAGCGCAGTTGAAAAAAGAAATTGCTGCTCACCATTCCAATTTGAAACCTACAAGCAGAAGCAGGCACTAAGCACACATGCACACACACACACAAACACACACACACACACACACACACACACACACACATATATACACACACACACACACACATACATACACACACTCGCACAAAAGTATTTCAGTTGTGTATTTCTGATTAGATTTTGTTTTTTTTTTAATTCAATTTTATTCACGTATATTTAACTTGTTATACTGTATTCTTCTTTTTTTAATTATCTATGTGTAATCTTATTTGGCCTTATTTTTCTACCTATTTGTAACTGTATGTATTTCTAACTGTACGCTGTTGATTACAATAAAATAAAAATAAAAAGAAAAATTAAAAAAATAACATCTATAGCCAGAATACTTCACCCGATTGCGGTTTGCTATCGATGTAGTGATCTTAGATCATGGAGACTCGGGTATTATGCTCAATAACCTCACCTACTTTCGGTCTGCGTGATCGATATTGATCGCAAAACGTCGCTGCGTTTACGATTTTTTTAATTTTAATTATCACATAAAACCTTTACTTTAAATTACTAAATTAATTAACAAACACTTTGCTGTGAAATCTAAGAGTTAATTGAATTCTTTCAAGATTAAACGAAAACGCGACTACAACTATAAAAATAACTGAAACTCACGTCGCGGTTGTCTTCAAGATTAAACGAAAACGCGACTACAACTATAAAAATAACTGAAACTCACGTCGCGGTTGTCGGTGTATGCCCGACTAGTTTCGAACCCACACGGGGTCCTTAGTCATGAGCTTGCTTGTTCCGGTAACGCGGCGCGAAGCAAACGTTTCCTTTCAGTTTTCAGCCGTTATATTTTTAATAATATGGATAACACTCGCGATAGTTTAAATTCTAATATAAAAATAGCACTAAAACTGTGATTAATTAAATATAGATTTCTAATTTTTAAGTCAGCAAGGTTTCACATCCGACAAATAATATAGTTAATGATTATTTATATCGCTTCATTTTGTTAATTTCAATTTTATTAAGTTTAACGTAATTTATTATATAATATTAACCCTTAAAGACTGTAACGGTGTTTTTACACTCTGGTGGTTTAATTTTGTCCTCATTTTTTTTCGTTTTTAACACAGCTCCTTGTAATTTCGTCATAATAGTCGTAGTGTGCTACTGATTAACAATGCAAGCAATGTCAAATATCGGATAAAGAGCCAGGCATAGAAGGACTCTGTAAAAGTTAATAGTCATAATGAAATATGGTGTATACTAAATAAATTTTATGTTACTAGCTTGTTTTGATTATTAATACTATATTTGAACTATTACTATATTTAAAAGGTCTCAATTTGATTTTAAAAAATAATGTAGTAATCGTAAATTATTAAAAAATTAAACAAAAAATAGAACCGACTCTAAACGCAGTAAAAAATAAAAATCACTGTCATTTAGTTGCTTTAATTTACTTAAGCATATCTATGCAGTCGGTGCCAGCAAGTTTAAGGAACATTTATTTAACGTAGTAAAGTAGTTTGTGGGTTCTAGGTAATGTTCTTAACCTTGGCTGGCACCGACTCCCAGATATAATACTTAAGTAAATTAAAGCAACTAAATGACACAGCTAAAAATTACTTTTTAGTGCGTTTTGAGTCGGTTCTATTTTTTATTAAAAAATTTTATTTCTTACTTTTTAGTCATTTATCGCCACGGAACGTACTCGTACTATATTTTCATAGTATATTATACGGCATTTATAGCCAAAAAACTACCGATACTTACACTAAGACCGAAATCGCTGCAAGTGTGCCTATAAAATTTGAAGAGTTCCTTCAATTTTCCCACGATATCATCATCAGATCCTAACATGACAATGGGGCTACTATAGAAGTGTGCCCTTTCTAATAAAAAAAGAATTATCAAAATCGGACAACTCTGTAAAAAGTTATGCGTGGTCATACATACATATATATATAAATATATATATAGGGGAAGGTGAGGTAATACGATCCCTGGAGGTCAAATGATTCCCCGCTGTAAATCAGAGACAAATAGTGCCATCTATCCAAATGCGCAGAAAACATATTCCCCGCACCCCTGCCAATTGCCTCTCGAAGTGTCATGGCGGTGTGAGCGCTTGTCGTAGTTTTATTAAAAAATAATCAAAAAGTGTGGCTCTGATCTAAGGTAAGCCTGTTTTTAGACTTTCATTACTTTTAGCATATTCGTGTTTATCGATATGTTGTTTTATTTGCGGTTATCAATAGCAGTTAGCTATTATTTAAGCAATGCTCGATCACCGCACGCGGTATTTAAAGGTTATTTTGATCGATATTTTGGAATTTGGTGTTTGGGGCGAAATGATCCCTCTCTGTGTGTTTAAAATGATCCCTGGAATCGTTTTACCCCATTAGTATTTGTTGCTTTTAAGTTATATACGCAAAACTAATCTCCAAAATTGGCCTGAAGAACAAATGCAAAAGGCGAAAAACACCCAGGGAAGTACGACCATCACCAAAGATAGTTGGAAAAAGAGCGAGTGCAAGAAAAATAAGAGTAGACACATCAATACTGACCAGTACACCTTACAAAAAATACCTTGAAGAGGAAGCCAAAAAGAAAACAGACATAGAACAAAAAAAAGCCTTTAAGGGAACGAACAAAATAACTTCTGTACTGAAAGCTACTCCAAAGACAATAAAGGCGAAAAAAAAAAATTAAGGCTATAGAATTATTTCTAATGATTTTTCTATTGTTTTTTGACATTGATAAAAATCCTTTGATAGGGATGAGTATTATTTTTGTTTTTTATATATTACAAGAAGAGTTTATTTGTTTTTTTTGCTTGACTAGGTAGAAAATTACAAAATAAAAGATCTCTGTTGAAACTAGAAGACTGCAAAAGTATTGTGTAACTTGCTTACCTATATACTTAAATTGTTATGAATAATAAAAGTATATGATTAAAATAAAACCGAGTGTTTTATTTCAGTAATATTTTTTTATGGTATAAAATGATTCCTGGCATTATTTTACCCCACCCCTAGGGATCATTTTATACATAGGTGTGTATAAAATGATCCTATACTAAACTTTTACAAAAAACTCTAATAAAAAAAAATTACATTTATATTATAAAAAATAAGTATGCAATTACAAAGTTAAGTAAATTCACTATTTTCAACAATAGAAATTTTGCGATTTTACCTTCAACTTTAGCCACATGTAAGTTTTTTCCATAAGGGAATCATTATACCTCACCTTCCCCTACGTGTCGAAGTGAGAACCTCCTCCGTTTTGTTTCGTCGGTTAATAATAAATTTATTTCACAATTTTTTATGATATGTACTTAAGTTTAAATACAAAGATTTACATTAAAGAAATGTCTTCAAAAATCAATATTTTTTTATTAAGTTTTTACAGTACATATCATAAAAAATTGTAAAATAAATTTATTTTATAATTTACTCGAATCATTAAATGTGCTGTTTTTACAATCATACTAGTCATAGTTTTATTCATTGCACTCTTGAAGGGTTAAGACATCCAAATTACATTTCTTTTTTTGGGTAACTTTAAAGTATATTAATAACAATCAATATATGTGATAGCACTTCAGTCTTTCAGTATTCCAGTATGAAACAGTGTTGAAAATGGCTCTGTAAGTACAAATTTTAAATTGTTACAAATCAAAAATAAGGAGATGAAGTGTCTTTTAGGTTGGAATGACCTTCATACCGCTTATGATTAAATACCTATAGCAAGTAACTGTAGAAATAATTATTTTGAGTTAAATACCAATAACTTATGATCTCATTTTTTTGATTTTGAATTTTGATTGTCACACAAATTTTGAATATTATGTAGCTCATCCCAGTACACGAAGTACTGGGCTATATTTAGTTAATTAGTAGTTAATTAGTCAATAGCAGCAGAGATGAGAATTTAGTCGTGCCCTATGTTTGTATAATGATTAGTAACCAAACGCTGTGTAAAAAAGGGTATATGTATCGGGTGACAATTCTATATTATTTATTTTATTTTTTTATTTATTTATTTAAGTACACTAACAATATACGTATAAACACAAATACCAGTAAATACAATTGTCAAAATGCTCACATTCACTTATACGCATATCAATTACTAGTGTACATAGCACTCACTATAAAGAAATATGCAAACAATCAAATAATCATACAGTGAAAGAGGAACCAAAAAAAAAACAAATTAATTATTAAGATTTAGACCGACTTTAACTCACCGATAGATGATCGATGAGTTTTTTTTAAAGAAAAGAAGAGAATTACAAAAGATGTCGATGCTAGTTATTGATCGAGATAGTTCATTATATTTTGTGCATATACGAGGAATAGGGGCTTGGTTTCCAAGGTGTGTTCTGGCATAGGGAATATGAAATATTTTGCTTGTTTTACAATAACGTGGATATCTGTCCGGGACCGAGAGACAAATACGATCAAGTAGTTCTTTGCATTTTACTTCGCAATGAATTATTCTATGTAAAAAACAGAGGTCACATATTTCTCGCCTACTACGAAGAGACATCATTTTAAACTTTGCAAGTCGTTGGTCGTAGGGTTGCCTATGTGAAATACCTGTAGCGTGGAACGCAAGGTGCCTAGTGAAAGCACGGTGAATGCGTTCAATACGTTGAGAGTGCACACTACAGGAGGGATTCCAGGCGACGCTGGCAAACTCGAGGCAACTGCTCACAAACGCATTATACAATAGTATTTTAGTTTTCTGAGAAAATCCTATTGAGTTGCGCTTGACAAATCCGAGGACTTGCGCTCCTTTTTTGACAATGTTATTTATGTGTGGCACAAAAGTTAACTTACTGTCAATAGTAACTCCCAAGTCTCTAATTTCCTGTAACTCTTTAAGTACCACATTACCGATGAAGTATCCAGACACAAGTGGTTTTTTCTTCCTTGAGTATTTTATGTGGTAACATTTATCGACGTTGAGAGTCATTTTATTGACGTTGCACCAAATTACTATTCTATTAAGATCGTCCTGTATCAGTCTAATATCTTCATCCTTGTTTATAATTTTATACATTTTTAGGTCATCAGCAAACAGAGAATATTTGCAATGTTTTATCTCCATTGTGATGTCATTTATAAATACCAAGAATAACAATGGCCCCAAATGGGAACCCTGTGGTACCCCAGATCTAGCAATGTATCTTTCAGATTCAAATCCATTCACTACAACAGTCTGTGGCCTTTGTTTTAGATAAGATTCAAGCCACTTGATTAAGAAGGTTCCGATCCCAAACTGTGTAAGCTTTTGAATAAGTAATTTATGATCCACCTTATCAAATGCGCTACTGAAGTCGGTATATATTGCATCTATCTGTTCTCCCTTATCCACCTCGGATATGAGATCCGATGTAAAGTTTGCTAGGTTCGATTGCACAGATAAACCGCTTCTGAAACCGTGCTGAGCGCTTCTTAATAACGTGTTTAAATGTTTAGCTAGTATTGGGTGCACCAGGCTCTCAAACAGTTTTGAGAAACATGACAAAATAGATATAGGACGGTAATTTTTCACATTCGATTGATCTTCTTTCTTGTAGACTGGTACGATTCTTGCTTTTTTCCACTCTTCAGGAAAGATACCTTCATCAATGGACCGATTAAATATTAATGTCAGCGGGAAAGCAATTATTTGACCACAGCGCTTGACAAAAATGGGAGGAAGACCATCAGGGCCGGCTCCTTTGTGAATATCTAATGCTTTTATTTTTCTTAGGACATCAACTTCGAAGAATTTAAATTTGTTTAGTTGCAAGATATTGGGACTTAATTGTATATTAGTATTAAGATTGTGACTTTCCGAATGAGTATAAATTGAAGAGAAGTGATTAGCAAAAAGATTTGCCATATCTTTCAGCAACTTTCTCATCTAGTGTCAAAGATGTGGGCAAAGATGATTCACCTTTCTTTCTTTTACTAAAGTATTTCCAGAAGCAATTTGGATTTTTTTGGATATTTGATTCGGTATAAAATTTATGATTATTAAGACATGTATCGTATAGTTTGTGACAGCGATTTCTAATGATATGAAATTCTAATTTATCTCGCGGGTTATTATATTTACGGATCTTGCTATAAAGCTTATCCTTTTCTGACATTTGCTTCACTAGATTACGATTAAACCAGGCTGGTTGTTTTACAGATCTTTGTTTACGTTTAGGAACAGATATTTCAATGGTGTTATTAAGATATTTGTAGAGTTTCTCAACCATAGCATTGACATCCTTGCAATCAGCAAAAATTTCCATCCAATCGATATTCTTTATATTATTTACAATAGTATCATAGTCTGCTTTAAAGTAATTGTAATCGATACGACTCTTAGAACGTAAGTAGGGTGTATCAATGTACTCAATTCTTATTAGCAAGTTGGGATGGTATTTGTCTAATTTACTGAGCAGATCAGGAGGATTAAGTACAGTAACATTAGTCAGATTACTTAAAATTAGGTCCAAATGCCTATCGCCACAATTACTTATACAATTAAACTGGTGTAGATTGTTTACAGCCATAAAATCAGTTAAAGTGTATCCAAGAGAATTATTATAATTACACGGGGACATATACGAATTACTTTCGTTAACGCACCATTTGAGAGAACCTATATTAAAATCTCCCAATACTATTAGTTCTTGTACATGATTTGTTACATTATCTACGCTATCGAGAAATTTGTTAAGATTTTCAGGCTTAACTGGCGGAGGCATATTGACCAGACAGATAGCTATCCGTTTTTTTATTTGTTTATTGGTAGTTCCATACGTTATCCATACGTTCTCTTCATCAGTTTCCCAACTAATTACCCGAGTGGATGGTATCTCTCGTAAGACGGCGATAAGAACGCCACCCCCGTCACGTTTGGACTGGTTTGAACACGCACGATCTTTCTGATATTTATGATGTAACGGGAATCAAACAGTTCGTTATCAAAGATACTTGAATTCAACCAAGTTTCAGTTAATGCTATAATTTTGTAATTTGTTGTTGAGATATTCTTAAGCACATCATTTGTTTTAGTTCTTAATCCACGGACGTTCTGGTAATATATTTCCAACATGGTACCAGTTTAAAAGACCACAGCATTTATATTTTTATAAGAAATTTAAATAATATGCTTAAGACTATCTTCACCTTTTATTAATATAGCCTGGCTGAACTCGTCTTTGCGAACAAAAATTTTTCCATTTCTGACCCACGTAAAACGATATTTCATTTCTTTAGCCTTTATGCGTGTGGCAGCGTGTAAAGATTTAGTCCCTGGAGTTAAATGTTCAGAGACATATATCGGCGCACGTGGTCCTCCCAGTCCTAGGTGATTAGAGCTAAGTTTATCTTCGGGGCTTTTTTATTGAATTGCGTAATAGCTGCTAGGAGTGCAGCACGGTACTTTGTAGTACGGAGTTTAAGGATGACGGCTCGTGGCTTGTCAGTATTTTTGTTAAGCTTAGCAACGCGTGTAACGTGTTGGATATCATCCATCGATAAGGGATTCTTAACGATTTGGCCTAATTGTACCATAGTGTTGACCAAATTTTCGCTTCTATGTTCAGGTATACCATTTATCTCTACATTACACTCTCTTAAGTGTGATTCGACAACGTTTAACCTAGTTGATAGATCTTTAACCGATGTGCTTAACTTTTCGTTATCCTTTCGTAGGCAATTAATTGTAGCTGATTTTTCTACCAACGCTGCTTTCATTTCTTCAAATTGTGTATTGATAAAAGACAGAGTCACGGAATTCTGACATTTGATTGTTTATGGTGGTTAGTTGCGCTAAGACAATTTTTTTTTTTATTATGATGACGTAGAGCTAATCTGATACGAGAACTAGACGGTATATAAGAACTCCAATAAAAGGACTCAACTCCCTCGAGTTTGGATTCGTTTGATTTGCATCTGTGGTCCTAAATAATATTACGAAAAATTCTATAAAAAAAGTTTTTCATTAATTTATTATTATATCTCCAGAAATCAAAGTGTGTGTAGTACTACAACGGGAGCAGCACCCCTACTCTTTACGACAGCTTTAAACTTTTTCGCAGCTACACAATGTGCCAGAATGCCGGATTTAAACTATGAAAGCAAAAAAGGGAATGAGACTTCAAGTGAGAGAATTTTTCATAAATAACTAAAGATTGTATTCTTTATATTTGATTGTACTCTATTATATACTTTATAAAAATATTTAAAAAAAACTAAAAATAACTCCAAAACTCAATCAAGCTCTTTATTACTAGTTTGAAGTGATAAGGAGAATGCCAGACAATGTACGGGACTTTAACCCACTTATAAAAACATATTATACAACAATGTATTATGCATTATTTTATTGCATTTTTTTACTATTTAATATAGATTACATCTAACAGCTCTAGAACTCGGAGTATTCGACAAGGGCCTAACGTTGGTTATCGTCCATTTCCGTATTGTTGTTCCGTATAGTTGTCACACTGACATGACAGTCGCAAAGCTTCATGAAATACATTTGTAAACAGGCTTAACGCCT
This sequence comes from Mycalesis mineus, assembly GCA_034621355.1. Lineage (NCBI taxonomy): Eukaryota > Metazoa > Arthropoda > Insecta > Lepidoptera > Nymphalidae > Mycalesis > Mycalesis mineus. The sequence continues at coordinate 4,513,600 of CM067891.1, forward strand.
CTGGATACTAGCCTTTTAAAGCCCATATTTGATGAAAAAACAACGATTTGAAAGGCTAGAACCTAGTGAAACAATAAGGATTTAAAAATGCGTAAAGAGTGTAAATTAAAAGGAAATAGTAATTTATTTTATCAGTGGAATTTGTACCTACCAACAAAAATAATGACACAATTTTTAATATAAACCTATCTATTTATGATTTTCATGTTATTAACGTTATTTCCCCTTTTATATTTTTGTGTATTAATTTAGGATCTAGCAGTCGCCTTTATTTTATCAGTGGAATTTGTACCTACCAACAAAAATAATTACAAAAATAATTACTGTATGAAAACCACTTGCCCTTCTATTTTTCTATGACAGACTTTCATACAAATTTTCTCCATCGCTCTCTATATCTGCTTTTGACAACATTGGATTCACTCAATGTTTCCGGCGACACGTTTAATGTGTTGATTGGCGAGTCGTATCTAAGATGGCGACTGCAGTTTGTTTGCATAGCAACTACGCTTTATTTGTCAGTATCTTTAGAATTCAACGAAATTCTCCTTAATCCGAATTTTAGGGATACATGTTGTCTACTCGAAATCAATATTTTTTTTATGTTTTGTTATTCATCTAAAGTTTCGATCGAGTCTACCGTACCCCATATAGAAATTATTAATATAGATTATTTCTTATTAATATATAGTTTATTATAACTCGAAAAAAATACTTATAGTACAATAAAATATAATTAAATTATTTGGTCCACATCTGCCACTCTGTACTCATAAATCAAAACTATTAAAATTAATACAGCAGTTATTTTAAAGGATCTACGGCAGATTAAAATTTCACAACTTTATATAATTTCAGATGGAGACACATTTGATTTTATAATTGTTGGTGGAGGCGCTGCTGGCTGTGTGGTAGCAAACAGACTCAGCGAAATAGGGCATTGGAATGTATTGCTTCTTGAAGCTGGATCCGTGCCACCCATTGAATCTGATGTCAGTATGATGTAGATTGAGTGCAAAGTTGTAGCCGACTGCAAACGGCTGGAACAGGCAGTGTCGCAGCTACATAGAAATGAACGAGTGAGAACGTTAAAAACCAAGCATGTCGCTCGTCAAAGGTTGTTTCTATATGAATACATAGAAACCAGTATATTGATTCTTGAAAATAACGTTAGTTTTGAAGCCTATGTACAATGGTTACAAAGCGGATAAAACAGAAATCGCTATTTTCGAATGACATTTTGCTATATAGGACTAACAGACAAACTAAAGGTAGGATGATCGGCGAGATGTAAAGGAGATGTTCCTACGATGTATTTTTTTTAAGAATCGACATACTGTAATATATATAGCTGCAACATGTCGCCTGCTGCTTTAGTTTGCAATCAGCTACGAACTTTCACCCTAGGTTTCATATTTCAAAACTCAATATCTATTAGATTTTAACAAGTAAATTATAACATAATATAAACAATGAAACTATTTTCTAGATTCCGAACTTGGAATTTGAAATGTTTAATACCAAATACGATTGGCAGTACGTTACAAGAAATGACGGTATCAGACACCAAGGCTTACGAGATGGTGTAGTACAATGGACTAGAGGAAAAATGCTTGGTGGTTCTAGTTCTATCAATTCTATGTATTATGTAAGAGGAAATGACCAGGACTTTCAGACTTGGTATGACGAAGGAAATCCAAGCTGGTCGCCAGATAATGTAAAAGCATATTTCAGGAAAGCAGAAAATTTTCAAGATATGAGACTTAACAGAAAACCCGACATATACGAAACCTATGGACACGACGGCCCACTGATTATAAATACTTTTAATTCAACGGAAGCAGAACTAGTAGAAATAATTTTAGATTCTTGGGAGTATCTTGGAGTAAAAAGAGTACCTGATATAAACGTAGCTGAATTCGAGGGCTTTGGATTAAGTACAATAACAAGAGCTAACGCGGCAAATGGAGAAAGACACAGTACTTATGCAGCTTATTTAAAAACTGCAAGCCATAGACGGAATTTAGAAGTTTTAATCAACGCATTTGTTACAAAAATTTTAATAGACAACAATACTCGAGCCTACGGTGTCGAGGTTGACGTAAATGGGAAACGCAAAACATTTTTTGCCAAACTCGAAGTAATTGTGAGCGCTGGCACTATAAACACTCCCCAATTATTATTATTATCAGGAATCGGCCCTGAAGACCATCTGATATCAAAAAATATTCCTTGTAAAGTTGATTTGCCATACGTTGGACATAACTTACAAGATCACGCTTATATACCTATTCCAATATATATGGATGACCCAGGATCAGAAAATAAATCCGAACGAATGTTCGATGTTATAAAATACCTATATAATAAAACAGGCTACTTAGCACATGCGCGTGAACTAAATCTAGGCGTTTACTTTTCTCAGAATGTAAACCTAAATTATCCTGAATTTAAAAGCCAAGCTATAGTATTTAAGCCAAATGCAACTGACGCTCGAACGTACCTTTCTACTTTGGCAGATCATGTCAGAGATTCTATTTTACGTTTCAATTCAGATAAACTATTAAGTGTTTTCTCGTTGCATGTATTACATCCATTTTCAAAAGGTGTAATTTATTTAAATACGTCAAATCCATACGATCATCCAGTTATAGATGCCAATTATTATGGTGACAACAGAGACCTCGTATCGTCAGTTTATGGGGTAAAAGTAATATCTAACTTAATAAAAACTCCCATTTTACACACTTTAAACGCTTTTATTCCCAAAATAAATTTGCCACAATGTAAATATTATGAATTTTTAAGTGATCTTTATTGGGAATGTTATGCGATACATATGACCCAAACGTTCTTCCATCCAATAGGTACGGCAAAAATGGGTCTAGATCCAAGAAATTCAGTCGTAAATAATTATTTGAAAGTTCATGGTGTTAAAAACTTACGTGTTATAGATGCCAGTATAATGCCATCTGTAACCAGTGGCAACACTCTTGCACCCGTTATCATGATCGGAGAACTAGGCTCTGATATGATTAAAGCAGAATATCTTTCTTAATTCTAAAAATGTATAATAATTTTCACCATGTTTGTCATGTCCTTTTTATCATTTAAAAATATTTATTCAGATTATTATCAGAAAAGAATTATTACTGTGTTAAAGATTACCTTAATGACAACTTAATGATTATTTTAGTTCATTGTTATTATTCGTATTTTTTTTTCGACATTGTATTTAATTATTTAATAGGAGTGTTAATAATTGTAATAATTAATATGAATACTTTATATTTGCACGCCGAAATGGCAAAATATGTCGGAACGAATATTGAAATGTACCTATATTTTTAAACCCATATTTGAGCAAATAAAGAAATCTTTAATGTAAAAATATTTTTTTTAAAGTATAAACTTGCATTTATTTGTTCAATACCTTCTATCTCATATTTATTTCATTACGTTAAGGCAAAGATGTAAAGTGTGGTCTCGGCTCCCGTGGCGTGGAAAATATTTGTTTTGAAAACTTAATACAATATGCGTATTAAATTCAAGAACTTATCATGAGGATTTCAAAATGGTATATCATAAAAATATTTTTTAAAAAATACAGTGAGAATTTTTTTTTTTATTTTCTATACAAAGCACGTAAGAATTTAAAATGTTTGACGTGATCTTAAAAAATACAGTGAGATTTTTTTTGTTTATTTTCTATACAAAGTACGTGAGCTTTTTGGATACTAATGCTATATAATATACTATGAGAGTATAGTACGACTACGTTACGTGGCGATAAATTACTAAAAAGTAAGAAATAAAAATTTTTAACAAAAAATAGGACCGACTCAAAACGCACTAAAAAGTAAAAAATAACTGTGTCATTTAGTTGCTTTAATTAGTGGTGTGTAATAAAAAAATGGGGGCCTTTGCTTTAGCCGGTACCTCAATTATTTTAACAGACTTACAGATTTGATACCGTACTTCAATAAAGTAGGGTATCAACTCGACCCCTAACCCGTATATGTAAATATAATGAAAATTGCACAATCAGGACCGCCTTCGTGGCGCGGTGGATTGTAAGTAAGCTGGAGGGCCTGGGCTTCATTCCTGGCTGAGCTGATTAAGATTTTCCATATTTGTCTAGGTCTGACTGGTAGGAAGGAGGCTTGGCCCACCGGCAGAGACGTACCGCAAAGCGACGGCGCGTATTATGAGGACGTTTCGCCCTCTGAAACCCTTACCCTGACTTAAAAGCTATGCAAATGGAAGTACAAATTTTTGTACCTAACTACGTGTCTTTATGATTTCGTAGAATACGAGATCATGAAGATAATTATCAACGTTATCAGTCTATAAACGGCTCGCTACAGGGCAGGGCATCCCAGCTTGCAGGAGAGAGGATATCGAGCTTTGACTTACCATGCTGTTTTAGAGCGGATTGACAGTCAGGTTCCAAGGCACAGGGGTGGATCATTACCAACTTTATTTTACTGAAAAAATTGTAAACGAAAAATACAACCAGAAACCAAGGCCAAAGACCTTGTGATCGACACACAGGCTCACTACACTAACAAGACAGTTCAAAGATAATTATAATAATATCAAATAAATGTAAATAAAAAATGGTAATTCATATAGGTATTACATCACTATCAGCCTATTAACGGCCCACTGGCACATGGCCAGGCCTCCCTCCTTATCTTGGGGGGATTTGGAGCGTACACCCACCACGCTGCTCCAATGCGGGTTGGCGGGCTTAGGGAGATAATGTTTCATTTATTAACGATCACTATCAGATGTTGATGATAGTGACCGGGACCGACGGCTTAATGTGCTCTGCGAGGCACGGGAGTGTATCAAATATTGACATTATACGTATAAATAATAATTTGACATCTAATGACATTAGTACAATTGCAGAATCATTTAATAATCACTTCATAGGACTAAACAATAAATTTAAAAGACATTCATGAATATAACTTAGCTAACGTTAGTAGTAATACTAACACCATATTTTTGACCCCAACAGACCCATATGAAGTACTTGGTATAATAAAATCTTTAAAAAACACTAAATCAGTAGGATATGATGGAATTCGCACTGACGTATTAAAATCTTGTGCTACATACCTAAGTGATCCATTATCATATATAATAAATGTGTCGTTTAAACAAGGCATTTTTCCAACTGGCTTAAAAGTATCAGTGGTTAAACCGTTATTTAAAAAGGATGATCCTAAGGAAATGAATAATTACCGTCCTATTACCCTAATACCTGTTTTGGCAAAAGTATTTGAGAAGGTAATGCTAAAGAGAATAAAAAGCTTTTTTGACAAAAGTAATGTAATTATTAAAGAACAATTTGGATTTCGTAATGGAAGTTCAACTACTTTAGCATGTTTTCATCTTATTAAATCAATAACTGAAAGTTTAAATGACAAGGTACCTATTACTGCAATATTTTTAGATATGACTAAAGCATTTGATTATGTTAGTCATCAATTACTGTTAAAGAAATTAGAAAAGTACGGTATAAGAGGTCAAGCCTATCAATGGCTTGAGTCATATTTAAAAGACAGGATGCAATGCACGGAAATAGCTAAAATAATTAATGGTGCTAAAAATACATGTAGATCTGAATTCAAAGTAGTTAAAAATGGTGTGCCGCAAGGCAGTGTCATGGGTCCATTTCTGTTTCTCATCTATATAAATGATCTTCCAAAATGTGTATGCCATCCTTGCATTTTATTTGCAGATGATAGATTGGTTCAGCAAAAATGAGTAAAAAGTTAATTTAGAAAAAACTAAAGTTGTTCAGTTTCACTCTCACCATTCCAAAAGGACTTCTTTGAAGGTTCAATACGATAATGTCAATATTAGTGAAACAGAAGTGACGAAATTCTTAGGTATAGCATTTGACAAGCACTGTAGCTGGAAACAACATGTTAATGATGTGTGTACAAAATTAAATAAATTTGTGTATGCACTGAGGAGACTTCGTATGACGGTATCCAAAGAAGCAGCAATAACTGCTTATCACGGTTACGTAGCCATCAGTGCTCACTTATGGCCTTCCTATCTGCGGTAATTCTGTGGATATTGACAGAGCTTTTAGGGCTCAAAAAAAATGTGTTCGGGCTATATTTGGTGTGGGTCCCCTTGTGAGTTGTAGACCACTTTTCAAGCAGTTGAATATCTTACCGCTGCCTAGTATGTATATAAGAGAAATTTGTATTCTTGTCAAAAAATATCCCAAATATTTTGAGCGCAAAGGTGACAATAATCAAAGATTCCGCAATAAAATTTGCATACCTAAATGTACTTTAAACATATTTAAAAAGAATGCTTTCTTTATGGCAATTATAGTTTTTAATAATTTACCATGCAAGTTACAGGCAATGCCTCTCCAGAGTTTTAAAAAAGAGCTAAATAAATGGCTTCTAGAAAAGAATTTCTATAAGATTAATGAAAATATTAAATTTAATTCTTAATTCTATTATTGTTTAATTATTCTTATTATGATTATTATTTTTGACATTGTATTTAATTATTTAATATGACCAAGTTTTATGACATTGTATTTAATTATTTAATAAGATTAAGCGTTAATAATTGTAATATTTTATATAAATACTGTATATTTGCACGCCAGAATGGCAAAATATGTCGGAACCAAAAAAAAAATGAGTGCACCAACATATTATATACACTCGGTAGGCGAGGCCCACTCGCACTTATATAAATATTTATAAAAGTTAGTCCGATAAAATAACATTATAGTCATTACAGCAATATTTCTTTCGTAATATTTTAATGATAACAATAATATTTAGAGTGGATAAAAATTACAATTATAGAAATCGCGTGAACTTGTTGCCCCGCAAAAAAAAACTAAGCCGTTGACGTACACAGATAATCATAACATTAGCTTAAACATAGAGTTTATAAGCCTAGGCTACCAAGGCTTTGCAATATTGATGGATTACGAGTAAAATGAGTAATTACGACGGCCGTGTGGCGCAGTGGGTAGTTACCCTGCTTCTGGGTCCTAGGCCGTGGGTTCGATTCCCACATCTGAAAAATGTTTGTGTGATGAGCATGGATGTTTTCCAGTATCTGGATGGTTATCTATATATTAGAAGTATTTATGTATAATATATTTAAAATATATATTAGTTATCATAGTACCCATAACACAAGCTACCTAATGTTACCTTGAGGCTACCTAGGTTTTCACGCGAACGAAGTCGCGGGCGACTGCTAGTTAATGTATAAATTTTGTTTTAACTTTCATAATGTTGAGATCAATCTTGCTGATAACACTCCTTTTATGTTGGGAACCGTAAAACAGTTGAATAAGTAAATAAATGTAGTTGGATAATTTAGCTTCCTATAGTCAAACACATCCTTGCGCGCGGCATTATCAGTTAACCCTACCCTTAACATCTCTAAAATTTGGAAAACAGGACGAGACGCGTGAAAACCCCTGATTTTAGAGTGCGAAAGCCGGACATTTCAACAAGATCTTTTAAACATATTCAATGTAATAAAAAATAGTTGAAAATGTCATAAATCACCTTTATTTATTTGGAACGGTGAATATACTTGTTTCATCGGTTGATCGTGGTATGGTGCGAGCATAGTGCGTGTCTCGCGGGCGGCCCAAATTTTTTTTATTTATTTATTTTTTAAAACCCGGTCTACAAATGAAACTTTCCCCGGACGCTCTCCGGATGCCCTCTAAACTAGGACAAATCCAGGGAAACCCGGACGGATGGCAACAATAGTTAACCCTAATGACGTTTTACTACAAAAAAAAATTAAGTGTACCCTTGTTTATTTGCAGTGACTTTATGTGCGTGGCAAGAAGTGTTCAGGCGACCATTGAGGCGTCACTGCAACACAAATTAAAATTGTTTATATTACTATTTTAACAAAAAAAAATACAAAAATAGTACTTACCAATAATTTTATCACTTTAAATCAAGAATGTAATAGAGTCAGATTTGAGATATAGCGTTGCCTGTGGTAACTTATACATATCTATACAAATAATAAAATCATATACGAACTCTGGACTGGAGCCAGGACCGGAGTGGACCAAAAATTAAAAAGTTAAGAAAAAATCTCATTATAAAAACAAAAAACTCAACAGTTTAGAAGTAATTAACTAAAAAGAGAAAATCAAGGATCAATATATATATTTAAAAATATTTAAATACTTTATGATGCTGCAGACGGGGACTTCATTACTTGCGCTTAGCAGTTGAGTTTTTGTTTTTATAATTACATTTTTTACCCGCACGCATAAATTATCCTTGCCTAAATATAATATGACAACAATTTCTAATTATATTTCCAGGGATCATAGTGCATGTAGTACTACGACGGGAGCAGCACCGCAACTCTTTACGACAGCTTTGAACTTTCTGGCAGCGACACAATGTTATGTACCAGATTCAGACAATCCAATCGAAGCTGTACCAAGTAAGAAATTTTTACAAAGTAGTATTATACAAAAATCGAATCAAGCATCGACACGCGTTGATGCGCTTCGCTGCTTTACATATTTGTATTAAATAACTTTGTGCAAGGTAAGTAACAAAGTTAATTAATACGAATTTTTAAAAGATAAATATGAGAGTTAATTTGTAGTTTTTTCAATCTGTGTTCATCATTTTTGTGTGTGTTTGTTTTTACTTTTATGGCTGTTTGGTTTTTACTCCTTCACGCGGCAACTACAAAACGAATAGGTTCAAATTAATACAGGCTACAAATACAGGTTAGTGGGCTTTGGTTAAAATTGTTGTATCAAAGTCAGTATCGCATCGAATTACTATCGGAACTCAAAAATAATAATTACCGGGATTGACATAGGTTTCCTAGCTACGGGTATGTAATACTAATATTTCTAGTAAAGCTGTATGTGACAGAGCCTGTCCAGAGAATACTGCCTCTATCATTTCTGAAGACAAACAGCATAACTATGCTCCGGTGTAACGGACATCCTAGCCGGTTTAATTAGACATCTGAAAACTAACGCCTAAGGTTGATAGACATTTGCAGAAAGTGACCTTCGAAGAATTTTTAAAAGTACGAAGCAATTTCTCTGATTATAGTCGATTTCTACTTTCATTTCACACTTTCCACTTACAATCAAGTACGCCAACCGCTTGGTCTGTTTAGTATTAAAAAAAATCTACCTTCGGTCTACTTTGGTCAAGCAAAGCACAAGTGCATTCTAAAAGATACAAAATTTAACATTACAGGTTTAGATTCATATGACTTCATAATTGTCGGAGGAGGCTCTGCTGGTTGTGTTGTAGCGCATAGGCTCAGTGAAATAAGTCATTGGAATGTATTGCTTCTTGAAGCTGGACCCGAGCCACCCATTGAAGCTGATGTATGTATACTCATTGTTACCTGCAGTTTAAACATACTGATTGTAACAAAATACCTAATAGCGAAAATACCTAACAACGAAATTATATAAATAATATGGATGATAAAAAACACACAATAATTAAATGTAATTAATAAAATTAGTTTTCCTCATGACTAAATTTGAAAATTTTGTACTTACTTTAATATGTTTATTGTAGATTCCTTACATGGACGGTGCGATGTACCAAAGCAAGTACGACTGGCAATATGTTACAAAAAGTGACGGTATCAAACATCAAGGTTTCAAAATCGGTGCAGTGAGATGGCCTAGAGGCAAAATGCTTGGTGGTTCTAGTTCTATAAACTCAATGTATTATGTAAGGGGAAACGATCAAAATTTCCAAGCTTGGGTCGACGAAGGAAATCCGAGCTGGACTCCGGAAAATGTGAACGTCTATTACAAGAAGGCAGAAAATTTTCAAGATGTAGAACTAAACCAAAATTTCGATATATATAATTCCTACGGACATGACGGGCCATTAGTAATAAACACTTTTAATACATCATATTCAGATATAATAGAAAATATTTTAGACTCTTGGGAGCATCTTGGTGTTAAGAAAGTACCTGATGCTAACGCAGCCGTGTATCAAGGTTATGGTATATGTTCTAAGACAAGAGCAACTGCGGCTAATGGACAAAGACAAAGTACCTACAGAGCTTATATAAAACCCGCAATCAATAGACATAACCTTAAAGTGTTAACGAACGCCTTTGTCACAAAAATTTTAATTGATGACGATTTACAAGCCTACGGCGTAGAGGTGGACGTGAATGGGAAACGTAAATCTTTCTTTGCAAATTACGAAGTAATCCTTAGCGGTGGATCTATAAATACTCCTCAACTATTGATGTTATCAGGAATTGGCCCTGCAGATCACTTGCTATCCAAAAATATTCCTTGTAAAGTTAATTTACCATACGTTGGACATAACTTACAAGATCACCCTTATGTTCCTATTCCCATTTATGGTGATGAACCAGGTTCAGAAAGTATACCCAAACAAATGTTTGATGTTTTACAATACTTACGTAATAGAACCGGTTATTTAGCGCATTCTAGTGTAGTTAATTACAATGCTTTCTTTTCTCGATATGAAAACATGGATCACCCTGAGTTTCAAAGCCATCTTGTAATGTTTAGAGCAAATTCATCAAATGCGCGACAATATCTTTCTAATTTTAAAGATGATGTAATAGATTCTTTAACAAGATATCATTCTAAAAAAGCATTATACATTTTTTCATTCCATTTGTTATATACATTTTCAAGAGGCGTAATTTATTTAAATACATCTGATCCATACGATCATCCTATTATTGATGCCAATTATTACGGCGACTACAGAGATCTATCAAACTCAGTTGAAGGAATTAAGATATTAAGTAGTTTAATAAACACGCCTTACTTTGAATCTATTAACGCTTTTATTCCAAGGGTAAAATTGCCACAGTGTAATGATTATGAATTCTTAAGTGATCTTTATTGGGAATGTTACGCGTTGCAAATGACTCAAACTGTTTTCCATCCCATAAGTACAGCAAAAATGGGTCCAGATCCAAGAAATTCAGTTGTCGATAATTTCTTAAAGGTGCATGGTGTTAAAAAGTTACGTGTTATAGATGCCAGTGTTATGCCATTACAAACGAGTGGCAATACTAATGCACCAGTTATCATGATCGGAGAAATGGGATCCGATATGATTAAGACTGAATATCTTACTAAAAAGTAATTGAAAGGCAAATATAAAAAATGTCACGTTTGTGTTTCAAAAAATGTCACTGTTACTTTAAGGTACTAGGTATAGCAATTGACATTGTTACAAATACTGTATGTTGAGTCTCGAATAAATAGTCTTCAGTATTAAAGCAGAACAAACGGTTGCAAAACGGTTATGATAGAAATCGCGACGTGAATTGACGACGTTTTGTCGTGTTAGAACTGACAATCGAACTGGAGGTGGGATGATCGACGAGATGTGTGTACGATGTATTTTTTCTACACACAAGACGGGATAACCAAAATTGTAATTTTTAGAATACAAATTGTAACATTGATTTTTAAAAAGAGCAACTGCTGAGTTTCTTGCCAGCTCTTCTCCGCATGATCTGCCTTCCGAACCGGTGGTAGAGTCACTAAGTACTAACAGACTGTTTGTATATCAGCCTACTTGAAATAAATTATTTTAAATTTGAATTTGAATTTAAAACATCGAAAGGTTGATTCAAACGTGTTGTTAAAATACATCTACACATGCATCTAGTTTTGGAAAACGGTTTGGCTTAGGATATTATATACAGTAAAGTTACAGTACAAATGCGTTTGTATGTAAACTAAAGGAACGTCAGCGTAGCAGAGACTAAATGATTCTGAGTTAGTAATACAAATTATTCAGGTGTTTGAAATCGAAACTCGCTAACCAAAATATTTATCCTTGGCATAAAACAGCTGATATTTTTTTAAACATAGTTATTCCTTCCTTCCTTCTCTTCTTCAGTTTTACACATTAATTTGCCTCTAAAATCCTTGTCTCTACATTTTACTTTAACATCCAGTTTTCTGAGTACTTATCCAGTTAGCTTATCTATATTATCATTACAAACGTTAACGATATCCAATGCTGTTGCTGTTTATGATGTTTATTTTTGTACGTAGTTTTCATTTTTGTAATCTTTATAAATAAATAAAATTAAAAAATTAAAAAAGCCTTTTATTTCCTGCAGATTTACAAAAAGAAATAAAATAAAATTTAGTGATTTATTAAACAATTTAGTCTGCAAGAACCCCTCTGTAGGTAAAGGCCTCCTCCAAAGACATCCAGTTTTCTCTAGATTGGGCTACCCGAGTCCAGTAGAGGACGGCTATTTTTCTGAGGTCCGCTTCACAGCTAGTTAAGGCCTACCTCTCCTTCTTTTCCCTCGTGGACCTGCCCAAGTAGTCACCCTCGTCGTCCATCTCTGATCCCGTAGGCGCATCACATGACGGGCCCACTTCCATTTTAATGATTGAGCATGTACCAATCCGTTTCTGGCCTTAGTGAAATGTCTAATTTTTGTATGTCTTATTTTCTGTATCTTTGTAATATTCGTCATACTGTGCTCTATTCCTCTTTGGCATGTAATTATTTTATCCTTCGTTTTTTTATTGAATTTCCAAGTTTGGCAATCGTACGGTTGACATGGTATAAGGCATAAATTTAATACTTTAGATTTAATGTTATTTGGCATGCTGCTTTTAAATATGTCCTTTAGTGCCCAGTATTTTGTATCCTGCGCTCTACTTTCTGATCGTTACTATTCTGGTTAAAGCTAGTTTGTTTACCCAGGTGTATATAATAATCTGTATATTCGAGAGGCTTGCCACCAACATATACTGTTCTATTGGTCAACAGTAATCCATATAAAGAGGAAAAATAATCCCATACATTGTTTTGTTTTATCCAAAGGCATTAGGATAGCGATGCAAGCTTTCAGGCGGCGCGATACTTTCCACTAGTACCCGCATACTTGTGCAAAATGTTAAAAAATATAAACTGACACATTTCTCAGGAAGCACTCTATGCATCGGTGGAAACTGCATGAGAAGCCGCACAGTAGTCTTCCAGATAATTGCGAACAGACAGACAGCGGCAATGTGCAAGTGCTTAGAGGCTTTTGAAATGTGGGTGTATCAGCGCATGCTTAAAATGTCATGGACAGACAAGGTACGAAACGAGACGGTCTTGCAGAGAATGGTGAAGACGCTTTTGTGGAAGTTCTTATACACTATTAACACGTGCCAAATAATAATATAAAAGCCTCTTGGAATTATTTTGAGAAAAAGTTGCATATTCTACTTTTTAAAACAAATATGTCCACCTAAAAAAATGTGCCTTACAATAGCCCGCATAATAAAATAAGCAGCACGGTAGGTCTAAACTCTATATTCGCTTTCATATAAGAAGAGAAGCATGGCCTTATAAGTAAAGTAAAGTGGGCTGATAATGATGACGTTACAATAAAAAAAGCATTATGGCAATTGAAATAACATCTGATATAATATTTCTCTACCACTACTTACTCTAATCGTAGAAAAATTAAAAGCACATTTTTGACGGCCTCCGTAGTGGTAGGCGCGGTGGATTTATAAGACGGAGATCCTGGAATCAATTCCCAGCGGGGCAGATTGAGATTTTCTTTATTTGACTTTCGCTGTGGCTAGTTACAACCCTGTCAACAAAGACGTGCCGCCAAGTGGCTTTGTTTTCCGGTACGATGTCGTATACAAACCGAAAGGGGAGTGGATTTCTTCGTACTACTAACAAGTTAGCCCGCTTCCATCTTAGATTTCATCATCCCTTAACATCAGGTGTGATAGCAGTCAAGGGCCAACTTGTATCAGATAAAAAAACACTCATGTTTTTTAAGACGATATTTTCCATTTCAGGCAAACGTTGAACATAAACGCACCCAGAAACCAACAAAATAACATTTAATAGGCAATACAAGTCGAAATTAAACTTGAGCAATCAAAATACACTTTAATTGATGCCCACAATACTTTGATGCCACACAAATTTACTTTATTGCCCTCAAAACATCGACGGGTATTGTTCTCAAAATAACCCTTACACAGCTGATAGTAAATACTATTTTATCCCAAGGACATAAGGTTCAAAATTGCTTCCTATTGAGCATAGTAGGAAAATTATTGTGAGCCAACCTAATAATTTGTAGCGTCCGTTATTAGATCAAAAATAGGCAGTTTTAAATTTATAGTAAACAGTGAGTTTAATATAGTAAGCCAGAAGGTGCCTATTCTAACTAACTCCAGATCATACAGTTTAGATAATGGTGTGGGTTGATAATGGAGCTCAGCAGATTTATCATTTGACGGCCGAGTGGTGCAGTGGGTAGTGACCCTGCTTCTGCGTCCTAGGCCGTGGATTCGATTCCCACATCTGGAAAATATTTGTGTGATGAGCATGGATGTTTTCCAGTGTCTGGGTGTTTATCTATATATTATAAGTATTTATATATAATATATATAAAAATATTTATCAGTTATCATAGTACCCATAACACAAGCTACCTACGAGTACGCTTACTTTGGGGCTATATAGCGATGTGTGTAATTGTCCTATAATATTTATTTATTTATTTATTAATCTATACTCAGTCATAACTCAACCATCAAATTTGAACGGTACCGAAATTTAGGAAGCGCCAAATTAGTGGTGGGTTTGAACGACGTTTCAGTATTCGGGCATTCGTGTCAACGAAAACGTAAGTAGCTCATTGCAGATCAAAATTTGAATCATTACTTGAGTACATTATTTTTGCTTTGTATGACAAAGTAGATTAAAAATAAATTAAAGCCACATTAATAGTGGTATTAATTTTTTCTATGAAATAATGTTTTACTTGAGTAATGTAAGGAAAAGAAGGTTCAATATAATTATTTTAATAGCACCTGTCATTATTTTAATAGCACCTTTATTTTTGTCCATAATTGATGATTATTCATTAAAAATGCACTTTACTCTCTCATAATCCTGCTTTTTTTTATCGACTACAAGTTCACCCTTGACTGCTATCACACCTGATGTTAAGTGATGATGCAATCTAAGATGGAAGCGGGCTAATTTTTTAGGAGTAGGGTGAAATCCACACCCATTTCGGTTTCTACACGACATCGTACCGGAACGCTAAATCGCTTGGCGGTACGTCTTTGTCGGTAACTAGCCACGGCGAAAGCCACCCACCAGTCAGACCAAGACAAATTAAGAAAAATCTCAATCTGCCCCGCCGGGAATCGAACCCAGGACCTCCGTCTTATAAATCCTCCGCGCATACCACTGCGCCACGGAGGTATAATATTACGGATACAATATTAATTTGTTTATTCTGAATTTCAGGAGAGATATCATTACATAGTATAAAACAAAGTGGCTTTTTTATGTTTGTCCGGATGTATGCTTTAATCTTTAAAACTACGCAACCGATTTTCATGCAATTTTTTTCATCAGATAGAGTGGTTTAACAGGGAGGTTTATGTGTATAATAAATACATGCACAATGTAGTAGAGAAAACTGATAATTTTACTGGTTTTTGATGTGATTTTGTAAGTTACCGCATTTTTTGCGCTTACATTGCTAACCCTAGGAGATATATCAAAATAATATTCTACAGTATTACACAACTTAAAAAGGTCACCAAAAAAGTCTGCGATGGTATATGTCCATCTCTTAGGGATAACCCAAAATAACCATTTTTAATCTTTTACTTTCAACCAAAAGTAATGACTTTTTTACGAAGTGATTTAAAGCAATACTGTATTAATCCTTAACCAATTGAGTATCTTAAATACTTTGTGCATTAAATATACATAAATCACTATTGCCTTTTACAGCATGTAATTTAAGTGAATATTTTCCAAGATATGTAAGATTCAAAATACAGGGACGAGCGGTTGGGGGTCGCGCGGAGCGTGCGTCGCCGTCGGTACCAGCTTTGCACCCGTGCGAAGCTGGGGCTGGTCGCTAGTATGGGTATAAAATCTGAAATTTAACTACAAAATGTACAACAACTATGTCTGAACTATCGCGTTATACTTAATTTGTTTTTTTTTTTAACAACTGCAAGTTGGCCCTTGACTGCTATCACACCTGATGTTAAGTGATGATGCAGTCTAAGATGGAAGTGGGCTAACTTGTTAGGAGTGGGACGAAAATCCACACCCGTTTCGGTTTCTACACGACATCGTACCGGAACGCTAAATCGCTTGGCGATACGTGTTTGTCGGTAGGGTGGTAACTAGCCACGGCGAAAGCCTCCCACCAGCCAAACCAAGACAAATTAAGAAAAATCTCAATCTGTCCCGCCGGGAATCGAACCCAGGACCTCCGTCTTATAAATCAACCGCGCATACCATTGCGCCACGGAGGTCGTCAAAATTGCAAATCACAACCGAAATAATAATGAAAATCTTTTAAGCCTTTTTACTTAATTAAGCGCAAACTTAAACGGGAGACGTTATCTTTGCATATCATAAAAGAAAAACGCCATTGCCTGCCTCATAACGATATCTCCAAAGTACAATCGATTGACTTAAAACGCATAGTTACTAAATTCGCTCATTAAGAACGGATACTCCAATGGAAACGAAATCTACATACACACATACATAGTATTACTCCTCGTTCCCATAGTGGTAGGAAGAGACTGCATCCTTCCATTTGCTACGGTCCTTGCATACTTCCTTAGCTTCTTCCACTCTCATTTATCCTTTCATACAAGATCGTCGGTACTCTTGATCTGGGCGTTATTTAAAATGTCCTGAATTTGGTCTAGAAACATTCGCCTAGGTCTTCCCCTTCCAACATTTCCATTCACTCTCGCATCATTAATCTCTTTGTTAAACGTAATCTACGCGTGTAAAACCCGTGTTGAGCTAATGTTTTATAAAAGCTACATTTTTCATTTAGTATTGTTAGAAAATAAAATTAGAACTTTTTAGAAACTCGCTCTAGTAAGAGGAACCAATTTATGTGTTCATTTAAAAGTCTCCATTGCACTACCACTTCAAACGTGGCGTTGTCATTAGTGTTAACGAGTTCTTGCGCAAAGTCAAGTAAAAAATTGTAGCGAAAATTCAGAAGTATAACTCTACGTTAGCGGTGTTGGTTTTGCTCACAATTTTGTTACAGGAATAAAAGGTTTATTATACCTGCAAAACAATATAGCTTTATCCTTTGAAACATTTTGCTATTGAAGCGTAAAATTCTAAAAGATCGTAATAAACTCAACCATTATCACCCTAGCCTGCATTGGAGAAGCAAGGTGGGTTTGAGCTCACATCTCTGATAAGAGAAGAAAAGCTAACCTGACCTGACCATGTTAATATAGACAGAAACTGACATAAGACCGATTACCTATCTGGTCTTATCTCATATCTCTCGAAATC
Source organism: Mycalesis mineus (assembly GCA_034621355.1). Classification (NCBI taxonomy): domain Eukaryota; kingdom Metazoa; phylum Arthropoda; class Insecta; order Lepidoptera; family Nymphalidae; genus Mycalesis; species Mycalesis mineus. Next base: position 4,530,990 of record CM067891.1, read on the forward strand.
ATAGATTAAAGACAACTAGATGGAGTCATAACGCGGCTGTAGGTTCAAGAGCGTGACAGACTTATTTCATTCGGCCTTTGTTAGAAAGTGACACAAGATTATTTTATGTCCCTTTCAGCATGTTCGTTTTTATTGTTTATCAACAGTGGAGTTTGTGACAAACAAAGGAGATATCTGAGCAATTATTAGCTTTTTATAAAATTTGCTGATAAATAATATAACTTTGCGGTTACGATATTAATTTAAACGTTATCGTATAAAGTAATATTTCGTATTTCAGATATTATGTACTTTAAATGTTGACATATAATGTCAATAAGGCTGTCTTGCTGTCTCACGAGTGGACACGCTATGGGCTCCACCTAGTTGTCTTTAATCTATGCTCGAAATACAACCTTCAATGTGTAGATAAGAACAAACTCATTGACGTTTTCAAATAAAGATAGCGTGATAAACCAATAAACGAGCAGGTCTTGTTACAAAAGAGGGCTTTTATATTCAAATAAAGCGAAAGGCACATCGCGTTTCATCATGTATTCATTTCGCTCTCACCAAATTACTTCACTCGAACCCGCCTCTTTGAAGTTCGCTATTTTTTGCCAATCGAGAGCTCTCATGTCGTTAGAGTCGAAATGTTTGGTCTGAATTGTATAGTAGATAGGGTTAACTTAACTTCTTTACCTAATTTCGAAGATCTAAACGAAATCAGAGATCTACATCGTGCATTAAGTGTACTAAATTATTCTTAAGTAAGTACCTTAAAGTTGAAAAGTTAATAAAGAAAATTGAAGTACTTTTATTTTGTTGATACAGTTTGAAGATTTACAGTTTGGACATTTCTTTGTAATCACTTAAAGCTGTAAAAACTACGACACTATATGAAATAAAAGTGTTCTAATTTACTTCTTTAAGTATATATACCTAATTTCGTAAATCATCGGGCAGTACTTAAGTCTACTATATTATATCTACGTTAAAGTTAAAAATTCAAATACTTATACTTTAATAGAGATGAGACAGTTTTTACAGTTTGGATATTTCTCACTTACTTGAGGCTGAAAAAAACTATGACTCAATCTAGAGCAAATTGAAATGAACAGTTTACTAAACTTTCATAAACGACAACTGCAGACGTGGCACCAAGAATACTTTATACCGATTCTCGAAAAAACTCTTGAAAAATAAACGTCTTCGTCGATTATCCCACCTTCAGTTCGACTGTCAGTACAATACGACAAAATGTCATTGGAGAATTCCAATTTGTATAATTCTGTTACATGTATATCCCATTGCAACCATTATACATAGACTAAAGATGAGGTTTTATTCAAGAATCGACATACATGCAAGTGAAACCGCGGGCGTCTTTGAGGCTTGTTTGCACCAAGATTTCGGTTATCATAACCAACGGTTAAAGTAAGCTAAACGTAAAATTTACTGTTCACGACAACCCGTACACTGGTTAAGGACGTAAACCGGGCGGCAATCTTAACCGAGGTTACGTTCTTAACGGGCGTACGGGTTGCCGTGAACAGTAAATTTATAGTTAAGTTATGTTAACTATTGGTTATGATAACAGAAATCTTGGTGCACACAAACCAGCAGCAACATTGTCACTTGCGTCCCTATTTCTTTCTATCTAATAAATAATAGATGGATAGAGAGATAAAAGTATTTGAAACGTACAATGTCGTGTGTCATTATTACGGTCATTAGTTATTACAGAATAATACAGTACTATCGATGCGACACGTCGACAGCAGTTGTTGTGTGTGGTCGGCTACGAACTGATACCGTTATAAAAGTAGTGTTTCTGCAATAAATAACGTGACATGCGATCACGTTTTCGGCACCCATATTTAAACAATGAGTTAATGTTAATATTTGCGAAGATAATTAGCTGAAATTGAGACGTGTATTTTCTCTTATTTTTGCGAATTGCAGCTTTATTGTTACCATGTAAAGAGTCAACACGGCAATTGCATTTCGAATGTAAGAGCCACGTGCATTACAGCATTTAGGTATACGCAAAACAACATGCATTTTTTTCAATAAGGAATATATATTTGCTATTTCTGTTTTAAATAATATGACTAATATACCTATCAGCTTATACAATAAAGAAAAGTATCGGTTGTTTTCACGTTTTTATATGAATAATATATACCTACCTCGATGGTCTAGTGGTTAGCCTACGTGGCTTCGATCACGAGGTCCTGGGTTCGATTCCTGGATCGGGTCACGGAATAATTCTGAGCCTTTTCATTCTTTTATGAAATGTTCAGTACATTCCAAGCCCGGAGTCTGGAAGTTTTTTTTTCATCGACTACAAGTTGACCCTTGACTGCTATCAGACCTGATCGTACCGGAACGCTAAATCGCTTGGCGATACGTCTTTGTCGATAGGGTGGTAAATAGCCACGGCGATAGCCTCCCACCAGCCAGACCAAGACAAATTAATTATACATTTTCTAAAAATGAGATCTAGCTAGATATATTTATCGTCTCCAATACCTTCACCTTGCATACAAAGTTTCATGAAAACCATCCAGTTGGGATCGCGTATGTTTAATATATTTCCACGTCCAAGATAAAAGAAAGCGTTTTTTTAAGTGTGGACAACTTTATATGTGCTGAACAATTTTTTGTAACGTACTACGTGAGACATCGTGTGGCCATCTGTATACACATATAATAATATTTCATCATCATCATGATCAGCCTATTAACGGCCCACTACAGGACCAGGCCTCCCTCCTTATAGGAGGGGAATGTGTAGCGTAGATCCACCACGCTGTTCCATTGCGAGTTGGTGGGCTTGGGGTGATAATGTTTCATTTATTAACGATCACTATCAGATGATGACGATAGTGACCGGGACCGACGGCTTAACGTGCTCTCCGAGGCACGGGGGTGTAACACCACAAACTTTCCAACTCCGAGCTTGGAATGTCTTGAAAATTTCATAGAAAAATGAAAAAGTCAGAATTATTCCTTGACCCGACCCAGGATTCGAACCCAGGACCTCTTGATCCAAGCCACATAGGCTAACCACTAGACCAACGAGGTAGTCAGTAATAATATTTTTTACATTTAATTAAAAAGCGACATTTTTTTCTAATAAAGAATACAATTTAACCTAACTTAAATTAATAACTGTACAAATCATGCCCTCGCGGAATTGTGGCACGAATTCTGGCTAAATTTTCGCGTTGGAAATGTAGACAACATTATAATTATTTTAAAGACTAGACATAAGGCATTTGATATACAATTAGAATGTTAGGCTGCATTTCACTCAGTTGATGAAATTTGTAAAAAATTATGTCTAATTGACTGCTCTCCGAGGCACGGGTGTCTAACAGCACTAACTTCCCGACTTCGGGCTTAGATTTTTTCTAAAAATTTCCTAGAAAACAGGACTCGGAATTTAATCATAATCTGAACTAGAATTTAACAGAACAAACATCCCCAAAGACCATGTATTCAAAGTGAATAAATATAGCGAAGTCTCTCTACAACCTGCTAAAAGACCTTGGCCTTACTAGAAGTGCAGTAAGCTCCATATTGGAACGAGTGTCCAAAGCTGCTCTAGTAGGGTACTTCCGAATTTGGCTAGGCAGGGAGAATAACTTGAACAGAGGAGGTGAGTGTTGACGCGCGTCATTTAGGGTACCCTTAAACCTACACCCGTGTCACAAGTCTCGGGCTCTGTTCGGAGTTTTTCTCTCAGCCACGCGATGGACCCGGCACCCGCACGGTGAATCCATGGAATGCTAAGATATTCGTCTCTCTCTAGGACCATGTAATCGTGGCCACTTTTTTTTGGTGTTCGTTTATCTTGTAACATACCAACTGTACAACTATATATATGACTGTTACCAATATATTAAAAAAGACAGCGAAATAATGCAGCTGTTTGTTAAACAAACAATGTCTTTTTGTTTTCGAAAAACATACATAATTAACATAACGCTATAAATTAGAGCAAAATTGAGATGTCTTCAGAGCAACGGGTGAGTTCAGACAAACCGTAAGAGAAAATGGCGAGGTAAGTTTATTTAATTTTCTTTTTTTCTTATTTGATAATTAATTTTTATAATCAAGGGATCTTTTGGCTCGAAACATGTTATTGCAAATACATATCAAAAATATGTTTTAGAAATGTTTGAAGGCCTTTTAACGACCTCCGTGGCGCAGTGGTATGCGCGGTAGATTTATAAGGCGGAGGTCCTGGGTTCGATTCGGCGGGGCAGATTGAGATTTTTCTTAATTTGTCTTGGTCTGGCTGGTGGGAGGCTTTCGCCGTGGCTAGTATACCACCCTACCTACAAAGACGTATCGCCAAGCGATTTAGCGTTCCGGTACGATGTCGTGTAGAAACCGAAAGGGGTGTGGATTTCATCCTACTCCTAAAAAGTTAGCCCGCTTCCATCTTGGACTGCATCATCACTTAACATCAGGTGTGATAGCAGTCAAGGGCCAACTTTTAGTCGATAAAAAAAAATAGCCTTCGTGGCGCAGCGGTATGCATGGTGGATTTGTGGTGACTGACGTCCTGGATGCGATTCACGCTTGGCCGATTGATATTTTCTTAATTGATACAGGTCTGGCTAGTGAGAGGCTTCGGCCTTGGCTAGTGATCACCCTGCCGACAAAAACGTACCGCCAAACGATTTAACACTCAGCTACGATGTGTAGAAACCGAAAAGGGTGTTGTCAACCTGCTTCTAACAAGTTAGGCTGCTCCCATCTTAGATTGATGAGTCATCACTTACCACTAAGTATGATTACAATCAAGGGCTCACATGTCGTGAATAAACAGGATTAGTACAACAATAGTATCGCCAAGCGATTTAGCGTTCCGGTACGATGTCGTGTAGAAACCGAAAGGGGTGTGGATTTTCGTCCCACTCGGCCACTCCTAACAAGTTAGCCCGCGCCCATCTTAGACTGCATCATCACTTAACATCAGGTGTGATAGCAGTTAAGAGCCAACTTGTAGTCGATAAAAAAAATAGTATAACTGTTGGATATCAAACTCTACATCCTTGAATTTTAGTTCGATCCCTTTTAGCTTTGAGGCTTAATAATTTACTAAAAGTATGTTTCCAGCCAAGCAACCTGCTTTGCTTCCACCGGCACGGCTTCACAGCTATTCAGCTCAGCTTTGAACATCCTGACTGCAGCACAATGCATCGTGCCTGACATGCAGAGCGAATACAGCACTTTACCTGGTAACAGTTTACTATTTTTCAACCCGTGTTTGTAGTATGTTGATGTTTATAGTTATTTGTACTACTATAAAGTAATGTGTGTCATTATAACACGAGTGATTTCTAATAGCACAAAAGAAAGCAGTGCTATAATATCTAATTAAATTTAATGGTAAAATTTAAAATGAGGCGCCAATTTTTTATGGAAATTCCTGTAAATTTCAACGTATGCGCGAACCCCGCCGCGCAATCAACATGGCTCATTTCCTAGTGATTTTTTTAAATGCAGAAACGTGAATTTTTGTGCCGAATGTTCTATACTATTTAAAAATTAAAATTTTTTTAACAAAAAATAGAATCGACTCAAAACGCACTAAAAAGTAAAAAATAACTGTCATTTAGTTGCTTTAATTTACTTAAGCATATCAATGAAGTCGGTGCCAGCCAAGTTTATTTTGCGTAGTAAAGCAGTTTGTGGGTTCTGGTAACGTCCTTAAAGAAGAAACCTTGGCTGGCACCGGGTTTTTGTTGAAAAATTTTATTTCTGACTTTTTAGTGATTTATTGCCACGTAACGTACTCGCACTATACTGTTATAGTATATTATATGGCACTAGCAGCCAAAAAGCTAACGATACCGAGACAAAGACCGAAATCACTGTAAGCGTGCCTCCAAAATTTGAAGAGTTCCTTCAATTTCCCCAGGATATCATCATCAGATCCTAACATGATGACAATGGGAACATTTTGCAAAATCGGACAACTCTGTCAAAAGTTATATGTGGTCATACATAAAAAAAATTAAACGTGTCGAATTGAGAACCTCCTCCGTTTTTTTTCGTTGGTTAAAGAAGTCATTGTAGCGCAGAAAAAAATATTTTTTCCGTTAACCAGAATTATTCTGTTCTGTAAGAAAATACATTTATTTTTGTTTTAAATCTGATTATGATATGGGTGGCGCTGGGTCTTCTTACACTTTATTTTTTTAAAACCTTGACTTATCTATTAATATTTCAATTTTTAGATACAAACACCTACGATTTCATCGTTGTTGGAGGAGGTACTGCTGGTAGTATCGTAGCAAGTCGACTCAGTGAAAATTATAATTGGAATGTGTTGCTTCTTGAAGCTGGACCAGAGCCACCCATGGAATCTGATGTACGTATTAAAAAAATATATAAATTTTTCAATAAGGCCCGCTAACTTGCTTTGGAACAACTCGCTTTATTGTTGTAATAAAAAATGCCGTTAATTTTGAGGGCTAGTTAATATTATTATTATTATAGCCTCGTTTATTTCCATAATAGATGTGCATGCAAGAAAAAAAAATATCAGCTAAATAAGTAAGTTTCCAATTTTACAAGTTGAGTTTTTTTTTTTCATAAATTATTATGGACCCCCTTACGAGTGAAGGCCTCCTCCATTTTCCCCCACAATGGTCTGTCATTTGCTTTAGTGATCCAGTTTTTTCCCGCTTTTCGTACTATATCATCTACCCAATTTTCTCTAGGTCTACCTTTTCTTCTTTTGTTAGGCGGTCCTTGCCATGAAGTTACTCTATGTGACCATTTTTCTTTATCCATACGTGCAATATGGCTAGTTAATATACAAATACTATATATACACTTTTAAAAATTCGAACTAGTCTCCTGACTCTACCATTCTATTCAGTAAGCAAATCCTACACAGTAGAACCGGCAGATTGTTTAGTTTATAATACAGATCATATCATCTGCACGGGCAATTTCTTCCCTGAATCTTTGAATGAAACTGACTGACTGTTAAAGCACTTTTGGCCACAAAAAAGTGGCTATATTCATATTGCAGTTACAATTAATACCTTGATTTTGAGGAAACGATAAATATTTTGCATCAATTTAAGTATTTAACAAAACAAATCAATAAAACATCTAAACAAAAGAAAGGACATGTCCGGATTCTGCCCCCAAATTGAATAGAATTTGCAATATTTATTAATATGTTAAAAAATAAATAAAATAATAAAGCAATATTTAAGACAAAAATTATATTTCTCTATAAAATTCGAGAAATACGTATTTTTTGTTAAATTTGGATATTTCTTTGACTCGCATTAGCTTATGAGTTTGGATACACATATAATACGTATTCTATCTGTATTTAGGACTTCAGTTTGTAATTAAATATTATAAACATAATTATAATAATAAAATAAAGATTAACGCTTTTTTTATTGTATAAATATGTTACGATTGTTGATGCGGCTGCGCACAACCACGCGACATGCAAAAAAGTGTACAAGTGTCCGATCGTATTTTGACAGATTTGAAATGTTTTTTTTATATGGAACAGTCATATGTCATGTCATAATAATGACCGGGATGAATTAATTCGCTTTGATAAACTAGAATAAATGTTTAGTACCAACTCAATCTCCTTATATACCAATGATCTTAACCCATATAGACTAACTATTGGACCAGTTTAGTATTATTTGCTACTAACTATATAACATTTTGGTGAACGACAGTAAAATCATTGCTATTTAAAATAATTAGGCGCATTTTTGTAGCATGTTATTGAAGAGTCTCCAAAGTTCTTTGATCACAAAACTTAAATAGCGGTATTCTAATACTCGAAAGCTTTAAAATAAGGTACTATAATATGTCAGTACAAACGAATTTTTTTTTCGGGGCACAGCTCCATACTAATTCCGGCCATGTCCTTTTGCTTTTTACCCAACTGCCAAAAAAGGTTATATTTTTCGCGCGTATCTTGTATGAACGAGTATGTAAGTTTTATGTATATATGCATGTTTTTATTACATATCTTCCAAACCGCTAAATTTTATAATCAAGATAAATCTGAAGTGCTCAGTGTTCTTAAATAGGTGACTTTAACAAACAGCAACATGGCCTGTGGCACTGTAAGACGCCATAGTTTTAGGTGCGAAATACATACAAATGTACATAACGTAGTAGTTATATGGGCATAGAATTACTTTAGTCTAGATATTTATTATTGAATGGATTCTGGCTATTGCAGTTCAATACTCACTACACTTCTGGATTTTTTTTTCAGGTATTTTTTATTTTTTAATTTATTTTTTATTTTACTTTAAGTTATACTTTCACCGCCTTTACTTTAGTTCACTTTAGCCCGCCAACCCGCTTAAGAGAAGCGTGGTGGGTCAAGCTCCATATCCTCTCTCCTACAAAGATGGAGGCCTTCTCCTGTCGTGAGCAGTCAATAGGCAGATAGTAATGGATATTTTCAACTAGCAATAGCAAACTTCCTGTGACTTACCGATTTACCACTTAAATGAGAAATGAAGTACTATATTGTATTGTTACAGGTACCAAACCTAGAAGGTTCGCTATATTTAAGTAAATATGACTGGCAATATGTCACTAAAAGGGATAAGGTTAAACAACAAGGACTACGTAATGGCCAAGTAAGATGGCCTCGAGGGAAAATGCTTGGTGGAAGCAGTGCCATGAACGCGATGTTTTATGTAAGAGGAAACAATTACGAATTTGATACTTGGAGTGAACTAGGAAATCCAAGCTGGACATCAGAAAATGCAAACATTTATTTTAGGAAAGCGGAAAATTTACAAGACATGAAACTTAACGAAGATCCCACAGTTCGCGAAACATATGGCCACGATGGACCACTCGTAATTAATACCTTTAATAATTCATATTCAAAGACCGTACAAAACGTTTTAGATTCTTGGAATCATATCGGAGTTACAAAAGTACTTGATATCAACGCAGCCAAGTATCACGGACGTGGTGTGTGTGCTGTATCTAGAGCTATTGCAGCAAATGGCCGAAGACAAAGTACTTATAAAGCTTATTTGGCGACTGCTAAAGATAGAACTAATCTAAAAATCCTTACAAATGCTTTTGTGACCAAAATATTGATAGATGATGACGCACAAGCTTACGGTGTAGAGGTTGAAATAGACGGTGTAACAGAAACATTTTATGTAAATTATGAAGTAATTGTTAGCGCTGGAGCTTTGAATACACCTCAACTTTTAATGCTGTCGGGAGTTGGACCTAAAAAACACCTAAAATCAAAAAATATTGAATGTAAAGCTGACTTGCCAGTAGGTCAAAATATGTACGATCACCCTTACGTTCCTATTATAATTTATGGTGATGAACCAGGTCCAGATAATGAAAACGAACGTACGTTCGAAGTAATGAAATATCTTTATAATAAAACTGGATTATTAGCTCAGGGAAATATAGCTAATATGGGTGCTTTCTATTCTCGTGATCAAAACTTGACCTATCCTGAATTCCAAAGTCATCTTATAATATTTCCTAAAAAATCTGCCGTGAATGCCGCTCGTACGTATCTCAACGTTTTTAAAGACAGTGTAGTAGATTCTTTGACACGATATCTTGAAGACAAGTCAATGTATATTGCAACGATGCATCTCTTACATCCAAAATCTGTAGGTTCGTTGAGTTTACAGTCAAGAGATCCACATCAGCATCCATTAATTGAACCTAATTATTTAGGTGATTACAGAGATGTTCAAGCATCAGTCGATGGTATAAAGATCATAACAGAGTTATTAAACACTCCCTATTTTAAATCAATTAATGCTTTTATCCCCAGAATAGATTTGTCCCCATGCAATAAGTACAAATATCCAAGTAATCAGTACTGGAAATGTTATTCACTACATATGACTCACACCGTTTTCCATCCCCTAAGAACAGCAAAAATGGGACCGAATCCAAAAGATTCAGTGGTAGATAACTACTTACAAGTACATGGTATTAAATATCTGCGTGTCATAGATGCAAGCATAATGCCGACTCAAACTAGTGGAAATACGATGGCTCCTACCATAATGATTGGAGAGATGGGCGCTGACATGATCAAGAGCGATTATGGTATATAATGGTATATGATGGTAATAAAACAGTGTCGGTAGAATAAATAAAATCAGTGATTTTTAAGGGTTTTGTGTCTTATTTTTTATATTATAAAAAACAATTGCTTGAATCCCCTGACATTTTTAGCTTCAATAACGAATATCCTATAAAAAAAAACTCCACCAGAGTTATGCAAAGGTTTTTAGATGGAAGTAATGGAAAAACATAATATCAAAACGGTGCACGGTGAGCCGGAATTACGTATTATATTATGATTGATTTTTTGTACACAGCAAGCAAGAAGGCGTGTAACGCCATCTCATTATAAATGTAGCATGTTACAATACAATTGAAAGCTCGTCAATTCCTCAATTTTTGATGATTATTAGATATGTTTATTTTCAAATATAAATTATCCCAAGTCTCAAGAAATTAATACCTACAACTCAGCCTCGCACTCGTGGGCTTGATTTCGTATCACTTTCCGATCCGAACTATCGTTAAACAAGTGGTTCTGTAAAACATTTTACTGGTAACCGCAACATACTTTGATAAATGTGGACAATAAATGCCATTTTTTATTTTAAAATTAAAAATAAAAAATTAATCCATTTGCATAAATCCTACAACTCAGGCTCGCACTCGTGGCAATGAGAGACAGATAAAAATTTATTCAAAATCTGGAATACCACTGTGCTTAGCACTTTCCGATCGGTAGGGTTTTTCGCATGGCTCTCTTAACGTCTTGCCGCCATACGTTACCCTACGTCGTAATCGGGTTACCTTTGCGTAAAACGTTGGGCTGGAGCCGCAAAACAAATTAAGAGTGCTTACTGCTAATTCCTAACTGGTGACCGAAGGGCTGGCTCATTTTTTGCGCAAAGGATTAGCCTGGCTATTCAATAAACGCCATTTTTTTATTTTGAAAATTAAAATATATTTTAAAGGAAAGCAGAATATAATTATATTACGTGAAAACGTACAAAAATAAATGAATAATTTGCTTAAAAATAGGTATTTAATAATAACATTCTTTATAATTACAATTCTTCTGCATATGTTTATGTATATGTGATCTAATTCCATCTCCATTCATCTACTGGGTTCAATTAATTCTCCATGTTAGACGAACTGACGACATCAAACGTATTGCCGAAAGCGGCTGGCGACAGGCAGCTCAGAATCGTTGTTTAGAAATCCCTAAAAAGACCTATGTCCAGCGGTGGATGTCCATCGGTTGTCAATGATGATGAGGATGAAAATTCTCTGTTTATTTTGCGATTAATGTTTTTCACGTTTATAAATACTGTATTACAAGTTATACTTTGGGTGACAATGTTTAATCTTGTAATTGTAAGAAGTTAATTGAGAAATTTATTAATTGAAAATAATTATTATTCGAAGGCAACGAAGAAAATAGGTATTATGCAGTAACTGCCTTTAGAAAGATTAACCTTCTTAGCCTCGATCATAAAGTTTTGGGTTCGAATCCTGGGTCGTGTAATCGTATAATTCTGAGTTTTGTCTTTCTTACAGGAAATTTTCTGTGATTTCTAAACTTGCGAGTCAGTGATCAGTGTAATATCCCCGCTGCCTCGTAGAGTACGTTAAGCCGTCAGTTCCGGCCATTATCATCAACATCTGATACTGATCGATAACGAATTAAACATGAATACAAAGTAAATACATCCAAAACGCAAACAATAATTAAAGGCAGTCATAATTTGGTTGCACGCATTGACTGGGCTAATACTCTTAAAAAGTATTTGATGGAACGCGTGTGCATTTAGTGACTCAGTGACAAATCTAGGAGTTACTTTTGATACCTAAATATTTTACTTGGGCCCTACATATAAGTGAGGTAAGTAGGAAGGTGTTTGTGAGTACCATATCCCAATAAGAGCGCGGCCTGGCCCTGTAGTGAGCCGTTAATAGGCCGTGAAGATCTACAAATATCATTGTTGTTAACCATCTAAACATCTAAATAGGAAGGAAGCGTTAACAAAATAAAAGGTCAACAAATCTCACGAATATTGCGGTATCTTGAAAGTAGGTTACATTCTGAGAAGACTTATACAAATTGCCGTATTTTTTCATTCCCGTCTGATAAACGCTGCACCCAGATTTAACAAAAGAAATTTGTTTATTTTATGACATAAAAGAGAACAAGAGACCTTTGTGGTGTTCTTGTTTGTATTCCACATCAAACCTTGCGACTTGTATCTAAAATGTAAATAAAATTTTATCTTATGAAGTTATTTCGTTCAATGCTTACGAAATTTAATTTCTTATATTTATGTTTAACACTGAAAATTATTTTAAGATAAGTGTCGGTTATTTAAACAGACACATGAGAACCAGATAGGCGAGTTCTCTAAAATGAAAGATACGGGTACGTTGTAAGAATAAGGCTAGAATTTTAGTTGCGGAGTGTGTTTATTTTATTGTTTCGGTTTTTATACATAAGGACATAGACATAATAGAATTAATACATAAACAAAACATAGACCCAAAAAATACTAAAAAAAATACAGATTAAAAATAGTGATTATCTAAATATAAAATTGGGCTATAAGTTGGCGTTAATATCATAATAAGTATAGATTATAGAGTCAATAGCAACCTATATATATCTCCAGTTACTAGAAGACCAGAGATTTCGTCATCTAATCCGGACAAAATGTCCTTTTCTCAAACAAATTAAACGATGTTAATTTAACTGTGTTGTGGGAAACATACATAACATTATGCCTCGTTCCCATGGCAGGGGTAGGTAGAGACTTCATCCTTCCATTTGCCATGGTCCTTGCATACTTCCTTAGTTTCTTCCACTCATCATTAATACTTGCATACAAGTTCGAC